>CABFOC020000046.1:0-600000 GCA_902141235.2 Clonostachys solani
GAGAAGTCTGAATCCCCATCAAGCACAAACTCATTGGAGAGTGGTTTAGCCTTACGGCGGTCCTGCCCTTTCTGGTTGCGCTCATTAACCTGCGCGGCGACTTTTCGTCATTATTCTTCTTCTCCTCAAGCTTTCGGAAGAAGTTGTGCACGAAATCAACTCCGGATGTATCACCAGACTCGAACTTGGTGATATACTCACTCATCTTCTCGATAGTCAGCTCTTCATCTTGGTGGACCTCCACCACCGCGGAGGAGAGGAGGTCGGTCGCAGCATCCCAGAATTCGAGGCCATTTGGCTCGAGCATGTACTTGAGTACCATGCGTGTTACTAGTGTGCAGAACAACCCGACCACTTGAGTTGACGGTAGGTGGAGATCCCACATTGGGACAGACATGTCCCGCAGGACGATCCAAATGTATCTGTTGAATCCTGTGTTCCAGCGAGACTTGATAGCCTCGTAGAGGATAAGCTCTCTCAGATCCCCACTAATGGTGACGGGAAGAGCACACTCTGCCGAGGCCTGATTGACCCAGCGTGCGAGACAATCACGTTCCTGGTAATCATGATACGTGTTCCTCATCTTCAGGATCCACCATCGAACAATGTGTGCCTGGTTAATTCGCACGAGGCGCTTTTCAATCTGGAGGAGCAGAGAGTGACTGGTACTGAAGTTCGCCAGGATGCCGTGGTAGCATGCATGGTGCAGATTGACGCCATAGGGTAGTGTCCAAATATTGGCCACGAGAATCTTCAACTCATTTGTGTGGTCATTAAAAGCATCGATGACCTCTTGTCTTCCTCTCGTGTGATCACTTGACCGGATTACACCGACATCATATCCTGTCAAGGCAACCGCAGCTGCAAAGTACCTATAATATATCCGAGTTAGTTCTTACTCCTGGGGGACAGTCGTCGAAGTCGGGGAGGCATCTCGATGAGGCCTCACTGGCCTGAGCAGATGGATGAGGCCTCATCGAGATGACTTTTCGACCCGATCTCCAACAAGTGCACGTGGGGTGGGGTATAGTGAGAAAATGTGTACTTACGTCTGTAGCCATGGTGTATCCACATAGATGAGGAGCTTGGTGGAACCGACGCGCACCACTTGATTGACCTTGTCGATAATAAAGGCCAGCATGGGGTTCGTGCCTGTCAGCCATGAGAGCATACTGGCGGGATCGGTTGGTATTATGCTGAGTTTCGACTCTCGAGTCGTCATGAAGAAGTGAGTCAGTCCGGCAAGGGGGTCGGATCTGGCAAGCTGTGTGATCCGGTCTACTCCGAACTTGGTGTCGCCAGCAAGTGCCTTTATGAGCTTCTTCGCCTGCGATGGTGTGATTTTATTGGCGCGGCTCATTGCACTGAGCGTCTTCTTGAAATTCGCTGGCTGCTTCTTGCCGGGAAACATTGTCGCTAGTGCATCGGAGTCAAAGAAGGCCACGTTTCTGGGATCCGTTGATGCTAATAATGGCCGCCGCATCGCGCCAAAGTTTGGGCTAGACTGCTTGTGCTTCTTAGCCAGTCCTTGGGGCCCGGCTGTCTGGACATACTGGTCCATGGTTGTCTGGTTGCCCGTGTCTGGCTTAGGCTTGACAGCCTCTTCATAGGCCGTTTGGGCGATCTCCAGTTGCGACGGCTCAAAGTCAAGCTCTACAATGGTTGTATGGTGGGGCATGATGCCCGCCCCGGGGTAGTACACCTCGGACCCATCAAGTGTTAAGCGAACTGCTGAGCTTGATGTCCGGCGTATTTCAAATGCCTCCATCAGAACTCTGACGAAGTTGGAGGAAAAGTCAACCGACCAATGCATCAACTCGCCCATCTTGTGGAATAGGGTGGGGCTGAGCAGCCAAATGGGTTGTCTGCATTTGCACCAGGCATGGAAGAGGGGGAGAATCTCGGGGTGTTCATTAAACATCTCACCCGTGAACAAGCCCTTGACCCTAAGATTACCAAACTCGTTCATTGGCTTATCCGGGTCATATTCAGCATTGTATAGCCCTTCGAGTTGACCGAGCTCGTAGTCTTCGAAGTTGATGTCCCGTAGACCATGGAGACCCCAGGCGAGTTGGAGTGGTGCCCTCATGTCATGCGAAGATGAATGTAGAACTGTACCGGTGGTCCAGACAACATGCTCAGCTTGGACGCGTTCGAGGCACGAGGTCGTGTTGCTCTCAACATTGCGAACCATCTGTGCCTCGTCCAGACAGATGAAGTTCCACTGCGTATTTTCAACCAAGGGAACCTTGTAAAAGTATTGCACCAGAAGGGCATCAGCTTCCTTCGGAGTGTGCACCTTAGTATACTCGCTCTCATCAATACGATCGGCATCAACTTTTGGTAGACTCTTGTGATCCATAGACATTTGCTTGAGCTGTTGTGTCTCATCATCTTGTCCTTGTTCATCTTCTCCAGATTGTAGAAGGATGCGCTCCTTTGCACGAGAGGCATCTTGGAACTTGATGTAGGCTTCCTCTCTCTTGAAGGTTCGCTGATAGAATGTTGTGTATGTTGTCAATACAATTGTCTTAGCCATCTGCAAACGTGTTAGTTTCATCGTCTACCTTGGGTCAGGTCAATGAAGGGGTGGGGGTCCGGGAGGTCATCTCGATGAGGCCTGATCCAGCCAGGCTTTGAGTGAGGCCTCATCGAGATGCGCATAATTTCCACTGTGATCATGCCGGATAGGCTATAGTAAAATATAAACTTACCTCTTCGTTGTATGGATCTGCCTGTACCATCCTGAGAAATGCAGCCCATTCATGCTTATCGAAAACTCGCGCACCCTGAATGGGGAAGTCTGCCTTTGTTGAGAAGTAGATCCGCACCGTGAGTAACTTGTTGAACAATCTGATGTCCCTGTAGAGCGATGGGCAAGTACTCATTGGTACTTGGAAAATCGAGGGCTTGAGCTTGATGAAGTTAAGCTCCTTCTTCTGCTCGATGCTCAGGATTGGGGGGTTCCCATCTGCATCCTTGGGGCACAGGTCGCGGATCTTGTCATTGACTTCGCAGATCTGTCTCTGGCTCATTCCGCTTAGTCGCATGTCAAAGTCTTTGGTCTTTTCAGCTTCTTCCACTGATAAGAGACTCATAAGGTATTCCCGTTCCAGCTTGGCGTTATGTCGAACAGAACGGTGATAGTGGGCTTCCACAGCACCACTCAAGATCGCACTCTTCCCTAGTCCCATCTCACTACCAAGAATGGTGAGGCGTGTTTCGTCCTCTCGGTCATTGACAAGTCGTGCAATATCTAAATATACGAGTTAGCAAACCTGTAGATGGCGTTGGGGTGCAGGGTGCATCTCGATGAGGCCTCGCCCATCTTTTCTAGAGTGAGGCCTCATCGAGATCTGACTTACCGATAACCTGATGGGGTCTGAGCCGGATGTCGGTATTTCCACCCCATGTCAAGGTTTCTTCGTTAACGCCTATGTATCTGCAGGCTTCGATCAGGGGTTCACCTGGCCTGGTGTTCAGCCCGTTGAAGAATTTGTCGAGGACAAACTGGCGCCTGGTCTGTAGAATCATATCACTAAACTCCTCGGGAGACATGGTCTCCTTTGCATTCTTGTAGCAGTCGGTCGTCATTGACTGCTTGATATATTCATCGACATCCTCCGCGTAGATGTTGCCAAAGTCCGTCGGGAATGCCGGGCACTGGATGCCGCTCTGTGGATTGATGATACCAGCATGCTGCTTCACGCGTGCAAACTCACTTGGGTGCAGCGGGTCCCAAGGATCTGCGCCCCTCTGGTTGAAAAATTCGTTGCGGGACCGGGTTGGGAATCGAGAGCTTGATGTCTCTAGAAATGCTGTGTGAAAATCAATCTGGTCATCCTCGGAATACCCGGCCGTGTTGTCGGACAGGGCTTCCCTGCCGCGCACCATATCTGCCCGGGCAGCCGAGTATTCCTGTCCAGATTGAAATATCAGGCTGGATCCTGATTGCTTTTCTACCGCCTTTTCTACTGCCCTCTTTGATACAATGGGCGGGACGAATTGCAGGTTAGTAAATGGTGTATCCTGCCCTGGGCGATCAGTCATCTTGTTTGATGTGCCTTTTCGGTGGTGCACAACATATAGGAACGACACGATAGCTCCGTAGAGGTCGTCCCAAGAGTAATCGCCGAATGTTGCATCATTAGCACCCTTTGGATGCTTCAATGGCCATCTTGGATTTGAGGGCCTGGCTAGGGTGGCTTGTCCGTATTGTGCAACACTGGGTCCAAATACCAAGAGCTGGGCTGCATTGACGGCAATGGTCATCATCGAGTTGATCTTGTTCTCTTCTGGCGCATCGGCCAGCTTGAGCTGTGAATTCATTATAACAATGAATGTGGGAGTGTTGATGTTCTTCACTACAGTCTGAATCATGTCGACCCATTCTGGATTCTTGGTAATCGCCTTGATGATTTTGCCAGGTTCAACTCTCTCGAACCTAGACACCTTCTTCGTCTTCGAGAGGGCATCATACCCGTCTTCAATCAGATCTTTCAGTGCTCGCGAACCAGTGGCAACCGGGGCGTCCATATCCTATATGTAGCGCCCCCCTTGTCTCATCATTGCAAGCATATCCTTATTGTCGTGGTTCTGGACCAAAGACTTAAAGGCGGGATGAAAGATGCTGACTCCTAACAAGATATATTAGTATGCATTGTTCAATTGTTTCAAGGTTCATATTATGAGGTGAGGGGGGGGCACGGGAGGCATCTCGATGAGGCCTGATCCAGCCAGGCTTTGAGTGAGGCCTCATCGAGATGCAGTCTCGTCGCCGCATCCGGCTCTGCTGTGGAATGTGAAATGGAAAGTGTACGTACCAACACACTGCATATAACACTGAAAGTTCAGTGTAGACTTGAATTGAGTATAGGCGGCGATTATATTCGGGTGAGTCGCCTCTGCCTTCCATGCGTATGCAACTTTGAGTTGGGGCGGGTGGCCTAGCTTTGTCCATTTCTGGAAAACGTCCGCAGAGTCCTCTGGAGAGACATCCATGGTGCATTGCAAAGCCTCAAAGGTTCGATAAGTGCGAATCCACGATGGCGCGGTATGTCCAGGGACTTGGTCAATAGGCAGGCATTCCAAATCTCCCTCGACATATTTTTTGCCCTTTGCCTTTCCAGTGGTGGGGGCTTTGGGCTTGGGAGCTTTCATCGTCTTTGCGGGCTTGGTAGCCTTTGCCTTTTGAGCCGATGCTCTTGGTGCCTTCCCGCTAGGGAGAAGGACTTTGGGTTTGGCGGGGGTCAATGGGAGATGGTCATCATCTTGGATGCTGAGCCTGTCAAGGGCAGTGCTTGCAACCTCGTCGTCAGGGTCGAATCCACCTTCAGTCTGTGGAGTGCGAATACCACTGTCGTCTGGGGGAGGGTTTGCCGAGTTGTCTTGGCTGGATTCTGGGACGGGTTGAGGTGGTTCAATCGGTTGTTCCGGCTCAGGTGGAGCATTGCCGTCGACATCTGGTGGGTTCGTGGGTAGTGGTGCGTCGGTCATTGACTCATCCTGTTGATCCTCCTCGTTGTTCTTGCGGCGCTTTGGGTCATTTTTGTTTGAGTCGACAGACTCCAGAGACTCGCGTGCGCGTTTGCGCGTCATCCGCGGTTCCGCAGGTGCGGCCATCGCCTTGCCCTTGCCCTTCTTGGGCGGCATGGTGTGATCGTACAGTCGAGTCTTCAGCGGCTATTTAGAATAAGCGTCAGTAGTGCTACCAGGAAGTGTGTGAGTGGAGCGCGGCTGCATCTCGATGAGGCCTGATCCGCCTTGTTGCAGGCTTGGCGCGCAGGGCTGAAAACCGGGGAAAACCACGAAATCGGCGTTTTCTCGCCCGCAACACCAGAAAACCCCGGGAAAAGCGCGCGCGTGCTTGGAATGATTGATTTGCAACTTACTATCGTAGGCGCAATGTTCGAGAGGTATGTGGTGGTTTGGAAGCTGTGCGATGATGGTTTTGGGGCGCGCCAAATGAGGTTGTTGTGGATGGGTTGCACGGTTGGGGTTTTTGGTGCGAGATGCCGATAAAGTGGAATGCCCGCCGGCAGAATCGCCCACCGCCTTCGGCTGCCTGATTTGCAAGGCATGAGTGGCCGAGGCCTCATCGAGATGCTGTTCACGCACTCAATTTTGTTGTTTATTCACTTGGTGTTTGGTGGTGGGAATTGCGTGTGGTTACTGAATCGATTGTTTTCTGGGTGCGTGTGGTTGCTGTGCTTTGTTGTGGAGAAGTGTTCACTCTGTGTAGTACCCCGCAGTAATTTTCCGATGGTATGTGCAACCAGTACTGAACTATGTAAATCCATGTGTTTTCCTTCTCTGGGTTGATGCTCTAGTACATGGTTAAGTGCACTGGATGCCGTTGAATTTACTCATGATTTCTACATGTAAATCTCCTCCAACCTGGTAAGTAAGATGGAAATATATCGACACATGTTACTGGTCTCAATGCCACCCCACTTGGTCCTACTCCCAAGCCATTGCCATACTGCTTCATCATCGTCTAGATCAATCTCCTGCCCATCTGCCTCTAGAAGCTCTCCCATGATAGCAGTTGCCTGCCCTGGTATGAACTGGAGCCCGGCGGCATATGCTTCTGCAACCAGCTCTGGGCATAAGCAGTCTTGTGCCTTTACCTCTTGGAACTGCTCCCCTTCACCTCCGATAAACCTCCATCGCCCACATATCTCCTGCGGCAGTCCACCTCGGAAGCAACCGCTGAACCTTTCCATCTTCTTCCCCTGGAAGTACTCCTTCTTCACCGATCTGATCCATTCTCGGAGACTGGCCCCTTGCTCGCTCTCTAGTAAACCGCACACCCTGACACTGTGATCATTCCCCCCGCATAGGAAGCATCGGTCCATCCACTCTACTAGCTGCCGCCGGAAATACTCTGCCTCCTCTGCATCCTTCCTGACGTGCTCGGCCCTGAGCCGCATAGCTGATGCACTCTGCTGCTGCTGCTGCCTGAACATCCCTCGTGTGCTTGGGGTCCCCTCTTCCTCTCCATCACCTGACCCTGGCCCTTTTGATTGCTTGGCACTGGCACATGCATCGCATGCTGCCTCGCCTGCCTCGCATGGCCCCGGCCCTGACCCGTCCATCACCTCATCTAGCAGAAGACGTCGGCAGCTGGATCCTTGCGTAAACGCCAGCATGCCCGTGTCCACACCCTTCTGTGCTGCTCCTCCTGACCCTCCGCCCTCCATTACATCTCTTGGGCTAAGGAGAATGGCCTGGCTTGGCTGCCCATCCCGCCCCGCTCGCCCGCTCTCCTGCACATAGTCCCGGAGCTGTCGCGGGGGCCCCATGTGCAGCACTACCCGCACATCCGGCACGTCGATCCCCAATCCTAGCGCATTTGTTGCTGCAATCAGCCCGCCCTGCTTCTTCCACTGCTGCATCTTCTCCATCTTTGCCTCCTGCGTCCCTATCTTACTGTGGAAGATCTCACATCCAAGCGCTGCCCCGACCCTCTCCACGGCTGCAATCGTCTGCGCGTAGATGATCATACGACCTGGGTTCGCCTGTGCCTCCCACTGTGCTACCATGCTCCTGGCCTGGTCGAGCCCGGGCATGTCGCCATCACCTTCTTCCTTGCCGCTCCTGCCGCCCTGGTGCGTTTCTAGCCCTACTACCGAGTATGCAATGTTCTTCCGCCGCGTTGGGCCGCGGTATATGTACGCCTGGCGCCTCGTGATCTGCGCTCTGTGGAGGAACATATTCTCATCCCTCGGCGGGAGTGTCGCCGTCAGAAACACCAGCTGCACCCCCCATGACTGCAGGATCCCCCCTAGTGCTGCCAACGCTGGCCGGAACCGCCCGACTCCGTCCAGGACCACGTGGCACTCGTCCAAGACCACCCGGTCCAGCAGCTGCCGTACCTGTAGCCGCCGGATGAAGTCCTGGAACCCCTTCGTGATCGCCGACTCGGGCGTCACGAACACCAGACTGGCGATCCGGCTCGGCCCCTGGCTCTGCCATATGTGCGTCGAGATCCCGGCTTCTTCGCACCGCTCGTACATGTCTGTACGCAGTGTAACAAGCGGTATAACCACCACCGTTACCCCATCCGGCGAGCAGTGTGCCGGCAGCATAAACGTCAGGCTCTTGCCCCCGCCCGTGCCTGTAATATACACCACCGGGCTGGCCCCTGCCATGATCGTTCGGATTACCTTCTCCTGCTGGCCCCGGAACGCCGCATCTGGCCCTAGCATCGCCCGGAGCTGCCCGTGTACAGATACCTGCTGTAGCCGGTGGAAGCGCTGGTACCGACCGCTCTCCTGCTGTAGCTCCGCTGCCTCCAGCGTCCGCTTCATCTCTCCGGCCACTGCCCGTCCTCTCTCGTGCGTGTCGAACCCCAGTAACCGATGCCACCGCTGGCTGATCCGCTGGAACCTGATCTGCTGCTGCGCTGTCCCGAATGTCGGCTGCTGGAGCTCTCGCGCATATATCATACCGGCGATGTGGCTCCCGTGCCCTGCCTGGATGTCTAGTATATGGTCTGATGTGGTACCGTTAACATCGTCCTCCTCCTCATCCTCTACACTTCCAGTATCCTCTTCTATACGGAAAGCCTCGTTTAGATAGCGGTTGGCGATAGCAATGGCGATATGCCGCCAGCTGATGATGGTGAGCGTGGTCCCCATGCACCGTTCGCTCTGCCGCTGGAGAATCCGCCGCATATGATCCGGTGACCATACTGACTCGGGCTCTGGTGCCGCCTGTGCGGATCCGTCCGTGTTGGCCGCCCTCTTTATCACCTCGTCCGCCCAGAGAAATACACTGGGTCCACCACTGCGCTGCCAGATGATACCCTGTACCTTCCGCCAGAACGGTAGAACCAACCACATATACCATACCAGCAGAGAACCAACTGCGCGTGGTAGATAGCGGTAGATCACCTTGTTGCGACCGCTGATCCTGATGTTCTTATGGTATGCCGTTACGAAGAATACCATGCCCTGGTTGCAGAAGATGTTGCGTAGCCCGCCATTGGCTGTGTTCCACATCCGCACCCAAGCAATCTCCGTTGCACGCGCCGGCATCGACAGCATGTGCATCAGCAAGAATATCCGCTCCCGGAACTGTAATAATGTATCGGTATACTGGTGAATGGCGCTTTGTTTGAGTGGGTGCTCTTTGTTACTAGCGCTTGTGCTGATCCATGTCTTCTGGAGTGATGTGGACTGCACGAGCTGTTTGAACACCCAGCCATCCCCCGCCTGCAGCCATGTGTTACGCTGGTCCTGCAGGAATGAGTAACCCGTTATATCGTTCCGCTGGTCATCCTCGAACTGCTCCCATCTGATCTCTGGGAGTCCGTCTACCGTACCTGGGGGGTTTAGCGTTAGTGCCCCGAGCAGCTTCTCCGCCTCTTGCACGAGCGTGTGTAGCATCTCCGCCAGCTGCGGCACCCGGAACCGGATTGTCTGGTAGCTCACGCGATCATCTAACCACTCGATGCTGCCGCTGCCCGGTGTGTTATATCGGATGTTCATCCCGTATGCTCGTGCCTCGAAGATCCAGTCTAGTGGTGTCGGCTCGGCCGTGGGCCCCCCGTGCACCCGTACCATGAACCGTGCCATCTTGCCGCGCAGTATGCGGAACACGCTCTCCGCTTCCTCATAGGCATCATGTGCCTCCATCGCCTGCGAGTGCTGGATCACCTGCGCCTCCCGCTCACAGTATGACTGATATAGCACGAGCATCCGTGCTACCTTGATCACGGCTGAGTAGATCGATGTGTAGTTAAGCACGGACTCCCACCCTCCATCTTGCCGGATGCCCATGACGGCCAAGCAGCTCACCAGCACGTTTCGGTATGCATCCCCCTTCAGTGCATGATCAAACCAGCTGATTAGTAGGGTTAGGCATAGATCCTGTTCATCCTGGCTGGGTTGATCACCCTGCTGCCTATCCTCGCTAGACATAGCCTCGATGAATGTATCCCAATGATCGCCTTGTGCTGTTGTGAAGATGAATGGCGGTCGCTCATCATCAGCCATCTCATCTACACGATAGATGATGCATAGTATCTGTCGGAACACATCCCTATACCGCTTCCAAGTATCCTCCTCCATTCTACTGTTAAATGGCCGATTAGGCTTCCCTTCTAGAGCGGTTCGGGCCACCTCGAATAATGCAGCCTTGCCCACCTTGGCGGCTGTCGCAGTTGCCCGTGCCTGGTTGAGCACATACTCCATCACTTTCCATGCTGACTGCAGTGCTGTCTCCTCCTCCCGGATATCCTGCCTTGTACTGTAGAGCTTGGTAACAGATAGCCCCTGGAGATGCGTTGCCCAGCCAACAAACTCGAGCCATCCGTTGGATTCAAGCCGGTCATCACCAACCTGGATGATCATTCGTGTCTCCTGCGCCTCCTTCGCTGCCTCCTCCCTAAATAGCTCCTGAACTCTTTCAATCGCTGCTTCTGTTTGGCCGGTATGGTCAGGGCTAGCAGTCTCTCCACCTGAGCCAACACGGAACCAGCTGCTCGCAGCCCTTCGGATAAAGAACCGCTGGCAATGCACACCGCTTATCCATGGCTGATCGCGAGCCTCTGCTGCTTTTTTCCTGATGTTACCACCCTTCTTCCAATTACTGATCCATTGGTGTGCTTTCCTGCAATGGTCTCGTATCCCAACCTCTGTACAAGCAATATATGGGCACTGCTTGCATTGCTTCCCATCTGTTCTTGGCGGGGAGATATATGGTACTGGCTCTGCGATATATATTGGTAATGGATATCTACGTAGTTCTTCTTGATCCTGTAGAAGCCCATCTATGGCTTGGATAGCTGCCTTGATTTCTCTTCTCTGGGATATTGTGAATAATGGGTGTTGAGCTTGGAGATGTGTTTCCACTTCCTTGGTAACGCATGCATAACTGCACTGCTTGCAGATAATAAATGGATATTGTATAAGATGGATAAATGGCTCCATTATGTTCAGTATAATACTATAGATTATAAGGTATTAAGGTTGAATATGTTAATAAAGCAGGTTTCGAAGGTAGTAGATAGTGCGGCTGAGGATCTCGATGAGGCCTGGTTTAACTAGGCGTTTGGTTGAGGCCTCACCGACATACCGGGTGAATGATATTCCTGGCGGGAATATCGGAAATATCGGTTAAATACTGGGTAAATAGCTATCTTTTGTGGGTCCCTGATAATTATTGACCAATTAATCAACACATCCTACTCAACACATCCTACCCCCTACTTTTTAGTAGCGCGAAAATTCACCCACCAAATTTCAACACATCCTAGTAGGATGTGTCGTGGAATTACTGTTAGGATACTTGGGTTATCTGACGGGCCCTTGCAACCTTTGATAGCCTTGCAGGCCTTTATTTTATCGCCTCAGCACTTCTGTTCAACAACTTGAGAAGATCACCACATGCATCCACATAATCAAACTGAGTACCCCCACAATCCCATTTTATTTCGTTCTGCCGACACATTGCCTAAAATCCATAAGTTTTATGTATCCTTAGCTAAATAAGTACATTTCTCAATGCTTGCTCACTTGGGTGTTAAAAATGGTCTCGTGAAAAAACGCTAGCCTTCTGGCCGATGTGAGGATACCTTGGGAAGCGGGAAGGCGGGAAATCCGTAATACAGCCAAGTAAGAAGTGAGACCGTGGAAGAACACTAGCGCCTTTGGACAATAAGGAGGGAGGCGTGCACGTAATGGATGGCCGCATCAACCTTCTCTTAAATTTCCGAGTAATCCTGACATCAGACATGAGCTTCGCAACCTTGTCTCTTCCAGGAAAGCGAGCGACATCTCGGGTTACCTCCCATGAGAACTGTCTTAACCCAGCTCGTCTAAGGGTCACTCGAAACATCGCCGTCTAGCCTTAAGAGGTTAATGTTCAGGTGGGTAGGGGTAGATGCCCACTATCTGAGGAAGGCACCCGCGAGCCTGTCTCGGGCACAAGACGAATTCACTTAGAAAAAGCAATATACAAATGTGACTGAGGCTGATGTGCGTTTAGACTAAGAAAGGGCAACATCAGGCACTAGAAAGGGGATTGTTAAACTTTGAACCTCAACTATTTCTCGAGGTAGCGCCAGTATAAAGGAGGTAGCTCTTTCTCACGGCCCGCCATCGAAGACGCTGTGCACGATATCGAGCCTTCTTTATTGGGCTTTGGATCCAAATGACTTCACGCGTTTCTCTCCTAGGGGCTGCTCATTGCCTTCCCTGGAAAGCCAGCCCCGTGCCGTTTAGTAGCCACTTAGAGTACATAACTGCTGCAACAGACGCTTCTCCATCGTCGCTAGCGCCTGAAGTCAGGCTCAGGGCTCGTATAGCTTGCCGAAGGTAAGTGCGTCGGCCCTAACTTCACATTGCCTCCACTTCGTGGCTTCCACAGCGACCCCGGCTAGAAGTGGAAGAGAGAACGATATGAGGCACGACCGTGTTCATTCAAATCTGACATGTCACGATGATGGCAGATGTCGACGGATGCGAAACAAGTGTGTCCATGATCAGAACAACCCATACTGTCGAAGCTGCAGACTGGCTGGAGTAGATCCAAAGGACTGGTACGCACTCCTCCAAGCTATAGGCTTCTGCATATGGGGGGAATGGGATGTTAATTGGGAAATAGTGTCTATCCTGTACGCGGTGAACCCGACATTGATCGGCAATTTCGACACGCACGCGTCCGGGATCCTAAGATCAAGGCTTCTAATCGGCGACAGTCGGCAAAAGGCAAAGGCGACACCAGCAACACTTCGAGGACTCACATCACAAATGCGGAGCTAGCTGACACATGTGAGCTTCCACCGACGGAAGAACTTGTCGAGGCTGTGGGCTGCTTCTGTAAACATTCGTTTCAACTCAGTTTTATACCTAGAGACGAGTTTTGCAGCAAATTACGCGACAATCCTGAGTCTATCAACTCATTTCTCTCTCCTTATGAGTATTCTCACCGTATCTACCAGACTAAGTCCACTAGCAGTTGAAAGGTACAAGAGTGGCAATACGGCCGCTCTGGTCTATTTGGAACGCACGTCAGCCATGTCGATTGACCAGATCCGCCAAGGACCTTCCTTAGAGAGATGCCAGGCACTCTGTTTGTTGAGTATAGCGCAGCATTATCATGGCTTTGAGAAGGAAAGTTATGTATGCGCTCCCCTCGAGGCCAAATCCCTCTAGCGTGGATGATTGTTGACGAGTCATCTTAGATCAACCTTGGGATTGCCATTCGCATGGCATCTTGGCTACAACTACATAAAGTGGAGATGTTCCAAGTGGATACCCCCTCTCCCCAGGCAATACGAAAAGCGGAAGCAGCCAGGAGAACATTGGTAAGTGCGGCTCTCTGACCGAAGAGCATAGCGGTGCCAATAACCTAACCATAAAACCCGGTAGTGGACGTTGTTCTGTCAAGATATTCTAATTACCAGAGGCACATCTATTTTGTTTCTCTCGCTTTGTGATATCACGACCCTTCTCCCTTGCAGCGAACATGACTTCAACCACGGTCAAGATCCTTCGACCAGGGCTACACTTATCAACAGATTTCCCGCCAATCAACGACCAGGTCCAAGTCTAGATCAAGGACAGTCGTTATTCGCATCTTCAATTCGGATATTCTATATCTGGGGTACAATTCAAAGAAAACTTGCCCACTACAAGCAACAACCTTGGCAGGGCGGTTTTGATCATGAGGTGGAGCATATAAAGCAAAGGTTGAAGCACTGGGAGTTGTGGCTTCCCGAGAACCATACCTGGAGCATGCTCATGCTGCCGGAGCATCGAACAAACGGGCACGATCTGGTATGTTTACCGCATTACGGAGATCGAATTGTGTCGATGGCTGACCTTCTGGTCTTTTTAGGCGTATCTTAAAGTTACAATGATGCTCCGGCTTTGCAACATCGCGTTACGACAACCATGGGTTGAAGAGTAAGATAACCATACCCCTGAAATTCTGTTCAAATGGGCTTGTTCGTTGTTGGCTAAGTTGCCGTTGGTTAGAATCATCCACTATGATCCCGCGAAAGCTCAGCAGGAACCCTATATTATGACGTCTCGCGAGCTTTATAAAGAAGTCTATATGCTCTTTCTACAGATTAACATCCTATTCTTTAGCAAGTTGACGAGCGAGTGTGGCGAGGACCAGATATTTGCTCTCTGTGTTTATACTTGCGGGCTACTGTCCGCATATCTCTGCAAATACCCTTTAAGTGAGTATTTCCCAGGCTTTACCGATCTCAACGTTTATCTAGAAACGCAGATTAATAAATTTATGTATTAGTTTGCCAAGATCGTTCTATTATTGCCCAAGGCCCCAGGATGCTTACCACGATCTTATCCATTTTCGAGGAGAGAATAGACAGATGGCCACAGGCTGCTCGTTGGAAGGATGAGCTCAGTAGTATTTTGTACTATCCAGCCAGTTCCGATGAGAAAAAAGCACAGGCACAGGTTTTTACAGTTAGCCAACTCGATAGACCAACGACATCAGGCATCGAGACGGCACATCTACCGCCAGCGGCTACAACTCAATCTTCCACTTCGATTCAAGTGATAACATCGCCAAAAAGCCATTCAAGCCATCTTGTCTCAGTTTCTTGCAGGGATGACCTAGCGCATCTGTACCAAGGCTGTCCCTATCCTCAGGCTAACAGCCTTCCCCAATCTCGCACCCTTAGCCAGGGCCCACGATATACAATGAATAGCCAAGAATACGACACTGTCAACCAGATGACCGCATCTGACCATAGCTACACCGACGCCCAGATTTCGATCCTCTGACCTCAACGAGTCCCTCTATATCCCGGTCACTCTGATTTTGTTGTACCAAAATATAGGGATTTTGAGAGTGGTGTACCTGTCCAGCTTGTACGTTCTCGGAATTGGACAGCTTAGCCGCTGGGTCGACCTTTTATGGATGGATATACTAAGACTTGAATAATGAGTAGAGTTGCCGATTAGAAACCGTAATAGTATGATTTGGGCTTTTTGTCCCATGGTGGGAAAAATTATGTATGCCGAGAGGAATCGAATTCTGGATGTGCCAAATACTAGGTCCAGCTGCACAAGTATTGCTAAACTGCCATAAGCTGCCGGAGGAGCTAGACTGGAAATCAATTCAGAAGAATTCAGGACGGAGCAATAGAGATATGGCTTAATTAATTTTACAGTTCGGAGCGTAATTAGCTCCTGCTCTGATATTTTTATGTTGAATAATAGGAGGGCGATATTACTCACTGATTTGCGGTATGGGAAAATAATCCACCAATGGTCAATACATAACCAGCTGGCACAGGGCAGATTCCACACTTTATACAAATTAAGCGCACCTTTTTTTTTTTTTAATATATTAAATAAGTTTGTCGAAGTGAACTAAGTACTGAGCTACGAACAATGCTAGCGCGAAGTCTCGATACCTTTGCTAAGCGATAAGTATATCGCAACTGATAGAGAACAGGTGGTAGGCCATCTAGTTGATTATATAATATCCCGAGCAGTCTCAAGGAGACGGACTCGGAAAACTGTTGACTGGCGACCGAAAACATTAACCAGAATGCCAAGGCGCTTAGGTTACACGTCCAGCATAAACACGTTAACCACGATGTTCGGGTTGCCGCCAACTAAGCACTACCAAATTCAGTTTTTCGCCTTCAGATTTTTCAGGGTGCCAGCAACCTCTTGCGTTTATGCTTTCCGTATTTGCCGCCGTAATATAGCAGAGCATTTTGCTGGCTTCCCATCCCTCGTGCAGCTGTCTATGCCTTTTCCGGGAGCGGCTTTCCTCCTAGGGCGGTGGAGTCAGAAGGCCTTCTTGTTGTGTTCAGTTGCGCTTGCGGGAAAGCGGTGTCTGTGGAGGACGGATGGTCGGCTCGGGGGTATTTGGCCGTTTTACCTGTTCGGTATCACTCGCTCTTTCGCGGGCCTGGGTTCCGGCACGCCGCCGCTCCAGATCATCACACGTGCGGATTACCTTTTGAAGAGATCATCCGACTCCCTCATTTTGGGGCGATGGCTCTATGGACTCCTGAGGGAGAGCTCTTTGTCTTGGGTAGGTTGCTGTTCTTACGGAGTGCCGCCGGTTCAGCTCATCCAATGTACGAGCGATCTCTTCAGGATGTAAGAAGACCTTCCCCCGTCGGACGGTGCCTTGCGTCCGGTGAAGCGTTTCTTCCGCGTGCTGGCGGTCTAGGTTATTCAATGTACGTGGTGTGATCTCCTCAGCTGGGAGTCCAAGCCTGCCGTGGGAGTCCGGTTCCACAGTCTCTTCTTGACGCTCTCCCTGTCTCCGATGGGTAGTTTCTCTGGTGCCCCTAGAGGAGATCACCCGTAGCCTTGTATATCGACCTTCCATAGTCTTTCAAAATGACACGTCGATGCACCCTATTGGGTAGGGTACTGGCAGTCTTGGTTGGAGACCTGGAGCAGGATCGCTTGCTGGAGGGTAAGAAGCGCCGGTTTGGCTAGATGACCGCTTTCGACTGCTGTAGCGGCCATTCCTCGACGTGCCAGCCGGGTTGTTGTTCAACCGAGTCGGACGTTCGCGCCTGTAGTTTGCCGCTCTTGTGATGTCCAGTCCTCCTCGAATGTTGCCCGGAATCTCGTCATCCATCTCGTGAACCGTAACTGTCTCGTGGTGGTAGTACCGGGCCACGTTGACAACACCTTTGCCAGTCGCTTCTTGTAACAGTTCTCCTTCTTCATCGCGTTCCGAAAACTGCCACGAATCCTTGATAACAAGTGGCATCTCTGGCCTCCCTTCTCGATGGGCTTTCCAGCAAGTCGTCACCCGGCCAGCTATGCAACGTGCGCGCTGCATCACCCCGTCGACAATGATTCGCTCTGTTGAACCGTTTCGCGTGATTTTAATGAAGCGCTCCTTATTTGCTGTCATAATGGTCGGATTATACCCAAGCTGCCCTTCGTTCATCTAGAAAAACCCGAGGATTGTAAATACAAACCGCAGCCTATCTTCGTTAACGTCGAACTGTTCGGATGCGATGCCCCCAAGCCGGTCAAACGCCCATATCCCCATGAGAGACCCGCAAATAGTAAAGCCCAAGACGAAGCGGCGATCGTCCTGGGCAGCAAGCACTTCCCTTGCGTACCTTCCGAGATCAAGCCATGCTTCTGAGGCTTTGTCAGCCGATCGGTTACTCTTGAGCTCTTCTGGCACGAGGATCTGAGACCAGTGGCACCGCGAGTCCTTGCTGGCTTCAGGATCATTCACAAAACCAACATCCATCTTTCATGTCCCTACAGAGCCGTCAATCGGTTCGTTAGGTTTCGCCAGGGGTCTTCGTTTAGTCGGTACTGATTTTCTGCGCTCCGCAAATGCCGCCAGATTTCCGGTGAAGTCCGAGAACCACCGCAGCACATCTTCCTGCTTTGCATCTTCGGACCATCCACTCCAGCCATTATCAAAGCGTGGGTTGTTGTCTGCTTGGGACTCCGCGAAGAATGGCTCAGATGCTGTTTCCAGGTCGGCCACCTCTTTGAAGTATGTGTCGTGGAAGTCGCGGAGCCCGACATCCATAGGGCCAAGCTCCTCTTTGAGCACATCATCCACGTATTTGCGATGTTCCGACGAATTCGCGAAGCTGCTGGTGTTGCGTAGCTAAGGGGTTTGCTGGATGGAGGAGGCTACCGGTCGGGGAGGTGGAGTAGATTCAGTGACGGCATTATAGACTTATTTCCAGATGAGGGCGTCGTCTAGCTCATCGGCGAGCGTGGATTTTAATAAGGGTTTGACGCGGTCAAAATCGAACTCATCGGAGGCAACAGCAGAAAATAAGTTTGAGGAGATCGTTTCGGAGGGGGCCGAGGCCTATCTTCGATTGCAATAAGAGAATGACGGGGAGTTTTCGCAGGAGGGAAAGTAGATCGAGAGCGAGATTTTGGATATCTGCGACCTAGTTAGAGGAGTAGCGCAGCGAAGTTTATTTACCTTACCTTCATGGGTAAGCTGGGCAAGCGGATCAGGCGAGTGACGGATGGTTCTGTCTCTGCAGAGGGAGGTGAAAGAATCGCGAAAAGTGTTGAGACTGCCTCTAATAGGATGGTCCTCAATCAATCTGGACTGGCCTTCGTACGCCATGGCACTGCCACAGGCCTGTTGTGTAGCAGGAGATGCAGAGAGCCATGTTGAGTAGGTGCGACAAAGTCACACATCGACCCAGCCACTTTTCGGGATTATTTCGGAACAGACGCAGCCGTTGACCACATTACCTTAGTGACTTACGGAAATAAGTTATGCCGTCAACCGCGACTAATGTTAGCCCATTATACCTATCGACAGACTAGTGTCCCAGACCGCCTTGCCCTTGAGGACCTAACTCCGTGAAGGCGCTGGCTTACTCGAGGCTACAGCGCTCGGTGCTCTTTGTCAGGGTGGTCTGTCCTCCATACCTCCTTGGGGAATATCTCTCGCTGACTACCGACTGAACTCTAACATTCGGCTTCCAAGACACCACACCTAGAGCGGCGGCGTTCTCTTTACAATGCCTAAAGGAGCGTACAGTTTTTGCAACTCGCGGATATAATAGCAAGAACACGACAGTATATCAACGAGGACACGTCCCTCATGCTCTGAAATAATCACTAAGCCTGTTTTTGTGCTCACTGCTGTGCCTAGCTAATGTTATTCACTTGAATTTTCCCTTTGGTCACATCACAACAAATCGATTATGAGCACTCACTATCCACCCTCCACCCTTCTTCAAACAGGCCATTAGGCTTTATAAATCGAATCTGCGGTTGCAGGAGGAGCGACTCTAATGGCCGAGTCACAACCGCGTTAACACAGGCAGCGCGACACTACTGACACCATGAAGTAATCTGTTGCCCCTTCACTCTTGATGTTGAGCCTGTATCGATACTGAACTAACTTTGCTTCTCTAAGGCCGACCTAGCACTCTATTTTTACTCTCTCGGACGATGCCATCAGTGCTCCGACCGACACGGAAAAGTTGCTGCAGCGTCTACGAGAGGCAGACCCGAGGACAATCGAGAAATCATGGAGACCTGTAGTGTAAAATTCATTGAATTCAATCACCCCGGCACAGCGTTGCTCCCAAACACATGCCTTGTAGTTTGGGAGTTTTGTCACACGATCATTTGTCACAACAACAAGAAAACGTAAACGTGTGTTCCGTGTACTTGATCCAGCTCTTTATCTGCTTTTCCGTAACATACTTGTGATCACGCCCTTCCCTGTGTCTACCTGGCCGACAGTCTCAAAGTCGAACTTTGAATATAGAGGGATGCCTGCTGGCGATGCCAGTACATATATAGGCCTATTGTGTCGGTCGGCCTCTTGACAAATCCATTTCATCATGAATGAACCAACTCCTTGGTTCCGGTGTTCCGTATGTACAGACATGAAAGTTAAACCTATTGGAAGTTTAGAGATCAGAGCCGCGAGTTAAACATATGCTACTTACGCAATACATTATTAAGGTTACTGAGGATGCGTTTCCGCTCATTCATCAGAGCTTTAGATGCCTTCAGCCACGCAGTTATATCAAGTGTGTCTGGAAGGTAATTTCCTTCTTTGGAGCTCTTTTTCGGTTGATCTGGCTTACTGCAAATAGTTGTGTTATCCAATGCCCAGCCAGCAAATCCGAGCGGTGTACCGTCGACTACGCAGGCCTTGCAAAGATATGTGCCACTGTAGAAGGCACGCTCCATGCTAACAGTATGCCATTTCACAATATTCTCACGCTCCTCGTCTCGCAGGATGGCGTTAAACATAATTCGGTACAATGGACCATCCTGCATTGCAGGGTAGTCGATACTCCGGACAGGCAAAGCGATGTCTAAGTACTTGACATTGGAGAGAGAGATCGCCATATCCTCCGTCCATAAATTATAGCTTGGGGTCTCAAGAACAAGGGAAGTCGTATTGCAAGGTATGTGCAACACACTTAACCCCGCTATATCACACATTAGCCCATTTTTTTTCACCGATAGATGATACAGGCTTTGGTCTGTCTTGCAGCAACTGGCTTGCTGGGCTGACTAGTTGTAGGGACGAAGAGCCTTCAACCTCCATCACCTCATCGCACTGACCCGGGAGTGCCGGGGTTTTGGACGATGCTGGGGTCGAAAGGGGTGGGCCAGCCCGCAACGACCGCAATAGTTTGCGCCAACATATGTGGCGGTGAAGTGCTCATAATGCTTCTTTCCAGCTTGGACGCAATAGAGACGCTTGGGGATAATTTTATTTGCCATTGCCTGTCTCCAAACCTCGGTTGTTGATGTATTTATGCGTGCCACAGAGATCAGACTCTCGCCGATACTTAGGTTGGTCAGATGGCCCCTTGCAACCCTCGATCATCTTGCAACCCTCGATCATCTTGCAACCCTTTGCCTCCTCAGCACTCTTGTTCAATAACTTGGGAAGTGCACTACATGCCTCCACATAATCAAACTGAGTACATCCACAATCGTATTTTATTTCGTTCTGTTGACACATTGCCTAAAGTTCAGAAATTTTTATCCTTAGCTGAATTAGTGTTCGGATATTGGGTTAAATACCGACAATTTTTTGAGCACCAGAGTCTTTGCCCTAATTAATAGAAAACGCTCAGATTTAATGGTAGGGGATAGTGTTGTTAATGCATCTAGGCAGGGCTGTCCGTTTTGTATGAGATGTCCCTGCAAGCTACCTAGCTCGGCAGGCTGCTAGGCGCTGTCTAAGTTCTCGATACTGTCTCAGTTTCTAGACACATGTTCTGGACTGTATGGGTAGAAGCTGTAAACCCTATGGCAAGCGATATCTAGGCTTATCTAAATTAGAAGTGTTTAAACCTAGCTCCACCTGAAGATGACTCAACGCCTCCCAGCCTAGCCTTATGCGGTTAATGTTCAGTTGTGCAGGGGTTCCATCCCTCTTGGTTTAGGTTAGTTTAGGTAAGGGCATGCGCGAATCTGTCTGATGTTGTAACTCGCTCCTTCTCTTGGTTGGCTCACTCCTTCTCTCGTTCAGCTCTCCCCTCCGCCTTTGGTAAACGCTGCAGCAACTTTTCCGTGTCCATCAGAGCACTCATGGCATCGTGTGGGAGGGTGGAAATCGAATATTAGGTCGGTGCTAGAGCAGTGGAGTTAGTTTAATATCGATATAAGTCTAAGGTCAAGAGTTAAGGGGCAACGGATTACTTAATGGTGTTGATGCGTCGTGCCACTGGAGTCGCTCCTCCAGAGACCGTAGATTCGAGCGGGCACTACAGGGTCCCGATGTTATAGAGCCCAACGACCTATTTGAAGAAGGGTGGAGGGTGGATAGCGAGTGCTCGTAATCGGTTTGTTGTAATGCGACCAAAGGGAAACCATAGCGAATTACATCAGGCCAGGCACAGGCGACCAAAGAAGCCGCAGCGGGCTCAAATAAGGCATAGCGCGCTAAGGGAGGTAACACAGAAAACTTGAACGACTTAGTCATCAGGCAGCAAGCTGCCGAGGTTCAACCGTATCTACTCCACTTTCAGATTCGCAAATTATACCTAGGAGTTGAAAATTAAAGAGGCGCTTTCGCACAACCAAAAATGCGCTCTTGAACGGGAAAGCGATTTATGAATTTAAGCTTTGAAGTTCAAGGCAGTTTTCAATGAATCTTTTAACCCTTTATTTCTATGCTCTGCGATTGGCTAGAGCGCTTCCCCTAAATCCAATACAGAACGGGACCCATAAGCGTGCTCGGTCCGACTACTAATCCGGCCGCCCAAATATACATATATCTTCTGCTCTGTCTCTTTAGCTAGACAGCAACAGTGTCAAGTTACGAAGGGTGGATACGGATACTCATCACGTGATAACATCCATCTGGGATATTCCATAGGTACATAAATAGCTTACATTTTCCCTCCTTTTGCTAGAGGGATAAGTATCTCAATAATACCCTTGATGTCCCCAACTGTGTGCCGCGTAGCTTGTGACCTGCTTCGTCACACTTAAGATATACGGTTGAACCTCGGAAGCTTGGCGGTTAAATGACCAAGCTCCCAAGCTGAAGCTTGGTGAGAAAGATCACGTGAGTGAGTCGATGAGCCAATTAGAGGCGAAAATCAGAGGATACCTAGCATTTGATGATTGGCTGAGAGTCACCGCATCGATAGATGAAGCAATACCCGGCGAATACCCGACCATGGGCTACCCACCCACCCATGTGATATGGTTCTATTGTTCTTTTTGCCACAATCGGTGCTTGCATAAACGCTCCATTCTCTCGCCTTGCAGATACGAGCTCCCCAACAGACCAGCTCGCAGAAGTTATGGCCGTAGAAGAAGCCATGCGTCAGGTCCGCTCTACAGTTGTCCCAGAGCACCGTACTCTGCTTGAGACCTCCTTTCCAGATACTCTGCAAGACGCTCACCATTTCCGACTCATCCTGGCAACCGATTCAAGCTACCCGGTTGATTGCATTTGCGAACACATGCCGCAGTGGACCTTCAATCAGCGCAATGGAAGTTATTACAATAGTCCAGACTAGGTGGTTAAGAATAGTGAGGGATTTCGGATGCTATCTAAGGAGACGAAGCTGCTCTCTATGATTGGTGTTCAGGTGCGGTGGTATCATGTGCCACGCGACATTAACTGTGAGGCAGATGCTTTAGCAAACGCAGCGTTGTGCAGTGATTAAAGTATGATAGTTAGCAAACCATCACTTAGAAAACTGTGTATTAACGTCACTGGTAAAAACGTCATTTGCCAGAGGATTTCTTATCGCGTTCCTCAATATGTTTCACCACCTCTGGAGTTGCGCTGGAAATGCGAACTCAAGAGTTCGCAAATGCAGTTGAACCCTACCTCTCCGTTGGTTGCAGGCAACAACTGCTGATGAGCAATCTCACCTCACTAATTCCTGTCCGTTGCCGCGACATTTAGTATACGATCGGTTGAACTTCTGGAAACATCATCCGCAGTTGTGGTGCAGAGATGTGTCGCTGAAAGGCATATTGCGAACTGGTACAAGATTTGAGCCTTTATTTGTGTTCTTATCGATAAGCATAGAGGAGTGCCAAGAATGCAGCAGCATGGCTTATGTCAGTTATTTCTGCTTACATAGCATATGCCATTCCCTCTCCAAACTACAAAGAGCTGCTTTCTAGCTCAAATGTACGTGTCATCCCGGCCCGGAAGTTTCCCAGAATGCGATCAACGACCTTAAACCTAGCATAATTAGGTAAGCGTACTAGGAAATAGCTACTAGATAACGTCGGGAGGTTTTTAAAGAAGGTCGATGCTGCACTCCCAGGCAAGCACACCCGACTGCTCTATAATAGCTTATCACAGAGAGAAGCCAGCGTGCTATCACAGCTTAGGACAGGCATAGCTAGACTGAATGGGTACCTCTTCCGGATTAGAGTAATAGTATTATAGTAATATATATATAAGTAAGCGATAGAGATAGTAGAGCACTTTCTCTTTTAATATATAAAATAGATAGTGTATAGGACTAAAATATTATAGTATATAGAGGCATTAAGAGGAAACCTCTTATTCTACCTAGGAGGAAAATTATTATTAAATAATGTAAAGTAGACACTAAATATATAGGTAATCTATATAACTATATAATTTATAATAGCTATAGGCTAACTTAATATATAATACTAAAACTAGATTATAAGAATCTCATCTACTTACTCTTCTTAACCTACTTATATTAAATACTAAATACCCTATCTTATAAAAGTAGATATCGCTTTAGCTACTATAGATAGGATATTAAATACTTAAAGAATAGCCTTTAAGCTAGTTCGCTAGCTATACTAGTAAATCATAGGAAACCGCAGGGAGTAATAGGGTAGAAGGAAAAGTATAATTAAGGAATAGGCGTATTATAGGCTTAAGGAGACCTATTTTAATTTATATAGTGAAAAGTATAGTATAATCTAAGCTTTAGGAAATATAGATATAGATTAAGTAATGTATAGTATAGTATAGGCTTAGGGAGGTAAGGATAATAACTAGGTAATATATATATAAATTAGTGACTAATGCCCTATTAGCTAAAATAAGCCGCCAGGCGTAATAAATTATATTATATTATACATGATGTACGTGGGGCTACATATATAGCTAAGATAATGCAAAATAAGAAACAATTAACATGGTGTATGTAGGTATGCATGTAAGTTCGTACATAAACTTGAAATAATATATGCTAACTACCGACTGCCACTCGTTGCAGTGAATCTTATCATTGTTCTTGAGGCGAACCTTAAATCTTAAATGCTTTTGCTTGGTACCCGATAGCATCCCCACTCCGAATATACAGACCAGGTAATTCACGGAAGCAGAGACCACATCTTCGGATAGGGAGACCAAAAGGGATTCTCAGGCAGTAATCGAAGATGGCTACTAAAAGTAACTATCGATTATTACGCTGTGCTTCAGGTATCACCAACGGCGGACCGTCATACCATTAGGTCGAGTTACATTAGGCTTGCAAAGCGATATCGCCCCGACAAAATTACTTGAATGCCTCAGCCAGTTTTCGACACTTCCGATCATAGCTCGACAAAAGATATAATCAAATGGCTTCGCCCAGGTCCAAGTATCCTCCACATTATCAATCTCGAAAGACAAGTTTGGAGGAAGCCTATATAGAGTCAGTGGATAGTAAATATCATAGTATCAATACTTACCAACTTGATTGGATAGGCATGCGGTCTACACCGATGACCTCTGCATCTGGGTGCTCGTCCGCTAAGATCACAGTAAGCGACCGTCTGTAGCTCTGCAAATGAATGAAATACCAAACTCAACAGCCCATATTCCCGTCCCGGTACCCAGGTCCAAGACTCGATTCATCTTATTCTTTTGAAGGCCAGCAAGGCTACCGGGGAGTGTCAATCGCGATAAGTGGTGTGTCAGATCTGGCAAATTATGAGTCAATATACTCTTTGTCCCCATTGCATAGGCGTCGCACCTAGTCGATCCTGCTCTGTCTGCGAGAGGGTAAGTATTTCAAAGCCATGTTTATCTCAGCCGTTCTCACCTCGTCACCAGGGAGCGGATATGCTATACGAATGAGCACACAATCAGTGGTTCCTAAGGCAATTCGTGATTTTTATTCATCGGGCACTAGTAGCTATTATGAATTGCACCTCTGAGAAAGAAACAGGAGGCTAGGATTAATTTTATTTTCATTTTGGAAGCCTCCCAATTCAATGCCATGGTTTCTCTCAACGGAATGCGACGTTGAGCTTGTCAGGCAGGAGTGGCTTGCCGACCTAGCGAAAATCGTTGCGATCCCTTCTTTCTCCAGGAACCATTTTGTCGACTACTTTCCATTGGCCGAGGGTTGCCCACAGTAAGTTGCTTCTCAACTTGGTAACATGGTCCGTTGTCTCTTCAAAATCCGTCCCCCGTTCGCCACTGGTCCCCTCTTCTGGAACGTGAATGAGTAATCATCCTAAGGCCTTTAGTCAGATCCAACATTATCTGCAGGTATACAGTGCTTCTGAGGGATATCAAATGAGTATACCATTGGGAAAGTAGAGACAAGCCCTTGAATTTTCTCCGGCTTTGGATTGGTATGGTATTGCCAGTCCATCTGAACCGACGCCTTTCCTAGGCAGAGGGCCAAATTCAGTGGTGTGTACAGCTGACTAACACAGCTATGAGGACCGCCGAACAGAAGGTGGTTCTTAGCAACCTTCTCTTCCGCATCAGCGGAATAGTATCGCTCAGGGTCGAAATGCTCGGGTTTCTCGTACACTTTGGGATTATAGAGAGCCGTGTAAGTCGTCGTTGATATGGAGCCTACAAGAATGAAAATGAGTGAGTTGACCCAACTAAGCATCTCGACCTACAATATATGGCAGGAGTGCAGTACCCTTGGGAATGGCATCCGAATCGGGAATAGGAAACAAGTTCCTGCGTTGGTACGGAACCACGAGCACCGGTCGACGATATCGAAAAAGCTCACGAACCACTGCCCGAGTATACGTGAGAGATTCGAGCTGCTCCATGCTAAGTTCTGCATGGACAACGCCATCGCGAACCTTCAAATTCTCCTCCCGCACCTTCTCTAAAACATCGGGACGCTGGGTAACAATCTCGAAGAGCCAGGCGACGGCACTGCTGGTGGCCTCCTGCAATGAGAACAGGAAAACAAAGACAACCTGAGCGATCTCGAAATCGTTGAACATTCGCACTATGGGCTGGGGCTTCTCCATGTCTTCGGTCAAGTCATTAGCCTCCTCGGCCTCGCACCATCGCCGGGACCTGACCATACTCTGGGTCCAGGCGTCCATAATGCAGGCGACCTCGCCTCCAGCCGCCATGCGAACCTTGCTCTTTGCGGCACAGTTGCAAAACTCGGAGAGCACCATATCGGCCGCTTTCTTGGTATACCAAGCCTTGGTGTAGGGAACGATAACGGGAAACCTGACGAGGTCCAGGGCAGCGGGGGTGAGGTAAGAGTGATCAGCGATATTCTTCACGGCTGCGTCTGAGAGATAATGACCGACAAAGGTTCGAAGAGAAACGGCACACATCATCTGGCGGAATTCGGATATGAACGGAACCGGTTTTCCGCCATTCTCTTTCGTAATCTTGATGAATCGAGGAAAGTACTCCCTATACACCGCCTCCTGTCCAGGTAGATAAACCCCGAGGGACTTGCGCGTGAAAAGGTCGGTCAGACCTTTTCGGAATTCGATATGGGCGTTGCTATCGATGAACACCGAGATGGCATAGCCAAGGTGATCGGGAGCGACATCAACGACGATGGGCGTGATATAGACGGGCGAATTGAGAGCCTTAAGGGCTATGTTGCGAGACAAAGGAATAATGACGGACCTAAGAACCCACCAACAAACTTGTCCAGCTTTTACGCCCTGTATGATGTTGAGGCACTTTTGGAAACAGCTTAAGGGTCCGCTGAGCCACTCGGCGTAGTATCTTTCGAAGTTGAATCCCATGGAAGGGCCAATGAAGGATATACTCCATGAAGGACCAGTGACAGTGCTTTCGTGCTTAATATCGTTGGCTATACGTAGGGTTCAAGGTTCGATGAGTTAGCTTTTTATCTTTCAAGACACAATAACGAACACTCGATTTTAGGCATATCAACAAGAGGCCGAGAGTATACCTTGGTTGTAGAAGATACACATGACGAGAAAGGCAAAAAGAAGCATCCATAGGATAAGAGGGGCCAATGTTCCGAGAAGGAACTCCATGTTGGGCAGGGTGATCATGCCGGTTATGCCAACTCCGAGACGGACGGAATGGCCGTCGGATTGGCGTTTATATGAGGTGCACCCCTGAGCTCGGGCCCCACATCAAATTGCTAATGCATGGTCCTAAGCGAAGACGCCTGTGAGCTGGTGGACACTACTGCATGCAGACAGGGCTCTCGGTCTTTGAATTGTGGAAAATCATCCGATTTTCTTGTAAAGAGGGTGGTCTTTACTAGCGCCCCAAATTGAGAATGACATCTTCAGCTTGTAAATTAGCTTTACAATTCTGATGTAGGAAGCCATTGAGAAATTAGAGATATTACTGATGATTCTCTCCGACTGCTCTGTATGCGGTAGGTACCTTCTCGTAATCTCCTCTCGACTACTATTTATAGGTTCCAAGGTAAGCAACCAAATAAGCCACAGGTACACCGTGCACTGTAGCACAAGGAGAAGACATACCGCCATCTTTTTTGAGCTGGAGACGTCAGCCACTGCAAGCCTGATTGTTTGATGCCAGGAAATGGAATGAAATGTCACATAAATGTAAGCATAGAAGGAAATTAGCAGATGATGAGGCAGCCTACAGCTGTGCACCTACGTAACTTCGGAAATATTTTGCGTTATGTAGACCACTAGCGAGGAGCTAAAACCATTTGGCCCTTTTCGATTTTTGGGCGGTAGTAAGACAGCGGCCCCCTCCTTTACGGAAAAAGCGGATGATATTCCACTAGAACAATCTCCACAGAGTGGGTCCTGTCTCTTAATTAAGACTGTCGAATGATCAATGTCCAGTAAGATTTCTGCCCTCAGCCACAGCTACAGGGTAAGCCAAAAATACGTGTATGTGCTTTACGCTCTCTCTTAGTGGAACGCTGGACATCTCGTCTCTACCTATAGCAAGCCTTTTTCGGCTAAAGCTCTGTGATATTAGCGCCGTTCTGAATAAGCACCTCAGCGATCTGTGGACAACGGAAAAGTAGCCTTATTTTCGCATGTCGATTGAAATGTAGAATAGAAGTTATCAATGCCACTCCCAATAGGATTGTCCTTGATAACTTCTAACTGGACTTAATGCGCCATGAGAGGCCCAGTCTCCGCCTGCTGTGTTATGTGAGATGTGCGGCCGTGTTTTAAAAATGGAAATCAGCGACGAAGTTTGATGGGTGATTGCCTACAGCAGCCACCCGATGAGCCAGCGGGAAAACAAAGTTCCGAACCATTTGTCACAGAGTCAAAATTCGTAGAGCTCCTTCATACCAGCCCATGCTCCCACTCACATCACTATTATCTGCTGATTAATTAAACCAAGCCAATTGCTGTAACACAGGAAATACAATGTAGTCGCAAGAAAGAAACTGTGTTCCTCATGATCGGGGCCTGACCAGCCACGTACATGACTGATCACAGTCTTAAAGCATTTCTAGTCCCATCAAAGCCCCTTGTATCTCCGTAATTACTACCACATATTCAGCCTTCCCCTTGCACTAGCGATGACACTTCTCCTGCCCCTGGTGCAGCTCATGCAAGCACTCGCAAATTACACAAATATACAAGACCTCCCAATCTCGACTCTCCCCGGTACTTGGATGATCCTGGGAAGGGGCGTGTGTTGTTCTGAGGCAGGGCCCTAACGCTCTCATCTCACATTTTAACGCTCCAGAGCGACACACCGTCGAAACTAACGTACGTGTGGGGTAAGACACCCGGGTCAATCCATACAAAATAAAGATGTGATCCTTGGGGCTTTTGGCCGCAAACAAGGCAGCTGCACCCTTTATTAACTATCTAAAATGGCGAAACGGGGTAATATCAGTAATTCACATTGGCTAGTAAAGTAAGCCTGAGTCGCTGGATTCTGTCCTTTCTACCTCGACATTAGATACGCAAACTACGGCTAATTATAGAGCAGGCTACGCTTCCGAGAATGAATCTTCACAGTATCCGCTCTATATTTGCTCTTAGTGCCAAATACCGCAGAGAGCTGATGGTGTTTAAGGGCTAGTTGAAGTATAGCGCGGTTGAAATTAATAATTATAACACAGCGGCGCTTAGCATTCTAGAGTATATTAATATCACGCTTATCACAGTAGTTAATACTATAGTCCTAGATGTCCTATAATAAGTAGTACTACTATACCTATAGATCTACTATATCTATATCTACCTTTACTACTTCCTCGCCGCCTTATAATATTAGCATTATATAAACCGCCCTCGCCCTACCTAGTAGAATATAGCCCTAATCTAGGTGTATTAAACTTAGTTATATAGGTACTATCTAGCCCTAGAGGCTCTCTAACTATATATAGATAAGATATTTATACTCTAGGCGCTTAAGCTAATTAAGCAATATCCCCTTACTAATAAAGGTATAGCTATATAGCTTAAGTTCTAATTAGAATAGTATACCTATTGCTCCCTTCTTACCCTACCTATCTAAGGTATAATAATTATAGTATAGGTCTTTATATAACTACTTACTAACTAGGTAGGTGAACTTATTAGTGTTAATAAGGTATTATATATTAGGTTCACCTACTATATAATAGGAGCACTTATTAGGGTACTTATTATTAAGATCCTAGCTCTTCTTAAGGCCTAATAGATAAGCCTATGAGTAGTATTACCTAGTAGGTGCTAAAGTGGTTATTTTAGTATCTTCTTTAGAGCTACTATTTAATAGACTGACCTTCTATTTAGCTATATTTAGGTTTATTTATATTAAGGATAAGTGATCTTCTAGCTCCTCCTCTTTATTGCTTTTATTATCCTAGTAAAGTAAAGCTAGAGCCCTATATAATAATCTTAACTATAAGGAGATTACTTAGCTAGTTAGGACTACCCTAGATATAAATTTATCCTCTTATAGTAATAAGGATAATAGTATTAGTAATAACTCTATATCCTCTTCTAAGAGGAAATATATAGTATCCTTATATAGTTCTAGCTACCTCACTAGTGCTATATTTACGCTCTCTAGAGCTATATTAAGTTTAACCCCTTAAAGTATATTAGATTTAAGACTTAATAAGAGTAAGCTTAATAGTTAAGCTACTACTATATAGATTATTTTATTAGCCTAATTTAAGATTAATATCTTACCTATATCTTTATCTAGTATATATAGATAATAATATAGTATCTATAGATTAACTTAGTTAAAGTAAAGTAGTAGTAGGGACTAGCCTATTATAATATAGCTATATATAACCCTATAGTTAACTATATAGTTAAAGACTTATATAAGTACTATAGTGATCTATACTTCTACCTTAAATTATTCTAGCTTAGTACCTATCCTAGACTTATTACTATTAAGTTACTTAATAACTTCTATAAATAGTGTTTCCTTTATAATAGTTAATCTAATATATTTAGCTATAACTTTATAGGCTACCTTATAATAATAAATAAATACTATACTTTTATTACTACTAAGTTATATTTAGAGCCTAAATCTATTAGGATTTATTAGCTAAGGCTTCACTCTCTACTTAGAAGCTATTTATTTATTTAGCCTAATTTAAAGTCACCTCTCTAGCCTATCTTTATCTAGATCTCCCTTATTCACTAGTTAAATTCTACTACTTAATTATATAATTTTATGGCTATTATTACTAAATTATAGGCTACTAAATCTATACTTTATATATATTACTTCCTAGCCTTATAGATACTTAAAAATAGTAATAATAGTATCTTTAGTTATAACTTTTTTAAAATATATAATTATACTCTTATTAGCTACTAGCTTAGCGGAAATACTCCTTCCTATATCCTAAGTAGTACTCTATTAATTAAAGAGTTACTTATTTTTATAGGCCCTCCTAATTACCTTAAACTATTATTAGTATAATAAGTTAGTAAACTTACTCTAAGGATATAGCTATATAGGGTAGAACTTACTATTAACCCTTATAGACCCTGTTGAGGATATAGACTTATTAGTAAGCTTAAAGTTCTAGTAAAGGTAGGTATAGTAGTTCCGTAGATATTCATCTAGTGTAGTAGGCCGGTTTTCGCGTACGAGCTCCTCTTTCTCGTGCTGCTCCTTTTCCTTCTCACGTTTGAGCTCTTCGTTCTCGCGTCGAAGTCGTACAATCTCTGGGTCAGACATTGGGTATAATGGGAGTATCGCTTTGTGATGAATGATGAAGTTGGCAGAATGTCGATCGATTAACAGGTATCTCCATATCTCGGATAAATATCGGAAATTTGACCAAGAGGTGCGGTTGGAATGAGTAATAGGCCGGCCCGCAAAACCACAAAGTACCAACATCTCCAGTCCTCCTGGCAGCCTAAAACCAGCTGGGCCCCGATTGGCCGGTAAGAAGAGGGGCATCCACCAACCGGCATCAGATCCGCCTGTTGGTCATCCGCGCGCCACGGAATCAGCAGACGTTACCCACTCGAGTGCTTGTGGGCTCCTAACCTGTTGGAGCTGAAAGGGCCTTGCCGCAGGCAACTTCTGTATGTTGGTATCCCTTTGCCAGAATCAGCCTTGCGGGCGCTAATTTGTTGGCGGACCGGAAACAATGCAACAGAGAACCAGGCCATGGTCCAGAGAATGAACCGGCTACTCAAATGCGTGACTCAACAGCTCATACAAAGGACTGGGCGTTCTGTGGGTGATGCAGAAAGATTTTTCTCAGCGTAAGAACGGAAAGTGACGAGAGAAAGTATAAATGACACCAACTTGTTGTATATGTCCACATGCCGAGATACTCAAGATTTCCCTCACTCAACGATGACCGCACCATATACCTACTTAGTTCCATCCGCTTGTGTTCTGTTCCCAGCCGCCGATTAAAACGCGTTCATTTGGCTGCAGCTCTTCAACACAAGAAGCCCCTGGTCACATCCACTGGGCACACATTTCAAACAGGTACCAACACTAACGTAAGATGCCCGAGTGTGTGGAGATGGGGTAGGTGAGTCAAGCTGGTCAATCATGTTGGCTCATGCTGAGAGGCCCGCTTTTGTAGTCAAATTTGGGACCCAACTGACTTCAAATCGATTCCTCGTCCGTTCAGTGTGGACGTCAAGAACACATCTTACAACCGAACGGATGCTTTGCAATTGGCGGTTGAAAATAAATTGTGCTTAATTTCTCATGCCCCCAGCGGTCCAGCCGCCTTGCCTCAGTCCTTAGCACAACTCGCAGCATAACCATAAACATGCCACCCACAGTCTTGTCCCAAAAGCCTCCATGTCTCTGCATCTACCGTGGCGAAAAGGCCTTGGCCGTGGAGCTTTGAAAGTATACACTACCATCCCTGTATCCGTGCAATGCCTGTCAGCGAATGAGCACTATGATTCTTGACCAAGCTTACTTATTCTGGTACAGAAACCACATGAGTCCTCGAATGTAGTTGTTTCCCTACGCTGCATGTCAACTCCTCTGAACGCCTCGATCGATCTCGGGACGTGTATCCTACTTGGGACTTCACCCCGCGCTGTATGTGCGGGGTCATCTGCTGTGGTATCACCCGCCTCAGCATCATTTTCTTTCTTGCGGGGGATGGATCTCTGGTGGGAGGTTTGTCTTCCTCGGGGTTGAAGAGGATAACGATCTACAGCATCCTCTGGAGGATAGGTGGCGTTATCTTTATATATACCAGTCAATTTGTATTACCTGGAAATGCGGTGGCTGATCCATTTGCAATCACATGAAGTGATGTTGCTGTTTCAGGACTTAGCCCCTCATTACCAACGACTACTCTTTAACTATGCTATGGTCAAACAGGCCGTTTCCTGACACCACCGCCACCACATAGCTATTCTCGGTAATGGCCAGGCAGACCTACGGCAAGCCTTTGAAAGCGATCAAGAGGCGCAGGCTAGTGGTATCCCTTTGACCCACTTCGTCAACCATCAAGAATGTTTATACTAGGGCATGAGGGAGGGTACTCTCGGCTTGAGCCAGAGTGGTGCCCACCAGGAACATACTGAAACAGGGTATGAGTCCACATAATGAGGCCCCTGGATGGAAGGTTCCCTGTTCAACATGCCATGTCCCAGTTCTCTAATAGCTCTGGTTTCGTTGGTTATGAAGGACTTGCTCCGAGTACCAGCATCTAGTTTCCGGGTTCAAGAAATCTTAAATATTATTAAGTAGAGTCTCCCTTCAGTCAGACGCTCACCAATTTCACTCAACTACCGCCCGTCACTTCTGCTCCATACCCGCCCTCCAACCTCGCATGAATACTTTCCATTGAGCCCAACAGGACTTCCATGCAGTCATTGAATCAACAGCGGCATGTGCAGCCATGATATACTCATAACGTTCCTGGATCTGCCGCGCAGTGAACCTCACCCTGTTGATCTTACATACACAGGAGAGCTGAACAAACATAGTGATGCTATAGCAGATGCGCCAGTCAGCGATGGTATATCCCCACAACAAAAAAAAAACAACAAAAAAAAAAAGCGAAGCATCAGCCTTATATGCTATCAAGATGGACCACTTACATTATTGCGATCGAGATGCAGAAGCTCAATACGCACATGTCGAATGTCGCGCTGCGGTCACTCATACAGGGACGGTGGTGGCCACCCTTGTGACGACACATTCCACCACTCGGGTGCTTCTCTTTCCTGAACTCATATGCCATGACCATCATGACAATACTGAGGGCCAAAGCGACGATGTTCAAGACCATGAGGCTAATAAATTGGACCAGCCATACTGTGGGTGGCCTTGGATTGGTCGCCGAATGGGGGCGCTTCAGCAACGGCGAAACCGTAACCAAATGGATGCATGCCTTCGAGAGCGAGAGCAGTCAGACAGTTAGCTTGTTGTCATCTAAAGCAACGCACACTGCCGAGGCTGACTAAATCTTCCAGGGTCAGGGACTTACGCAGACCACATTGAAAATAGCAAAGGGTTTAAGAGAAGGGATCGAGTCAATATCAACAATCCGCGCCGAGGCGCTGAGCAGGACAATCGACAAGAGCCAACGCAGGCTTCCCCACAGGCCAATCTCGGAGTAATACTTGTCTAATTGTGATCGCGCGATGTCGTCGGCATCTTCACCTTCACAACCTGCGGCTGGTGATAGTTGTAGCGTTTCAGCTGGGTCCAATGTCATTGCCGGTTGTGGAATGTGGAGGAGCTTCGTTGCGGTTATTGCCGATAACCTCGTATCGCGCCTTGATGACTTATGCTAATTGCTGGTATTTTCCTGTGATGATTTTGGAAGGTTTGGACTCAGACCGCCTTAAAACAATGGGATTAAAACTCAGGGGGTAGGTGGGTTTAATTAGGCTCTTCCCCCTGGTTGTGCGAACCCTACCGTACATACTCTGGAGTAGTTACTCGGGAAATTTGGATAGCTTTGCAACAGGGGTTCTGAAACATCCTAACTTGTATAGGAATGTCATATCCAAAACCTTTTTATAACTATAGAAAGAAGAGGACGGACGGAGACACGTCATCGTTGTAGAGCAGTACTCCCGTCGAAGGGTGGTACTCATTTCCGAGTCCATCGGTAATTGGCCCTTGGCCCGAGGGGAATGTGTTGTGAATGCAGCGATGTGGCTGAAATGCGTGATTGGGAGTCGGTGCTGCGACCTAGGAGAGAAAGTGCATGTGACCTGTACGGGAGGGAACACAACGTGTTCAACTTTAATTGATAAACATAGAGTGTATGTAAAAGGGGGGGTGTATACAAAAGGGTGTATTTCTGGCGCGGGGCTAAGAACGGCCGAATGGCCAAGCCATTTACAGCGTAGGCACAAAGAAGCCTTTTCCAGCTCTCACATATCTGTATTCTTAAATAAATGATAATGTGTAACAGGAGTCAGGGATGTGTAAAAGTATAAGTGCTCCCGCCTGTTAATCATAATAAGTAATATAATCACTGATTTTAAAATAGGCAACAAGAGAAGAAATAGGTAGGATAAGCTTATATATAGCAGGTTATAAATAAACAACACAGTATGATATTAATTAATAGAACAGATCAGGTCTAAGTATATATAAGATATAGCACAAAGAAAAACAAAAAGAAAAGATTAATATACCTCTATAGCGGGAAATATCTAGTACTAGATACACACTAGAACGTAATTACGTAAGTGCCTTATATAAGCGGAGGGTAATTAAATTATAAGTCAGCTGTACTTTACCCCTTCCCGAAGGTAGTAGTTAATATAATATACTCCGCTTAACCCATTAGTTCATCTTTCCCAACTACTGATTTTTTAATAATAATAATATAAGCTATATACTAAAGACTATATTAAAAGTATCACTAATACTAGCCACATCTACTTATACCTCACTAACTCCCTACACTACTATAACCCTAGCCTAAACCCTATCTTTTCTATCTCTATTAAAGAGATAGCCTAAAATAGCACCTAAAGTAGAATATTAATAACGTTTAACTCACGCTACCTCTAAGTAGATATTACTATATTAGCGTTTGTAATAACCTATCTCCGCTGATAGTGATACACTAGTGTTATTATTATCGTCTAGGCTCCTTTAACTTCGTTAATATCCGCGCCACCCTTCACTAACACCTCTGGCTATACTATTAGCTTATTAGATATATCTCCACGATTATATATAGATTGAGGTATTACTAGCTAAACCTTAAGCATTATCCCACGAAGATACTCTAGAAAAGGTACTATTACTAAGTAAAGATATTATTTTAGCTATAGAAATAGTAGATATAATATTAACTAGCTTTTAACTAGATCTACTATAGCCTATACTATTACTATATTATATCCTATTAAATATATTATAGAAATTACTATATATATATTATTAGAGCTAGTATTAATAAATAATATAATATAAATATTATAACCTAGATTAATTTAATTTCACTTAAAATTATATATATATTCACTATAAAACTCTAGCTTCTAATATTAATAAGCTTATTATAGGTTAGCCTAGTATAGGCTAGCCTATTATATAGGTTAGCCTAGTGTAGGCTGGCCTATTATATAGGTTAGCCCAGTGTAGGCTGGCCTATTGTGTAGGTTGGCCCATTGTAGGCTAGCCTATTATATAGGTTAGCCCATTATAGGCTGGCCTATTATGTAGGTTGGCCCAGTATAGGCTGGCCTATTGTAGGCTGGCCTGCTGGATGGGTTAGCCTGCTAGATGGGCTGTCTCATCTTAGGCTATCCCATTAATAGGCTATCCCATTAGAAGGGCTATCCTATTAGAAGGGCTATCCTATTATAGGCTAGTATATAGGATGGGCTAGTATACTATATACTATCTCATTAGAAGGGCTGGTATATAATGTGCTATCCTATTATAAGGGCTGTGTTATAAAACTATAATCATATATGAGGGGTATTATATACTATCGCATATAATACTAGATATCCCCCTAAGCTAGGGGTAGACTAATCTTATCCTTCTTTTTAATTTCTTTACACTACATCTTATATATAGAACCTAGCTATACTATTAATTAAACCCTATTTAACCTCATTCCCTTATAGCTATCCTACTATATGCTATCCCACTAAAAGGGTTAGTACATTAAATGTTCATCCATTTTTCAGGACTAGTAGAAGGTGGTTAGGTATCTAGGTGTATGTGGGGGGGGCGCGGTAGTAGGGGTAACCCAGATACGCCCTTAGCTGCAGGTTTAGGTATAGCCCTACAGAACCTTCTAGGTCTTATATATTAAGCTTTAATGCTACAAGTATATACCGTACATATATACGCATATACCTACATAGCTATTTTTACTTCTATTTTAATGATGAAACTTATATATAAAGCTCCTTATAATTCTAAACTTATCCTTCACGGTCTCTATAATTTACATAGATACGACGGGATAGAAAGCCACCACGGTGCACGGTAAGCGGGAAAGCCAGAGGTTGCCAGCAACCCTCCGGAAATCAGAAAAAGCTAAGGTTGCCAGCAACCTACGGAAAACAGGAAAGCTGAGGTTGCTCTAGAGCGTGTAGGTTGCTAGCAACATGCTCTATTCACAGAAAAACAGTTTTACACAGCGCTAAAGTTTTCTGGCAACCCATGACGTAAAATGGCTAACTAGAGCGCTTAGGTAGTCGCGTAAAGATTTGCAGGGCGCTAAGATATTGGTTGCTGTGTAACGAAGGGGGTGTACATATAAATCACACACTGTAGGTACAGGGGTTGGTTCGTCTGACTAGGTGTGCCAAGATCATGGAGCTCTATGGTCCTAGAACTGGTAGGTATTGACATGTGAACAGCGTTGTTGGAGTAACTCCAGGTTCGGGTCGGATTATCTGTCACGGGTATGGCTGGGTGGCCCTCACTCCTCTCCCTTGCGAGTTCGCTAAACTGTCATGTGCACATCTTCCGACGCCACCAATGTACCTTGACAATGCCTTCACCAGCAACATGTATCACCACGGACTCATTGTCTGCATTTGAAGGTATCAAGATTTCTGATCGATCACGCGCACCTTGCTCCGCCGATGATGAGGTTGTGTTCCTCTACAGCGTTCCGTGCCGACCGCACAACCCTTCCATTTCCTCTCCTCAGCCTATCATGACCGATGCCGATCGAGGCTTGTGCTCCGCAAAGGAAAATGTTCTGTTACGTGACCAAGTAAAGAAAAAGAAGACAACGTTCAAGAGGCCTAGAGCGTTACCTAGGTCCACAATACCTACCGCAATCAGGAATAAATCAGTTTGGCTAGGTCATGAAATGGATTCGGGTGCCCCTGTTCACGGCTGCTTTAGTAATGTCGGCCGCTTCCGTCCGTTACAAGGCCGATATTGAACAACCCGGCAGAGCAACGGACCCAGGGCCTAGCATGAGCGTTGTTACCACTTCTCATGAGAAGGTAACATACCGCGCGAGTTTTCGAGATATGTCATACCGACAGGTTAGGGCGGAAGTGCGTCGTCGGCTGATTGCCATCACCGCGCAAGACTATTCGCACGGGGAAATTTAGTCGGAAACAACACTTTATGGGCCAGGATTGGCCAGTATCAGTCGATACTATTTTGCCAAGCTAGAGACGCAACGCAGTCGTTTCTTGGTAATCATGTTTGTGTTAGTAGGGTTTGGGGATCGGATTGGACCTTTCGGCGTGGTCTCGGCGGGAGATTATCATTCTCTCGAGGCTATGTAGGCAGGCTGTCCGTGTCTTTTTCTCTCTGCCGTGTCTGTCCTCTCGCACGATTCTTGCGCGGATGATTAGATATAGCCCCAGTCTCCCTTGGAAGATAAGACGGCGTACTTGCAAAGAATTCTTATTGGTAGTCTTGCTCGGCTCATAACCACTTCTATAGCTATGCTTTTTCTAAGCTTAATGGTTACTTTGTCGGTGGTCCGCGCATGATGCTTTCTGTACTTTGTTTCATTCAATCTGTGTATCTCCTACACATATGAACCCCATGCTAACTCACGTGCCGCTGGCCAAAGACGCAAAGAAAAACAAAAGAAAGATACGATTGATTGATTGATTGATTGATTTAATCCTACTCGGTTTCAGCCGCTATTTAACTCCGCAGCTATGCCTGGTTAACAGGTGCTGGCAACCAGCCGAAGCACTCCCGGGAAATGCCCCACTTCGCCCCGGTGTTGAATCGAGGCCAGCTGTTCCCAACGTTCCCGTCGAAATCCATGTATCCGTCTATGTACATAGCCTCATTATGACCTGTTGGAGGTTCGTCCCGTAGATCTCTCGCGAGGTGCAATGCTCCGCTCGGTTCGAGATGTCGAATTACTTTACCTGCGAATCCATGGCGGCTTCTGGGGCTCTCACGTTAGCTTTTGGTCGCACCTCTCAGCCTTTGACAGTGAACGACCCTCAGTCTCTATTGTATTGTTAATCGCAGTCGCAAATGCCGAGCAGAAAGTATCTACTTAACGCGTTACTTTGTCTGGGATACCCTGAAAAAGGGTTTCCTAGTTCTCTTCATTGTGGCGAAGATACCAGTGGTGACATTCCCATGTAGCGGTAAAGGAGCCTAAATTTGCCGCGACTCTAACATTTCATGCTCCGATTTGGCGAATCACGTGCCAGGCAGGTCTCCCACCACTCTTCAATAGGGGCTCAGTCGATAATTGTTGCTCCACTTTGGTAACCAGGAGCAACTTTGTGTCATGCGCGATGATCCTCCCCCCTGTTCTCCTCATTCATCCATCTCCTTCATCTACTTTACAAAACGAAGCTTACGTCAAAGTGATAGGATCTCGCGATATGAAGAATCATTCCGACGAGAACGCTGCTGTTTCGGTAGACACGCCCACCACGGATTCTTACGACCCAACAATCTACGACCAGTGGGATGGATGGTCTGTCGGGGTTCCTTGGCCAGGCGAGACTTTCATGATTATCGAGCGATCTACGAACCGAACACTTGTTGAAGATAATGGGAATCTCTTCTTGGAACCACGCGATCCCTGTGACGGGCAGAGACTTTGGCACTGCGTTATGACTAAGGGTTTCTTCGGTTTTCAGAACAAGAAAACGAGCAAATACATTAGCTGCAATTTGAAGAACATCCTTCATGCCAATGCTTCTGAGCACTCCAATTGGGAATATATAGTAGCCCATAAACATCCGAAGGGCGGGTTTCAGCTTCTAATGCCAACCTGGCAAGGGCTCAAGGTGATCGGCGTCAATTCAGAGGGCAATGGTCTTATATTGAGGTCTCACGGCACGACAACTTGGGACTTTCTTAAGAATGATTAGTTGATGAAAATGTATCTTTTCTGCAATAAATACGTCTTTGACTTATGGAGCAACCTAAATGGATGTAGATGCTTTCTTTCCTCAAAAGATTTAGCCTCATCATCATCGTCCTCCCCTCTTTGTAATGTGGGTTTGTTTCTTGCTGGTACACCATAATCCTGGTTGGATGAAAGGTGTGATGAAGTATGGCTAACTCTTTGACTTGCGTAAAACTTGCGTAAAGATTGGAGCATAACCAGCTTCTGGCCGCTTGTTTTTATGTTTCTTGTTTCGCAATGGGGGTACCTTGAAAATACTTTAGAGGGTTGCCTTCAATCCCATTAACCACTTACAGCCATCCCACCAATGTTTCTTGTAATGGATGTTGGGGTGCAACGTGTCTAGTCATGGTGGCTGGCGCCCACCCTTGGAGCAATGTCTAAAGGAGTAGACAGGAACCAGGAAACGGATACGTCATAAGCTGGTAACGCTCTGGTTTACGCCCAGGTTGGTTAGCAAAGGAATGAAAGTACCCCTAATGACGGTAGCCTCTGTCGCCCTGTACAACCCACGCCGAGGGGCGCTGTGACTCTGGCACTGACTTCTCTGATTCCTGCTGAAGCGGCCTTGACATTCTAGTCAATGTTTTCCGGTCGCGAGTAAGTGGTTTCTCAGTACGTTTCCTGGTCTCCTGGAATGGCTGCTCGTGAGATTATATAATCAATTAGTCACCTGACCTTATCTGTTCCTTATCGTTTATGATGTACCTTATCGCTTTACCAAAGTATCAAGACATCGCTCTTACACACTAGACAGCATTGCTCCTAGGTCGGTACTTGGTCTACTTCGAGGAACTTACGTATCGGCCATTAATAGATATTTCAACATACTGCAAATCGGGGGCAAAGTACACTAAGATAGCTTTAAGGTACTCCCTCCTCTTAATTATAGACACAAAGACAACAGAGAGGAAGCGAATCTATACTCCAAAGTCTAAGTACTAAGTTATATTTCTAATACTTTATTCTAAATTTTTATAAATTTATTTCTAATCTAGCTCCTCTAGCAGCTTATAGTAGTCTAATAATACTTATATAACTAGGTTAAGTATTTAGTAAACCTCTATTATAGGTATATTATTTATAAACCCTTAAAATTACTTAAGTAGCACCTTATAAGTTACTTATAATTTATTATTACTATAAAATCAGTATAGGACCTAGAGATTTACTTTATTAGATCTACTTATATAAATAAGATTAAGCTCTTAGAGGTAGCTAAGATTATTCCTAGACTAGCTCTACCCTTTCCTTTATACCCTTTAATTATTAATACCTACTATCTAGTAGACTATAGATTACTTTTAAAGTTTATATAGTATATTTTTAGACTCTTAGTTATAGTATCTAGGAATACTTAATAAATATATTCCTTATAAGTAAGATTTTTTATACTTTTATTATATTTCTAGTTATAATAAAGTTAAACTTCTTCTAGAAACTTAATATAATATTATAATAATCTAATTTTAGCTATAACTTAATATAGAGAATATAAGCTATTACTTTTACCTAATACCTATAAGATATTATAATAGCCTTATTATTATTTATAGGGTAGATATATAATACTCTCTAGGAAGGTAATAATCTACCTTAGAGTAATACTAAAAAGGCCCTTAATAATTAGATAGTCCTAGTATAACTTAAGGAAACTAATAATTATATCTTAATAAAGGTACTAAAGCTATTTAGCTAGCTTATAGGGTTTTAATATAAATATAGTAATTCTTTAAGTATAGGTATTATTAGCCCTCTTATTAATAAGTTTATATACTACTAAGTTATCCCTTATATAAATATATTTCTTAGTAGAAAAGATAGCTAAGTCACTATATTTATTATAGACCTTATTTCTAGTACTAATATTATCTATACTAATTAGTATATTATAGTATAAATAATTAGTATTATAGATTTTAGTTTATCTTATTTACCTAGCTATAGATATAAGGGATTATATATCTCTATTAGTACTATAATCTTTATAGAATATCTTAATATCTATTAATATCTCACCCTAGGGTACTATTTTAGAGTAATTAGGAACTATATCCTCTTAATTAGTATTATAAATATATTTAAACCTAAGGTACCTCTAAGATAAATTCTTTATAAAGCTAAGAAGAGTATCTTTTCTAAATAATAGTTTAATACTTTAGAAGATATTATTAGCCTTTACCTCTAGCTCTATAAGCTCTATAGTGAGATAAAGAGTCTAGGAGATAAGTCTTACTCTAGGCCTACTAGTAGAAATAGATCTATCTAAAAGCAAATAGGGGATACATTGGACCCTCGCACTAAGTAGTGTGTCCTCTCCAAACACGTCCTATTTTTAGGACAGCTAAGAGAGTGGAGCCCCATATTTATTCGGTAATAAGGTATGTAGTGGCACGTATGTGTGGACATATTTTCAAAACATGACATTATAAATATGTGCCTCGCCATTAAATCACTTGTGTGTACACGCTAGGATAGGAGCTATGTATGTTGCTGGCAACTGCTAACTAGAATGACAGAGTCGCAAGTGGGGGATCAAGCCAGAAACAGAGAAATTTTCGTGCCTGGTGGTGAAGATCGCCCGATAAATTTAGAAACCGGAGAGGAGCAGACAAGTTAGGTGGACCCTACATGAAGTTCATCTGGGCGTGCAAGCTCCACTCCCCTTTAGAAGGCAGCGCGACCAGTGCGACACCCCTGCATTTGCGAGTTGGCCCCAGCCAGCATGAAACAGTTTGTTGCGCCTGTTGAGTTTATTGGTTGAACTCCAAGAACAAGGTGGCACCATTTCTTAGACTCGTGGGCAATCTCTGAACTCTTAAGTTCGCATTACTAATGTTCATATCACTCCTGTTCAAGTACGTTAAATACAGGCTAGAACGCGGCCTTCATTCACACTTTAAATGACACTTGCATAGTTCACACAATAGCTAAGCTCCCAATTTCACCCCAAAAACGTGATAGAACAAATGAGAATATCACAAAGGCTATTAAAGGTCTTATATAAAGAGGTAATAAAATAAGTAGTCATTATAATGCTGATGTCTACATTATAGTGCGACAAAACAGCTGACATTAGGACTATAACTCTTCTAATAGCTCATTGTTCCCCCCTTCTCGGGTAATAATTATAAGCGACCTTAACCTAGGTCTACTTAGCGCTTTGTGTGCTAACTTTGTTGTACATAGGAATAAGCCTATCCACTCACTGTGAGGAGATCTCCAGCAAGCTTCCAGCATACCCAGAATGCCATGTCCTCGTCCTCTTCTTCCAACCCAACCACTGGTCAGACAAGCTCAGGGGATGGGGATTTTAGCTGGAACTAGCTAGAATTAGATTGATTGATTGAATGATTTAATCTTACTCGTTTCCAGCCGCTCTCTAACTCCGAAAGTTGGTCCATTGTGGGTGGATGGTGGCTGCACGTGACCTAATTTGGAGCAATCAGAAACCGGGATTCGTCACAATCTGTAAAGCGATCTGCACCAGTTTCTCCGGTAGGCCTGCGTGTGGTTATATAATCTCGCAGTCCGCTCCCAAATGTCCTTGCCCCCCGTGGAAGTGGACGCTTTCTAGAAGACCAGTCATCTGCGAGTGCCTCGCTTACCAGCAGCGTTGTTCGTTACGAATGGAAGCACGGGCAACGATATCCTAGCTACCAAGCAGGGTAGTACGGCTTTCCTTAACGACGCGACGGAACAAGAACGCCTAGACATGCTACACCGTGTGATTTGTCCCCCACTCGATGACCAGCTCGTACAAGCGCCGACCGATCCCAATGGGCTCAACATCCTCGACATTGCTACCATCAGTGCAACAACCAGATCCCAGAAATCGACCTGGGCCCCCAAGTGGGTGACATTGAAATTGAGACACTCAAACATTAAGCTGCTTATTCTCAAGTCTGCGACCGGTATTATCAGATGATTGAGTCCTAATAATATATAAAACTATACGTGTTATTTATTTTCTCTTATTTTATACTACTAAAATTCTCTATTTATTGCCGAAAGTAGTCGATTAATAACAAACTCTTCCACTAGGTGTCTCATTTCTCATATCCCCCCACTTGGCCCCATCCAACCATGATGGACCCCACCGAACGTCAAATTTATCGTCGACGATATCGAGGCGGACTGGGCGGAGCCAATTCAAGATGACGACATTCACTGCCGGTAGCTAAATCCATCAAAGAATGGCCACGACTGCTGAGGCAGATATATGATAATTTGAAGCCAAAGAGTATGGGAATTTCGTCAACACGTTCTACTCAAGAGGATGATTCTCTTGAATCGGATAACCCGCTGATGCAAATGATGGATCACCTCAAGAATACATGCGCACAGGTCGGCTGCACAATGGATCATACACTCCAATTTCGAACCTAGGCCAAGACTACGGGCCCCATACACATCACAGAGGAACGGTTCAAATTGCTCGTTGGTGCGCAGCCAAAAAAATCACAGCTTGAAGAGATCAGCACACTTATGGGCACCAACGTGCATGATGGAGTGTCAGCGCTCACTGCTGTTTTGGTCATTAATGTTTTGATATAGTCAAGCGAGGAGGCAGGACTGCTTCTAGTGCCTGAGCCCCAAGCCTAAAGCACGGTTGGCGTAGCGCGTAGTTGCCGCCGTCCCTCTAGACAGGAACGGCCGCTCCTGATGCCTAGATCAGCGAACTTATCTGCCAGCAGAGAGCTATCAATGCAATAACGAAGCCGGCAATGTGCAAAAAGTCCCTGGCCGTGAGTGGTGGTGGCTCCTCTGCCCGTAAGTTAAAAGATTCCAGTAATGCGAGCATTGTCCGATCCTCGTTGTCCTGAGCCGCCATTCGCAAAGTCTGTCCAGTAGAATCAATGACATTCCGTTCCACACCTGCCCGGTTGCAAAGATGATGAACTACGTCATACCGCCCGTTGATGACAGCCAGGAATAATGGCGTCCGCCCCAAGTGATCTCGGCTATTAACATTCACGCCTTCCAGATTAGCGAGAAAGGATACAGTAGCAGTATGCCCGTACCAAGCAGCATAGGCGAGTGCCGTCCAGCCTTTCAGATCCCTAGATCCCGGATCTAACTAGGCTATGCTGAGGAGCAGACGCACTACACCTTCATAACCCTTCAATGCAGTCCATGATAATGTCGTCCTGCCATGTTTGTCTCTGGCACGCAGATCTACCCGCATCTCTTTTGCTAGGACAGCCACCACTTCTTCGCATCTGTGCATTGCCGCTGCTATGAACGGAGTTTTCCCGGTATCGTCGGGGCGGTTGATGTCGATCGTTGGAGCTGCCAGAAGGAACTCAATAGTCGAAACGTGTCCCTGTGCTGCCGCAATCCAGAATGGAGTTCGACCCCATTTATCGCTGTAGTTCAACTCGACGCCTGGTGTGTCGAGCAATAATCCCGCTGTCCCAGTCTGTCCTCTTGACACCGCGCCGTAGAGCGGAGTCTGGTATTAACGATTCTTTCCGGTCGGATTGACGCGGTTTGTGGCAAGAAGCCGCCTTACTATAGATGCTTAGCCGCATCTCGCCGCCCAAAAGAGTGCTGTCTCGCCCTCTCGATCACATTTGTCGGGATCTTCTCTAGGGTCAGAGAGGAGTAGTTCCACGATAGCGTCATGTCCATGCCTCGCTACTAAGGAGAGCGGGGTCCAACCCCACGCATGCGCCTCAACATTGAAACATACAAGCGCGGGCTGGTAGACCAGGAAAAAATAGCGACATGTGAGAGTCAAAGCGCGCAGGGGTTCGGCCAGAAGATAGCGGCCGATCAAGGCCAGAATCTCGCTGGGTAGATCGGAGAGTAACATATTCTCATGGCTGCATAAGCTTAAAGGATCAAAAGACAACGAGCCACGACAGTAGCTTTTAGCCTTAGTGGGCCCGGGCAGGAATCAACACAGCATTGCACCTCGTATGCGCACTAGTCAACCATAAGGTACGGTTTGCGTAGCTAGGACCTTCCATACTTACCCTATAGCGGAGCCAAACCACTGGCCTAACATGCTCCGTAGTCGTATATACATGGTGAGATCCGAGGTTCTTCCGGTCTTCAATGGCTTCATCGTGGGGTGATAGGCGGGGATCTCGATTTTACTATGCTGTCCCAACCGTGCTCTTCGTTAGCTCTATTCCCTATGGCTCCGCTCAACGGCGTGTTCACGCCTGAAATTGATACAGCTCCGAAAGAAACCCACCGATGCCGGGACAGAAAAGTAGTGAGGAGCGCGAACGACGCGCCAAATCACCGACAATCCAAATCCGAGCCTCCTCTAACACCACCACTACACCACCAGGGAGGAGCGAGAGTCCCTAACCGTACGCCCCGCGATAGAAATGAGAATTGGCTCTCCCATTTGCCCACCCGACTTCAGTTCACGGCTTCGGACAACGACAGGTACGCGACAGACGCGAAAGAGCAGATGGACATTGCGAGAGCACCTTCGCTACGACCACCACATGGATTTCATACTTCGACATAACCGATCACTGCTGACGCGGGCGATGCGTCGGAAGCAAACTCTAGCCTCACGAAACATCGAATACTACAATTCTGGTACAGTAAAGCATCCCCAAAAGCCTTGACAACATAGCGTGACCAGCCGGAATTTCTTTATTCCTCTAATTACGTAAGCTGGATAAGCATGCAACAACAGGGATTCGCCTGCATTTGCGAACTTCTAAGTTCGCATTTCCAGCGCAACCTCTATATGCAAATTTGAGTGGTAGATAATTGATCCTTAGCATGCATACATATGTATACACATATACATATGTACATACATACAATTTGGAACATAATTGCATAGCTTCCGCCCAGTTGTCTGTATATTTACATTGAGAAGAGAGCACAGTGGGGCGCAGGTTCAGCGGCACTGATCTGTTATTAAAACTTTACTGAAAACGGCCAAAAATGTACAAACCGTGACGCATGCACAATGCGTGGCTCGTGCGAATATGAGCACCTTAGTATTTAAGGTACTAAAATATACCTTCATGAACTATTCCTAGCTGTCTATCTCTTCATTTAGACAGTGGTTTCGTTAATAACCTATCCTACTGCTTGATACATGATCTATACTGGTAAATATTGATGCGGGTAAACTGAGGAAACCTAGTTGGTTCTGCTGGCCGCAATGGAGAATCCGCCGGTTGAAAAGTAGATGGGGGCGTTGCTCACTCCAGCCTGAACGCCCTGGTTATAATCTCCAAATGTAGACGTATTGGCTACACATCCTTGATCTTTACGAGCATCTACAGCTGCCGCCTGGATACCCTTCAAAAGCTCTTCAAGTAGCTCAAGAGACTTTTCCAAGGCAAACTTCTCAACTTCCACCTGACTAGTCGCACTGGCCTGGTCGGGATCCTCCTCATCTTCATCTTGCGCTGCCACATGAAGGTCTTCCAGCTTGGTCCTCACCTCGTCTAGCTGTTTCTTGGCTGTGGTAATGGCTGCTATGATCTCCATTTCCTTCTTTGATATCATTTGCGTCATTTCTTCGGCCACTTTCGTCTGCTGAAGCGAGCTATGTCTATTTCTCCTTAGATATATTATCATTTACCCGGCTGGGAAGGCAACTTACAGTGTTGCAGTACTGACAACCGAAGTAAGCGTCATCTTACAGTTCTGGAGTTGGGTTGATGTAGACTTGATCTGGTCCTGTCTGAACAGGCCAATCATTGCCCGATCCCGCCAAGATAGCTTTCCATCAGCACTATGCATGGTCCAGCGATCGATTGCTGCTTGAAACTTGCTGGAAGACTTTTTGCATAGCTTCAGCCCAGTCTCCGATTGGACGACCACAGCCTTGCCTAACCACTCCCACTGTTGATCAGATATGTTTTGAACAGAAGTGATAGCCTGCTCAATGGTAAGCAGGTCTTCTCGGACCGATACAATATCGTTGGGTGCATTCAAAATGCTCTCAAGGTCATTTCGCAAATGCCGTACGCATTGCAAGGCTGGGACGGCAACGCCTGCAACGCCTGCTGTGATGCTCAGAGGGTTCATCGTGAAGAGAAAGACCATGTGGTGGTGGTGGCGGATCAATCTCGAGACGCCCGAAAGGGGAAGAGAGGGGAAACTGAGATCAGGCAGTCATCACGTGCACTTGCAGCCCAAAACTGTCATCAACTAGTAGTAGGCCATCTCGACATCGCCGAAACAAAAACCTCATCAACAACTCAAATATGTCTGCTGGAAGCTTCTACACATCCAATGGTGACCAGAATCTTGGCATTCAGGTGGTCCAGAATAATGCACCGATCAACGCCGAGATCCATGTCCCGCTAGGTAAGGTTATTGCTGGTTATAGGAGTCGGCTCCGCTGACAGGGCTCCAGAGCCACTAGAGCAGACCCCGCAGCCATTCGCCTCGATTCCTTTCCGTCCTGATTGTGCCTTCGTCGACCGCGGAGACATTCTCAGCCAAATCCATACTCGCTGCTCCGAGCCGGCCAGTCGTGTTGCTTTAGTCGGCCTCGGTGGTGTTGGGTATGTTTAGACGGTGAATCCCTGACAAGTGACGAAACTAACTAGAGGGCAGCAAATCCCAGCTAGCTATAGAATTTGCACACCGAATCAAGGAAGCCTCGACCGATACATGGGTATTCTGGGTCCATGCTGCCACACCCGCTCGAATAGTGGAAGGCTTTAAAGGGATTGCTGATAATGTCAAGCTACGGGGTCGCAATCAGCCGAAAGCCGACATCCTCCAGCTCGTTTATAACTGGCTATCGGCGGAACAACATGGCAAATGGCTTATGATTTTAGACAGCGCTGACGAATATAATGTGATGTTCGGCGCAAACAAATACACGAGCGATGGGCGGCCATTAGCGGACTTTCTACCGCAGAGCCAAAATGGATCTATCATCCTTACCACACGCAACAGGAACCTGGCTTTCCGACTGACTGGCGATTACTCAACAATATTCGACATCGGCCCGATGACAGAGGAAGAAGCTCTAATGCTCTTTAAGAATAGAGCTGGCTCGCTGTCAGATGTTGATGATGCGGCGCATCTCGTGAAGGTACTTGACCTTATCCCGCTAGCCGTCAGCCAGGCCGCGGCCTACATACGAAATAGGGCGCCACACAGGTCTATCAAGCAGTATATGGACAAGTTCCGAGAGAGTGAGGGCAAAAGAGCAAAGCTTCTTAGTCAGGATGCTGGCGATTTACGTCGAGACCTTCGCCAACGCCAGGATGGAGCCGCGTCGAATGCCATCTTGACGACATGGCAAGTGACCTTCGAGTGTATCCGCTCCGAACGACCATCGGCTGCAGATCTCCTTTCACTTATGAGCTTCTTCGACCGGCAGGGGATTCCAGAATCTCTGCTAAAGCCATCGAAAAGTACCAGAGATGTTGCGCACATAAGCAGCCTGGAAGAGACAATCGACTTAGAGTCGGGTGGCTCTAGTGATTGCGATATTGACGGCGATTTCGAGGACGACATAGCGACACTTAGAGACTACTGTATGATTACATTAGCCGACATTGAGAATACGTTCGAGATGCATGGGCTCGTGCAGCTATCAACTAGGAGATGGCTGAAAGCCTATAAGCGTCAGGAATATTTCCTGAATCAGTACGTGACATTGATGACTGATTCGTTCCCAACTGGGGACTATAGGAATTGGAAGACGTGTCGCACACTCTTTGCCCATGTGGAAGTAACAATGGAGTATCGGCTAAGGGAGAAGAGTGTCAAGGAGAAGTGGGCCAATCTCTTATATAATGGAGGATGGTATGCATGGTTGCAAGGCAGGTACACCGTCGCAGAACGGATGGCCCGCAGAGCAAAAGAGACGAGGGAAGATATTATGGGAAGTGAGAATGTAGAGACTCTAGCAAGTATATCACTGCTTGCGAGGATTCTCTCGTATAAAGGGTCATATACACATGCCGAGAAGCTTGAGGTGCAAGTGATAGAGACTTGTAAGAGCAAGTTGGGGGCAGATCATCCTAATACACTAACCAGCATAGCCAATCTTGCATCAACATACACGAGCCAGGGCCGATAGGATGAGATAGAGAAGCTGGAGGTGTAAGTGATAGAGACTTATAAGAGCAAGTTAGGGGCAGATCATCCTAATACGCTGACCAGTATAGCCAATCTTGCATCAACATATAGGAAACAGGGCCGATAGGAAGAGGCAGAGAAGCTATTAGTGTAAGTGATAGAGACCCGCAAGAGCAGGTTAGGGGCAGATCATCCTAATACACTAACTAGTATGAATAATCTTATATTAATATATAGGAAACAGGGCCGATAGGAAGAGGCAGAGAAGCTATTAGTGTAAGTGATAGAGATTAGTAAGAGCGTATTAGGGGCAGATTATCTTAATACGCTGACCGGCATAAATAATCTTATATTAACATTTTAGAACCAGGGCCGACAGGAGGAGGCAGAGAAGCTATTTATATAAGTGATAGGGACTTATAAGAGTAGGTTAAGGGTAGATCATCCTAATACACTAACTAGTATAAATAATCTTACATTAATATATAGGGATTAGGGCTAATATAAGGAGGTAGAGAAGCTATTAGTATAAGTAATAGAGACTTATAAGAGAAGGTTAGGGGCAGATCATCCTAATACGCTAGCTAATATAAATAATCTTATATTAATATATAGGGATTAGGGCTAATAGGAAGAGGCAGAGAAGCTATTTATATAAGTAATAGAGACTTATAAGAGCAAGCTAGGGGCAGATCATCCTAATATACTAACTAGTATAGCTAATCTTATATTAATATATATAAGATAGGGCTAATAGGAAGAGGTAGAGAAGCTATCTATATAAGTGATAGAGACTTATAAGAGTAAGCTAGGGGTAGATCATCCTAATACGCTAACTAAGTATGAATGATCTTATATTAATATTTTGGAACCAGGGCTAATGGGAGGAGGCAGAAAAGCTATTTATATAAGTGATGGAGACCTACAAGAGCAGGTTGGGGGCAGATCATCCTGATACGCTGACCAGCATGAATAACTTGGCTTATACTTGGAACTCTATGGATAAGGACACCGAAGCTATCGACTTGATGCAAATGTGCATTCGCTTTAGCAAGATTAAACTAGGAGTGGACCATCCACGTACACGATCATCAGTCCTAGCTCTAGCTAGTTGGCAAAATTAACTAGTGTACGGCAGCCAATTGAAGCTATTCTAAGATGCATGCATCTCGGTGCAGTTCTCAGTGCAGTAGAGGAACCTAATCATATGGCTTAAAATGCGCGGCTCTGTTCTCAATTGAAGGTCTAATAGAGATAGCCTTATTTCTCAATCTTGCCTACATAAGGGGCCCAAAGAAAGCAATCACAAATTAGTAACACTGATGAAATCGTGTATTATGATATCTCTTTCCGACCTCTTGTATATACGCCCTATCTAATCGGGTAAGCTGACCTAAGGAGAATCTGCCTTAGTTATATAGCGTAGGACTAGATGTTCTTAGGCGCTAAATCACAGATTCCTATCCCCCTTTCCTAAAGTAGTATCTAGGCTGAACTCTTTGTATTATTCTATCTATATAATGTATATTATAAGAAGACTCTATTTCTTTTCCCTACTTCCGCTAATTACCTGCCTTCTACTATTAGGAAAAATAGGTGTTTATATCTACCCTTTATTTAGAAGACACCTAATAGCTCTCACTATAATTACTATAATTTATAGTATATACTACTAAATTAAGTAGTCTTAGCTATTTATAACTTCACTATAATATATTAATTAACTAGTATAGAAAGAAAAGCCTTATATACTTATTAATTATTTTCTTATAGATAATAGTATCTATTTAGTGTCTTTATTAAGCTTGTAGTCTCCTACTATATATTTTATAAAAATCCCCTCATTCTAACTTATTCTAAAAGTTTAGAGTCCTACTAGTATATAGGACCTAGGCTCTACTTACTTTATCTTATTCTACCCTGCTTAAAATCTTGCACCCTTTGCTATAACTCTATTCGACTAGAATTAAGCTAGAAAGCCTGCCCTGGTAGACTAAGCCTATATCTATAAACCTCCTATAATATAAGATATAATTCGACCTGCTTTATAGAAGGAGTATAATTAAGGGTATTAAATAAATATATATTAGTAGAATTATTTAGTTAGAGCTAGTGATATTTAGTAGTATTAGATTTTAGAATGTCCTAGTTAATATATTTTATAAACCTAGTAAGGTGCTTTTTAGACTAATAGTAGTCTCTACTTATAGGTTCTATTAGCTAGAGATTATATATTCTATTAAGAGAAATATTAAAATTATAAAATAAGAGCTTAGATATAGCGTGAATATTAAACTTAATATTAGGGATAGACTTTAACTTAAGTATAGAGCGGAGTAATATATTACTATTACTTATTATAGATAAAGCTATAATACTAAGACGTTTTATATTAATTATGTAAAGTATACTAGTTAGTAGCACTAAGATCTATAGGTAAATAAGCTAGTCCTATATAATACTATAGGTATCTAAATAGATTAAAGGTAGCTTAACCTTAAGGCTATTAAGATCTTATTATAATCGATCTAGTTTCTTAATAGAGTTAATAACTATAGTAGATAGGCTACTATCCCTGTGTCTGGGAGGCTGTGTTAAATGACTTATATTTATTATAGTTATTAAGACACCCTGGCGATAGATAATTAGAGCGTTAGATGTAGAGGACACTGGTAAGGGAAATTATGGCTAGTATTATGCATAGTGGCTCTTTTTCTAAAATAAATCAACAGGTACCACCACAAGCCATAGCCCGATTTCGGAATTTAACTGGCCAGTGATTGTCCTGTTCTACTTAGTTGGCCTCCTGCATCACACCTCTATGCGTTGGTACCTAAAGATGTCTCGTCATTTTTCATCTTGCAGTCAGCCAACTTTTTTCAGAGCATGAATCATTTCTACATGCTTCTAACCAAACCACTAAGCAGCTAAGCTCAGGGGATGAGATTTAGCTGAGACTAGGTAGAATGAATTTCTATAAACAGGGGTCACTGTGATATATATCAGGATCACGTGTCGAATAAATTACTCATCAACTGGCTCGAATAACCAGAATTTCTTCATTCCTCTGACTACTATGTACATACCAATCTTCCATAAGAATTACATTATGTATGTTGCATTAACGGAGCGACGTTCGAAATATTCCTTACCGTTATCCGGTTGTCGCAGGGTAGGCATGTGCGCCGGAGTGACTTCGGATGATCTTCGGGCCTACATGATTGAGTTCTGAGGGGAATGTGCCGAAAACGCGCTTTTCCAAATTAATGCGCGCTTCAGTTCACACAAGATCTCATCGCCTCCAGAAAAAATTACGTTGGTAATCTACATGTTATAGGAAATGCACCACCAAATAATGTAACATCTCTACCAACAATCTCCCTGAATCTCAGCACGTAACAAGCCAAGCAATAAGTCAAGAAATAAGACCTTAACACTCCCCTCCTACTACTTGTTTCCTAACTTCATTAGAGGCAGGTTTTTCCCGCCCTACCATAGGTTTATTCCTACTAATATAAAGATAAGAAGTTTAAATGTTTTAGCTTTTAGATTATAGTAGCTATATTATATTAAGGTCCCTACTAATATAGTTATTTCTAAAACGGCTATTATACTATAGCTTAGATACTTTTTAAAGTATTTTATTAGATATTAAACTAAGTAATTATATAGATTTACCTTAGGATAAGGCTTTTTTAATATTAAATAAATCAGTAAGTAAAGTAACTAGTATTTAATTACTATCTCCTTTAGTAACTACTTCCCTAATCTAATATATCTTCTATATTAAAACTTAGCTAGAGGCTACCTTATATACTTTAAGGTATTACTATAAAACCTCTATATCTTTTTCTAGTTAAAGCTTCTCCCTATTACTTTTAGGGCTATTATCTATTATTAAGATCTCTAGGTATATATTTATATAGCTTATTATCTTTATGAAATAGTCTTAATGATTATTTAGAGCTTTATATATAAGTAATAGGGCTTTAAAACTACTATAGGTATCTAAAATAGTATAATTTAGATTAGTCTATAGCTATAATAATAGTTCCTAGTCTATTATAGATTTAAGATAAGAGCTTATATCTTTATATATATAAAGGTATTATTCTATAACTATTTTCTTATCTTAAAGATTTATATCTAGATCTAAGTTAGTATTAGAGGTCTTTATATTTCCTTTAATGAAAAACTCTATTTTCTTATTAATACGCTCTAGGTGAATATTAAGATTATATATAGTATCTTTAATAACCTTATTATACTCCTCTAAAACTTAATAGGATAGTCTAGAGGTTTACTTATAAGAAAGTTTTCTATAAGTGAATTAAGGCCTAAGGTTCTAAGGTAGATTAATATAGTAATAGTACTTAGTCCTACTAATATTATTAACTTATACCTTCCTAGGGTATCTATAAACTTATAGATATTACCTCTTATAAACTCTATCTTTACTTAATCCTAAAAACTAGTTTAAGATTTCCTACTAAATATACTTATTATAGCCTTAAAATTATAATAAAGTTAGCTATATTAACTAATAGGTCCTTCTAAAAGGGATATAATTAATAACTTAAGATTATAAACTATATTAAAGGCTTCTAGAACCTTAGTTAAGTTATTAAGTTTAGTCTATAGCCTTTATAGTGTCTTATCGTATTCTATATACCTCTTAATAGCTATATTAAGAGATTTAGTTAACTAAATAGTAGCTATAATTAATATAATAATTAAGGTAGTAATACTTAGTGGGTTAGCTATATTAAGCTTAAGATAAATCTAGTGTAAAGTATAAGTAAGAGGGGGTTACTAGATCTCTATATATAATAAAAGGTTTATATACTAGCTATCTATTTAATCTATAGTTAAATATTAACTATCTAGGAGCCTAAGTTATTAAGCTAATAGATTATTATAAGCTTATAAGCTTATTAAGAGCAATATATTCTATTAAATAGCTACTAAATAGTACTCTTAAAGAAAGAGATAATTCTATATTTCCTAGTCCCTAGGTTATTATAGCTATTATATTTAAGTAAGAGATTTAATTAGTAAATAACTAGGTGATATAAAATAAAACTAACTAAGGCTTAGCTATACCTATTAATATCTAGATATTATCCTTAAAAAGTATAGTAGTAAGATATTTCTTAGCACTAAATTACTTAATCTAATTAGTTACCTGAATTTATATAGGATGTCTATTAACCCTATAATATACCTTATATTATCCCCCTTAAAGTGCTTAACCTATAATATAAATCTATATATAAGCCTTATATCCTCCTAGCTATAATCCCTTATTACTATTACTATTATAAGGTAGCCGCTAGGGAATATTAAATAGCTAAATTAATTAGTATAGTATTAGGCATTATAACCTTAGCTGCCTTTACTTTTAAGTCTACTAGTAAACTATACACTAAAATTTAGTCTTTCTACTCTTAACCTAACTAAGTTTATAAGCTACTAATAGAACTATCTAGCCTAAGTTTTACCTTAAAACCCCTTTCTAAAACTAGTGACCTTAGCCTTAATATAGATCTTAGTGCTTTAAAACTTATATTAGAGTAGTATATATAAGCTTATAATAATATTAAGATAGAGCTTCTTACTTATTATTCCTAATCTAGTCTTAACTATATAAGCTTCTATAATTAGCTTAAATTAAAATATAGTAATAGTAATAGTATTATAAGCTTTTAATAATAGCTTATTAGATATAAGTCTACTATAACTATTATACTTAGCTTTATAAACCTATAAGTATTTAGCCTTATTAGTTAATTAACTTTACTAACTAATATTACTTATTTAGCTATATATCTACTACTAGTACTAAAGCTATTTAGATATATAGAGACTTAATTATAACCTTAACTATTAATTTAGAGGCCTACTTTAAAGATATCTTATAAAAACTTAAAGCTCTCTCTCTATATATTACTACTAACTCCTTACTAGATATAGTTATTTATTACTATATAGAGAAAGAATAACTAAGTATAGAGAAGGCTCTCTAGTTCTATACTATACTTTTAGAATAAATTAAATAGATCTAGGCTAAATTTTAAAATAGTTAAGATCTTAACTTAACTTTAAAGATACTATTTAGTAAGGGGCTTTAAGGTTATATACACTATATATACTTTATACTAGCTTATCTTAAGGAATATTAAAAAAGTATTATTAAGTAATTAGGCGCTAGCTTTAATATAATATTAGTAAAAGACTAAGCCTTATTTAATAAACTTTAGAATAAAGCTAAGATAATATAGTACTACCTAGCGTTTTACTTAAATATTAATATCTATATAGAGTTATAGATTAATAATATTAAAAATTATATAGAAGGTAATAATATAATCTAGTTTTTAGTTTTAATAAATAATAAGCTAATTAATAGAAAGAACTAAGGTATTAGTAAGAGGTAAAAGTAAGCTAGTAGATATTTTAGAGAAGCTTCTCTTTAATAGATATCCTAAGACTTTAAGAGTATTACTATTTACTAAAGTAATTATATAGAATAGGAGAAATAATATTTAGTAATACTATTAGGAAATAAAGCTTTATTAATAAGCTACTAGTTATAATTTAGTAATTACTATAGCTTAGGTTTTATACTTATAAAAACTCTAGCCTCTAAGCTTCTATTAGATATAGTAGAATAATAAATATATTATACTTATTACTATAATATAAGTAAAATATAGTAATTAGACTTACCTTACTTTACTTAATTATAGTAAATTATAATACTATAGTTATAGCCTCCTAGCTTATATCTAAAAGTATAACTATAGAGATTTATCTAAAATAGACCCTATAAACTATACTACTCTTATACTAGAAACTAAATTATTTACCTTTACTTATTTATTAGTTATAGAAATAATAATTTAATACCTATTTATATCTATAGCTATATTCCTAATTATATAGCTTATACTAAAGGAGATAAATAAAGCTAGATTACTATAGTCCACTTTAGTAGGTATAATAAGATATTAGCTATCTTTTATAAAACTTAAGCTAACTATTAGTTAGGTTAATTTATTACTTAAGTAAAGTTTAAGATCTTTAGGTGGAATATATTAAGCGCTTTAATAGAGCTTAAAGTTTATTATTAATCTACTTATATTATTTAAGTAATTAAAACTTAAGAGATTAAAATATTTTATAATTACTTATTATAGATAGCACTTAGTACTTATATAATAGCTATAGTAGTAATTCTATCTACTTTAAAGTATTATATAATATAGGATTATAGGATTAAGAGATATAGCTCTATAATATCTACCTTTATCTAGTTAGAGGTTTTAAGTAAAGTATAATTAAGTAGAAGGAAAAATATCCTAAATAACTTAGTTTACTTAGCTAGTTAAAACTCTACTTATAACTAATAATATATTCTTTATAGAGGCTATACTAGTAGTATAATAGTAGTAGTATATAAGAATATATATAAATAGGTTAAATTATTTCTTAAGTATCCTACTAAGAAAGATCTTAGTTTATAATTAGGGAATAGAGCTACTAATATAGAGGCTTTTAATTAATTAACTATAAAATAAGTAGTATTAGATTAAGGGATATAATACTATTGCCCTTATATATATAGGCTAACTAGTAATACTAATTAGGTTTTCTAGAAAGGGTTTTTATTAATATATAAATGCTACTAGTCTATAAGGCTAGAGGCCTATAGGGGGTAATATTTATTATAGTTAACTCTAGTATTTAGAAGGATGATAATATATTGAAATAGCTAGATAATAGTATCTAACTAATAGCTAAAGTATACTAGATTAGTGTTAATCTATAATACCCTACTTTACTATTACTCTATCTTAATTAAGTCTTAAGCTTAATTAGTTAGTAATTACTTTATAAGTATACCTAAGGCAGTATATCTTAGAATTTTAACCTTTCTACTATACCTTTATAAAGCTTACTAAATTATTAATAACTACCTAACTTCTAATAATATATTACTTTACTAATCTATTTAGTCTAACTATAGAACTAGTAGCTAACTCCTAAAACACTTACTCTCTAGTTCTAGTAGAGCTATTAGAGCTTACTACTATATACTTAATAAATTATCTCTTAAAGATTAAAGTAGGAGACTATAGTGTTTAACTCCTTATATTAATAAAAGAATATATATATAAAGCTAGTAAGGTAGAAGCTAATAAGGAGTCCTAGTAGGTTATAGGAGCTTAAAGTAATAACTTAATTACTAAACTTAAGTAAATTCTTAGTTAATACTTAATTACTATTTAGTCCTAGGGGTAATCTCTAGGATTAATATAGTTTAATAGAGGTTATAGAATAAGAAAGAAACTTAAAGTAATACTAAAATAAGATCTTAATATTATAGATAATAGGCTCTAATAAATATTAATAATTTCTATTACCTTTAGGCCCCTACTATTATTACTACTATATATCTCTTCTATAAATACTTCCCCCCTTTAATTAGCTTAAAATACCCTATAAATTATTATTATCTCTTATAGTAGCTTAGCTAATATTATCCTAAAGAACTAAAATAACCTAGATCCTATAGTAGTACCTTTAATTTAAAAAGGTTACTAATACTTAATATATAAACCTACTATAAGTTATCCCTAATATTAATATTATTTAAAATAAGGACTTAGTCTAGTATAGTTTAAAATAATATAACCTTATAGAAGCTTAGTATTTAGTTAGCACTATTAAGCTTATATTATAATCTCTATACTTTAAGCTTCTATTCTTTAGCTTATTTATTAATCCTATAAGGTATAATAAGAAGTCTCTTCTTAGTCTTTTCTTTATATAGTAATAGCCTAGATATTATATTTATAATCTTAAGATTAAAGGATTTTAAACTAAATAGTATAATAGCGTTTACTAAAGGTATATCTTAAGGCTATATTTCTATTATATTACTACTAATATCTAAATAATAATTTTTAGAAATAAGCTAAAATTATATTTTATTTAGATTAGCTTAAAATTATTAATAGACCTTTAGATAATTCTTAATACTATTTTTCTCTTTATTTAATAGATTTATACTAGTAGATTTAGTAAGAGATTACTCCTTTATTAATTACCTTAATTATTTTAATCTAATTAGGATCTCTTTAAAATAGCCTTCTAAATATTTTATAGTAGTATTAACCTTAATCTTATATTTATTAAGAATTTTTAAGGTAATCTTAAAGGTAAATCTAATTAAAAACTAATTAGGTATAATATAGTTAGAATTCCTATAGTATATAGGTTAGCTTCTATAATTATAATATTAATAGTAGCTTTATAACTTACTAATAATTCTATAAAGCTAATAATATCTCTATTCCTATAACTTAATTTTATCTATCCTAAGAGACTAACTATCTATTCCTAGAATTCTATTTATATAACTTTAATAAAGTTTTAAAATTATTATATATAATACTACTTATTTTAGAGGTTTTTAAGTAGAGTATATACCTATATAGCTATCCTTATAGATAAGTTTATATAGTAAGTTAAGGATATAGATAAGGGCCTATAACTAATTTTTAAGTTTAGCTACTTTAGTAAGGTAGCTCTTAAAACTCTTAATAGTACTATAGAGCGCTATAGTTAACTAAATAGTAGTAGTAATAATAGTAATAATACTAGTAGATATATTTAAAGGATCTATTAGGTATATTAATATTAGATAATTAAGTAATAATATATCCTTAGGTGGTGTTCCTATTAATATAAGGTGAACTTAACCCTATAAAGAGTAGGTGAAGGCAGTGGGTTAATATAATAGGAAATATATCTAAAGTGGAGAGGCCCCTGCCTATAGGTATATTTAAATCTTCTACGCTAAGTCTAAGTAATTATTTATAGTTAATGTGATATCTAATACCCTAGCGTTATACTAAATCTAACCTGCTAATACACTTAGTTGCTAAAGGTAGTAGCGTAGGCATCTTATATCTATATTAGCTTGCCTATAGCATTCGGCTATAGTAGTCCACTCTGTATATTAATGCTGTAAGAGGTTCTAGCGTCTATGTAGGACGGCTAGTTTATTCTGACCTGCCTGATCCGCAACACCTGATGTAGCAACTAGTCTTTTACAGAGGCGCGACGGCGTGGCGATGACAAGGATGAGGGTGAAGATAAGGACTAGCGTAGGATGGTTGAATGAAACTGGCATTGAGGTTTCTGCTTCTATACGCACGTTGGTTTCTTTTCTTCTTCCTCGATGTGTCTTGTGAGCATGCGACTATCTCGTCTGCGGAAACATTGGTTCAGTGTTGCGCTAATAGCGTATATGAAATTAGCCACTAAACGGAAACATGGAGCGAAAACAAAAACAGAAGGAGAAGGAAGGGCCATACTCTAAGAAACAACAGCCGGCAGCGGGCGTCATAATCCCTTTTAAGCCCTCGAATCTACTTGAGTATCACGTGCATTTCTTCGCAGGTTCGCTCAACGGTGGCAGGCTTCCCCCCCTCATGCTGCCAGCGGTGAACGTCCCGCCACTTCTTGTCATAACGGCGAAGCTTCCTCTATAGCTAGCAACACACTACACAGATTGTGGGTTGTTCTTCGGTCTCGTAGACCAGCATAAGGCCACAAGTCTGGCCTATGCGGTATTCCCTGTTGCACTGTTCACGAAAACGGCCCCATCGCCAATAGCCATATTCCCAACGGATTTGGTGATAGTAACACATAATTCCACGTACAGGATGGAGATTGGGACAGTAAGCCTGCAGGCCTAGTAAAGTCTGTATTAATTAGGAAAAAAGAACAAAAACTAGGGAAACGAATCTGAGGAGGGGATGAAAAGGCCCTTTTTGTAGAGGCAAGCCAACAGTTTTGTTAGCTCTAAAGCATGTCCACGACCAACAATCCATTCTCAGCCTTAGTTGTGAATATGCCGTTGGTCCTAATCTCGAACTCTTTGGTACTGGGCCGGTGGAGTATCGTCATCGCACCTGCATGGCAGGGGCTGGGTCGCAGCATCGATGTGTCCCGTGAGTAGAACGGCTCTTGGGTGGAGATCGGGGAGTACAAGACCCACCGCGCACATAGAGTTGCGCGCGGAACAGACCGTCGACGCAAAGCCGCGTATTGAAATTACCGTGTGCGCAGAGTCGTGTACTAGCAACAACGGGACAGCACTGAAAAGATTTGGCGGGGATTTGCGAACCCAGTAGTTCGCAAATGCAGTGTTGACCCACATCGCCCGAGTACCATATTCGGTCAGAGTCCGAATGATGCGATAGCACCGATAAGATGTCGGAGTCACGTGGAAACCGCACGACTTCTCTGACGATCATCACCCCACGCCCACCCCGTATCCTAATGTCTACTGGAGGAACTACCAGCCAAAAGGCACATCCTATATTTCTTTTTAGGATCGCCTAAAATAGTTCTTAGTGGTATGGGTATGCATACATACTTATTTAAAAATACCTACATATAATTATTGCTAGAGTTTTCAAATACGTAGCTAATCCAGGGACCTAACCAACTTTGACGTTCCGTCCTTGCCTAGTTTGTTGGCGTTGAAAGATGTTTGTTCTGTAAAACCTGGATAATACCCTATTCCATAGCCGATTCTGTCTTTTCTTTGCAGCTTCCTGCCTTTCCCAATAATTCTCTTGCTCTTCTTTCAGCTTTTGATGATAGATTCCCTTTATCTCTCCTTCCTCCATGATAAATATAGTGGTGTTTCCGCTAAGCCCTATCCATTCTTCGTCCTTGATGACGTATGCGTAGCTAGATTCATTGATTGCTCCTTGTCCATCAATGAAAATTACGCCGCAGAATAAAAATACGAGGCAATCGCGAAGGCAGTGAAAACTGAATCTGGTGTTGAGCATGTTGGAAGGCAGATGATCGGGTCCGCTATGGGCAAAATGGATATCGAGAGCCGGCTCTGACCGTCGGAACTGTGCACTTATCAGAGATCATGTTCCGTTTCATTCACCCTTATCCCGTTATAAATCAGTAATATACCTCCACCTTTAGAGCTTCTGCTAATACCTGTAGGTTGTTTGGATCGAAAGTGCTCTAGAACCCACTACTATTAGGACCTTCTATCATCCGTGTAACCGGCATGTTGAGAATGGGAATAGATTACTTTGACTTGCTTTATGGCAAGACGTGATTACCGCTTTTCTTCTAGGGGTTTTTGCGCGCCGTGCCTGTTGTATAAGAGCTAATAACAGTGCGAAGAGGTTAGGCATCAAGGGATTGATCGTTGGAAAGAGGGGTATTCGGCAAACCAAGAAGAGCTAAGTAGTTTTAGGCAACGCTTAAACTACGGTTAACTACCCGGAAGGGAGGATCGGCCAAGGCATGCCAAGGGTACCCCTGCTCGGATTCAAAATTCATCCGAGCTACCGGGCCCCACGCCTGCTGCCGGGCTGCTGGGCAAACGCCTGCTGTGAACACTGAAGGCGCGATATCTAATTATAGAGCATAGAATAGTGGAGATAAAGATTCATTGAAAACTGCCTTGCATCTTTAATTTCAACCCGGGAGATTCGCCTCCTTTTACAGACGGGTTTCCTCCAACTAGGTACACATATATACGGTTATTTTAAAGCTCTAGATCACTTTTGCTATTGAACCATAGTGCCCGTTTTATACCTTTCCTGTTGAGGCTGAAACGTGTTGCGCCATAAAGGCTTCAGGTGATCCTCGGGTGGCGCCTGGCTAAGCTCTACACGCTTTCGGGGCATGTACCCAAAACGCGCGTTGCCTAATTTGGTGCGCGCTGCAGTCTCTTGGTGCCTAAGGCATGCCTCTGTTGTCGTCCTGTACTTACAATGGACAGAAGTCTAGGGTAGGTCAAGAAGTGTGCCGCTAGGGCTGCCTGAGGACGACCAGGTTCTATTAGTTCTATGCGAGTCAAAGCTCACTAAGGAGCTAGTTTTAACGAAAGTGGTAGCGATTGTATATATTATTGCCTAGGAAAGTATTTCTAGCTATGAAAATGAATGTGTATATATATAATGCGAGCTACGCGATCATACATAGTGATCCTGAATTCTAGAGCGTCTAATTAAAGTGAAATAGCGGGTCTTCACATGACTCTCCACTAATCTATACAAAATGATCCCCATTCTCCTCTCGCTTTATTATAGTGTGATCCACAGGCATTATGATTCATGGTGGCTAGCCTAAGCGATGCCCGCACCTATAGGGGCATTTTATGATGCTGCCTAAAAAGGAAGAAGCTGCGATAATTGGCCCGGCAGTGACTGTAATATAAAGCGGCGTATTCAACCACCTAGTTGTTGTCCATTTGAAGTAAGTTCACTAGGGGAAGGTCGCTGTCTTTATTGTCAGCTTCTCTACTTCCTCCCCTTGAACGTTCCTAATGAACCCTACTAGATCATAAGTTTCGACGATACACCGATTGAGAGCTGTTATCTGATTCCCGCCCGACGATGAATGTACCTCCTAATACAACTAGTAATTCACCTAGATACTAAACTTGCCCTTATTATTGCATATGGGAAAGCTATGAAGAAACGATCTTATATTAATACTAAGGATGTATATGAATTGCCCTTCGCGATTCTCCATCAATGTTGGTACGACAGCGATCTGCATCTGGATGAAAATTCGTATAAGATACTCGTCACGAGATTGTGGAAGCAAAATGTGGCTGAGCGTGTTAACTAAACTGAAAGGCTATGGCATATTTGAATGGGCATCTCGATCGGCTCACATCGAGACCCTGGTTCGTATGTCTGAACACTACGCTAGTAGACCTCAATATAGTGTAAGTTGTACCAGAGAGTCTGACTTGCCGTCTACTTTAGCTCTATACGGGATATTTGCTGCAAACTTAGCAACGTTGACCCACCCGTATACCCTGTTAGATAATGTCTTAAGCAACGTGAGGCAATATAGCTATCCTCCCATGATATCTGGGGGCTACTAGGCTACACCACCACTATTGGATACTATTTCATTGCTGAGGGCTTGTAACACAGCTGAGCAGGTTTTAACCGGTTAATTGAGTAGCTAGGGGGATGATGATTATATAGGCGGGTTCGGGTGGTTGGTTATTATAGTTATCTTAATAGCTGTCTGTTTCTGGTTATATAAGGGTTAATGTTTTGATCGATTGTTTATTAACTCCTATACTGACCCTTATTATAACCTTCTTGAAGCCCATTATCTGAAAGAGACTTTGTCCCCTATCTTATGGTAGTGTAATGGTGGGGTTATTCCCAACTATAAATATATAGAGTGATGAAAATTATATTAGCTGGGATATCAGGTCTTATGGGTACATGTCATCCAGTAGAGGTATTGGGATTTGGCGCTCACACTATAGATAGCACTAGTATCCACTTAGTGCTAGTTTGCCCATAATAAATGGTCCAGTCTATATTGATATATATAAGAAACTCGGATATACGACCTATTTCAGATATATACCTATTAATATATCTATACTATAGCCAGACGTTAAATTAATATAAAAACATTTATACTCCCGTAGGACAAATATATCTATACTAAGATTTAAGACTATAATATTTCAAGCTATAGTTCTATAAGAGCATCTTATTTTTTAGTAATATATTATAAACCTAATAATAGATTATATAATAATCTTCTAAAAAGGCAAGGTGCCTATAATAAAAGTACTTAGCTATATCACTAGATGTATAGAACTACCTAACTAGATCTTTTATTAAGGGATTATCTAGTTATAAAGTAAGAGCTTTACTAATATATAAAATATAGTATCTAGGTCGCTCCTTATCTATTTTAACTAAGATAGCCTTTAGTGTGATATTTAAAGCTTTTTATAGAGGACCTTCCTCCTATATATCTATTATAGGTATAGTTTAAGGTTTAGTTAATAATATATTTTTACACTATATTATTAATCCTTCTTTAATTATATAGTATATAATAATAGTATTAATTATATTATCCTACCTTTAATAATAGCCCTTAATTATACTATTATATTTAGTAGCTAGGGCTTATACTAGATATTTCTAGGCTAATCCTTAAGGATAATAGCCCTTATTAATAACTTAGTTAAGGTTCTATTTACCTCTTAATTAATACTTAATATTATTAATAGCTTAGTTATCTATCTACTTATATTAAATATTTATCTTAAGTGACCTTTTAAGTCTCTATTTCTTATTTCTTAGTATATAAAGGATTTTAGTGTATTTATAAGACCCTTACTCTATTTACTAGAGTTACTATTTAAGTTTCCTAATAAGAGGGTGTATATTTATTAAGGTAGCTTACTTAGTAGTAAGGTCTATTAGTTAGTGCTTACTAATTAAGTAACTAACACTATAGGCCTATTTTATTAGCACCTACTATAGCCTTTAACCTTAGAGAATAGCTAATATATCTATATTAACTTCTTACTTAAGATAATATTTCTAAAATAGGATAAAGTTAGTATAGTCTAAAGCTAGGTTTTATAATACTTTATTAATATTAACTATATATTATACTTATTAGCGATAGAAGATCTTAGAACTATTTAGGAGTTAGTAGAAAAACGAACTACTTTAGTTAAACCTATTAGCTATAGTATAGCGTAAACTATATAGTATTATAGTATATATAAAGCCTAGTATCTTACTAATTTATCTAATCTATCCCACTATTATTCTATATATAATAAGTATATCTATAGAGATATTATACTTAGTAAGGGTCTTAATAGTATAGTGGAATACTAGATAATTATTAAACTCTTTCTTTAAAAGTAGTAGTAGCTCCTTTTCTCCTTTATAAATATTAAGAATATCTAGTTTATTAAGGGAGATAAGGCTTAAAGCCTTAAAAACCTAATAGCGAAATAGGATACCTAAAAGGTAGATATAAGGGCTAAGGAATAGTAAAGGATTAAAGAAGTTCTTAGGAACTATAAAGGTCTTACTATAGTATAGTAATAAAAAAATATTAGCCTTCTAGTATAATATAGGTTTATTATCTAATATAAGTAATATATATATATCTTTAACTTTAAGATATATCTTTATAAAAGCTAAGGTAAAATAAGTAAGGATATTATATATACTACCTTTAGGATCCTATACTAATACTATATAAATATTACTAAATTAAAGGTATAAAATAGATATAGGGTAAGCACTAGTAGATATAAGTAAAAGGAGAAATAAAACTATAAGAATTTAAATCTCTTCTAGCTAAAAAGACTTTTTAGTTATACTTAATATTATCTAAATCTACTCTAATAGATCTTTAATAGTTATATAGTAGTTTACCTACTTCTTATTGCTTAATATATACTTTTTAGCTAGATCTCTAAGAGCTTAAAAGCCTATATTAGAAAGTATTCTAGAGAAAGGGTATAATAAAAAGTTCTTACTCTATATATCTTCTAGTTTAATTTTAGGTTAATCTTATTGCTAATAGCTCTTTTAATATATAGCTAGAATACTTTCTAGTATATACTTAAGGAACTTTTCTTCTTTATTCTATAGAGCTTTCTACTATCTTTATTAACTTTTTAATTTAAGCGCTAGTTAAAGAAATTATATAATATCCCTATAGAAAGGGATATATAACTTACTTTAGGGTTATAATTAATAACCTTATAGAACCTATAAATAAAACCTATTAGTATAAACTATTAAGAGCAGAACTAGTTACTTACTTTTTCTATATATCTTCTATTATATCTAAGAGAATATTACTACTTAAGCTATAATCTTAACTATTATAATAGCTCTTATTAAAGTCCTTTACTATATTTTAATAGTATTCTAATAAGTATATATTTCTACTAAATAGGTTAATAGTATCTTTAAAGTCTACTTCCTTATTATTAGGAGACTCTTCTAAGATAGTCTTATCGCTCCTATATATAGAGCCCTTATAACTATTATTATTAAAAACACTATTAATATTAGACTTATCTAAATATTCTAAGTCTAGATTAGAGTATTCTAGGTCGAGATCAGGAGGTAACCGCACAGTGGGAGCCATACTGCAGTCTAGCTAGTGATTTCAAAGGAGTAAGAACGTATATATTTAAGCGATGTGTGAGAGCGGATAACACGGTGAGACGCCGCTGCAAAAGAGGACGGCTAGGTTAGTGAAGCAACTAGGAGTGATCAAGAAATGCTAAGGGTGAATGATACACAAAAGGCTCGTTTAAGCCTTAGATATTAGGCCTAATACTAAATGGGAAGGGCAATTAGACACAAGGAGCAGAAAATGGACGTGAACTTGCTGGCGACCCACGCAGGGATAAGACACAAAAGCAGAAAATAGATCCTTGGAGGCTTTGATGGACGGACGGCCGGTCGTGCGCCTAAAGGCTGAGACACTAAGGTCCCTATCACACGCACCAATGTAGCTTCTAGCTTACTCCGTACTTATAGTATATATTAATAGGGTCAGTTCCTAATTTATTAAACCGGTAGCCTGGACAATAGCTTAGCCCATAAGTACATATATATAATTAGGCCTTAATTAAGATGTGCTATGTTTAATATACCTAAGACTTAGCTTTAATTTGAAATCTTGGCACCTCGACCTATAGTTTAGCCGCACTACTAAGAATTAGGACTTAATTTAACCCCTACTAAGCCTAGTTTTAGGAAGTAATTAACTATTACACTAGTACCTCTAACCTATGCAATAAGCACTAGCGATTAAATGTAATAAAATATAGCTATATATCACTAAATATAATTAAATATATTTAAATACAACTAGCTATAACTAACGGTAATAAAATATAACTAAAATATTTAGGTATAGTAGTAGGTATAGAGTATATTCCACTATATACTTATATTATCTAAATACCGCTTCTCTAATCTCCACCTTATATCCGCGTAATATACCTTATATTAAATAGTAGGCCTGATCCTATTATAATAATAAGGGAAGAGGGCTATACTATAAGCTCGCGTGAACACTTAGTAAATTATACACGCTCTAATATAGCTACTAATTATAGATATACCCTTATAGTATCGTAGGACTATAGAAAGACGTTATAATATTATCTATCTCCTTAAAGATGCTTACGCCCTATAGTATGCCTAGCACTACTCTATCTTAGATATAGTGCTATACTAAGTATATGCCTTTAAGACTAGTATAAACTAAATAGTAAGCTTTAGGTATTAGTAGAGGGAAAACTATAATGCTTAGGTTTTTTAATACTAGTACTAGATAGTAATAGCGCTAGGTAATTTATAGCGCTTAAATACTGGTTTAAATTAAATTATAGTGTTTAGATATTAGGACCGAAAAAACTATAGTATTCTAATACTAGTACTAAATAAAATAAATTAATATAGTACTATTATCTAAATAAAGGGAAATCTAGGGGATTAGTATTTTACGAATGATTATTACTTAGTCCTAGTATCTAAGATAAGCTGGCCTGAGTTTGGGCTTTAAAGCTAAGCTAGGAGCTTAATTTTAGGTTAGCTAATACTATTTGGAATAAGGCCTTAACCCTCTAGGCGCCTAGTTAAAGGTAGGTGGTATCTATAGATCTCCTTTACTTTTATTTATTTTATTTTTTATTTAGTTATTAAGCGGCTTAAGATACTATATAGGTGTGATAGCTTGCTGCTTAGGCTGTTTTATGCTTTAGTTCTAGGCAGGCTGCTATTAAGCTATAAGAGACCTAGTGGGATCCTAACCTAGGATACGTGGTGTTATCTAATACTAACTATAGTCCTAGCTTGTGACTTAATGCCTTTAGTCCTAGTTCTTTGGATTACGCTTTATAGCTATAGATATATTTTACTACTTCTAATGATAGGACTTTAATGCTTTATGGGTATAGAAGGCATTAGTACTATTTCCTATAGGGTTATCCTAGTCACTTTGGACTAACCTTAGAAAACCATGGCACCCTGTCCTTTCGGAATGAAGAGGAGAAAGGATCTTCCTTCCGCGCCCTCCTTCGTAGGCTCGGATCATTAAGCGGTCCGTGCGTGCGAGCTGCACCACAAATCGCCGTGCCACCATTCGCGCCACAGATTCCCTCCTCTCTGCCTGCACCACAGCACATCCACCACACACATTTGCGCCACCTTCGGTGGCGCATGTGTGTGCTTCGTTCCGAAAGGCATTAGCGGGCCCCGGAGGGGACCGGTCTCCTGTCTCAAGCTCGGATCACATGGTGATCCGTGCGATTGACTTCACCACATTTTTTTGCGCCACATCAAGCCACAGTATCACCTGGCTCGCCCATAAGTATGCTTGTCTACTGATCGCTAAACACAACTCTTCGGTACATATCAGCCATAAAATGCAATGCCGCCAATTCGGATAGCTAAGAACGACACATTCTCAGGTGCTCAAGCTTCTGTTGACAAGCTCCTAAAGAGAATGCTACTCAAGTCCATCCCCAAAGGTATGAAGGATGCTCGCTTTAGAAGTAGCAATCATAACTAGGACGGCAAGTATAAGCAAGTAATTAGACGTCTACCAGGAACATCGTCTTCAGTAGTAGGTTTGTGTTAACCGAGTAAGTAAGCTTCCTACGGTCTAAGCGATTAATACTAACCTCGCCTCGTTTAAGCGATCATATTGACGACATCTTAGCCTTAGGAAGCTCAATTTACAAAAAAAATCGTGCACTTTATTTTCATATATAAGGATGTGAGCTACAATGCGGATCCACCTTGTACCTGCTGCGGTCGTCTAATACCACACCTAGACTGTATCATTATCGCTGTTGATGGCGCTTGCAGGCTAAATTGGTATATACGAGGCTATCGCGTCGGTTGGTATATTCATACATGAGAATTCTGAGTACAACTATAACAGGATGTTCCCGGAGTAACAAATCAGGTTGCAGAGTTATCAGCTAGTGTTCACGCTCTTCGCCTTACCTTGCAGATACGGAATGATTGGTCAGGAGTAAAACCTCTTCAGGAGATCGTTATCAGGGCCGATTCGGAGTACTTAGTAAAGGGCATGACAGAGTGGATGTTCAAGTGGGAGAAGAATGGTTTCTGGAACTCTCGGGGAAAACCTCTTACGAACTCAGTATTATTCCGAGAGTTGTAATTACTTGTAGCTGACCTGAAGGCAAAGGAAGTCGAGACCTTGTTCTGGCATATACCTAGAGAGGAGAACAGAGAAGAGAGGCTGGTATAGTTATGTGCACGTCTATCCTCCTCTTCCTACTAAGAGTCTCTTTCTGAAAAGGATGGTGGAGACTTAAGATACAGATAAGTACTTTTTAAGCCAGCATGGGGTGGAAAGCGGACCATGAATGTGTCTGGATTTCGGCAAAAAGTCATTATTGGCTGAGTCCTGGAGGTATCTACAGGTACCTGTAAGTACCCATCCCACCCCAGAAATTGACCCACATAAAAACAGTGCAAGTCATTATCCCCGGTACCTTACTCCAGCCGCTGAGGTACACCCCCAGTTTGTCCTAGTCAAGGGGATCCTCAACCAATTCATGCAAAATGTTGCCAGTCTACATTAGGTCGCATTTCAAGGCTGAAACCTTGCTCTATGTTTCGCTACAGCGAAGATTAAGAATCTGAATAGCTTCATATAAAAATTGGACCGTTTGTACTGGCTTCACTACCTATCTCCGACATTCCTCTAGTAATCACGTGACAGGGAGTCGTAGAAGGCCGTAGAAGGCCATTGGAAGGCGAGGGAGAGGTGTCCTTTGTGGCCCGTTGGTGCCAACAGCGAACCTGCGAGAAACTTCCAGGCAGCGTTTGCGATGTGGCAACAATCATGAATCAGGGCGAGACTGCGAACGACTGACCAAGTGGCGATGCGAGCAACTCCGATTTTCCAACGTCCGATAGCGAAGAGTCTCAACCGGCAGCCTTCGCCCCAAGAAGCTGGCTGAGACCCGCCGGAAGTGCTTTAGCCTTCATGCCATTTGCTGACTGGGAACCACACCGGTGGTACGAAGGCCAACTAACGATACGGTACGATGTGGAATGGAAATTAGTCGCAAACAGCATACAAGCTGGCGAACTCGGGCATTCTCTGCACTATTTAAGGAGCCATTGCCGCGTAATTGACTGTACCAGGTAATGGATGTCAATATCCTAGACTTTCGCCTCCGATACAAAGGAAATGCTTTGACAATGCCCAGACCATTGGTGAGCTCTACTGCTGCACTCGTCCCCGAATCTTTCGTCGCGTGTGCGATGTGTGGTGGAAAACTGTTCACTCCCGACCTATAACAACTCCGTACCTGACCAAGCCTAGCACAGCCCCGAGAAGAATAGCCAGCGGCGCCGCAATGCTGAAGTATCGCCCCCCCACGTAGGCAGCGGCGGTCACGACCACCCACCATGGATCATCTGCCAGACTCTTCCCCGACTGGAAACCTTCATCGATGTAGCCAATCTGCCAGATCCGATATACGGCCGTATAGATAAGTCCGACAGCACCGGCATTAACGCCTCTCACTCCAGATTTTACCCAGCGCCTACTTCGTAACACCCCCCAGACCCCCATTGTTCCGTGGACGAGGACGATGCCGGGAAAAAAGATGCCACAAAATGCGATGAGTGCTCCGGCAATGGAAGAATACCCGCTGCGAATAGCTGTAAGGCCGCCTAAGAACACAGCGAAGTTGAAGTTTGGCCCCGGGAAGGCCTGTGCAATAGCGAGACCAATAAGGAAGTCGCGCGGACTAACCCATCCCTCGGCCACGATATATTCCCTGAGGAGCGGAATTACTACCGGTCCGCCGCCGAAAATGATGGTGCCAGCAAGGTAAAGGTTCGCGAATAGTTTGTATAGGAGGGGGGGATCAGGCAAAACTCCTCGGAGCACCATAACGATGATAAAGGTAACGAAGAATGCTGCAATGAGCGCAGTTCCAGACTTCCATGTAAAATTGAGACGATACTCATGTGGTACGATGCGGGGCTCAGACTCCCGTGTACCATACCGATCTTGATCATCGAGAGTTGTGCTGGTGGCATGTGTCTCTCTGCTGGGTCCGCTTTCGTCCCCTGCGATATTCTCTCCTTCGGTAGGCGTCGTGCCTTGCATCCTGGAGACGAACTGTACAACAGCTCGAATAGGTCGGTGAAACCAGCGGTAGTCGTACACGACAGCAGCGAAGCCGGCGGCAAACATAAGGACCGGGAAGTACCATAGAGCATTGTATAGCATTCCAGCTGCGGCAGTCAGAAAGACGAGAATTCTGGTGAGCTTGTCCGTGATTGCTTTATTCGACAGCTCGACTGCTGCCAGGGCAATAATCCCAACTGTGGCAGCGTTAAGTCCCGAGAGCAGAGCATATACTGGACGAGGTAGAGTCTCTCCGATATTGGAGACACCGATGGAGAGGCCAAACATGCCTAGCGCGCCAGGCAAACTATCGGCTAAGGTCTTTAGCTCTGGTCCCTAACTATCCATAGACATGGAAGATGTAAGTTTCTGGCTCACCTCCAAATAAAAAAGGCAAGGACAGCTCCAAGTAAACCATCATGGATCAGATTTATACAGTATAGCATCTTGGTGCTAGCAGGGCCAGAGAGAGCTTGGGAGATGCTGAAAAGTTCCTGGTACTGAAATATATTGGTGAGTTTCTTTGTTCGATGAACTTGAACAGCGTGCGACTATATTGTACATACCAGCTGCTCGTCGATCCAAGCGAGCTTCGATACGAACTTATCATGAAACTATCGCATTGTCAGGCCTAGGTAATAAGATGTGTGGCGGGAGATGTTTGCTTACAATCTTGAAATGAACAGGTGGTCCGCCAAACGCGGTGAAGCCGAGATGCCAATTGACTTGGATTGTCTCCCAGGTACGGCGCCCAACTCTCCACGCCGTGTATTCCCAGTTGTTGACGACCATTGTGGACACGTAGACTTTGTTGACACTCCTTCTCGATGCTAGCAGAGGCCGGATTTGGTAGCACGTTTGGATAGATCGGAGATGTTGTCTTTACCAAGGAGATGGATAAGTCTGCGGGCTTTGCAGGTCGCAAGTTGGCGGGTATGGCGGGAAATATGCGTCACACCTTTATTGAAACCAGGCAAGCACGCCATATCCTATGGCCTTTACGTCATCCTCGGATAAAAAATAAACAAAGGTATCCACCCATTTGTTAACATGTCGGAAGCCAAGAGATCGATCGGAGCCGGGAATGAATTAATGAAGATTTTACACTGCTGGATGTGGAACTGTCGTTCCTGGTTTCTGATATCTCCTTGCGTTGGGTTGACATTATTGGTGACCCGCCACGCTATTGTTGTTATTAGATGGTGCCTTAGGGTTTAGGCATAAAACAGTTTGAACAACACAATCCGCTTAGAAATGTTAATGTACTATATGCCGAAGAGCGAATGGGGGGAAATGGAAGGATACGAGAAGAATGCCTGAAGGAACGTAGTTCCGAAAGGTTCTTCCTTCCGCGCCCTCCTTCCCCCCTCTGCGCCCGGTTCGCTGAGCGATCTGAGCACTTCTAAGCCCCATTTGATGCGCCACGGTGGCCCAGCCATGTAAGCCACCTTCCGAAATTCATGAGCCACACAATGCCCGAATCTATCTAGAAAGCCACATACATCTCCACATGCCGACGCCGATTGCCTGAAGGAACGTAGTTCCGAAAGGTTCTTCCTTCCGCGCCCTCCTTCCACGCACAGCTCGCTCGGCAATCCGAGTTTTTCTAAGCCCCTTTTCATGCGCCATCATTCATGAGCCAACATCCGAGGAGCCACATCCGAGGAGCCACATCCGAGGAGCCACAATTTGATGCGCCACCGAAGGTGGCGCATGTGTGCTTTCGTTCCGAAAGGCATTGGCGGGCCCCGGAGGGGACCGGTCTCCTGTCCCAAGCTCGGATCACAAGGTGAGCCGTGCACGCATGCACCACAGTTGCTGCACCAAAATCTCTGCGCCACTTTTGGTGCCACGACTCCACGCCACTATGCCTTGAGGAACTTGTTCCGAAAGGTTCTTCCTTCCATGTGCCCTCCTGGCAGTCCAAAAATCAAGCTCGGGCCACAAAATGGTCCGTGCGAGCCGCCTGCACCACAATCGCTTCACCTCAATCCCTGCGCCACCTTTTTTCCTCCTGCAACACTTTTTTTCCTCCTGCAACACTTTTTTTCCTCCTGCACCACTTTTTTTCCCCGCGCCAGCCTGGCTACCAACCTCAGCCAGCAGGCTCTGCAAGTTGGTCAATTAGAGCGTCAGGTGCCTATACGTTCAATTCATAGAAATAAATTCTGCCAAATTAAATTCTGCCATTCTAGGGATGATCTCAGGTGAAATAAAACCTCTGTATCCATCCATACTGACCGATATCGAGGCATCAAAAGGAGCAAAACGTGGCCTATTCTGTAAGAAAGGAGGAGAGGAATTCTCAGTGCAGAAGTGGTCATAAATATTAGAAAAACCTGCGGGAGCCATTCACAGAGTGGAGACAGCTTTAGTAGTCGATGGTGTCATATTAGGTACTGATGGCGTTCTTTTTTATCTAATATTCTATGGTTACCTATATAACAATGCTATCAGCACATCGTAGCACCGATGGCATGGAAACAATCTACGAACCCTTTCACGAGGGTAAACTACGAAAATCTGCAAAGAACAGCCATGTCTTCAGTCATCTACCTCGTCCGCCACGGCGAGTCGGAGCACAACATCTCGAAAGACTTCACACAACGAGATCCACCTCTTACCGCTAGCGGCTTGGCCCGGGCGGCGAATCTGACTGAAAATCTCCCTGACCCAGCGTCAATCGCCGTCGTTCTCACATCTCCACTTACACGCACGTTGCAAACTACGACCGCCGGCTTCCCTCAAGTCTTCCACAAAGATGCAGCAGGCGGCGCCCAGCTCATTATCGACCCCGACCTTCAGGAGCGCAGCGACCTTCCTTGTGACACCGGGTCTGGACGTGCTGAACTGAACAAGGCCTTTCCAGGTCTCGATTTTGGGGACTTGGGGCATGAATGGTTCATCAAAAAGGGGTTGTACGCCGCGGATGATGCTGCGGTCGTTAAACGAGCGCAACGATTCCGCGAGAGATTGCGTGAGATTATTGCTTCACTCGAGAAGGATAGAGAAGAGGATGACGAGAGGCGAAGGACGAATGTGGTTGTTGTCACTCATGGTGTGTTTATGAAATTCTTAGCTGAGGACGACGCGATTGACCTCCCCAAGGCGGGCTGGAAAGCCTTCAGGATGGGTAGTAGGGAGGGCGGAGGTGCTATACTTATTCCCCTGGAGTGAAGTTAAAATGGAGAAACTATCGTCCATCTTACATTAAATTAAGCCCTGACAACCCCATACCAGATTAGGCCCAGCACAGCGCCCATGATGATAGCGACCGGAGGGTTCACGCCAAAAGAGTAGCCGAAGACAAAGCTCGATGCCGTCACGATAACCCACCATGGTTCCTGTGCGAGACTTGTCCCTTGCTGGAAATTTTCGTCTATGTAACCGATTTGCCACAGGCGGTAGACTGCGGTATAAATGAGCCCGACGGCACCAGCATTAACGCCTCTGAGGAGCGACTTTACCCATCTAAGGCCGCGGATAGCACTCCATATGCCCATGGTGCCATGAACGGTGATGAGGCCTGGGGCAAAGATGCCAATGAATCCGAGTGCAGCCCCTGCAGCCGAGTTGTAACCCCCGTTGATCGCAGTCAGGGCGCCAAGGTACACGGCGAAGTTGAAGTTGGGACCGGGAAAGCTCTGCTGAATGGCTAGGCCGATGAGGAAGTCTCGCGGGCTAACCCAGCCTTCGGCGACGACGTATTCGCGGAGCAGGGGGATGACGACGGGACCTCCGCCGAAGATGATAGTTCCTGCGAGGTATATGTTTGCGAAGAAGCTGAAGAGGAGCGATTTAATAGGCAACACGCCGCGCAGGACCATGATGACGATGAAAGTAATGAGGAAAAAGACAATTATGCCGAGGCCGAAGGTCCAAGAGAAATTGAGGCTGCGTTCTGGTGGGACGACGCGGGGTTCCGACTCGGTCTCTGGATGCCCGTTCTCAGTAACCGGAAGAGTTTCCACATCGTTGTCTCGGCTTAAGCGCGTCCCTACCTCATTCCGTTTTGTCACAGCATCGGAAGAAGTAGCAGTGGCGGTAGCAGTGTTATGCTGATTGTGCTGATTGACAGACTGCGCCTGCGAAAGCTCGACGGATTCCGGCTCTTCTGCCAGGTGTCGTCTTCTGGGGTTCTTCACCACGCTCACGACGACCTTGACGGGGCCGTGAAGCCAACGATAATCATGAACGACGGTTGCGACACCGGCCAGGAACATCAGAAGGGGAAAGTACCACAGCGCGTTATATAGGATGCCGGCCGCGCCTCCGAGGAAGACGATTACGTGGGTTATTTTATCGGTAATGGCTTTTTCTGACAGTTGAACTGCGGCGACTGCGATGATGCCGACGGTCGAGGCGTTGAGGCCGGAGAGGAGTGCATAAACCGGACCGGGGAGTGAGTCTCCGATGTTAGAGATGCCAATGGAGAGGCCGTACATTCCGAGGGCGCCAGGTAAGCTAGTGAAGCAAGTTAGCAGCGCCGATGCGAGGTTTTGGACTGGACATGGTGCTTACCTCCAGATAAGAAAGCTCAGCAAGGCAGGCGGGAAACCGTCATGGATGAGGTTGATACAGTAATGCATTTTGGTGCTACCAGGGCCAGAGAAAGCCTGGCATACACTGAACAGCTCTTGATACTGCATACTGATCAGCAATGCTGCGTTACCCAACGATACCACGGAAAACTCGACGTACCACTTGCTCGTCGATCCATTGCAGCTTCTGGACGAATTTGTCATGAAACTAAGGTGAGGGCATTCGTCAGCAGTCGCTCTGTCCGAGCCGCAATATTAGTCACGATGGAACATGATCATAAGAACAAAGCTGTAGCTCACGATTTTGAAATGTACTGGGGGACCACCAAAGGAGGTAAACCCAAGATGGTAATTAGTGTGGATGGCATTCCACAACTTGGCCGCGATGTTAACAGGCTGCCCGCCTCTCCAGCGTCGAATAGCCATCCTGGTAATAGTGTAGGATTGTGTTGAAGCTCTTGTCGATGGCAGCAGAATTGGTACTGAACGGCTTGAATGCTGAAAAGTTGGAGATTCAAGACAGCACATAGGTTTATTCGCTTAACTGACCTTCTTGCTTATCTCCATTAGTACCCACTCGAAATAGTGCAGTACAACCAATCATTGCTTCTCTTGCAGGGCACGTGGGGTTGGCCATGCATCGACCCCCATGTCACAGACTTTTTCGGACCTATTAGATCGAGGGAATGACAGCGAGCCGACCGACTCATGCCGAAACGAATATATCCACCTTAACTTCGCCTGGACCCTCGCGCCACCTCTAGCCACGGCGCATGCGCCGTGGCAAGCCTATAAACAGACACCTGCAAAGACGCTCACAACTGCCCAAGGCCATTAGGCGTTACCTACCTAGGGCTTCGTCGCGACTTACCTGGAAGACAGTGCTTGTCGGCATCGTTCTTTTTCACATTTTTTCATAAGACAAGTGCTTGTATCAGGCTCTTTTCTTTTTCACTTTTTTCAAGGCAAGCGCCTTACTTCTCAAGCCTGTTCCGAAAGGCATTGGCGGGCCCCGTAGGGGATCGGTCTCCTGTGGACGATGCCTCGAGGAACGAAAGGATCTTTGCCTTGAGGAACGAAAGGCTCTTCCTTCCGCCCCCTCGAAAGACCAACACCTGGAACACCGCCACCTGCGCCACAAAGACCGCGCCACTTAAAACGCCACATCTCAAACGCCACAGCTTGGCCATACATTTTCTCTCAATGGACTTGGGCCAAAATCGTGGAGCCGAAATTTTGTCCTGGAGCCTGGCCCCAGGCGAATAAAATCATGGAGAACGGGCACTTATTACTTATCTCGATCTTGAAGAAGCTTGCGAATATAGCTCAACAGCCTCATTTTTATTACCTAACCTAAGTTTTATGTTTTGCTCACTCGGTTTATAATGAGATACAAAGCGGGCCATGAATACACTTGGAATTACACTGAAAAGCTAATCATTTGTTTTTCTATTTTACATTATTCTCGACCTACGGCTTCTCGAGCATCCTGCACCTTCCACGAGCTCACTCTTTTCCTGGCCGGTCCGTCCCTAACGGAGCTAGCGGCTCGCTTCAGGCTATTTCTAACTTGCGCTGACGCTTCATCCTCCTCGGCATCTGTTGACACCGCGACCGATGGCTCTGCTATTAGTTAGACCAAGCCCCGTGCTACGACATACAGTCCATTGAGAACACGTACCTGCGCACCCACCTAGTGTGTCATCCGATGTAGCTGATATAGATCCTGCTAAATCTGCGATTAGTCGATGTATTTCTTCCTTGGTGCTCTCGGAAACACGAACCGGTGGACTCCTGTTGAGATCCAAAGAGCCGCCTTGCTACTGCCGAGGGTATCGCCTCCTCTGCCGTTCTGTCCACTGACTTCTCCCTCGGCTTCTGCGTTCCCGGAGACGGGCCAGTCGGGCTGCTGCTGAAAGGGTTTCGGACCTTGCCTGGCTCCTGCCTCGGCTTCTGGGGTGAAAGATCGTTGCCCTTACTGCCGCCGCTATCGAATGTTGCCTTTGATATAAAGCCAAACTCATCAACGAGCACGACCAGTATGTCCTGTCCGGGCTCGGGCTCCTTCTCCAACAACCCAACGTTAAGCACGCCGATAATACTTCCCCTTCCGTACATCCATTTCCTAGATACAAACCCGCCTTCGGCTGAATTGGTCATCCAGCCGATCCGACTCTTCCATGGCTGTTGATCATACGGCATGTACACTAATATGTGGAATGGTCGGCCACCCTTGAAAGGCGATTCATTTTCGCGGGGCGGCGTCAGGTAGGTCTGGCATTGGACGAAGCCGCAGCACTTCAGCTGGTGTTCTGATATTGAGCCAGCTTTGAACTTGAAGGTCTTCGTATCGACTGGTCCTTGGAAGCTAGCGCGTGGCGCGATAATGGGGAAGCAACCGCCTCCAAGCCTCAGGGACCTCTCTGCAACCCTGAAGTAATGAATAATTAGTCTTTTGGAAAAGGAAACCATAAAAAGGCCTGGCGGCCTAAGATGGCACGTACGGTTGGAGACACATTTGCCCACGGACTTGTGCCAGCTTCCCATATACATTTTCCCACGAACCGATCACCGACTCATCTCCATCCGCGACTTTGCGGCGGAAGTGTAGTTCGTAAGGGTGTAGCTGCACGTCGAAGAAGAACCATTGGCCGTTCCACTCGTCAATTTCGGGAAAAGGGTACACATGCATTGACAGTGGTATGTCGAGGTCACTTTGCATACCAAGGACTTTTGCATGCTCTCCGTCATCGGTTTCAAAGTACGCTGGCCTAACGAATTGTAGACGAACCGCGCCGACGAGGTTGTGGCCTCGGATGAGCTGCCTATCGGCGGACGTGACTACTTCGAGTCCCTCCAAACTGGAGAAGAACTGTACGCCCAAGGCGTTCAAGGGAGCTTGCCCGTGGCTTGATGGTGGCGGCCCTGCCATATTGGAAGGGCAAGCGACGCGGAAATCGCGAACGTGTAAACCAGAGTCTACGGAGTGGTTTCACCTCCCGATTCAGTAATAGCAAGAAATGAGGAGGGGTGCTCAAAACCGGTGCCTAAATCTCCTCTAGTCATGAGAAAAGCGAAGAAAAAAAAGGGAAGAGCGAGTTTTTGATAAGAGGGCACACTTGACATGAATCGGCTGATTGCCCTTCTTATACAGACACCGTACTGACGGCTGGGTCACAGCACGGCCTCGTGTGCCCCGATACGGTAGTTTCCTCAATATGATGCGACCACCAACGCCCTTGCCATGTGTCACATGAAACAATGGTCAATGGCCTCCCTCTCGCTGCTGTGACATGGCCATTTATCTCATACAAGGGTCTGCGGCTCTCGTATGCTTCAGCTTCTCAATGCGCCGGGCCACCTCGAACGTATTCTGTTTTACAGTTTGACCGGTTTTGCTACATCCTCATGGATATCCTGCAGATGCTGCACCCTTCGCGGAAAAGGGGTAGGCTGTTTTCTGCCTCATCCTATTTCAACATTGGGCCTGCTTTGACGGCTACTAGAGCCGGTTGTCTTCAACTCACTCTCACGAGCCCACGGGCTGCAATCGTTACTATGCCTAAGAAAGACCGCGTTCTGGTCCCAAATGAGGAGATCCGCCGGTTGCTGGACAGTATGGATAACCGACGGGTGGCCAACCGGACCCAGCCAGTAGAACGACCGTCGAGGCTGGCAGCGCCAAGGCCTCCTCCTCCTCTCGAAGAAGGCGGTCATCAACGAAAAGAGCCTATTAGGGTTTTTCACGGAGAGGTAATCTGCGTATCGGAAAACACAGATCGACAGGGTGCTCAGGGACCAGCACTGCGAGAACAAAAGACCGTCAACGTTCCCTCGGAAGAGCTACGTCGAACACTGAAAGAAATAGTCCGCCAGCGAGCGGAACGCCGCCTTGCCGTGCCTCGCCAACGAACTGATAAGAAGAAGAAGGTCTCAGAGGACGACCTCCGTCGTACCTTGGAGAGCCTGGAACGCCAGCATAGAGAAGAACGGATGCAGTCCTCTTCACGAAGAACACGTTCTCGGACCGCCCCAGTATCACGCCCAAAGTTACTTAACGACACATTGACTTCCGGCCAGACATCCTCCCGCAGACAGCATCCACCGGTTGCACGAGTGCGGCAGCCAACCACAGCGGACCAGGTGAAAAGTCCTCCTCAAACGCCTTCCCGGAAGCGTCCGAGAGAAGAGGACGGCCTTTTGACCCCACCACCGTCGCGGGCGGACCGCCACTCCAAGAGGCCACGTCTGACGGGTAGCGTCGGGGAGCACCAACGAATGTCGATCGCTACTATATTGCAGTGCTATCAGTCTTCATTTCTCGACAAGCAGGAGGCGTCGGAAACAAGATCTTGGTGCAGGGAAGTCCCGCTTGCTGTGCAAGTAGAGGCGGCTAGGTCATTCTACCAAGCATTCACGAATGAAAAGACATTGCCAATCTCTCATTGCATGTTCTGCTACAGGAAGCAGCCAACGGGGAATCTCGCAACTATTCAGTGGAAAAGACTATTAACGCCGTCCTTAATACGGGCGACGAAGGTTCTTCAGCTTTGTGAGGAATGCCTGCCACAGCACGAAGATGCTGTAGCGGACGTGTGCCGTGACTGTCGCACTGTTTTGCAGAACGGAAGACTCCCCAAGTCCTGCTCAGTCAACAACATGCACATTGGGTGCGAGCACAGATATCCAAAAGAGCTCGATGACCTCTCTCCCGTCGAGGAAAGACTTATCGCCCTCCAGGCTCCGTTCGGCTACATAACTAAGTTCACCGTCAACAGCAAGACGCTTTCCGGCCTACACTACAGGAAACATGTGAAAGGACATATCGTCGTGTTTCCGAACAACGTCGACGATCTCGTCGCAACAGTGCTTCCCCATCCCCTACTGGAGGCGATCGAGAATATCCACATCTCCTGGAACGGGTCGAGCAAGCCTAACCCTGCAGACGTCGGTCATCTTCTTCAAGTTCGCAAGACGGTTGTAAGGAATGCTCTGGTTTGGCTTCAGAGAAACAACCCTCTCTACGAGCAAATTGCTATTAACAGCGACGAGATAGACAGTTGGCATTACGAGAGTGGCTCTAACGTCCCAGCTGTTATACTTGGGATGATGAGACATGAGGAGCCGTCGATTGCTGAGAAAACGCAAACAGACCACATTGTCCCACCCACGGACAGAGGACTACCGGACAATCAGCCCACGACCATTGAGGAGATCCTCAACTCCGCGCAACTTTGTGCCGATGGAGAGCACCACGACTCAGACATGTTCCCCAGAGAGCCCGTTACCAGCTGTTCCGATCGCCTCGGCAATGTCATCTATGAGGCATCATCCTCAGGCATGTTCCCCCTCGACGAGCCTGCCACATTCTCGGAGTCGGATAAGCTGTCCTTTATTGCAAATGCTATGCAGATAAACAGTCGGGAATCCGACGGGGGTGGCCATTCGGGTGGGATGAATATAGGCACCGCGGGAGAACAGCCATTCATACGTGTGGACCGGGGCTCTGATTTCGCCGACAACCTGCACGAGGACTTCTTTCCCAGGACCTTCCCTAGGCTTTTCCCATGGGGAAGAGGAGGACCTAAAGCAACACGCAGCACGGGACATCGTCAGCAAAATACATCAGAGAACATCGGAAATCCTACCCCAAACCACTCGCTCACATACTGGGCTAAGTATGTACTCCAGCGACACGGTGGTCGGTTTGCTACGCATCCGGTGTTCAGTTTTCTTGTCTTTAACATTCTTCTCCGATCATCCAACCGCCGCATAAGCATGGTCCGCATGGCGAAGGGCTCTTTCAATCGAGCCGAGCAGGTCTGTCAAACACTGACAGCAGAACAGCTGAGACTGGCCGAGGTCGAGATGCGCCGGGACAAGGTGACGACAGATAAAGATGTATCGTTTCTACTGCGCGAGCTATCCATCTTTGGTTATGCCCAGCCTCTATCGAATGAGACTCGCCTGCTGATGCGGAGAAAAATACAGTCACTTATTATCTGGACCGGCACCCCTGCGATTTGGTTCACAATCAACCCAAACGACATTAATAACCCCGTCAAGATGAGACTCTCAGTACACAGGCTGCATGATCATGATGTGGCGAAAGAGCTCCTAGCAGAAGCTCGAGGGCGGTTCGACAAGATCGCTCTCAGCACCCTGGATCCGGTCAGCTCCGTCATCTTCTTCCATCGCGAGATTTTCCTATTCTTCGAACACTACGCCAAAGCCGGCAAGGAGTCGGTTTTTGGGAAGGTCAGTCACTATTATGCTACAGTGGAAACCAACGATCGAGGTAGTCTACACTTGCATGGGCTGTTCTGGCTCCACGGAAATCTAGAGCTACCATCGCTTTGTGGCAATATGGCCGATCCCCAAGAGGACGGGTACCGATCTCATGTGATTCGTTACATCGACTCCGTCTTCCACGAGTGCCTAGACGAAAAGGCTGGGAGGACGATGCGGAAGGAAAGAAAGCCAATCGACCCTGTCGAGGACATAATGATAAGCACCGAGGCTCTTACTGCGGCCTTTGAGGACGAAGCCAATTACATTGCGTACTGCAGCCAGATACACTCCCACACATTTACTTGCATCAAGTATTCTCTGAAGGGCCTATCTAGCCAGGACACAGATGCTCACAAGCGTACAGCATGCCGATTCAAAGCCCCCTGGAAGATCGTCGAGGAGACGGGCTTCGTGGACGACGGCCTGCTCAGGATCCGACGCAACCACGCCTTGGTTAACCGACATAACAAGGCAATGGCGGTCGGACTCCGCCACAACCATGACATCTCGTTAATCTTGACAAGAACCAAGGGGCTCGCCATGATCTTTTACATCACAAATTATGCCACTAAGCTAGATACACCGATGTGGAAACGCATTGCCATTACAGGCGAAGTTCTGGGACAGCTACACCAGTCGGCGGAAGGCCCGTATCAAACGCCAAGTTCTGGCCCTGGTATCCAACGCCCGACCGTTCTCAACCAGACCCGCCAGTTCCTTATGAGGGCGGCAAACCGAATATTCTCGGAGAGGCAGCTCTCGTCAGTGGAGGTCTGTTATCACCTGCTCGGCTACCACACGGACTTTACCAACGTGCCCCAGTGGTCTTTCATAAACCTGTCCGCCCTGTACTGGTCCATATTTAGACGATGGCGGCATCTACGTAGCCTGTCTAGAGAGCACGCCGACGTAGACGACCCACCTGAGACCATCGGCCTCAGAGACAGCGGCAGGACATTACTGTACTTGGATGCCTACGCCCGCCGGGGTCCGATACTGAGAGGTCTATGCCTATATGATTATATGTCTATGGTTAGCCTCGAGCGTTGCCGCGGCCGAGAAGAGGATGAAGCTCACATCTCTCTCGACGGCCTCTTTCCGGAATCAGATGGTTGGTTACAGAAGCTCCGGAGACCTCCTGAATATACGGTACCCATCTTCCAAGGATACATCAGCGATCATCACAACGACGAGCACCCGGTCTACTTCAAGCGGTAATCATCCCCCGGCATCCAAAAATGATGATTCGCAGCCGGTACTAATCTGCCTAGTAACTCTATTCTCCACCTGGCTCTATTCGTGCCGTGGGAAGACTTCCTTGCCAAGGCTGATGGAGACATTACGGACATTTGGACAAACCACGCTGCCGCACTCCCACCGCGTTTGCGATCTCACGTCTCCAATATCTCTCTTCTGAGGAAATCGGCGGAAGATGCGCGCAAGGACGCAAAGCTCTGGGCAAGCCGGTCCGAAGGTGATGACACAGTCGACATGGAGTTCCCACTTGACGAGGGCAACCGTCCTGAAGAGTCTGCAACAACAGCTGAGCATAGACAGAGTTACATCGCGCTCCTCCACATCCTACAAAATGCCATAGCAGACTCAGCAGCGACGAGACACTCGCCAGTGCTACACGCCTTGCTCCGGGACCTGCGTTATGAAAACCCAGCAGAAGAGCAGTGGCCGTTTGTGCAGCGTCCCCGGGATTTCTATGACCAGATTTACCGTTCACAGAAGAGCTCACTATGCCAGTATCCGGCTCTCTCTCACGAAGACGTGCAGGCCGCGGTAAAGGCCCAAGGTATGCTGCATCTCCGCATGCTAGATGAGATCGAGAGTGGTCCTCAAGCGGCGGCAGGCACGATGGGAAGCGAGGACTTGGATGACATACTTATTCGCCCCTGTGACGCAGGCATCCCCATTCCACCCCGGCGTCTAGAGTTGGCCAGCCATGACCATCAGATGGCGGTCGAAATCGATCATACAACGGGGTTTGTGGAAGTGGGACGCGCTGCCGCATTGTCCCTTACCCTCAACTCCCTCCAGACAATGGCTCTTCAACTTGTGTGCAAATTCTTAGATCGATACGTTGCTGACCCCGACTCTGCCGGCCAGCATCTTCAGTACACCGGAGGTCCGGGAGGGAGGGGCAAGTCCAGAGTTATCGACGCCCTAAAATGGGTGTTCGAGGCAAGGGGCCAATCACATCTTCTTCAGATCACCGGCACGTCGGGAAGCGCGGCGGCCCAGATCGGCGGCACAACACTGCATTCCGCTTGTGGGCTGGACACTCATCGCTCCTCCCAAGCACAACTCCCGATTTTCTCCGAAGCGAAGAAATGGACGTGGAAGCAGAAGTTAGTTCTCGTGACCGATGAAGTGAGCATGCTTGGAGGCGCCACTTTGTACGAGGTCAGCCGCAATCTCCAGTCACTCCGAGACTGTGCCGATAAGCCGTTTGGAGGGATTCCAGTAATTCTCCTGATGGGGGACTTCTACCAGTTCGCTCCAGTTCGTGAGACGAGTCTCCTAGTCAATAAAACGATAGACCCTTCTACTGCGCCATTAGGACAAGGAACCATCTCGCACCATCGTGGCTTCGGCTTGTGGCAGATGTTCAAACAGTGGTCCTTCTCGAAGAACAGGTTCGTTCACGAGATGATCCTCACCTAGGTGCCTTGCTCGATAGAGTCCGGGCCGGGGCTCAGACACATCAAGACCTTCTCATGCTCAACTCAAAACTTGTCGGTCGAGACCAAGTCAGCTTCAGTACGGGCTTACGTGCCATAACACCGCTGAACCGAAACCGCTGGTCGCTTAGCATGGAGGCCGTCGTTGACTGGGCTCGGTCTCACAAGAGACATATTTCCATCTTCATCTCCGCGCATACCTGGCGAGGTGGCACTCTCTCAGAAGACCAGATGGCAAGGACTATCGAACTAGGAGACGACTCCAGCTGCAAAGTTCCCGGTGTATTCTTCTACGCCCAAGATATGCCCGTGGTTGTAAATCAAAATATTTACACCGGACTCAAGATCGTCAACGGGGCTGAGTTTACCGCCTATGATTTCGCACCTGATCCGAAATACCCAGGTTTCCACCTGGCTGACGATGTGACGATCCACTTCGGACCACCACTCGGCATACTTTTACGTTCGAAAGACACCAAGAGCCTATCCATACCAACCCTTCCGCCGGGAACGGTGCTTGTCCGCTCGGTGTCGCAGACCCTCGATCCGACTCATCGCAATTCTAGGTTTCTGCCTGCAAAGTGCACCCGCCGCGGCCTGCCCGTCGTACCCGCATTTGTACTCACGGATTATAAGGCTCAAGGAAAGACGTTCGCGGAAGTTCTTCTTGAGCTGCGAGGGAATCGTGTCACCAATGGTGAGCCCTCTAAGTGCGACTTCACTAGCCTCTATGTGCAGTTATCGAGGTGCAAGACACTGGATGGCATCAAGCTCCTTAGTCCCGTGCGTAATCAGGATTTTATCGGGAACAAAATGGACCACTCCATCGTCGAAGCGATGCAAAGACTCGCAAGCCTCGCTGCAGAAACGAAATGCGCGTACGAAGGCCGGGATACCGGACAATAGCAACCAATAAGATCAAAGATAGACGCTTTCCTACAATTTATCGTGTGACCTTATTTCCCGCTAGTCATCGGGGTCTCTCTCGCCGTCTTCATCGACCCGCACCTATAATCTAACCACCGGTTTTCGAAGGTTGGTCGGTTACAGAGTCATCTTCTGCATCTTGTCTTTCACCAAAGAGGTCAAAGATACAGCCACATCACGTCCACACCCCAAGAACCTACAGGCGCTATAAATTTTTCCAATTGGATACTTACTAATGCTATCCCTAGTCAAAATATAATACGCGATAGCGTCTCTTGAATTATTCTTTCTCTTGAATTTTTCTCTTGAATTTCATATCTCTTCATACAATAGCCATCTTAGTTTCAACAATTATCTTTCCGTAGACCGGAAAGCCTCGTTCCGAAAGGTCTGCTGGCGGGCCCCGTAGGGGGCTGGTCTCCTGTCTGAGCTTTTCTAAGCCCCTTTTCATGAGCCACATCCGAAGAGCCACGTCTGAGGGAGCCACATTTGATGCGCCACCGAAGGTGGCGCATGTGTGCTTCGTTCCGAAAGGCATTGGCGGGCTCCGGAGGGGACCGGTCTCCTGTCTTCCGCGCCCTCCTTTCCTAAGCTCGGACCATTCTGTGGACCGTGCACGCATTCACCACAGTTGCTGCACCACAATCTCTGCGCCACTATTTTTGTGCCACAGAGCATTGCTGGCTATATACCCTAAACTCAGCCAGCAGGCTTTTGCAGCGTGACATTCTTGTACATTCAATTCATCGGCAAGAGCGAAACGACCATTCGGTGTAATGAAACCTTGAGAATGTTGAACGCCTCTAATCTGAAGGCAGACATCTTAACGGTGGTGAAATCGCACTATACGTGGAAGACTTGGCCAGCACGCTGCTACTATTCCACAGACCTCTCTCTACGCATGGAACTGTCCAGTGAGTCGACCAGTGCCTAAGATCGTGAATTTGGATCAAATCCCAGGTGTTCCCCCATCAGGCACATAAGCCACTATTCCCTGCCCTCGTTATATCCGATCGTCTATCTATATATTCTATCAAAAATCCCCAGTCATACAGGTATTTTTTTAATACCTGATGTTTCTAAGAGGGTGGTCTTATAGTACGGCGTTACAGTACGGATAACTTAGGAGTCACTTCTGGGGATAATGAGCAGATATATCAAAAGCTTCGCCTGTAAGCGAGTGTAATATTTAATGTCTGGATCTTAGCTGGAAATTTTGCTAGAGATTCCAAACCAATCATGAAAGGAAGCCATAGATAGTTGTATAAAAACTTCAACGATGAGAATGAAGCTAAAATGGGAAACTGTGAGCCCCTTCACAGAATCCCCTCCGCAACTCAATGTATCGAGGAGTCGCGGTTGTTTTAAAAGAATACGTCCTATAGGATAGGACATGTGTAGAACGGTACAGTTGGTGCCAAGACTGCCTAAAAGGAACCTTCTCTGATACTAAAGCAAGCCATGGAACGATCGATAGTGACAGGACTGCAGTATTCTGCGATGCGATTCAAAATTCGACCGCGATGGGAGCTGTTGCATTCCGTCTTTGTGACAACGATTCCAGTTGGACATCAATGAGAGTTTGTGGAACTTCAGCCGTCGTCACTCGCGCAATGATGGCGCTCTGAGTCTAGACCTTCGCCCAGCGCAGAAGCACCGCGGCAGCAATGACTGGCAGCACGCTCACTAACTCTCCTAGTCCCGCAAACTCTGGAGGAATCCTCGCGTTGATAAAGGCACTGGCAGCAAGAAGAACTGCGAAGGTGTTGTACATGAAACTCCACCTAAAGTTGAACTTGATGCGGTTGATGGATTTCCGACTTGCGTTTATTATGGTCAGAATGCTAGCTAGGGAAGGGCGCATGAGAATAATATCTGTAGCAGATTGCGCGACATCTGTGCCTTCGTTTATATGGACGCTGATAGTAGCCTGCGCGAGAGTAATAGTATTATTCGTGCCATCGCCGTAGAAAACGATAACCGGCTTCTTGCGATCTGTAGTAGCACCGAGGAGAGTCTCGATGTAATTCTTCTTATCGGCAGGTGAGCTTTGAGAGTGCATATTTTCACCAGGAATGCTAAGCTTGGATGCTAAGGTCCGAATGGCTCCATCATCGTCGCTAGAAACCACATGTACTGAGATACTACGCTTCTGCAAGGTTTTAATGGTTTCCGTAGCATCAGGTCGAAGTTCGTCCTTAAGACTATAGACCGCCTTTAGCTTATCGTCGATTGAAAAGTAGAACATAGTGCAGCCTTAAGTAAGCATTAGCTGGATTAGTTTATAGTCCGATAGATTTAGCTAGCGAGAGTTGCTAGCTTGAAGTTTCTGGCCGCCTAGGGTGGTTTCGACACCTTTACTAGTTAAACTCTTTGGCTTAGGAATAGTTAAAGATATAATTCTGATGTCCTTAAGGTAGGTAGCTATAGCAACTGAAACCGGGTGTTGACTGTTTTTAACCAGACCTAGAAGAAGTGGAAGTTTATCCTTATCGACGCACTTATTTCTAACAATAGAGAGCTTTCCTTAAGTTAAAGTTCCCGTCTTGTTAAACATAATGTGTGAAGTCTTATAAGCGACTTTAATAGTATCCGCGGACTTAAAGATAATACCCTGTTCCGCTGCGACTCCGCTGGTAATTATAATAACTATTGGAATAGCTAATCTAATTGCATATGGGCAAGAGATGATGAGAATAGTGATGGCGTAGGTGATGGCCTGAATGGTAGCTTTAGATCCTCTATAACTACGGATAGTTATACCCACTGTGACCTAGATAATAAACGTAACAGTCGTTAATGCTACTACCATGGGGATAAAGTAGGATGCTACCTGATCTGCTAGGTCCTGTAACTTGGGCTTTGATAGTTTAGCCTTATTAACTATTGTAGTAATGGCGTGGATGGTATTGTTACTAGGTAGATAGTTTAGCTGAATAGTTATAACCCTAGGTCTATTAATAGATCTAGTAATTACTACTGATTTAGGATACTTCTCTATTGGTCTGGATTCACCTGTGAGTATAGACTCGTTGACCTTAGAAGACCCTGTGATAATAGTGCTATTAGTTGGAATCCTGGTGTCTAGAAGAACCTTAAATGTGTCGCTATATTGAAGAAGTCGGGTGTCTATCTCACGCTCTGTTCTACTTTCTTTGTTGATAAGGATGGCTATTGATGCCTGGAGTGACTGGATAGAAATGGACTTAATAGCTCTCTGATGAGCGAGAGCTATAACCTATCTGCCAACCATGATTAGAGTGACTAAGAGAGTGCTCGTTTCAAAGAATTAGCTAGTCGTAAGGGGTTCCCCTGTGATGAAGTACCTAAAAGAGACTATAGAGAAGATGTAGGCAGCGCTGGTGCTTAAGACGATTAAGAGGTCTATCTCGATAACTCTGGAAAAAATAAGCGCCTTTAGAGCCTTAGGGTAAAAAGGTCCTGCGATAATAAATTGAACGATGGTTGCCAATGCGAGTGAAGCCGAGGAATAGGCTAACTCCCGCTCCGGAAGAGGAGCTTATGCTATAATAAGAACAGGAATTATTAAGATAGCTGAGAGAAGCGTTATATATCCAATATGACGGATATGCTTGCTCCTAGCCTCTAGTGAAGGATCACCACGAGGCAGAGCAAGTTTAATTAGCGGACCCTAGATCTTCTCGGCGAGGTCTCGGGCTCCTATAGTCTTTGAATTAAATATAACTCGTACGACCTGCTTATCTACGAGCGCTATATTAATGACACCTTCCGGCTATTTCTGACTTATGAATTTTGAGGGCTTATCGGGGATGATAAGATCTAGGCTAGATCCCTGGTTCTGAACTCTTTCGCACTTGAATTCAGTTGTTCGCTCTAGATGTTTTATGACTTCTTCTACTGAGCTGAGGCGAAGGACGATGTTGAACTCAGCTTGTGAGAGAACCAGGCTCGTCTTTAGGTCTTGGATAGTGGGAACTGTAGCGAGAGTTCGATTGAGCTTTATCTTACAGCTAGTATAGGTCATACCGGAAATGCTGAGAACAATATGCTCCCTGCTGGTACCCTGGTTCTCTATGTCGGTGATAGTCTGAATGGGGTCCTTCTCAACCTCCAACCCTTGATCAGGCGCAGTAGAGGAGTAGCAGGCATCGGCGCAAAAGCCCTGAGAGCTGGCAGGTCGCGTTTCCGAGCAGCAAGAGTCCGCACAACTAGTCTTTGGAGGCTTGACGATATCCTGCTTGGGTGGCTTGCAGCAAGAACCAGCGGAAGCGGCATCGAGGGTCTCTTTGACAACCGCAATCTTGTCTGTTCCGCAACAAGATCCCGCACACCCACTAGGTAGAGATTCAACAACGGGCTTGACCTTCGAATAGCATGAGTCCGCAGAGATGCTCTTGGCATCATTGCCGTTGACACGCCTGTCCCCGGAGCAGCAAGATCCGGGGCAGCCGACTTTGGGAGGGGATTCTTCGAAACGCTCAGTCTCGGAGCAGCAAGAGTCAAGGCGTCCAGTGTCGGCGACAGGCGGCTTGGTAGGCTTGTCGGTGGAGCAGTACGATTGGCCACAATTGTCCTTGACGGACGGAGCCTTCACAGGCTTGTTGTCAGAGCAGCAAGAACCGGGGCAGTTGCTTTTTGTTGGAGCTTCTTTGACTGGGACCTTGTCCTTCGCACAGCAAGATCCAGAAGGTTTGATGTCAGCTACAGCTTCCACGATAGGCTTGGCCTTTGAGCAGCATGAATCCGCGCAGCTGGTCTTGGGGAGAGACTCCTTGGCAGGTTTCATCCAGCAGGACTTGGAGCATTTGCCCTTGATGGAAGGCTCTTTAGCGGGGTTGTCCTTGGAGCAACGAGGGCCTGAGCAGGCAACCGTAGATGACTTCCTGGCAAATTTGACGCTTTCGCCAGAGCCCTTGCGCAGGCGAAGGCAGCTCTGCGCAGCCTGGTCCTGCGTAACGGATTCGCTGCCGCTGCAAGAATTTAGAGAATTGCGAAGAGGGGAGCGAGTAGACGCCTTCTTGGAACACTGCTTCCCGTCCAGCGAATGACGCTCGCGAATTTCACAGCAGGTTTCCTGGCCGAGAGCAATAAGCGCACGGCAGATGCATCCCAGGGCCTGGAGAGTGGCGCTATACCGGTCGAGGGTAGAGGTGCTATGCTGGCTGCATGCCTTGCCGTCAGCAGCTCCACTGCAAACTGAGACGAGTTAGCAATCTCAAATGGCTTTCTGTAAGCGCGGCTACTCACTCTTTGTCTGGGCGTTTGCTTCGGGGGCAGCACTCATCTCGCATTCCCGCATAGCCAAGCGGTCAAGGCAGGAGGTGTCGCAACATGGGCCTACCTTGCCACGGCAGCAATCAGGCGCGTCGGTATCATCCTTGGCTTTGTTGTCCGCGCATTTGCCAGAGGAGCAGCAATCGTCCGGCTTCTCCTGGTTGGGCTCTTCCTGACCCGGGTCCTTGGTCTCGAGAGGCTCCGCATCGCTATCGCCGCCATCGCAGCAAGAATCCTGGCAACTGCGAGTCTCCTCAATTGGAGCCGCGATTGGTGCAGCAACCGGCTCAAGGGCTGGATCCGGTGGAACGCAATAGTCGCATCCCATTGTTGAAGTACTTTTGTGCTTTTCAGTCCGAATTTCGTGAGTTGTGGCTGAGATGGTCTTGGAAATTGATAAGGTTCAAGAATTCTGATAGCCTGTTAATTCAATTCAATTCCTACTCGGTTGCAGCCGCTAGTTACATAAGCAGCCATACCCGGTTAGCGGGGTTGGCTGACGGCCAAAGCTCGCTCCAAACGATAATCCTACTAAGACCAGACTGCCATCTCTTCTTTACTTGGGACTTGGTATATTTACTACTATATAAATAATAACTACCCTTAGTCTTCTTATAAGTATTATAGGCAAAGGCTTAATTTTTTTTTAGTGGTAGTACTTTATATATTCTACATCAGCCTTTGCCTTTAGCGTATATACTGGCCGGCTATTCGTATAATAGCACTTAACTACATCCAGCTCACTATAGAAAAGTCTATAATAGTAGGGGTCTAGTACTTCAGTATATAGGCAAAACTTCTCCTTTATTCACTAGCGTTATAGATAGTAAGAGCTTTTTTTACAGGCCTATTTAATAAAACTAGGTCAATTAGCTAAAGCTAGATATATATATCCTCTTCACCTCTTTTATAAGAGAGAACACTTATATCTTTACCTCTTCTATACCTACAGGGTGCTTTAAGTAGTATATTTATTATCTATAGAATGATGAGAGTAGGGCAATTAATTTAAGGATATTCATCGCTGTGGGCTTAGGGTAATAACCTAGCGACTATACTGGAGGCTGCTCGATATCACGCGATAATAACCATTAAGACACTATAGTTATAATTCTAACCTAGCGGTCTCGCAAAAGGCCTCTAGAATATAATTCAGGAGAATTAGTATCTGGGATTTATATCCTTTAGAGGCCCGCTAGCCTACTTTAAGATTATGAGTTTATGGCCCCCTTAGCTACTAAGAATCTCTAACACCTTAATCCCCTTAGCTAATCTATCTCTACCTCTTCCGTGGATGCTAGGTTAGAAGGATTAATTAGGTTTTATATAGGTGGCTAATAAGATATTATCTAGACGATAATAGTAGTAGCTAATATACTAGCTAGTAGTTTTATAATAAGTTTATTACTAAGCTCTTATAGATTAATAAGTAGGTAGTATATACTTATAAAAACTACTATAAAACTCTCTATTAATAATAATAGTACTATAGTATTAAGAGCTCTTTAGTATCTACTAGGCCTTTTCTAGCCCTAGTAGTACTAAGATATATTACTATATTAATCTCCTCTATAGTAGCTTTATCCCTACTATTATTAGATTTATTATCTAGAGGTAATATCTCTTATCCTCTATATCTTAGTGTAGGACTAACTTATTAAATAGCCTCCCTAGCGCCCTAGGTATATATAGCCTCTCTATTAATATCTTTAATATTAGTAACTCTCTCCCTTACCCTATTTATACTTTACTCTCTAGCCTTAATACTATTACTATTAGTATTATTATTCTAGTAGCTATCTAATTATCTAAAAAAGCTATTACTAATAAAATAATATATATCCTTATCTTCCTAGGCACTATTACTAATATAATATATAATATATTATAGTATTTCCTACTACTTATATTTCTTATAGGTATTATAGCTCTTATATATAACTTTTAATAGTTATATAGCCTAGTTAAGGCTATAGCTAGGATATTAAAGAGAAAATATATATAATCTAGAGTAGAGGTAGATAAGAGTATATAGATATAGATTTAGTAGGAGATAGCTATAAGTTAGCCTTACGCGAGTATCACTATAGAAGATACTTTATTAAATCACTATAGGACTACTAACTAGTTAAGTACTATTAACTATAAAGATATTATACTCCCTATTACTATATATAAAGTATTAATCCCTAAGTCTAAGCTATATATTATCCCTAAGGAATAATACCTTAATATTAACTAGAAATTTAGACTTTTCCTTATTAGCCTCTTCCTTATTATTTTTATTATTATTATAATTCTATATAGTATCCTACTTAACTACTTACTCCTCTATAGTCTCTTTAGTAATATATACCTTATAGGTACTATTATCTTTAGTAGTAGACCTATTATAATTTTACTACTCTATAAGTATATTATTAATAAAGGCTAGGTTAGTATATATAATTTCCTAATTAGCCTTACTATTATCTAGGTATTTCTAGGACCTAACTTTAACTTTACTATATACCTTAGTAGTCTAATAGTAATTAATAGAGGCTATAACTCTACTACTAGCGCTATTCTTAGGTTCCTAGGCCTTTTCTTTCCTGGTTTAATTATAGTATATAGAACTATAGGTATCTAGAATATAATTTAGGGGTAGAGATAGGTAAAATTAGCCCTTAGAGGAGTTAATACTACTACTATTAGGCTTATCTATACTATAGTCTATTATCTCTAGTAGATTAGCTATATTAATAAGGGATTCTAGTAGGGAACTAGCCTAGTAGTTAAACTATAGTAGGTGGTTATAATAGCTATAAGCTATATAGGTGGCTACTAGTTTAGAGTGAGCCCGCCTATAGCTATCATCCTAGGCGCTATTATAGGCTTAATTTAGTATAGGGTTATCTTAACTTAAAGTACTGTTTTCTATATTTTATGGATAAATATATAAAAGGATATTAAGTGGAATAATATAATTGTAGCCTATATTGAATCAGGTATGCGAATTAATTGGAAGTTGGTGCTTAATGTGATTAAGAAAGGAGGCAATTAACCAACATTTAATTATAATATCATCAAAATGTGGGTATTATCTCAGCCACACCAGTGCCTGTGCGAAGTGTTAAACATTACGACTTTTTCAGTGATACGTTACAAGAGTTGGGGATGTGTATAAGTACGAGTGCTCCTGCCTGTTTTAAATAATGAATAGAACAAGGAATATAATCACTCATTGCAATACAAAGGACAAGGACAGTCACAGTCCCAGGACTTGGTTTGTCCCCGTACAGGAGACCGGTCCCTCTTTAGGGACCGCCAATGCCTTTTCGGAACAACTTAAGATCTTAAGAAGTAAGGCAATTAATCAGTGTCTATGAGGAGCTAATGAAGTCCAACAAGATAAATAATAAATCTATATCTATGCGACACCCATCTCCTTCAGAAACTGCTCCCCGAACCCAGGTTCTAACCATCCACGGATAACAGAGCTATCTAAGGCCTTGTAGTTTTGCTGAGTGATGATAGTATGGGCATCTCGGCAACGGGTGTCTGTGAATGCTTGGCGGGTGTAAGCGCCTGGCCCGTGATGTCGATGGTCCATGGAGCTGATAAGATGGGAGACGGGCTGACATCTTTTGACTTCAGCTGCTGTGAAACCCTGCGATCTTTGCCGCTGATGGGCTTAGGCAGCCAATAAGAAACAGGGTTGATGTCACGTTCTGAATGACTCGTAGTGGGCGGGTCAGAACAGACAGAGCTTATAAGTCTCAAGCTTGTTTATCAAATTAGTCTGACTTGTAAGACCAATCGATGAAGGGGTGTTTATGAGTAACAACAACATTATGTGGACGTTTATTCAGGGGATACTGTCGCGCGGGCGCGGACCGGCTGCGGATTCTGATTCTCACGGTATCCCGTGGTTGACACTACCTTCGGACCTGAGAGTGACCAGCCACTCTCCTCAATTATATGGGTGTAGCAGGAACTTTTGCCTTTAGGCCAGCGCCTCTCTAGAATGAAAATAGTCTTTGAACATGGAGAGCTGGCTAACGGAGATGGCTACAAAGAATTGAAAGGTCGGGGCAAAAGTCTCTCGTTGGTCGTTGTCGAAGATCGCTTAGCAGATTGCACCCATTTTTACTTACAATCAAAATCATTACTTCTCTCAGCTTATAGTAGCTCGAAATACCGGAAATTAGCTTCAAGAGCATTGAACGAAGAGTGATCCCTATGTACGAAATTGCAGTCTTTCCGCCGAAGCACGCCCCAGTGCTTCTGGACTTGTCATGCCCTGATGATCATTAGCTGATTTCCCGCGCCCAGAGAATACCATTTTTAACAGTGATAGCCAATCCGTATATATAATCAAGATAGCTAAACTATTTCTATAGCTCTGACCTACCCCATCTTCCGCCGAGAAGAGCGGTCGCTACGGCCATCTAGAGCAAAGTCGTCTCTAAATTCAGTAGCTGGCCGAAGGGGCATGACAGTGGCACACCGACGGTTAATAATGAAGCTGTGCCTTTCCTCATCTCCACAGCATCGAACGAAAAAGGGCAGCCTTTGCGTGCGCGTTTACATTCCCAAACAGCCCTCTTGTTCCCAGTTGGCTTCCAGTAACTTTTGAGACATTTTGGACGGACCGACCAATATGGATATGGTAGCCTTGCGACTTGGCAAATTCAAGGAGCTCTTGCCTCATTTCTTTCAAAGAAGAGTAAGTGGTGCCCTCTGGAGGCAGTTTCAGTAGTCGCTCTACACACTCGGCTGATAGAGCAAATGTATATCGTTTATCCGAGGGAGCCTCTATAAAGTCCGGACATCATTCCCGATCCGAAATTCCCTGGCTACCATCTTGCGGACGATGTTACCATCCACTTTGGTCCGCCAGAGTCGCAAGGCACAAAGGGCCTGGCCATCCCGGCCCTCCCAACAGGCACCGTGCTCATCCGGCCCATTACGCATACCCTCGACCCAGCCAACTCCTACTACAGATTCCAGTCGGGAAAATGCGTCCGGCGAGGATTGCCTGTGGTCCCGGCCTTTGTTCTGACTGACTATAATGCTCAAGGCAAGACATTCGAGCATGTGCTCTTGGAGCTGCGGGGAAACCGTATGACGAATGGTCAGCCTTCAAAATGCGATTTTACTAGCCTCTATGTGCAACTATCTAGGTGCAGAACACGACAAGGCATCAAGCTCCTCAGTCCCGTACAACATCAGGATTTCATCGGCAATCAGCCAGACCAACGCATACTTAATGCCATGCAGAGGTTGACGGATCTAGCCGCGGAAACACGGCGATTATTTGAAAGTCTGTGAAGCCTCAAACACATTCTCCAGGATCGTTGCAGCCGAAACTGCTGAAATCCGGTTTCGGCGCGCCGTCTTGACATTTGAAGGAGTGAAGAGCGATGCTATTTTTGCATATCCTCCTCCCTTCAATATCCTGGCCCTGATCATCCTGTTGTCACTCAAGTTCCTCGTCTCGCCGCGTACATTTCACTCCACAAATGTCGCGATGGTTCGGGTTGTGAATGCGCCTACTTTGTTACTCATCCATCTCTACGAGCGCCAGCGGATTTGGGCTCAGAGACCCCCAGGACCTCCAGGGGGGCTTAAATCGCTCCTAAGCTGGCAATTTACCGGTTTCTCTCCACATGGCGATATACAAGCCGTCTTTAAGGCAGAGCCTCCACCAGGGGTCCGAGAGGAAGCCGAGGAGCTTGAGGCCTTGAGTGAAATGGGTATCCCGGATGATGTTGCATCGAGGTCATCAAGGGAATTTAAACACGTGCCAGTGTTTAGATTGGGCAATATGAGGCGAAACACAACATCAAGGAGAGCCAGTAATTCCTGATCTCTGTGTGTCGGTAATTTTTCCTTTATTTTGAATGCAAGGAAGGGGCGGACAATTCGGGCTTGGCTCGTCAATAGACTCATCACCGGGAGTCGATAGGTTCGCGGTACCTGCGAATTTAAAGTTACGGATACCGCGAAAATGGCTAAGTATAGTATACACACAGCCCCAGCTCACAGCAAATATAGCTAAATTAGCTGGTGTTAGCCGGTGCCACTACCACAAGACCAAATGCGCTCATTGTGAACGTTCTCTACAAACATGTAGAATTTCAACTCTTCCCGCCTCCTGCCGGACAATCCCGTCCTCATATTGGACTGATCTTGAATTCAGAGCATCTCAAGGGAGGGGGAAGACCATAAGATTTTTGGGTTTCATGAAGAAGATGATCTAATTCATGATCCTGTCCTTCATGTTATGTTCCACGCCTTCGCTGATGGGACGTTCGAGAATGAACTCGCCTGTCCTGAACAGATATATGATATGACCGTTCCAGAATATCAAGACCGGATACGGCTTCTGTGGAAGGAGGAGTGGCGTGAGCGCCAGTTGTTTAGACACGTCGAGGGCCTCCAGATTGCTTTACATAAAGCTCTGAAGTACCAGAAAGTACGAGGATTCTTGATCCGTCTTGGTCGAGAGTTGGGGGATACGCTTCAGCCTCCGCCGCAAAGGATACACCTAATGGAAATGCCTATAACAAGCACCGGAAGAAAGTCGAGAGCGTACGAAATGTACTAACAAGAAAACGTATGGAACGGGCGGTTCGGGAGTTTCACGAAACGATACATTCAAGAGAAGTTGACCAACAACTGCAAGGGATCAAGCCTGTGGGCCTCACACAATCGGAGTCAATATTGATATACAGGATACCTTTGCAAATGAGTTTTGAACATTCCTCAATCCCAACATCAAGAGTTTTCCTTCTCTTCCTAATATCTGAGCACTTCCGACCTCAGTTTGAACTTTCCTGGACTTGCCTGGACTGGTCTGACCTGGGGGCAAGTCAGGCCTGGTCCAGTGGCACTACTACGTAGTATATTTGGTCCCCACCAAGAGTTGCTTGCGGACCAAAAGTAGGATCAATACTGATAAGGGCCCAGTTCGAGGCCGCCTACATTCCGGCTTCGCCACCCATTGACTCACTGAAAGAGAGGGGTACGCTAGCTATTAATACCAAGAAATGAGCAAAGGAACTAAAGAGAGAGAGAGAGAGAGAGAGGAATGATAATCAATGGGCGTTTCTTTTGAAAAGAAGACCAGAGCCTAGCAGAAGTGGTCACACCCCCTCCTCGCCTGGTCGCCTGTGCCTGAGAGTTGTAGACTTAATAGGTAGCCCCACAGCCTGCGCTTGCTCCGTGTCTGAGGCGCTTATTGGTTCGTTCAAGGCCATTTTAGCTGAGTAGAGTGAATGGAAACGGCATGTTGGCAGCCAACTTAGACTGCGTGACCGAATAAAATAGGGATAGACGATAGAAGAATAGAAGAGCAGAGAAGGGAAGGTTTTAAATCATCGAGACATTTAAGGCGGTCCACATGAAAAAGACGCCTCCAAACGCCCCAGTTTCTTTGCTGACCACCCTCGCTGGCACAAGGTTACACGCTGGCTGATATGCTTATGGTGAGTCTCCCTCGCCTAGCACACATTTCTATTCCTCGGTATCTAGACGGCTATTAGCTTTCTCTCGCTTAGGCTTTCCTCCCTGATAAGTCAGAACTTCGCACTGGTCTTATTCACGTGGGCTTAGGGAGATGTATTGCAATAGTTCGTTCTCCCATCACATCCAGACATTTACATTAAGCTAACGTCTTTCCTTTTAGGTCCTCATTTGGAATAGTCTTACTAGCGGTAGCGATGAATACTATGTCACCCTCATCGCTATTAACTCGATACTCTAGATAGTCCTCTTTGCCCCCTTGGCCGTCTTCTTCATCCGCATTATTAGTCATAAGTTAGGTATAATTAATATATCCTACAGTGTTATTGCTATAACTTTTGGCCCCAACAGCGACTAGGCTTTAGCATCTACCGTTGGCCCGCTTATCGAGATGCCGGTGTTAGTAGGGTTAGTATATACTATTCACTAGATGGCTAATAGATGGGGTTAGAAGTAAAGGAGTGAGCTAAACTTCTATTAATAATATAGCTTTAGATATATAGTGGAAATACTTCTATAGGTACTAATAGATATATTATTTAGACTTATATAGTCTTCTTAATATGAATTTTAAGAATTGAATAATAATAGTATACTTTTAGTACTCTTTAAAGTAGTAAACCTCTATATCCTTATCGATGTACGTCTACCTTATTAAGATAATCTATAAGCTGAAATATTTTAGTATTCTTAATATAATAGTAGCTATTTCTATAATAATCTAGAGCTAAATAAGCCTATATTAGATCTATATAGTTATAGAGTTCTATAAGTATTTTTGCTGCTTTATTATATAAGGTTTCTATAGCTCCTAAATAGTTAGAATAAGGGCTAATGGATTTAGAGGAGTTAAAAGAGTAGGAGAGCGGTGAGAGCTCTATTAAGGCTAAAGAATAGTCGGCAGTTATATTATTAAGCCTGCTAGCTATATATATTTTATAGTGAAGTCTATATTCCTCTCCTTAAAGTATAAAAACTCTTTTATTTTCTTCTCGGGTTTATACTAATTTAATCAGTAGTGTAGTAGGTGCTAGCTGCTTTTAGCTAGGTATTAATAGAGGTGGATCTAATATGAGCGATACGAGGATTAGTACCACATTTGCAGTCATGCTTAATGTAGACCTAGGGGAGCTCTAGGGCAGATCATCTATTAATATAGCTATCGTTTATGTTATCCTAAGTAATAGATATCCGTATATATTACACCGCTATTAGTTATTTAATGCCTGATAATCACTCTTAGGCGAGGATAGAAATCACTTAATTTCCTCTTAGGAGACCCTGTATACGCTAAGTAAGTTCTTAAGGAGTTAATTCTAGGTATTAATAGCCTGAGCAATGCATTATATCTCTATAGAGGCTGCTATGCCCATCCGCTCGTACTGTTCCAATGAGTCCGACGCATCGCTTTCAGATCCCTGTGTCTAGAATTAAGCTTGTGGAGCTTCCTCTTATTAGCTAGTTATACCTCGCCCTATTGCCAAGTGAATGCTCCAAAAGCCAATCCTATTAAGACCCGGGAGCATCGATTGTTTTAATGCAGGCTTTGGCATCAGCTGCTTATACTTCACCCTATTGTCAAGGGTTGAATATCTAAACTTGTTTCACCGTAGGTAATGGCAAGGTAATATAGATAAATGTAAGATTCTGTTTCCGTTATATACTTGCTATGTTCTAAACTCTTATTCTTAATTGTTGGCCTACCTTAAGTAGATGGGACCTATTATTAACTTAACGATAGCTAAAACTTTATATAAAACGGCCACCCATAAACTAGAAAGGTAAAGGCAGTGAACTCCTAGCCTTATGCTACATAAAACCTGGATAAATTAACCCTATCTACACTCCTAATATATAAGTCTATCGCGTACTTCTTGTTATATTCCTTAACGGGGAACTTATAATTATAATTACTATTTATAGCGAGCTGGAGCTATGGAGGTTGAGCTATCCTGGCATTACTAAAACTATCGAAAATATTAATGTTAGCTATATTTAGGTTCTTAGGAGGGTTCTAAAGCATTAGGCTAATAAGTTAGAGTAGAATTTCATGTGCCTTATTTAAAAGAACGGGAAGGAAATAATAGTCGCTATTACGCGATATAGTAATAACACTTAGGAGCTAGTTTATATGCTTATGAGGACTAATAGCGAAGGGGTTATATAAAGTAGGCTAAAGTAAGAGAAACTTAATAGTAGAGTGTGTTATTTCTAATAGCTCCTTAATCTAGGTAATAGTTAGTAAACGTTATATTATAAAAGATTTAGGTGATTAGCGCGGGCTATATACTAGTCCTAAGTTTAATAGCTCTATGCCTTAGTTAGGGAATTAAGAGGCTATGCTTATTAGTAGATCCTGAGATATATTACTAGAATACTGATAGGATATGGAATTATTGTTCCTACTGCTGATGGTACTGCTTATAAGTTGCTAGATAGTGCTCTTTAGCTATTGCTAGTTTATATAGGTATTAGTGAAGTTAGCATCCTGATATAGATAGGACTATATAAGATTGGTAAGCTGCTTCTATAAACTGGCGAGGTATTATAGCGATAGGTTATAATAAGCCTTGCTTTATATATTATTAAAGGTATCGTCTAAGGGCTTAAAGAGATTACTTAGAATAATAAAGCTATTAAGCTAATAAGTAAGGGGGTTAGTTATATTATTATTTACTATAGGTAGATTAATAGTCGCCTATAGGGTTAGAGGATAGCTACGCTAGAGTATATAAGCCCTAGAATAATTTATTAGTTAGTTTCTATTTAGAAACTAGTGGAGATAGCTCTTACCTCTTGGTGGTGTAGATTAGCTAGAATAGTCGGTGATAATATAAAGCTTCTATAGACTTAAGCTTTATATAGTGATCCTCCTAGTATATACTAGTTAGGTGGATTATAGTAGAAGCCTCACGAAGGTAATATTAAGTATGATTATATGATTTAAGTCTATAGTAATATGTGAAGAGGAAGAAGTTAGTAGCTAAGACGTTTAGGCTAATAGAGTTAAGATATTTATAGCCTTTATGTACTTTAATAGCTTCTTTAATAAGAAACTAGCTTAAAACGATTATTACTCTAGGGAATAAATTAAGGTTATAAGGATTACTAGTAGGTATATTTATACTAGGCTAGAGTATAATGAAGGTATAAAGTGAAGTTAATAGGTAGTAGGCGCTATAGTTCTACTCTATGTAAAGTACCTGCTATTCTATAGAGTTATAGTTAAGGATTAATAGCTAGGGGTATAGGTTATTAAAGAAGAAGGTGATATACTCCTTAATAAGTTCGCTTATTAGTAATCCTAGAGTTAGGGCTAAGCTGGGGTTTAATAGTATATAAGGGCCTCTATTAATCTAGTTTTAGACCTTTGCTAATAGACTTATTTATTATTATATCTCTTTTAGTTTACTAATAATATTTACGTAGGTACCCTTAGGTCCCTTCTTCTAGGGGATTATATTATAGGTATATAAGAGCTAAGCTTAACTATAGTTATAGTATAGGTTAATACTATTATACTTTACCTTGCGATAATAGTAAGTATTATAGGTATACTTTATAGCCTACGTTATTATAGCGCGTTTTATCCCTCTAGCTATTAAATAAGACTTAATATATAGACTGCGATATTACTAACTAAGCGAGATTCAATATTAGGTATTGCTTTTTTAGTAGTATAGACTATGTGGTAAGTAGAATCAGTATAATGTGATGTAGTTCGCGAGACAAGGGTTATAGGCCTAAAGATAAGGTTTTCTAAGGTCAAAGAGGAAAGGGGCCAGAGCAGACCCGGGCAGGGGAGAACTGGGGTTATTGATGGATAGGTTCGCGTGCCTAATAACGGTCGACAGCCAACTTTACTTTCCCCAGAATATAGCGGTATAAGCAGTATCAAGAGGCAATTCTCGGTAAAGAGTCTGGGGAATTTATAGGGTTGAAATTATTAGGTAGTAATAGAGAGTGCGCTTATAGGAAGTATCGGCCCTTTCTCTTCTTAGGTTAGGGGGAACTACTAGTGTAAGAAATCCTGGTGTAGGCGCTATAGTAGCAAAAGCCCACTAAATAGGCTTATATATAGAAAGGCGAGATAATAGCGAAGCTATTCTTTAAGTTAGAACTCGATGAAGGTGAAGTAGTCCTAGAGGCGAGATTCTGGTCTAGGATGGATATGGTTAGCGATAGAGATATAATATAAAAATAGGTCGAGGAAGAGATAAATAGATGGAGATTATAGCGGGGAGGATGAGAGAAAGTAGATTAATAGAAGTAATAGATGGAGTGTGGTAGGCGGGTCGAGAATTGGGGGGGAGTGATCATTGGGGGGTAGGACTAGGAGGTTAGGGCAAGGGTGGGTTTCACTCCTTGTGGTATGGCTAGCTGGCTGTGCCCTGGAGTTAGTTATGCCTTTGGACCATGGCCAATCAATGCAGGCCAGCAATATGATGCACTGTGTGAGCGACAGCCAAGGTGTAGAGCAGCAAACAGAATGGTAATATCGCCTCTTATCCGATGTATTATATATCGTTATCTGTATTAGCCTGCATTCACAGAGATACTAAGTGTGTTATAGAGGTTGTGATTGTAAATATTGCTATTAATCCTCCTAAAATAGTTAGGGCGAACTATTAAAGATCTATATTTTTATAACTATTTGGTAAATCCTATATATGAGAAACTCTAATAAAAAAGCATATATATTATAGAGTTATCTCTTAATATACCTACTAATTCACCTTAATTACGCGAGTCTTAGCTTTGTTTTCTCTTTTAGGTGGGGGGGGGGGGGGGCTTTACCTAAATCCTCAGGTGATAGCTAGGCTATTAACTAGCTGCTAGTGTCTTAGGATTCATTATCTAGACTATTCGAGTCTTAGGTCGGACTATGTTGTCTTGCAAGCGAGGAGCTGTGTTTAAGACATTCTACTTATAAATATTTGATTACTCCTATCATTATGACCCTGTTGTCTCTTTCTGTGCTTATAGTTAGGACTAGAATGCAGCTGTGTCAGAGTAATATGTGCCGCTTGCCTGAGACTTCAGCATCCTGCTTGTCCCTTTCCGCCATTAACCTACCTGGTATCGTTGGATTGAAGACCCTTTTTTTACCAAAAAAAGAAAAATAGATGAATGTTATTATTTATCGCTGGTGTAGCTAAGTCTTGAAGGTTGAATAGAGAAGTGGTTGACTTAATGATAGAAACGCTTTGCTGCAGAAGGGGCCTAGGAAATGTATGGCGGTGTTTGGTTAAGGTGGAAGACTTAGCGGCATCGTCAGGATGGAGAGCGGGGATAATAAGTGTTCAGGGTCCATCCATCATTACATAATGCCATGTTCTTATTATTATGATTTATTACGCCCGAGAGAAGGATCTCATAGGACCAGTGGCTAAGCCAAGCTGTATACGCTTCCCCGCTTTTCGTCTAGATCACCCAATAGAGCCCCCAAGCCATAAATTCAAGCATATTGTTGCTTCAAATAAAAATCTACAGCAGACCTTGTGATCTGCCCAAAAGTGCCTAGAGTTTCGCACAATCACCTGACTATACTTTGGCCATCTACCTTATACTTTGTTGTTTTAATACGCGTCGAAGCCCACACCTGGATCCAACTATGGTGTCATAGTCAAACTTACCAAGGCTACTGCAGATGTTACAGCGATTTGCGAACTCTTGAGCCCGCAAATGCAAGCTTATCAGCTCTAGCGTGAGTTTCCATATCAAAATTACTACGTATTCATTCGAAGAACACCTAATAAGTGCTTGGATTGTTGATATGAGATGTATTTTATGTATAAATATAGTGTTAACTCCTACTGGATGTCCTTGTAGCTCGTTTGCTGCCCGTCTTCAGTTTTGTCGAGTAACGAACCTGAAGGCTTGCCTGAGATCGTCTTTGCGGAAATTCGTTACTAAATCGTTTATGAGTTTCTGGCCAAGGAAGGCACTCTGTTTCCTTTAATGCCATAATAAGATCATCCTCCTCTTGAGTGAAAACATGACTAGCCGAGCTTCGCTGAGTCCGGCCTGAATTCTCTTCTCTATGAGGTTTGGATCTGCTGCCGTTTTGGGGACCTGGGGAATGGCCACCAGTACATGAGGTGCGCAGAGACGAAGGTGACACAGGCAACGTCGAGAGTAGCGTGGCAAGAAAGTTCAGATCGGTCAGCGAACAGGGCGTCCATTCCTCAGCGGCGATTCCCCAACTAGAAGCAAAAAACTACCACTCCGCATCGATCTTAGCGACTGACTGCCCGGACAATATGTGATCGCTATTCTAGGAATACTGACGGTATTTATCCATTGCTAATATACTAAGAATCCTTCTAATCAAGCAGCGCTCACAATCCTCAACATGTTTGATAGCGGCCTTGTACACCTGTCGAAGGTATCGATATTGACCGGCCTCATAATGACATTACAGTTACATACACTCTCCATTAGCTCTTCGGTGGCTTTCGAGTTTTCTTTGAGCCTACCCCCCAGACGGGCAGCCGCATACCTACCGAAGGAAAGAGCACTTCGAGGGTATCAGCGGAATTTGACAACATTCCAAACCAATAGTGGTACGTATTCTAAGCGGGTACTTGGAATAGGAATGATAGGTTTAATTTGTTAATCAATAGTTATGTTGTGTAATTTTGTATAAGTGGACAAATTGTCCCAGAGGCTGGGAGAGCGTAAACAAATTATATAGAGCCGGGCGCGCTCTCCTTTTTGCATAGAGCTCGTCTCCCCCCCAGGCATGATTTGCTCCACATGCCGCTTTCTTGCAGATGCTCTAGAGTTTCCAAGAGGCATCATTCTGTTACCCAACCGCCAAGCTAGAGTACAGGGACGACTTGATCGTTGTTATTATGGATGTCACTTCGAGACAAAGGCGCTACAGTAGGCTATCAAACTCACTTGTACCAAGCTTACATCTGAACATTGAAATTCAGGTCGCTCCAGCGTTCAGCCAGAGGACACGCTCACGGCCGAAGAACAAAATAGTTCCAGTGAGGGCTGCGTGAATGAAGAACACAATATACCGACCGGCCGCATGATCACGTCGCTGATGTGCGACCAGAGACGCAATTTGCCTCACCCGTGGTGGCTACGCATGTCTCATCACGGGAGGTCTGATCTCACTCAACACTCGGGCGACACGGATGCATTTTCTAATACTACGAGAACTCCCATCTGGGACAGCTCTTGGAGTACGGAGGATCTTGGAAAGCTGAAAAATATCCATTATGACCAAGGAATCCCACAAAAGCAGCAAAGCCTATCGGTCGCAGTATTGTTGCCATCACCACATATTCAACACGCCGACGCCGCCGACCATAACAACGCGGCGGGACCAGAAAAGGCGAATAGAGATGAGTCTGGCTGGTCACCTTCTGTATTAAGTATATCAATGAAAAATAAGTTCGACGAGAACGAGACGATCGCAGCATTGGAGTCTCCACGGCAGCTGTCCGCGAAGCGGATTGGCATGACTACTCCACCACTCCCGGTGTCTGTACGGCACACACCATCTAGCTCGAGGCTCGTAAAGATCCCATCGACGCCACACCCTAACAAAGGTAAGGATGGAAATTCCTCCTTTTTTCTCCATCTCATCTCTCCTGGATTTAGCCTGCCTGCCCTACGGCCCATGCCGCGTCCACAAATACGAGGCTGCGCCGTGTGGCCTCCGTCAAGAGCCTTCCAATTCCCACAATATAAAATTATAGACTGACACCCTTTAGGACCCATAAAAAATATCAAGAGCTGGGGAAAACGTGGGTATCGGGCAAAAAGACACGATAATCGGGACGACTCGCGCTGCCTTGGGTCTCCACTTAGCCTCAGGCCAGCAAAGAAAAGAACAAACAAAAAATCAGTTAATACTGAGTTTCGCAGTTGTATGGCTTGAAGGAGACCCTTTTCATCGCCTTGGCCAACTCTTATTCTTTTTTCGAGGGAGCCGTCGCGGACTACTGCGGGATTGTTTCGTTGATAAGGCTTGCAGTCCTTTCAGAATGCCATGTTTCGGTTCCCTTTACTTTACAGTTAGTCGCGTGCTTGTGTGTGCTGTGGCCTGAGCTGTAGTGTGACCTAGGATACTTTCGTTCCTGGATAAGGATGTTAATGGCTGGGATGCATGAGCATATTAGCCCAATAGTTAATTCCAAAACTCTAATCACCGTGTTGGTTCTTGTATCACTCATGTACTCTCAGAATCATAACTTACGCTGTGGAAATAAGCAAGGCAATCCACCAAGTGGCATCCGTAGCGTGCAGATACTCAACAACGAGAACGACCCGCCATATCGTAATTCCAACGGCAATATCCCCGATACCCATTATCGCTGATAGGCTTGTGCAGCGCAGAGTCGAAGATGCACATTCATTCAGCTCATGCAGCACCAGGCACTCATGGAACAAGGCGGGCGATTATTATCAAGCAATAATTGGACCAGCGAAGCCCACTGCATCAGAGTGGGTCCTTGGGCATGAGTCGATGCCTGTGGCTTGGGGTGTCAGCTACCAATGACTCTTTGGGAAGTGGCTGCATCCATCGCTTGCAAATCAAGAAGCCATGCTCTGCTCGCGACGGAGCGACGCTGCCCAACCGGGCTTGCCAGCCTCCTGACGTGTCGACGTTCTGTCAGAAAAGAGATTCCATAGATATGCCACTCGACCCCGCACCAATGTCGCCACCACAGCTGCTCGCCAGGGCGATTGGCGGCCAAGCGAGGCAGCCGCAGTATTCAGCTTCGAGGCCCAACGAGAATCGCGGCCCCCACAAGAAAATCACGCAGAATAGCACCGTCGACTTTTCTTCACCATCACTACTATTGCGGTACATCTACTCTTCCCACTAAACGTCCTTGAAGCTATGTCTACTCAAGGCTCCAGGAAATCGACCAGAGAGTGGTTTGAGGAACCTTGTCCCGGGTCGTAGAGCGGTGTCGCCGGCCCCATCAGGGGCGCAGTCCACAGGTATGTTGACACCTGACCCCAGGGCCTCAACCTCGTAGTTCACAAGCGATAGCGGCAGTCCAGTCCCCCAAGCCAGAAGATGTGGCAAGCCGCACTAGAGCTTCTCCGAGCACTGCGACAGATCCGCATGCCCAACCCACCAACCCGCTTGCCGCCAGTGGACGAGCGACATCTAGCGTCGCACAGCGCCAGCTTCTTTGGCCAATTTATTGCAGATCATATCCACCATTACTGGGATGGTCAATGGGTTCGGGACCGGTACGATTCGGTGGCTTAGTCGTCCTTCTAGACCGCATGTAGATCGATCGGGTTCTACAGGCAGCACGCTCAGTGCAAAGACATGGCATTAATATTATTTTGATTCGAATACCCTCGATCTAGTATGGGAGGGAGCTATTCATGCTGGGCTTCGGTGAGTCGAGGAGCTGCAGCAGGGGATGCAGACTTTATAATAGGAACAAAGCGAAGGCTTCAATTCTGCATTGTTCTCTAGAAGCGCGTGCAGCTAGCGGCTTCTTAAGAAAAGAAAACAACATAAGTATAGGATAGATGCCGTATACAGAACCTGAAATAACCATTGAAGTAGCCTTTGCCAAAGAAGAGCAGCTACTCAAGTGACTAATATACTAAGTTTACACAATATCGGTGTACTAGCAGAACGTAGATCTAAGGCCCTTTATAGCCCGCCCTTCAACAACCCTACATCTCAGCTAATGTTCACGGTCCACCTTTACCCGTTTCCTATTCCTTTAAAGCTCTAGATCACTCCACTATAGAATACCCTATTTATAATCGTAAGTTCAGAACGGAAGGGAGCCTTAAGTAACACTATTAAGATAGTTATCCGAAGATATATTATCTATAATATAAGCGTCCTTTCATAAACTATAAATCTCTCTAATAGTATATCTCCTTATTATTAAACTATTATAGATATAAATATTATCCTTATAAACCTAATTTTATATTATCTATAGCACTAGAGAAGTATTAAGAAAACTCTTATAAGCTTTATAAACCTTATAATAAGTCCTTTAATACTCTAGAAAGCCTTAAATAATATAATATAGCTATATATAATCCTTATAAGGACTATAGTAGTTTTTTTAATACTAAAAATAATCTCTAAAATATTTATAATCCTATAAACGCTAGGGTTTATAGATTATATATTAACTACTATATAGTATTAGAGGATATATACTATAAAACTTATTCTATGCCTAGGATGCTTAAGAAGCTTTAATAAGGAGTTAGAGATAGTATTACACCTTAAGGCTAGAATATACTTATTTAGTATAACTACTAATATTATTAATAATCTTACCTACTAGTGTTATTAGTCTAGCTACTATATTTTAAATAATAGGGAATATAACTTTAGTTATCCTAACTATAAAACCCTTTTTATCTAGATAAGTAGGCTTCTATAGTATATAGAAAGTAATACTTATGAGGTTAGTCTTAGTAAGGACTTACTATTAGGTAAGTTTATATATTTCCTATAGCTCTATATTTAATCTTAAAAGGTTTACTATAAGTATACTAGAGTAGTTATAGTTAAGTATAATCTTTTAGTATTAAAGGTTATAGTAATATATAACTATAAGCTAGATATATATCCAGCCTATATATAAGGATAAGGAATAAAATCCTAAGGAAGATAGTTAGATAATAGCACGTTATTTTATAGCAAGTCCTATATTTATTAGTCTAGAGAGCTTAAAAATACCTCTAGAATAAAATTAATCTAATTACTATCTATATTTCTCTATTAGTATACTATAGCCTTAGTATAATTCTACTAAGATATTAATAAGCTTTTACTATTTAATAGTATCTTACTTTATATAGTTACCTATATTCTACCTAAAATAATATCTATAAAGTAATATTATATTACTCCTATATATAACTTCTAAAGTAATCTAAATATTTAAAGTTAATATCTCTATACTTTAGGTGCTTATACTTAATTACTTACCTCTATTTCTTAGCTTACTTATATCTAATTAGATATTAGTTATTAAAATAGTTATTTATAATAGTTAGGTAGTAATATATAAAGGTATACTCTTTATAAGAGAATTACTTATTACTAATATAATTAGGATACTATATAGCACCTAGGAGAAGGGGGAATAAATTAGGACTAAGTATAACTTTACTATATACCTTAGGTGATTTAGCTTTAATAAGTAGTTTAGGGCTAACTCTTAGCTAAATATAATCTTATTTAATAATCTCTCTCTTATTATAGAGTACTACTATTAAATTAATAGCTTTAATCTTATACTAAAGGATCTAATCTTTATTTAGGTTATCTAGCTAGTAGTAGAGAATCTCTACTAGCTAAGCCTATATTAGTATAATAATATTAATAACTAGCTCTATATACTCCTCTTCCTCTTCCCCCTATACTTATATCTTAATATCTTAAGTAGGCTAATAATAGAAGTAATACTTATAGTATACTTTAATAACTACCTTTTAATACTATATATACTTTAAGTAGATTTTATTTATAAGCTTATATATCTTCTTCTTATCCTAATAGCCTTTAATTTAGTAGTTCCCCTATCTAAGTATAGTATATTACTATTTAAGCTTTTAGATATTTAGATCTAGTACTAAACCTACTTATACTTCCTTAGGTATTATATTAGAAGTCACTTAAGGGTTATATATAAGGCTAATATATATAAATAGCTAGAATAGCTATATCTCCTTCTCTTCCTTAAGGAATATATTCTAGATATTAAAGTTAGTGATCTTATTAAGATAAGTATAGTAGAATATTATAAATTAAGAATTATAATATATTATTTAGTTATAGATAGTATCTAGTATATCTCCTAGAATAATAAGTCTAATTAGTACTATCTATAAGCTCTAGCTACTTATCCTAGGTAGGTAATAAGTATAATATATACTATTAACTATATTAGTAGTACCCCTTTAAGTAAACCTAGGTATCTACCTTCTTTTATACCCTAAATTAAGACTTTATTAGCTAATATTATCTTTAAGCTTTAAATATAATATAGTATTAATATAAGAGAGTATAGCACTATAGTACTAATAGAATATAGAAGTCTTTAGCTTAAAAGCCTTCTATTAAAGTAAAGTATATTCCTTAAACTATAGTAGCTTTAACCTAAAGATACTCTTTATATTTATTAAGCTTACTATATTAAAGGTATTATTATATAGAGTAAGGGTAATAATAGTAGAGATAGTATAGAAGAGAATCTTTCTAGTAGGGGTAAAGTAGAAGATTATCCTAATAAAGGTATTAATATATATAAAGCTTAACTATTTAGGCTAAAGGACGGAAAGATATATAGCTTAGGTTTCTTATTAGCCCCTTTATAATAAATAAACTTAATAACTATAGTAAGTATATACTATCCTATAATTAGGTGCTATATAATTAGTATCTAAATATCTTTATAGTAGAGAGCCTTTAAATACTTATACCCTATAGTCTCCTAAGAGAGAAGACTTTTAAGTTTTAAGTCTTTATTTAGGAGAGGGCTTTTATCTTTATTAATATTATTAATATTAGAAGAGAGTAATTAAATAAACTAGCTCCTAAAGAGCTTTTTAATAGACCTATCTTTAGGTTTCTTCTACTTACTATCTATAAGCTTAGTAGGTTATATACTAGTATAGTATAGTAGCTAATAATAGGTAGCTAGGTAGATATAGTACTACTCACTAGGGAAAATACTTATATTATATATAATATTAAATATTAAAATAATATATAGGTTATCTATATTAAGGACTAGCTTATTATTAATATTAGGCGCTTAATAGCTAAAATAAGGAGCTAAGACTTAGTAATAGTACTAGTTATTAATTAGTAGAGCTTATATAGTATATAGAATAGTAGCTAGCTATACCTATATAATAAGAAGGAGTCTATTTACCTTATATACTTCCTTAGTATTATTCTAGTCTATATACTAGCTAGTAACTATTATATATAGCTACTAAAACTAATAAATATACTCCTCACTAGTACTTTATAATATAATTTTAGATCTTTTATAGATATATAGGAAGAAGTCTTATATTATTTTAAGCTTAAGATTCTAGATAGTTATCTTCTAGTCCCTAATTTTTATATTAGTATAGTAACTATATTAGTTATATTAGAAAAGTAGAAGCTAATAAGGTAGATTTAATAGAGTATTTCTATATACTATAACTATTTATTAAATATCCTACTTATATTAATTTTAGTTTTAATAGAGTATTTAGGCTTAATAAAATATACTTTACCTAATTATATATAATAAATAGTATATTATTTAACTAAGAGTATAAGCTTATTATTTATAGCTTATTTCTCTACCTTATAAGTAGTAAAGCTTTAAAGAAAGGTTATATAATTATATAGGCTATTTATAGCTACTATTAAGGGTATAATAGTTAAGTTCGCTACTATTTAATTAAGGTAGTTAGTAGCTAAGAAATAAAAATAGTAATATATAGAAGGAAGGGAAGAAGGGAGAGATATAGGGCATTATTAGTATATATAGAGCTAAAGTAGCTTACTACTATTAATATTTATAGGAAGCGATAAGCCTATTAAAGAGTTATAAAGAGATAAGAAATAAGATATAGGTTTAATACCTATTTTAGTTAGAGGTAAATAGATAAAAGATATTAGTGCCCCTAGGCTATACTTAGTATATACTATTTATTAAAGTAGGGGCTTACTAGGGTATTAATAAGAAGTATAGAGTACCTTTCACTTAACTTAAACCTTAAGTGTCCTTATACTATAAGTGCTAGCTAAAATAGCAGCAAAAACCACTAGATTTAGTAGTGCTAGTAGCGCTTTCTCTGTTTAATAAGTAATAAAGAAAGGCCTATAAGTCTTAGTGGACCTATAAAAGAAGTAGCTTAGACTATGTATTATCTTTATCTACACTATCATTAGCTACACTTCATCTAAAAACAGGCTTCTTTTAGTATAATAAAAAAGCGGACACTCCTTTCAGTCGACCCTGTAAAAACTTAAATATATAATTAATATTTCAAAAGTGGCTAAAATCTACGATTATTTTAGCTATAAGTGACACTGTAATCCAATGCTAGCTATAGCTAAGGCTATATTGCAGCGAATATTATATAGGGGCAGTAGATTATAAAGGAGCTGGGCTAAAGCTCTATGAGGAGAATTAATATAGCTAGTAAAATGTTAACTACTGCCGAACTACTATGATAAAATATTAATATAGATACTATACCTAAACTGACGCCTTAATAGTTAACTAGTTTTTAGATAGTTTATTGCAAAAATTCATAACTAGCTAGCTATTAGAAAAAAAAAGAAAAAAAGAAAATAAGAAAAAACACTTAAAGCTTAACTAGCTATATTTAAGAATTATAAGGCTATAGCTAGGATAGTACTTATAGATAAATAGTAATATAATACTTAGCTGTTGCTTAGCCTGAATAGTTACTAAGGCGAGTAGTTATACCTATAAAAGATTAGTATAGACTAAGTTAAACTAGTTATTAGAGTGGAAAATAAATATAAGATATATCCTATAGCTAAATAATACTATAACTAGCACTTATAAGCTTATTATTTAAACTAGTAAAATTTAGTAGTTATATTCTTACTATATATAATTATTATTATTATATATAAGATAGAATAGTTTATAGATCACTAAATCTTATAGTAGGTATATTATATATATACTTCTAATATTAGGTAGTTAGGTGACTATATATACTATATAGTATTTATAAGTAGAGTGCTTCTAGGTGGTATTCTATAAGAAATAAGTTAAAACGCGAAATGTTTACTTTAAGTTCTAGGTAGGGTATATATAGTCTTTCTACTTAATTATATAGTAATACTCCCTAGCAGCAATCTAATAATAACTAATGATATAGTTGATATTTACCTCCGACTTACTATTAATAATTCTTAGATGTTATTAGATATCTTGCTATAAAAATAGCTACCTATTATCTATATAAGCCTATATAAATTATAAAATATCACCTTTAGGTAAGATATCTTACTCCTTAACTAGTAAAGCTATAGAATATATAGCTTGAATAATAAGGATAACTCGCTTAATGAATACCTTAGATAACTAGGGCGTTTTAATAGGAGTACCTTATTAGGGGTATTATCCGCCTATATAGATATATTTAATACCTATAAAATAGTAGCTTATATTTAATATTATATTAGAGGTAGGTTTTAGCTAACTAGAGGTATAAATCTATAAGTTACTAGAGAGAAATCTACTAGGATAAAAGATTAAATATCTATATATCTTAGAATTTTAGAGATAAATTAAAGGAGTGTTATCATTTGTATCAGCATTTATAATACTCGCTTCAGTTTTAAACGAGGTATTATTTTATATCGTAAAGTACTGCTTACTAGTAGGGCTATCTTCTTTAGCCTGTACTAGCCAGTAACTTCATGGAATTTTTAATTATATTTTGTATATTAATAATCGCATTATATATAGGTCTTATACTGTTTACTATGCTATAAAATTATATAGTAATAACTCTGTAGCTCTCGGGACTCTTCAATTAGCCGTTCTCGCTAGCTCTACTCTTATATAATATTATAATCCGAAATCTTATGAATATCGCTATAGTCTTATAGCCTATTTAGTAGTTTACTCTCTAATATACCTAGCCGTAAATTTTAGAAGAGAGATAATTTTGTAATTCTTACTCGATAATAGTATATTAGCGGATGGACCAGGAATATATACCCTAAATCCTCTGTTTTTAGCTATTTAAGGCAGATATAAAACTACTATATTAATCCTAGCTCTTCAGGGAGCTCACCTTGATTAGGAATTTAATAGCTTAAGTACACTTTAGTTTTCCCTTAAATAAGGCCTTCCTAACCTGGCGAAGGTACTAATATAGTTAATTAGGGTAAATATAAATAGAAATACTAATTATAGTTATATTAAGCTTATACTTATATCTCTAAGCCCTATAGAAATAATAATAATGCTCTTATAACTAGGGTTTAATATTAATAAATATCTGTTAGAGATAAGTAGTTCTATATATAACTGGAAAGGAGTGGTTGACTTTCTTGATATAGGAGCTCCTATAATACATGCTATTTCGATGAGAAATTATCTATATATAATTACTCTTATCTTAACTAAGAAGGTCTATAGCTCCTAAAAATCATTATAAGTTACTATAATAAGGCGCCTTATAGATATTCTTTTCTACCTTATCGATAATGCAGGCGTAGACGAACTATAAGACATAAGAAGCTCCCTCTAAGAGTTACTAAGGAGGCTTATATTAATTAATAGTAGAAATCTAGATATTACCGCGCTACTAATTTATTATTATTAATTCTAACTTAATCACACTATTATAGAAGATGTTTTAGAATAGGTTATATTACTGGATTTATAGAGAAAGAGATATATAGTCCTCTAATATTACCTAATACTTCTTAAGTGCTTAGATTTTCTATTTAGTTATTATTCTATAGTATTAGAATAAGATAGGAATAAGCCTGTCTAGTATTTTCTAGAGAATGTACTAGATAAGGCGATTGAATTAGTATACCAGCTAAAATCATTTAACTATCCACTAATAGGCTATAGTATAAGGAAAATAATAAGCAGATTACTTTACTATTCTTAAGTTTAAAAGCAGGGCTATATTAATCACCCTATTAGTGGTTTTTTTCCTATAGACTGCTGTAATATTCCTCTACATACTCTTTAATTAGCTATAATTTCCCTTTCATAAAGAATACTCCTAAACGCCATAAATCTTAAAAGATTGAGTGTATTAGAGCTTATTATTTTTACACCTTGAATAGTAGTAGCTTAATAATATAATTAAAACCTAGTAGTTGTAATTATTTTATATTATCCTATCGCCTTTTTGCCCTTCTAGTTTTCTTATCCTTACTTTTTAGTAAAAATAAGAAATAAATCCTACTAAAGTTAATATACTTTTTAATTTTCTTTATATAGCTTAGTGAATAAATTAGAAGGTAGGGCTCCTTAGTATATCTAGTAAGTGTAAATAAAAGTAGCTTCTAATTTTTATAGTAATATAAAGTTATACCCTGTAAGGCTTAAATTTATTCTACTATTGAAAGTCTAGAATTAACCCTATAATAGGTCACTAGTCTATAGGCTAGAAGCTCTCTATTTTCTCCTCCTTATTAAGGCCCTACTACCTTAGTAGGGCCTATAAGCTTATTATTGCTTCTATTAACTTTTAGTTACTATAGTAGTTCTAATATAACTAGGCCGCTATCCTGAATAGTAGGAACTAATATTAGTTTAGGTATCTTATTCTGCTTTTAAGACGTTAGTGTATTATGCTAATAATCGCAGTTTTAGGGTTAATTAGGTAAGACATAGGCTTAGCCAGCTCTTCGATCTTAAGAAGGACTTAATGTGTAAGAGTAGCGATTTATAGAGGGGTTATAGGATACCGGATGGGCTTAAGCTATATAGTTTAGTTAGCCCGGGGATTATAACCTTTAAATAGAAGGAAAGGAGGATATTAAAGTTTATAAAGGGAGTCACGCTGCCGAAATAGTTATCACGCCTAGCATAAGCTATTATTAACTTATAATATTAGAAAAAGGGAGAAAATTAGGATAAATATTTAGTTTATTTTATATATACTTCTATTAAAAACCTAGGACTTTGCTTATATAGAGACTAAACTATCTAAGCTAGCTACTATAGTAATCATTAAAAGCGCATATAATAGCTATTTTGCTACACCTATAAGTAACTCTTAGGCGTATTCGTAAGAGTCCTCCCTAGGTATTTAACTAATTAAGTCATAAGCGATATTATAGAAGCTAGATCCATAGGGAACCTATACTTAGGTTTGATTATTTATCTACATTATATCTAAAGCGGGCTAGTATATTATAAATAGCTGAAGAGAGTCTTTTACTTCTTAGAGACTATTTTCTAGTTCCTGGTTATATCTCTCTAGTGCTTTAATATGACCTTCTAGTGCTTGAAGATTTCGGCGTCTATGTCGTATAGATGTAGATAGGGCATATTAATAGTTGATTTACTTCCGAGTGTATGCTTTATATAGTAGCTAGCTATCGCAGCCCTTAGTGCTATAATTTTAACAAATCTAAGGAAGGGAGAGTTAGTTTGAAGCTAATAGTATAACTATTAGTCCTACCTTTTAGTAAGCAAGTATTAGTATACTAGTAATTACTATAAGTTATAGATATAATTAAAAAATATAGCGTGCGTAGCTTACGATATCGTTCTTAAATCTAATTCTTTAATTAAAATACTTTAATAGAGAGACTAATTATTAGAATTAGGATTAGTTTCTAGTAGCCAAATTCGCCAACCCCTAACGCTAGTTAAAGCTATAAGCCTTTGCCAGGAATTATTACACCCTTAGATAGTATCTATAAAAACTGATTCCTATTAGCTGCTTTCTATTAGCTAAATTAGTATTAATCCTTATAGCTAGAATTAGCTTATTCTTGAGCTTTTCTATACTAACTGAGAGATGACGTTATATATACTACTCCTTAGGCTTAGTATAGGTCTAGCTGATTATTACTACTAGGAGGTAAATTTCTATGTAGTTAATTGAGATGAATTAGCGCATTAGCCTCTTCTTAGCCTTGTCGTGTGCTAGACTCTGCTATTTATATCCCCTATTATTACTATTTTAAGAGAGTCCCTAATAGTATAGTATAGGATCTTTTCTACCTTTCTAGTTTATTAGTGAAGCGGGGAGAGAGGAAGCTGTACACATACATAATAATAACAATAACAACAACAATAACAATAACAACAATAATAACAACAATAATAATAACACCAATAAAGGGTATATGGCACACAGCGGTTATCGCGTTATTTGACAGCTTCGTCACCCGTATTGTGATTCATTGTACGAAGACTTTTATTATCTTGAGCGATTGACTGGCTTAAGAAGAGGGGGAATTCTTATGAAGGAAGCATTTGAAACGTTAGTCGTAGCGCCTCTTAAGGCTATAACCAGCGTTAATAAGTAGAGGTAACGTAAGTAGTTAGTTAAATCTCTTATTAGTTATAAGTTAAGGCCCTAATTAAATAGAGGGAAAAGTATGTATTTCTAACTAGGCCGTGAAAAACATTACCTCTTATTATGCTATTTAAAGGTATAGTCCTTAAGAACCTAGACCTTTTATTAAGTATTATTCTAGGTAGTAAATCTTAATATATAAAGAGGAGATAATATATATAAATAAAGTATCCCTATCTTAATAAATTACTTATAAAACTATAATATTTTGTAATATAAGGTACCTATAAGCTAAAACTATATAATGACTTAATCTAATATTTATTTTCTTATTTATTATAGAAAATATAATCTGCTCCTATTTATAAGTATTCTTAACTATTTAACCTAGTACTTTAAAGATCGCTATTAATTCCTAATTATTATCTAGACTAAAGTATATTACTAAGGTTTTATTATTTTTATGTGAAGAAGGTCTTTAATATAATTAAATATATTATAGCTTTTAACACCTACTAAAAGCCTAAATCCTAAGTAAGTTTATTAAATATACTAATTATCCCTTTATTTAGTTTTAGACTTTATAAGAGTAGTTCTTTATCTATATCTATTTTAAGCTAAGGTTTACTAGGTTTTCTATCTATCCTTCACTTTTAAGTAGGTTATACTTTCCGTGGTATATAATTTAGTAGAACTATAAGCCTTTCCCTAGGCCTTAAGATGCTAAGTTAGAGCCTACCTATGTTACTAGGGATAGCTATATAAAAGTAGTTAGATCTTATAGTTTGAAAACACATATACTTTTTCTTTTTAGTTATATTTACTTTTTAAAAAAAGCCCACTATTAAAAGATAAGTCTTTATATATTTTTAAGCCTTAATCTTAATATAATTAAGTTAAATAAAAGTATAAACTACCTAATCTAATAAGACTAAAGCTATGAAGCTAAACTATAAGTTTATATAACCTCTAGATCTTAACTTACTATTTAGCCTTTAGTGTAAGTAGTTTCTCTATATTATCTATAATATAGGCTTATAGTATCTTTCCCTAATATAATACTACTTTAAGGAACTAGTGAATATAGTATATATAATAATAGTGAGTATAAACTTAATATTAAATTTTATTAATATAATACTCTGAATTTTACTAGTGCTAGTGCTTTATACTAAGCTTAATACTTTAATACCTAAAAGTAATAGCTAGTTATTAAGCTAGGTTAAATTTATACTAGGGTTTAGTATATAGGTAGGTATAGTATATTTTAACTTTATTTAAGTACTAACTAATCTCTAGGGAGTACCTTCTTTTATTATTTATTTTTTCCCTTAGTATAGTTAATTAAAATTTAAAAATAGGAGTATTACTAAATTTAATATCTAAAGTAAAGGGTAATATTATAAGTATATATTATATTAATTCTATACTAATTATATAAGAGGGGTCTTATATCTATTTATAGTTACTAAGAACTAAAATAAGGATATTTATAGTGCTTATATATATATTACCTTATTAGGCTATTATTAGATACTATAAACCTTAGGTATAAATAAGCTACTTATCTCTTATATATAAGGAGGTAATTTTCCCCCTAATTATATTATTTAGTATACTAGAAAAGATTTATAGATTGCTTTATTAAAAATACTTCTCTAGATTAAGTATAATAAATAGGTAACTAATAGTAGAAGTATATAGCCTATACCCTAGATATAATTATCTCTAGCACTCTATAAAATATATAAGGAGTAAAATAAGTATAATAATCTATCTGCCCTTCTCTACCTACTATTAAATATATATAAGGTTTAGTACTACTAAAAGTTATACTAAGAGGATTTTAAGCTTATAGAGCTTATTAAGCTAGATAACCTAGATAAGAAAATATAGATAGAGCTTTATTTTACTAATTAGATAATTAATTAAGTATCTAGAAAGCTAAAAGATATTTTAATAGTAGTAGGAAATATTATTATATATATAGATAATAGGCTAATTTTATTTAATATTCCCTATTATATTATTATTAATAGATTAGAAGATAAGCTCTTATATTAAGTAGAAGAAATAAATAAACCTACTACTTTATTATATTAAGTAGGATGAATTTAATTAAGGGTTATTTTTATAATTTATTACTACTTATATAAGAAGGAGCTAAGGCTATATATAGCTAGATATTCTATAAAAAACTATTACTTTTATTAGATTTAGGAAACTAAATAATATTAGATTACCTATTTATAATTATCTAAAACTAAATTTCTAGCTACTTCTACTAATACTTATACTCTATATAGGTAGTTATCTTATATAGTATTAAAGTAGACTTATAGTAGTCTATTCTATAACTATTAGTTCTATCTATAACCTATTATAATCACTAGATTTCTCTACTTTTAAATCTAACTATATATAAATTTCCTAACCTATTATAGCTAAACTAGCTATAGTTTAAGGAGCCAATAGGTAGCTAATAAATTTAGCTAGAAATTAGAGTTAGCTTCTAAAGTATAGCTTAACTAGCTAACTTTAGCTATAATTAAGCTTAGTTATATTAAGTTATAGTTAATTTAGTGAATAAATATAGTAGTTTTAAGATGCTATTTATCCTAAGATGAAAAGTCCTGTAATAAGAGTATAGCCTAGTAGCTGCTTCTAGCTATCTTATATTATATATAATAAAGAGCTTTATAAGTAATATATCTATATATTGGCCTAGGTTTATCGCATTTTCTCTAACCTATTATACTTAATAAAGTTCAGTAACTACTTAGCTAATTTAGGATAGGGTATAGCCTATAATGCAATCTACTCTAATATAGCTTAAACTATAGACCTACTAAGAATAATCCTAACTAGTACTTCTAAAAACTCCTATAGCCTAAATCCTATAGCCCTTCTAATTAACCTAGAGTTTTTCTCTAAGCTTAAATAGGATATAAAAGATATTATCTATATAATCTCTAAGCTTACTAAGGATAATATTAGAAGATAATAGACTTTATCTAAGATACTAGAAAAGATAGAAGGAACTATAGCTTAATTATCTTTATTTATATATATATAATATTAGGGATAAATTAAAATTTATAATATAAACCTAAGATTTACTATTAATTAGCTTAAGCTAATTTATAAAACTAGTACTTCTATTATATAGAGAGACTGCTTCTATATTAACTATACTAATAACTTACCTAATCTATTAATAGTATATACTATTACTAATAATAACTATATTAGAGTATATTATTTAGCCTTTTAAAAAGCTATATTATTACTTTAGCTACTAAAGTAAAATTAGGAGCTTAAAAATATAATTTAGTAGATATAAGGAAGGAATAGTATAGAAAGTTATAGAATCCTATAGTTCTTTCTTTATTACTAGAATAATATACTTATAATTAAGGGTTCTAGTTCTAATAGTTCTACCTATTTATAGATTCTATTAACTAGCTACTATAAATACTATAAGCCTAAATTAGTTAGGTAATATCTTCCTATTAGACTTTTAAACTCTTAAGCTTTAGTTTAATAGCCTTATAGTAAACTTAATAACTAGCTAAGTAGCTAAACTAGCTAAGCTGCCTAGTAGTAAAGGTAATTAGCTACTTCTTTAGTAGTTAGTAAAGGGATAAGCTATATAATAAAACTAGACTAGAGTATATCTATTATAACTCTATATAGAAGGTATTCTAATATAATAATATTAGAGATAGATAGACTTTTACTAACTTAGACCTTATTATCTTAGCACTAAGTAACTTTTAGTAAGTTAATCTTAAGATATATTTTAATAATCTCTTAAACGAAAAAATAAAAATCCTAAGTAATAATTATATATATAATAAGATAAATATTATTATATCTATTAAATATAGTTATTAGTATAATTTAACTAAATAATTTAATAAGTTATTATCTATAGATACTTAATATACTAGCCTTATATAATTCTATACTAGGTATATATAGATATATTATCTCCTTCTACACTTAAATTTTATTACTTTAACTAAAGAAGTTTACTTTAGGAACTAGCCCTAATACTAATACCTTATTCTCTTAACCTATTTAGTAATATAAAGAAAAGGACTCTATACTTAAAGCTACCTCTCTATAATAGATAATCTATACCTTATTTAAGTGCTTTACTATATTAGGCTTAGATTAACTATCTATAGATATAGTAATAGTAGTAGATTTAACTCTATATAGCTTACTATTAACCTAGTAATTTCCTCTATCTTAGCTAATAATATATTATCCTAGAAATCACTTAGAGTAATAATAAGGCCCTACTTTATCTACTTTATAATACTTCTATTAATAGTAAACTTCTAGTCTAAAATATAATATATATAGAATATTAGCTTCTAAATATAATATTAATTAGGAGCCTAGTTATTATAAGGTATAAAAGGGAGTATACTCTAGGCTAGATATCACTAGCTCTATAAAGGGATAGTTTTATTATAAGCTAGTTAAGTTTTTAACTATTAGTGTTTATTAAGTTAAGGGTTAATCTAGATATTATTATTACTTAACTAATTAATTATATTTTTTAAGTAGATAGAGTAATAAAAGTATAATTATTAGGTTATTAAGCTAGGCTAGGAAGAAATATAGTAAAAGATATAATATCCTACTTAGCTAAAATTAGGTATCTATATATATAACTTTACTATAAAATAGTATTATTATTATATAACTAAAAAAACTAATAATAATAGAATACTAATATATTTATAAGATTATATATACTAATAGATAAATTCTTTAAAAGGGATATTATTAAAACTATTACTTTTAACTAGTAACTATAGGGATAATCTATAATAATTAATCTCCTCTAGGATCCTTTATTTATATTCTTATAATAGTAGCTTAATCTTAGGCTTATAGAGTATTTCTAATATTATAGTTATATATAATTTATTAGGGATCTTTACTTTTTATATAACTAAGATCCTAACTTATTTTCATCCTCTATAATCTATAGGATTAAGTTACTCTTTAAGTTATTAGGCTTATACTAATAGCTAGATATAAGTTTAATTATAGAGATAGTAAGTATATAATAGATCCTACTAAATAAGATGCCTTAACTTAATAGGTTAGTGTGATAATAATTAGGTTTAACTAGGCTTAGTAATCTCTATTAGCTATTAAATCCCTCTTTATTCTTTTATCTAGTTTAAACCCCTTATAGTAATATTAATCCTTCTAGGTTAGCTATTTTATAGCTATAGCTATTATAAGATTAAGCTTTTTCTTTATATTTATAGTTAGGCTAGTATCTATAGAATTCCTAAGATTTAATTACTAGTAAATTATTTATATATTTAAATAGGCTAAGCTTTAGGCTTTAACCTTCTATTAATTAATCTATTAATATTTAATAGCTTTATATATATAAGGTCGCTCTATAATATAATTAGAGTAGTTAGTAAGCTTAGGTTTTAGTTATTTCTATTAAATCTCTATAATAGTTTATATAATATCGCCCTAATTAAGTTCTTAAAGGTATTATAGCCCATAGGCTAGTCTATATTATATTAAAATCTTCTAAATTTTTTTTTTTAGAGGGGTAAGGGTAGTATTTTACTAGATATAGGAATAGATTAGTATTAGTATTAAGGAAAATTTAATTATAATATTAGTTAAGGATAGCTTAATCTATAAATTTCCTTTATTTATATAAGAAAAAATAAAAGCTAAATAAATATTTTTTTTTCTTTAATATATCTACTTTCTCTATATATATAACTCTCTTATTAAAGTGAAAAGTTCTAAGCTTAAAAAAGATAGCTAAGATTTAAAACTATATTTTAAATTACCTTTATAATAAGCTCCCCTCCTAAGACCTTATAGCTTACTTAGTAGTATATACTAAAATCCTTAAGAGTATATATTTAATCTCTTAAGATAATCTTAAATTCCTATATAATATAACTAACGCTTAGTTTATTAATAGAGGCTAGAATAAGTACTATTAGGAGGCTAGTATATCCCCTACTATAAGTATATATCTAATAATCTAGTATTATATATTACCCCTGTAATTCCTTTACTATAAGGAACTAAATAGATTAAGCTATATCTCTTTTTACTTTAGGAATCTATAGGATTATTAACCTTAGTAGAAAGATAGAGTAAGACCTAAAAGATCCTAGGATTTAATATAATTACTTAAAAGTATAATAAAACTATTTAATATTAGATATAAATAGACTATTTATTTTAAAAAGAGTAAACTAGTATTTTAGTATAAGGATATTATATATAGACTTCCCTACTACTAATATTTTAATAATAGTCTTAGTATCTAAGAAGAGGGCTATATATTAGATTATCTTAGGAGCTAGTTATATTTTGCTTATAGATACTATTTTAGACTCTAGAGGTATAGGGTTAACTAAAAGAAGTATTTACTTTTTCTCTCTATTTAATATTTTAATTATTAGAATTATACTTTAGCTATTTCTAGCTAATATAGTGTTCCTATAGTCTTTTATATATTTATAAGCTAGTCTAGAAATAGCTCTATTATACTATAGAACTAAGCACTAGTAGTTTAAGTACTTATTAACCCTTTAGTTTAAATTTTCCCTTTCCCTTCTTACCTCCTTCCTTCTAGTTATTTTTAGCTCTTAATATACCTTACTAAGACTTAATTCTTATATAGTACTAATAGCGTGATAACTAATTAACTCTAAGTATAAATAAATTTAAGCTCTACTCTATAATAAAAAATTAACTATAGTTTAGATTATAATTAGCTTCCTCTTTTTTAATATATATTAATTATAAACTAGTTCCCTATATAGTGCTAAGAATTTATAAAAAGCACTATATATAAAGTCTATATACTTTATAACTTAGAACTTAAGTAGTTCTTTATTCCTAATTTCTAGACTTAGCCTAGAAATAGGTATACTACCCCTATCCTAGTCTAAGCACTAATTATAATATTATAGCTATTTTATACTTTATATTATTATTTAGAATAATATTAAGGTTATCCTATACTTAATATAAGGTACTTTAGGATATTATTATAAGTAAGTTAGAGGGTAAAGAAATAATTATTAACTTAGAGATAGCTATAATTATCCCCTACTTAATATATATAGTCTATAAAGCCTAATTAAATATTCTCTAATATAGGATAATTAATATACTATATAAAGCTATAGGCTGGCCTAGGGGATAACCCTTTAAGAATATCTTAAGTAGAGGTAAAGAGGAGTAATATTAATATATAAAGCTTCTTTACTAGGTACTAGGGGATAGATAATAATCTAATGCTTATTAAGGGTTTTAAATTAATAGTATAATCTTTCTAATAGTAATTATTTATTAATATTAGTATATTACTTAGAATAATTATAGAAATATAAAAGATAAACTTAATAAATTATAGAGGAGTCTCTAACTATTATTAAAGCTATAAGCTCTTTATAATATTACTTAAAGACTTAATATTTAGTAAGTTATATATAATATTAAATAATTTACCTATTATAAATCTCTTAGCTTAATTACTAACTTAAACTAGTAGAATCCTTCTTATTAATATCTTATCTTTAATACTACCTATACTTAGATTTTCTAAGGGACTACTAGTAATAGGCAAGTAGTTATAGATAGGCTTAAAGTTAATTAACTTTTTCTATAGTCTATAGCTATATCTAAAGGCATTATAAATAGTTAGGTTATAAGTAGCTTATATTATACCTAAATCTACTATAGCTAGTTTAGCTATACTCTACTTAGATTTACTATAGCTAGTTTAGCTATACTCCTACTTAGATCTACTATAGCTAGTTTAGCTATACTCCTAATAATAGGTATATAGGTTATATAATTTATAATATATAAGGCTTAAATTCTCTCTTACTAGCTATATTAGTAATTACTAATTTATATAACCTATAGTTATATAATCTATTAGACTAACTAGTTCGACCTATAACTAGGTCTATAGCTATAGCTATATAATAACTCCTGCTTAAATCTACTATATAGCTAGTTTAGCTACACTTTACTTAGATCTACTATATAGTTAGTTTAGCTAGGTAGTTACTTTACTTAGTTTTATTATAATTACTAAATATCTAGGCTATTAACACTAAGGTATATTAAGTTTATAATAATAAGGTGTAGAAGCTTAAGCTAGGTAGAAGTAATATAAAAACTATTCTAGTAATATTTTTACCTAGCTTATCTCCTAAGTCTAAACTATATAGCCTATAGGCTAGTCTATATTATATTAAAATCTTTAGAAAATCTTTACTATATTATAACTATATAATAACGATAAGATATATAACTTAGCTTAGGTTCTAGATATCCTAGGTCTAAAGTTAGTAAGAATCTAGAGATAACTAGTATATATAAATAGCTATAAGAAAAGATAAAGGTCCTATATATATAGTATATTATAATTAGCCTTAGCTAGTAGGTAGATAGAAGGGAAAAATTCTAATAACTTTATTTAGCTAGCTAGTAGTATAGAGTATATATATACTATAGCTTTAATCTCTTTAGTATAATATATAATAATCTAGATATCCTCTTATATATTAGCTATTAATTAAAATATTATAATTAGTTTACTTTCTTTATTTCCTCTACTAATTTAAATAGTTATTACCCTTAGATATATACTACTATCTCGCCTTCTTTTACTACCTTTATTATACTTACTTTAATAACTATAGAGTAATACTATAGGCTACCTATATATAGTTTTAGAAGTAGTTAAGATATATAAACTTAAGGTCTTAGTACTTAGGATATTTATACTATATCTTCTTATTACTCTACTTAGCTTACTTATACTTAGCTAGATATTAATTATTAAAATAATTATTTATAATAGTTAGATAGTAATATATAAAGGTATACTCTTTATAAGAGAGTTACTTATTACTAATATAACTAGGATACTATATAGCACTTAGGAGGAAGGGGAATAGATTAGGACTAAGTGTAACTTCACTATATACCTTAGGCGATTTAGCTTTAATAAGTAGTTTAGGGTTAACCCTTAGCTAAATATAATCTTATTTAGTTATCTCTCTCTTATTATAAAGTACTACTATTAAATTAATAGCCTTAATCCTATACTAAAGGATTTAATCTTTATTTAGGTTATTAGGCTAGTAGTAGAGAATCTCTACTAGCTAAGCCTATATTAGTATAATAATATTAATAAAAGGCTCTATATACTCCTTTTCCTCTTCCCCTTATACTTATATCTTAATATCCTAAGTAGGCTAGTAATAAATATAATACTTATAGTATACTTTTATAACCTCCTTTTAATACTATATATACTTTAAGTGGATTTTATTTATAAGCTTATAGATCTTCTTCTTATTCTAATAGCCCTTAATCTAGTAGTTCCTCTATCTAAGTGTAATATATTAATATTTAAGCTTTTAGATATTTAGATCTAGTAGTAAGCCTACTTATACTTCCTTAGGTATTATATTAGAAGTATTACTTAAGGGTTATATATAAGGCTAATATATATAAATAGCCTAAATAGTTAAGTCTCCTTCTCTTCCTTAAGAAAAGCATTTTAGAGATTAAAGTTAATAATCTTATATACTTTTAAGTACTTACTATAATTATAGGATGTATTATATTAGTTATAAAATACTTAAATCTATTTTTATTTTATGCTCTATATTAATATATAAAATAGCTCTACTAGCCTAAGATATATAAAATAAAAGATAAAGCTGCTTAAGACTTTAGTCTATAAACTAGTATAGTATAATTTCTAAAAGTACTTCTTATAGGGGAAATTATAATTTCCTATTAGCTATCTAATGCCTAGCTTTATATAATTATTTATATTTTACCTACTTAGATAATTAGAGTGTAACCCTGTGAGTCCTTTAAATATAGCTTTAAAAGTTATCTAAATACTTAAAATTCTTATCTCTATATTTAGGATGTTTATACTTAATTAGTTCTCTATAACTCTCCACGTGCTCCTGCTCTAGTAAGTAATACTTATTAAAGTAATTATTCTAAATAGTAGGGCGGTAATATAGAAATATCTACTCTAGCTAAAGCTATTTATCACTAAGGCAGTCTGGCTATTATATTATTTCTATAAGAAGAGGAAAATAATTAGGACTTAAATAGAGCTCTTCTAAATTATATAACTTAAGTTTAGTAGAAGGATTAGTTCTAGCTCTCTATTAGATATAATTATAACTTAGTATCTCCCTCTTATTATATAAAGTAACTATAAGATTAATAGTAATAATCCTCTATCTAAGGCGTTCTTACTTAGTCTAATTATTAAGCTACTTATAAAGTAGCTTAGCTAGACTAATATATTTAGGAATAGAAAGATTAATCTTTAGTTCTATATACTCCCCCTCTTCTTCCTCTTACGCCTATCTCTTAATATCCTAGGTTAATATATTATAGAAGAAAGATTTATAATACTATCTAGTAATATATAGGTTATATTTTATAACCTTATTATCTCTATAATTAATAAGCTATTAAATTTCCTTCTTATACTTATAAACTTTAATTTAATAGCTATTCCCTCTAAGTTCTATAAGCTATTTCTAAAATTTAATAATCTCTAGATCTAGAGGAGTATTTATATTATATAGGGTTTATAAGTAAGACTAATGTAGGTAAATATTTAAAAGAGTTAGGTTTCCTTTTCCTTTACTAGAAAGGCATTCTAAATATTAAAATTAATAATCTAGTTAAGGTAAGCACTTTAAAAGGTTATAAATTAAGGATTATAGTATATTATTTAATTATAGATAGGGTTAGGCGTATCTCCTGAAGTTAAATTATATTAGTTATAAACCTTTAGTAATATCTATCTATAGGGAAATATACTATTAGTGATATTCCTATAACCTCTCCTATTAAACCTTAGTATCTTTTTTCTTTTACTACTTAAATTAAGGCTCTACTAGCCTATATCTTCTTTAAGCTTAGAATATAATATAGCCTCTTTTTTGGAGAGAGTATTACTATAGTAGCAATAGAAGATTAGGGTTTTTAGTATTAAGCCCTTCTATTAGAGTAAGATATAAGACTTAAATTATAGTAAAGTCTTAGAAAAAAACGCTAGATATATTAATTAAGCTTAATATATTAAATACCTAATTATAGAGGGTGATAGTAAGGATTATTAAAACTATATAAAGTAGAAGCTTCTTAGTAGGCGTAAAGAAAAAGATAGTTCTAAAGGAATAATTAGTATATATATAATATCTAGAGCTAGGAGGTAAAGACTAAAAGTAAGATATATATAGCTTTAGCTTATTATTAGCGCCCTTATAGTAAATAAACTTAATTACTATAGCTAGTACTACTTAATTAGTAATTAGATTTTATATTATTATTATCTAAACATCCTTATAGTAGAGTGCCTTAGGATATCTATATCTAATAGCTTCTTAAGAGAGAAGATCTTTTAGTGTTTTAAAGTCTTTATCTAATACTAGTGCTAGGTCTTCTTTATTATTTAAGGTTAAGTAGATAGTCTTATAACTAAAGAGCACTTTAGTAGAACTATCCTTTAGTTTTAACTACTTAGTATTTATAAGCTTACTAAGATATACTCCTAATACTAGTAAAATATCTATCTTAATAAGTTCTAGGTTATACCTTAGGCTTATATTTAGTAAGTAGTCCCTCCCTCCCTTATTAGCTACTTTTTTACTATAATCTACTTAAACCTTCCCCCTCTCTCTTACTAGATACTATTATTAGCTACTTTAACTATAGTATATAGCTTAATTCTCCCCCTCTCTCTATTCCTCTATATTTAAATTTATCTAAGGACTCCCCCTTAGTAAAGTAATATATTAGATATTACACCTAGACCTAAATAATAGCTATAGGTTTGCTTTTACTAGATTAATATATACTAATAATTTCCCTATATTATTAACTAGCTAAGCTTCTTATTCTATACCTACTAATTATTTACTTATTAATATATAAAGTAAATAGAAGTAATATAAATAACTTAGCCCTTAATGCTCTACTTACTTACTTTTTATTACTATTATATATATACTTCCCTTCCCTCTATAATTAGCTCTTTTAAGTCTTCTAAGGTATTTAAAAATATAAGTCTAAATAGCTATCCTATATTTATTAATTAACTATAGCTATTTAGATATACTTTCTTATATACTTATAATTACTGCTTATTATAGGCTTAATAGAGCTAGCTATCTAAGCTCTAACTAGTAATATACTAAAAAGAATATATTCTTAGCTATTTATATATAGTGACCTTAAGTTATTATAGATACTATAGGTAGCTAACTTAATCTCTAAGTCTCTATTTATATAAGAAGCTTAATATAGACCTTCTAGAAGCTAATAGCTTATAGTTAATATAGCTATATAGAGAAGCTATTAAGGGAACACTAGCTTTATATAGTAACTAACTAGTAAAAGCCTAAGGATACCTATAGATATTAGTATAATAAATAAGCCTAGGAATAATAAGTAATTAGCTATCCTCTTCTTAGATAATATCCCTTAGGAGGTAAGAAATAAAACCTTAATAGTAGTAACTTATAAGGTAAATAGTATAATATAAGTAAGCCTAAAGGGTACTAGTATATTTAGTATTATAACTAGAATAATAGTAAGGATAACTTTAATATACTCTAAAATAATAAGCTATTTCTACTACCCTTCTTTATTTATTATAATTATAAATATATAAATAATTATAATAATCTATAATTATCTTATTAAAATAAATTTTAAGCTTATTAGAGACTATAATAAACCTAAAGTATAGTAACTCCCTATAGGGAGATAATTACTAATATAATATATATAGAATTTAAGAGAATTTATAGTAGCCTAACTTTATAGCTATACTTAAGAGAGAAGAGGATTAGAGCTATTAGCTCTAATATAATCTATCCCCTAATTAAATATATAAACTATATCTCCTGTGACTATAGGTAATAAAACTTAAGGGAAATAAAGAGATAGATATAAATTAAGGAGAGGCTAGTAAATAAATAACTATTAGTAGTCTAATCTTAAGAAATATAGTCTATAATTTTAAAGAATATTATAAGGGGTAAGTATATAAAGGTTAAAAGTATATATAAAGATAGGTTAGAGTTAGTATAGAAATATAATAAAAAGGGAACTCACTCCTACTTATACTTATGACTTACACCTAGACTTAACTCTACTATATTAAATAGCGCGTAATTAATAAGCTAAGTGAACTAATATAATAATAGCTATATGCCTCCACTCTATTATACTTACTAATCTCAGGGGTTTAGGAGTAGTATAGGTAATTATAATAAACTGTTATAGTTTCCCGGGGGCTAGAGTCATATATGCTTAAGCCTACTTAGATATTAAGAGGACCTAGGAGGTCTTAAGAGATAAACCTATAGCTAATCTTAAGGGAAAATAAGTATAATATTAACTAGCTTGATAATATACTAAATATAGTAGGGACTAATAGCTCTAATATTATCTTATCTTAATAGTATTTAAATATAGTAAGGACTAGTAAAGTACTTCCTTAGTTCTATCTTATCGCCTTAGCCTAAGGCTGCCTAATGCCCTTTCCTATTACTTATTTCTTAACTTTCTTTTCCTTATAAAGATTATCCACCTATTAGCTATAGTGTTTTACTATATTAGTAGAGGAATACTAGTATTACTAGAGGTACACTATAACTTCAGCCAGACTGAAGATAAATTCTAGTACCTTTTCTATAAATATCTTTACTAATTCCTATATCTTTTCATCCTGCTTTCCCTATTAACTAATACCTTTATAATTATATTTAGGCTATCTAAATATAAATTAAAAGATCTTATTAGCTATACTTCTATTAGTAAGCTAGAATATAATCTTTAAATCTACTTAACTAGGCTAAGTTAGGGTATTATTAAGTTTTTTAGGATAATTAGTTATTATAATTAGAATTTAGTTATCCTAAGAGGAAACCCTATTAAGGATATTTAAAAGGCCTAAAAGGGTCACCCCCTTTTCTAGTGACCTTATATCTATATTACTATCTAAATCTTTAGTGTTAGAGCCTCTAGATAATATAGCTCCTGTAGTATTAATATCCTCTAATAAGATAATATATTTATCTAGAAGTATAGTAAATAGGTTATTTAGCTTTTTATTATTTATACTAGGGATACTAATAATATAGATATTTATATCTAATATACTAGTAATAGATAGGCTAAAGCTTGTCTTTCTAGTTCTAGGAGGTCTATATAGAAGATATCCTTATTTATAGGGGATTAAGTAATTAAAATATTGTTTTTTTATATCTAGATTAAGGAATTTATTAATATTATTAATAAGTTAACCCTTTTACTCTTTATTAAGTATAATAATTATAAGAGGTTAAGTATCTACTACCTTTTCTTTTTTCTAGTGATTTTTATAATATATATAGATAGTTATTTTATTCTTTAATCTATTAAGATATTTATATTAGTAGTCTTCTATAAGATATTTTAGGATTTATAAAGATTATCTAATATAAGTAATAGAGATTTATTCCTCCTTGTGAAGGCTGATATCTACCTATATAGTTTTATATAAAAGTAAATACCTCCTATACTAAAAGTAGAAAGCCCCTTCCTATAGGGTATACTAAAGTAGCTTTTTAGTATAGGCCTTATAAGTTCTTTATTTCTTTAACTTTAGTATAAATAGAATAAGTGGTATCCTCTAATCCCTAGGCTAAGACTTACTCTTAGATTATATTATATATTTTATTATAGCGTTTGATCTAGAGAGTTAATACTTATAGAGGTAAGCCTAAGTCCTATAATTCTATTTCTTATAATATACTAAAGTAATTAGTGAACTAATCTAGGAATTGAAATATAGATAATTTTAACTATATAGCTAGTGTAAAGAGGTATATTAGCTAGGTGTAGCTAGATATATTGCTATTTAGGACCTAGCTGGTAGTATTGGTGATATTTAAGAAACCAGGAAGGAAGAGGTCTAAAATAGATATTAGCTAGGATAGTATCTCTTAGATAAGAGGGGGGCTAATATTACTAAGAAGTATTATAATAGTATAATAGAGGCTATACTAATAAGAGGAAGGAGATAATAGTAATATAGATTAAGTATAAAGGAACTAAAGTAGATCTTATAAAGCTTTAGCTTATGACTTGAATTCTTAGAAGGGTAGACCTATATTAGAATGAATATAATCTCCTCTTGTGGGAATCCCGCCTTCTTATGGTTCTCTCACTTATAAATCATATCCCTATCTCCGATTTAACCTTCCATCATCGGATTTAGTCTGACGAGGTATTACCACTAATTACCTACTACTTATAAGTATTATTAGATATTGATCAACTAGGATGTATATTAGTGCTTAGTTCACTAGTGCTATTATGCAGGTTACATCTAATGCGGCCAGACTTCGCGCAGCTAATGCAAGCATCTGTCTCAGGAAATAAACTATTAGACCTCACTGCGTTCATCTATAGCAACTATCGAATGTAACTACGCCAGAGTAAACCACCTGGTCTAGGCAGGAGGGAGCCTACACAGGGATAAGAAGCTGGTTACTAATCCAGGTCCCCGTAAACAACGTACTTTATACAGCTCAATTCAGCTATATTACGGGTTACGCAAAACCCAGAAGCCCTTATACGCGCACCACACTGTGGAGCTGTCAAGAGATATCGATCAAGGCATTGTGTGATAATTATCGCTTTTTCTATACCCCTATCACGCTCTAAGTTTCTCTTTTCTGTATTAACTAACCGGCAATATAATATGGAATCACAAACACGGGCGACAATAACCTGTCTAGGAATATTCCTTGGTGAACCAGCTATTATCGTTCACCAAAGGTAAGTTATTCAATTAGCTAGAACTCTACAAGCCGTAGAGGAACTTTCTTCTCTCTTCCAATTAGATAAGCATATCTCTATTAGAGAGTAAAGGGTAGAGAGCATTCATCCCTACTAAGCGTCTAGAGGGCAGAGAGTGTTTATCCCTATTAAAAGAGTAGAGGGTAGAGAGAATTTATCCCTACTAGCAGAGTAGAGGGTAGAGGATATTTATCCCTATCAAAGAGTACGTAGGACAGTTCAAGCATACCAAAACGGTTGCAGCTAGTTATAAAAACAGCAAATCCGTTTAAAACGACAATAAACAGGAAAAAGGTTCTTCCAGTAGCGCAAAATTTTCTTATTTCTAAGCAGGCGAGCCTCTCAGGCGGGAAAAGTTTCCATTCATTAGCATCATCATCAACCTTCACTTCTTTACCTATCGCAGTCTCAGTTTCACATAGCATCAAGCAAGGCTAGGTTAGAAACTGCCCAGCAGTCCCTACATAAGAATAGCTTTTTTAAGCTACCAGACTACGAAGTTGGAGATCACATTGCCGTTTTCCAGTCTAAGGGCTTTCCTCATAGGACCATATTTACCTTAGAACTCCTCATTAAGACTATAATCTTTAATCCAGTGAGTGGTCTTAAGTAAATGCCCTAATAACTATCTAATTACCTCAGAGGATTCGTGACATACTTCATGCATACTCCAACGACTTTATCCTCAGTCATCATTTAAGGTATACAGCGAAACCTGGACGATTCTTTCGCTTCTAGGCCAGAGGCCCAAACACTCATCAGCTTTTTATAGTTCATCAATAGGCAAAAGGGTCACAAGTAGACTACTAGATTAAGTCACACAAAGTTACACTGCCAGTTCTACAGCCGCAAGGTGAAAATATAGAGCCTTTACATGAAAATAATAGAGAATCGCTCGTTAAGGCAGGCTACAAGCCTCAACAGTTTTATTTCCCAGAGGGTGGTTTATAAGTTACTTCCCTACATAGTTAGAAAGCTCTAACATAACATAGAATAATTACTAATACACGAATTTCCTTCAATCGCAAGGCAGGCTACGAACTTGCCAACATGTTCTTTCCTCGTAATATTCTCCCCAAACTTCCAATACAGCTCCCTTATTCACCTGAGATAGAGAAGAAGGTCAAAAATATAAGGGAGAAGAGCGGGACACTTAGTGTAAATTTCGAAATTAGATACCCAACCCAGACATAAAGTAGTTCATAGCATCATATATAGCAGGAGCATCTTACATATAAAGCAGATATAAGTCCATTCCACCAGATCTAACAGAAACCTCCAGCTCATTCGTAGACATACTCTCTTACCAAGGTTCCACAATCATATTCAGCCGAAGTACATAGACATATTCTAGGTGTCGGCATTATTCATAGTTAGACACACATTTAAAGAGGGTCTTACTACCTACTGCCGCAATATCTCGCCTTTTTCATAAGCAGCCTCCTCAGTGTGGTTATTCACAGCATTCATCAACTTTAGCTTCTGCAATATAGATTAGTCCACACTTATTCCCGCCGCTTCTTATGTTCATTTCAGGGCTCTTTCGCTTCATAAGGATTTAGGACACAGATATACTAAGAGGAGCTCCTTATTAATACCTCTAAATAGCTCCTCACACTTGTCTCATATAAATCTCACATCGATTTCGCTCTCGGTTTCATAACAACAAACGTGGCAGATCCATTCAATCAAGGTTCCCGATATCCATAATAGTACGTAGATCGGGCATAGACGCTTGAGCTTAATATCTGCACTAAGTTAGTAGTCTTCATATAATAAGGGATAACAGCTTACGCATTCTATAGTATGCCCGGAATCCCATAAGCTTCTCAGCTAGCTTCATAAAACAGTCGTCTCTAGGGCAGTAATAACCATCTCGATCTTTATACTTTACGAGCGATTCATACTAGCTCAGAGGCTCTAGCACACAGAGGACATCGTTTTCCTCAGCCTTTAAGTGAGATAGGGACTGTTAGAGGTGCTGCTGGAGGTCGAATACTAGTTGTCATTACTGCAATTATTTAGTTTGCTCCTCTTTAAAATGCCCATCACATTCTTTAAAGCACGTGAAAGTAGCTAAGCAGGTACATCGAAAACCGGATAATAACATAATCATAAGAGGCAAGCAAGGAGTAGATAAAGGACACATAGACTACCCGCTTTCAACTAGGTAGTAGGGTTATTTTAATCTAGGTATATATATTAAACCATTTCTATCTTAGACATAAAGAGTAGGGAAGTTAGGCCTCCTTTATTCTAAATATCAAGCGCCTTTAAGCATTATGATTAATTCTATCTTCTTTCCTACATTATCACGTCAAATTATTATTTCATATTCTACAACCAAAACCAGGAAAGATATACGACCAATACAATAGTTCAGGCTATATCAGCCCAAATAAAAACATTAAATGTCCCTCATGTAACACTACCTGTCACCTTAAGGCAAGTGACCTGAGCAATCTGTTGGCGACATATTAACCGCTCTTATAGCTAATGTATCCAGATGATAAGGAGCAAGGGTTACTTTATCACTATACGACACCAGAATTCTCTCCATAGCCTAGGTAGTTTACGATGACCGGATTTAGGAGCGGGAACATGGAAGATAGGGGAACAGTTTGCGGTATCTATTAGCGAAATATAGGCGGACTAAAGTATCTATAGGGTTTATCGGTCGTCAGTTATTATATCATAGACATCTGGTTACACGTATAGTCAGTCACTATTTTAGAGGAGTCAAGCCATGCCATTCTCTTAATTAGACCAGCCCAGATAATATACCGTAGTGAAGAAGGCCGAACATTACAGTATTATAGGTCCATCTTGTAACAGTGGACTTGGTGTCCAATCAGCTCTAACCATTGCCTTAATTTATTAAAGAACTTACCATGTTGGCCCATAATTAACGGGGATCTAGTCAGCAAGATTCCAAATCCAGTAGCATAGCCCCATCATTGTCCGACTGCCTTGCACCTTCAAATCACTCGCCAAGCTCGTATAGACTAGGTTGCACCTCTTCATTCCTCGTCACACATGCAAACATACTCCAAAAAAGGCAGGTTTATCAGTAGATAGTAGAGACACGATAGTATCCACTATAACCAACGGACCAAATAAGTGGAAAATATGACAACTAATATATGGTAGTTATTGATACATGTCTTCACATCGCTAAGGTACCGGGTACACTAATCTATTGCTAATATCATACTATAAGCAAGTACTAGTAACTACACGCTAGTGCTTAGGGACCAGCTCGCCCAACACAGACAATACCTACAATCTAAATCTAGCCCTTCAAGCATTCTATAGCTAACCCCACTTATTAAGCAACAACATATTAGCTTTTTTCAATATCTCTACCTTGAATCTTTTAGACAACGATCCTTTCGCGCCCATGGCTCTATCCATCACCCTCTCGCTAAACGGGAATGACTTAGATGTTTTTAGACAACCTAAATATCTAGATCAGGCATACAGTGCTACCAATGAATTATTAGACAAGATTAAGGTTTCACGCTACTTATAGCAGGGATTAAATAAACCCCAACCTACAAGAATAAGAACAAACTTCATACGCTTTCTCTTCAAGAGATCTCGCCTCGATTCTCCTCAGCAGCATCACATAATAAAGCTTCGAAGTATAAACAGCATATCTATCTTACTCTATACGGCATCTTTCACTAAAAACAAAATTTTAAATATACCAGACGCACAATTCAATATACTTGTTTCTCATGGCGACCACTTTCTAGGCTCACCTGAAGCTATTACATCTAGGCTCCCCCTAGCCATCATTAAATTAGCTCTCTCAAGTTCCATCATCATAGAGGATAAGCCATATCAACAGTTTCACAGTAGTAAGCTTCTGCCAGTCCATGCCATCACTTTTACAGCTCACTAGTAATACCCGAAGGTCTAGAGAGTATCTACATACATCAAACCGCGGCTTATCCCCAGAGCTCTATTAGCATTTCGCAGATTCACACGCCCATTCGCAGAAAATCCCTCAATTAGCCACAAGAAGAGGTAGAGTCTTTACTATATATACACCTCACTCCCAATACCGCACATACTAACTGGACAGTTCTGGATCACAACGGGAACAGTTTTTAATCTTTATCTAGCAAATCATACATCTCTTTAAGAAACCAGGATAGCAGACTCTACTCTCTAACCAGATAGTAGAAACACTCCTTATAGCCTCGAAATATAGGACTGTTACCGAAAAGTCGAACATGATTGATGCTGCTGCGGAGATCCTCACACACTCGGCACTAATATCACTACGGGCAAGAGTCGTGCATCGATGAAGTTTAATGTTTCGCCTTTGAGGAGATGCTTCGACCTCCGAGCGAGAGATCCGTACATTTCTTTGCAGTTCATTAGACCTCCCAGATCATCTCAGCAACCAGCTTCACTTATCTCTTGCGAACAGCCATATATACCGGTTTAATTTCTCAGATACACAACAAGAGGCCAGAAATATTCATCTAGATGGCGATCTTAGTGAGGACCAGTTTTAGCTACTGTGGGATCATATCTACTGTGTTAGCCGTATCATGAAAGGAGAAGGCCAACTCTCGAGCGCAAAGGTCTGCTTTAACAAATGCTACGCAATAGCGAGCATTCGATTGAAGCAGGTAATCATATAGTCTTCTCTGGCGGATCTTTATTACGAGCTAGACTATGCTGAGAGGTCCGAAAACGCCCAGCGTCACCATCTATGTCGAGCTAGGGCGCTTCTAGAGTCTGCCTTCAAATTAGTCCCAGAGCGAAATTCGAAGGGCTATCGGCGCCTTCTCCTAGCTTTTTGCGAGGTAAACATCAGACAGGATCACCAATCTGAGGCAAGAGAACTACTAAGAAACCTATTGGCATTCTATGAACAGTTGCAAGATCTTGACGTGGTCAATCAGCTTGGATATATGCGTTCATATATAGCCTTAGCCCGCACGTGTGCCCCTGAGCGAGCGGAATAGTGTTGGAGAGAGGCCCTACGTCTAAATGCGACTTACAACCCGGGGGAAGAGGAGGTGTTCACTTACGCTGTTATATACCTACACCTCAGCTGGTACCACTATCTTTCTAGGGATGTAGAGGAGGGCAAAAAGCTACATACCCACGCCTACAGAATCCTTACCAAGAAGAGGACGCAGTTCCTAATGCCCAGAGTAAGCACCTATATCTTTAATAACATTCAAGCGAGATTGCTAGATATTAGAGTAGCCATATTACCCACTAGTATGTTATACTGAAGCTAGTATTAACATAATTGGGACCTTTACTAGACCACACGCTATAAGGATCGTGATCTTCTCCGCTGTGCCACGTTAAACATAAGTAGAAACTCATGCCTATCAGGTAAGTCGCCTAGTGGCCATTCCCCCAGCTCCTTAAACCACGCCAGAGCATCCAGGGGTTCAGTATAGTCAACGAAAAAGTTCAAATCCACCCCACACTTAAGTCCACTTATATCCCCCAAGTTAAAGAGGTTTCCGCAAAGCCTAGCATTCTTAACATAGTTGACTGGAGATCCAGCCATAACGCCCGCGGCATACTGCCTAGCAAAGTCCAACAGGACTTAAGGAAATGCGAAACCTAGTCTAGTTAGAACAGGTTTAACCAGCCAGCAAATCCAAACTCACTTCCAAAAGCTTTTACAAGAGCTTTACAGGCAGCTAGATAAGAGCTCATAATGCCAAATATATCGTCATCATTATCGAGGAGGGCCAGAAGTAAGGTGGTCGCCAGACATCATTCCCAATAGTTGCGATGAACAACGAGCTAGGTGATCCAGCATACCTGACGATCCCCATATTGCCAACAGCAAGCAAAGGCATTACCTGCCAAGGTCCCGTTAATAGTGACTCTTACATAGGAGCTTCATAACCCTTCGGGAAGACATTAGGCCCTTAGGCGGGATTCGCTCATTTTCACGCAACTGCCTGTTCTTGCTCATAAGCTAAGTACTAAAACATCAAAGTAATCACTCACCTAGCTTACCGAAGGAGCATCCACCAGGAGGCAACTGGCCCCAGATTCCATAATTCTCACTAAAGAGCCAGGAGGCATCCTTAAGCATATCCTCTATAACCTATTCACATTCAAAAAGTTCCATAAATTAGTTCAACATCCTCACATTATGAGTATTACTTCTTCTCTACGGATATTAGGGCTCGAAAGTTTTTTCATCGACATCTTTAGAGAACTTAACGTTTCAGGTGGTGCAGTAAGCCATCATTACGTGATTACAGGTTGCGGGGTCATAGGCATGGGTCTAGGGATTAATTAGCCGTTATTTAATTATAAGAGGAACAAATACTTCAAGGGGGATTCGGCATTAATAATTAGTATATACTCTAATTATAGGGCTAGAGTAAAATATAGGTCTTAAGTCAAAGAATTTCGATTTAGCGCCTCACTGACCCACTTTTATCACTATCACAAATATTAGACAAAAGTGGGGTATATAGATAACCCACCACACACTAAAGATCCACCTTACCACTCTCTACTCCTAATACAGAGGAACATCCAAACATTTCAAAGGCACATCAAATTACAGGTGTTAGTAGCTTAACAAAGGGACATGTGCCATAAGCTTAATAGGGCTATTCCCTCTTAGCCAAGTGTAAAGTGGAAAAAGCCTAGGTATAAAGAGAAGCTGTACCTACGGGGATATTGCCAACAGCTGTTTTACCAAGAACATCACCATGATGCAACGCCCACACTAGCTCGTATAGTATCAGGCCCCCAAGGCCCTCTATAAAGCTATTACCCTAGATCCACCCAAGATACAACTTCTAGGATGTTAGTATATATCAGTTACCTTCTCTTCAAAATACGAACTAGCGAAGGGCCACATCAGAGTACTTAAAAGGACACAGAGTAGCAATGACCTAGTAAACATCACCATCCTCATCACCCTCATCATTATCTCTCGCTCTAAACTTCAATAAGCCCACAATCAATATAGCCATTATCAGCGATTACGAATTCATGAACGCTTAGAACTGCTCCTCCTATAATTATAATAATCAAACCTATATCAGCACTTACAGCAGCTATAGTAAAGACAAATAAACCAGGTTGGTCACTTATACAGTTATCTTAAACGATTTATAGTTCTAACCACACTTCCAGTGCCCTATCCCCTTACTCAGCGGAAGCTAGGGAAAGCATATAATTAAGTCTACATAGTGGGGAAATATTCATTAGGAGATCGAAGTAGGACTAGTTAGGTAGAGAGAAATTAATCCCAACTACCAAGACACAATACTCTCCAAATCAGGTGAATTCGATTTCTACGCCAGTAATTAGCGCAAGCTAGCAAGACATAAAGGATAATAAAGAGCCAGTTACAAGCGTAATATAGCAGAAACAGCGAAACAATACTTGAATATACCTTAGGACAAATACTCAGCGAAGTCAATATACCTTCTTCACCACTCCTCTTGCTCTAAGGCTTACTGAGCTCACTACATCACATAAATCCCGCCAACCTGTTTCATATGCAGAGAGCTTACTTCAATCGATTCTTCCTTCCATTAACCCATCGCGTATATGCTTCAAGCACCTCAGGAAATTCATAATTCTCCAACTACTTTACAAGTCGCTCACGCCATTCCCTCATCAATAGGTCATCCAGATCAACCCCTCTCCAACAAAAGTCCATAGCACCACAGCCAGCTAGCTTAATCCTTACCCAGGCAGATAGCACATAGCCAGCCATTTCCCAGTCGATAATAGCAATATCACAGCCGTTTTCTAGATCAACCATAACATTAGTCAGCCCAAGGTCGTTATAATTAAAGATAAAGGTTAACACATCCATTTACAAGTGCTCGCAATTTCAGAGGAGATTTTCCAGGCTAATATCCATATAATTAGCGAACATATCGAGCCACAGCTCAAAGACCCAGGCTCCATCAACACCCATAATAGAATCTAAGGTCCACGCCGACAGTTCTTAGCAAATTTCAGCAACACAGGAAACACACTACTGCTTTTGCTCGCTATCCATTTCCCTCCATACCTCGTCAATACTCTTACCTCAGACACAAGAAACAATAAAGTAGATCCAATCATTGTCCTCAGTATAATGCAAGGCTTTAGGTACAGGGAAGCTGAGATTGCGGTCGGCCAACCAGCGAAGCGTGACAGGCTCCGGGGTAATATCTTTAAACTCATGCCGCTTCTTCACCTTAAGGAACGCATCACCCAGATCAAAAACGACTAAGGCATCTCCAACATCATACACAAGTTTCAGAGGGCTATCTAGCGAGAGCGGTTTAGTTTCTAGAAGCCAAGACAGCGCGTCTAAAACAGTGAAGTGCCAGCCATTACTATCCTTCCACAGGTAATCTTGGGCGGATGCTAGGCGTTAGAGAAGAAGCCTGTCATCAATAAGCCACGAGTTCTCATCTATCTCCTTAAGGGAGTCTCAAACATAGCCAGGCATCTCAAAGGGGGATTCAGGGTAGGTAAAAAGTATACACCACAATATAATAAGGTAGAGGAGGTATACATAATAGAGGGGATAGAGGGAGAAATATATAAGCAGTAAGAGGGTGATATTTAAAATACACATCAGCTTACCTACTCCTTAACGCACATTACTACCTTAAATAGCGCCTTAGGCATATATACTATGCCTAGAGAGGGCCACATCAATTACTCTAGGTGGCAATCATAATTAGCTGGCGGATGAGCAATTAGAGTCACGCGGATACAACATTAGCAGGTTATTTAATTTAGAGCGAGGTTCAGCTGCCAGTCAACCCCACTAACCAGGCACAGCTAGTGCCACTTTTACGCCCAAAAATAGACCCAAGCCATCGTCTTATACCTTGTCGCTTTTACAACAAACAACATCCATCTCCCTTTCCCAGTTCACATCTCCCACATATCCAACCATACTATCACCTACTTACGCTAATACAATCGCTACCTCCGTCAAGTTCCAGGCCCTTAAGGAACAGCGCCTTCATACTATATCGACCTATTACAGGTATCAAGGAAATAGAACTTTATTTAGGACTACTATTTTAGTGAAATATTATAAATTACTAACTTCTAGCGCCTAAAAATAGGATCTAAGCTATCTTCTAGTACCTTAGTTACTAGTGTCACTATTATAATTATTCTTTATTCCTACTTCTTACTAAAATTCTATTAGTACTTCTAAACCTTATAACTAATATATAATTTGCCCTCTATTAGCTATAAGTTATAAAGATACTACTATATAGAGGTTACTATATACTTATTAGTGATCTTTATCTCCCTTTTTAGCTTATTTTATTAAAGACTTTAATTCTAGACTAGCTTAAAGAACTAGATCTTAATTACTACCTAGATATTATTATAGTAATAAAGCTAAAGAATTAATTACTAATTTTAATACTAATAAGGAGTATTAAAAGTAACTTACTCTAGAAGTAAGGCTTAAGAAGGATAAGTAAGTACTTTTATTAACTCTTAAGATAAGACCTAATACTCTTCTAACCTTATAATACACTCTATAGGTATTATATTAAAGAGCCTAATACTATATATAGGAGTATCTCTATAGTCCCTCTAATAGTATTTATACTACTAAAATTTATAATAAATACTATATTATACTTAAATAAAATAGTTAACCCCCCCCTAAATATTACTATATTTAATATATAGAATATATAATACCCTTAGTAACCTTAGCTTACTTTTAGTTTAAACTTAAGGGAGAGTATATATAGAATCTTATAGTAAGTAAATAGATAGAATACTATAGTTATATAAATATTAAAAAGATTATAATATATATAGATAGAGTAATTATATTTTCTTAATAATATAAATAGATAATTAATAAAGTCTCTAGGATTAGCTTATACTACTAGACCTCTTATATATTAGATCTATCTCTCTATAGCTATTTAGAATTTCTTAAGGGCTTAAAGATACTAGTACTAAAGGATTATATTATTAATAAAAGCTATAAATTATAGGATATAATCTATTACCTATATAAGTATAAAGAGTAATTATTTTATAATAATAGTCTACTATAGAGGTTTAACTCCCTTAAGGATCTAGAGACTAATATTAAGAAGAATTTAAATATTAGAGTTATTATTTTAAAATAATATCTACTTACTATTTAGTAAATACTAAATTACTTTATTAACCTAACTAAAGTATTAAGTATACTTAATTAGTCTAAATTTATAAATAAATTAATCTACTTCCTAATACCTTACTATATATACTATATAGTATATAATAAAAATCCTCTAAAATAATAAAGCTTTTAAGGAAAAAAAAGATAGATTAATTAATTAATTAATCTTATATATATATAAAATATATTACTCTTCTAGATTATTTCTAGATAATGTATACTATAAGTAAATAAAAGAGGGAGAGATAGATAACTAATTATTTAAGAATTCCATATAGGTATAGTTATTTATATAACTATATAAATAGCCGATATTCGCAAATGCATTAAGCTTCTTGGTGGTCACGCGCCGCTTGTATTAATTAGCCAGTGGGGCATGCATTAGTATATAGTCGCTATCTATAGAGAGTCACAAAGCCACCATTATATAGAGGCAGCAGAGTGCTCGGTAGCTATACTTATCTCCCTTTTTAGCTTATTTTATTAAAGACTATACTTCTAGATTAGTCTAGAGAACTAGATCTTAGTTATATAGTAACTATTATAGGTAAGCTCTAATAAAGATAAAAAACTTATTTATTAAAAAAACCTACCTAAAACTCTAAATCCTCCTCTAATATATTAAATAGGGTAAGCTTTAGACTTCTTAATCTTCCTTAAGAAACTTATATATAAATAGCCTCTATCTATATAAGACTAGTTCTTATAATTATTAAAGTAATAATCTTTCTTTCTTCTAGCTCTCTTAATATCTTCTTATTAATATATATATTAAACTTATTAAAGGCTTACTATATATAATTATTAATAAAGGATAAAAACTAAGTATTACTTAATATTAATTATAGGTATATATCCTCTATAATAGTAATAAACTTTAATATAATAATATTAGTACTAAGTCTTTTTAGTTTCTTTTATATTAAGGGTATAAGGTTATTAAGCTTATACTTAAGAGCTATAGTATAATATTCTAAATAAATTATAAATTCTAAATATTATTACTCTTAAGGATCTAAGCTATTAAATAGTAGATATTTATAAGACCTTATATATATAAAATATATAATAATATATATAGTCTTATTAGATATATTAAGCTATATTAATAGTATTATATAAGTAGCTTAGATTATTAATAGGAGTTTAAGATATAGTTCTAATATAGAATAGTAAGTACTTAAAGTTAAGTTATAAGATAATATCTATATAATAGAACTTATATATAGCTTAAAATATATAAATTAATATAATTATATTATAAGATATTTTAAATAGAGCGATTACTTATAAGACTTAGCTATTTACTACTATAGACTACTTTTTTAGATCTATAATTAATAAAGTAATTTTAAATTTAAGGTATTATACTACTAATTTTCCTTTATTAAAGAAGATAATAATAATAAATAGATAAAAATTAGATTACTAGTGTATATTACCTAGTATAAGGAGCTCTTATAATTATAGGAAAGGATATTAATATAAATAATATAGTACTTACTACTCTTTATAATTACTAAAGCTAAGTATATACTAGATTAAAGAAAATAAAAGGTAGATTATATATAAATAGAAAGTAGATAGTATATAAAAATAGAAGGTAGATAATATTCTAGTATAATATACTATCTTAAAATTAACTAACTAAGCCTTAAAACTCTACTTTTATACTTCTTTTAATCTAAGATAACTTAATTAAACCTTACTAATAAATTATATTTTTAGTATTTTATAATAACTAATATAGTGCCTACTTTATATATTAGTAGGTTACTTTAATATAAGGAGTTTAAGTAGTCTATTAATTATATAATAGCTTTTATAGCTTATAATAATACTAATATAACCTTAAAGCCTATTTAATAGGGAAAATTAAAGCCTATTTAATATAAAATATTTAGTGAATTAATTTAACTATATAGAATTTAAGTAGGGAAAAGAGGGTCTTATACCTTTAAGGGTATACTAGTACTAGATATAGTAATAATTTAGATTTTAAATTCCTATAGGTTAAAAAGAATAGAAAATAAGGTACTATTTTAGTATACTCTTTTTAAATAAACCTATATTATACTTATACTAATTATAGCTAAATCCTATTTACCTAGTAATAATAATAGTTATAAGTAGCTATTTAGTTCTATATCTATAGCTATTATATATAACTATAAGGGAACTAGTATATATTAACTCTAGGAATAATTAGGTAATTTAATAACTTTTACTATATCTATAATATTATATTAGCTATAAAGCTAAAGCTTAGCTAGTATAGGATTATCTAATAGGTATACTATACCTTACTAAAGTATAAGTATATAGTATAGTATAAAAGGTAAGTAGTATATTATACTAAATCTCCTACTATAATAATCTTTAATAGATAAGTTAAAAGCTAAGAGGGAACTTAAGTTAAAATATTAAATTTAGTAATAAATAACCTTTATTTTATCTAGTACCTTATACCTCTTAAACTTTATAGTAGAGTAGGAGATAAAATTTATAGTAGAATATAGGTATTTAACCTTTTACTAAGGTATTATATTAATCTTAATAATAGTACCTACTATATTATATAGTATTTATAGTATACTAAATAGTAAATAGTAGTAAGGAGTAGTTCTTTTAAGCTATAATATTATCTTTCCCTAGATAATATAGGGCTATAGAGTGAAAGCCTATTAAATATTATAACTTAGCTAATTTAAAGTTACTATATTAAGCCTATATTAAAGTTTACCTTATAAGTTAAGCCTATTAAAATTACTATCTAAGTAATATAATATTATTTATATTTAATATCTCTAGAATACTTAGCTTAAAGATATTAATCTAGCCTTTAAATTAAATAGTTATATAAACACTATAGCTATATCTAAACTCCTATTAAAAGATAAGGAGTTATTTATAATAAATACTTAATTAGTAAGCTTAGGAGAGTAATAGTATAATTACTTAAGAGTATTTAGCTATATTAATATAGGTTTTAAAATATAAAGTCCCCTAATATATTATTAAATATTACTTATAATATTTCTCTAAGAATTTTCTATCCCTATTATAATATAAGGCTAATAAGTTATAGAGAGAATTATCTAATATAAGTTTTATAATCCTAAACTACTAAAGGAAGCTCTTATAGTAGTAGGGGCTAATATTAAGCCCCTAAAGAATAATAAGAAGTAATAAGGAAATAAAAGACTTACTTTAATTAATAATACTATCCTAAGGCTTACTCTTATTAATAATAGGATCTTACTAAGGAAAACTACTAGTAAGCTATATTATTTCTACTTATCTAACTAAAAGTAATCTTCTAGCTAAGGTAGTATTAAAGTATCTATTTAGCTAAAGCCTTAAATACTACTCTATTTTAAATTAAAGAGTAATATTACCTTATACTATTTATTTAGATATCTCTAGTATAAAAGGGTTATATATTTCTAATTATAGGTGCTACTACTATTAAGGTGCTTATTAGTATAGTCTAGCTTAACTATAGTTAAAACTATACTTATATATATAAGATTATCTATAGTCTTAGTATTAGTAAAAGTCTCTTAAATAATTATAATTATACCTATAGGCCCTAGGTACTATATAAGGAATAGAGCTATATTAAGGTAGGATCTTATATATTAACCTAGCTATTTTTTAGGATTACTTCCTACTAGAGTTAAGTTATATAATAAATAGTATACTATACCTTATCTAGTGTCCTTTAAATTTATTCCTAATATATATCTAATTAGTATATATATAAAATTCATAAAGTAATATTACCTTAATTAAAATATTAAGAATCTAGAAGATATAGCTCTTCCTTAATTAGTAAGTTAGCCTTTCTTTAAAAGTAAATATAAAATATAGACTAATAGTACTCTCTAACTTAAAACTACTTATTTTATTCTCTATAATATTAAGAAATAATATACCTATAACTATAAATATACTTTTATAAGGAAATAGCTTACCTCTATTATCTAGATTAAAGGTTTATTAGCTTTACTAGCTAATTTAAGAGTTAGATATATAAGGCTTATAGAAGAGTAGTAAAAAAAAGTAAAAGACTATCTAAATACTAAGATAAGAAGAAGAGTAATAGAGTTCTATATACTATAGCTAATTAATATTTTAGGGTAAAAAATAAAATAGGTGCTATAAATAAGAGATATAGGAAATATCTATTTAAGAGTACTATAGAAAAACTCTAAGCTTATACTACTTACTAGATGCTTATACTTAGCTAAACTTCTTATATTTACTAGAAGAGATTTGTTTAAGCCTTTAAGCATACTATTAAGTTCCACGTGATATTATGTACGAAGATTATAGATTACTGATCTAGCACTCTCTCTCCGATGTAAATTACAAAGATATTACTTTGCTCGCCTAGCTAACGAGGGATACATAATATTGATAAACTTATGCTCTTAATATAAACACTTTGCCCGAAGTTCTTCCCAAGGGGGCTAGCATTCTAGTAGACCAGTCCCAAAGTGTGCGAGGTTAGACTAGTGGCTAGCGTATAAAGCCTTCTTACAAGGGCGGTCGCTACTTAAGTCACTTAAGTTATCTCACTAAGAGGGGTGACTTACTGAATTTAATCTTAAAATAGAACCCAGTTAGCTTCAATAACGCGCGTATATTATGTAAAGTCATACTATTAGCGACACTGATCACCGCATTCCGTCGTACAATTCACGAGGCTTATTAAATAATATCAAGGCTCTTTAAAGGCAACTTATAGGGATATTTATCGATAACACCCTCTCTTTAGAAACGCGCTCGGGAATAGACTCCTGCTTCAAAATACAATATACCTTCGGAGCAGAACACCTACATAGTCATTTTTTTGCTTTTAGTTCTCACCGAAATGCCATTAGTGCTCTTAAACATTATAGCCAATATAGAATTTACCCTCCACTAGTCATAAATCACGAGGACACTGTTTTACAAAGGTAGTAGCGCGCTCGCTAACGATCTTTCTCTCCCTTTTCAGCTAGTTTTATCAAAGGCTATATTCAGATTAGCGTAGAGAACTATCTTAGCTACTAGACAAGCTCCATCGTAATGATCAAGCAAAGGCATTAATTACTAATTTCGACGCCGACATGGAATATTAAAAGCAGCTAATTCCTAAAGAGAGGCCTAAGGAACATAGATAAGCACTTTCTCCGCCCTAAAGTCTAACTAGACTAGTAAACAGGAAGCGCCAAATTGCATAAGTTTTAAGCACTAGGTACTATATATCTCAGTATCCCCATCTCTCCTCGGTTAAACCAGCTCAAATCTAAAACTCAAGGCAGGCTCCTACTCAACCTCAGAGGCCTTAGCACTAGTACCTAAAGCCATCTCTTCCTCACGAATTTCTAGCTTAGCCTTCCTCTTATCCTCCTTACTCTTCTTCTCCTTCTTTTTCTCCTTCTTCTTCTCCTTCTTTAAAATACCTTTCCTTTCTTCTAAAGTAAGTAGTTCTAGCGTACCCTTCTATCTGCCTATTCCTACTATAGGGATTACTTTAGCCTCCATATATAATACATCTATAGTTCTAAGAGAGCTCTTGATTTACCCCCTTTCAGCTTTACTACTAAAGCTAGAGCCCTAAGCCTTATCTAGTTTTTACCTTATAATTAATTAGGTAAATCTTATTTCTAGTTTTAGATTAAGATAAGGCTTATCTAACTCTAGATACTCCCTAAGATCTTTAATTTAAGTCCACTTTAAAGGATTATATCTAAAGTTTTAAAGTAGAAGTATATAAATATCTAGATGGTTTTAGAGAAGTATATCCCAGTCTCCTATAGTACTGGATAGTTTTCTTAGATTTTTAAAGTATTATATAATAAAGTCTATATAGAACTATCTTAACTTTATAGCTAGTATAGTATTATCCTAAGCGTACTATATATTATTATAGGGTATAGCCCTACTGAAAGATATAGCTATATACTAGCTGTAAAGATAGCTTAGCGTATAGTTTTTAAACTCACTATATAGAAGCTTATCACCAAGAACCTAACACTTTACATTAATGCTAGGATATAGTAGTAGTAATAAAGATTTATAGCTTCTATAATACATCCATTCCATAAATAGGCTAAACAATTCAGGATTATCTTCTAGAAGCTTAATTCTTTTATTATAGGTTTCCTAAAAATCCTATAAACAGGCTATTTAAAAGAAGGAGGAGTAATATAAAATTAAGTTCTTAGGAAGAGACTATATATTTAATAAGCTTATCTAAGTATCCTTATTTAATAAGTTTAATATACTAATATAAATCTCTATTATATTACCACATAATCTGTCCAGATTAGCTACATTCTATAGAGTTCAGTAGAAAACATACAGGTCTAGTTTCCTTCTATCATTTCTTAGGCTTTTATTTAATAAGCTTATAAAAGGCATAGTAAAGACTTATTTATTCATGTTTATAGGTGAGCTAGCCTAGCCTTGCCTATAATCTATAAGCCTATATTCCTTAAGGCTAAAAGCCCTATACTCTTCTTAAGAAGTTATAATCTAATATATTTAAGGATAACCTTTAGAGCGGTCTTAGAATAGAATTACTCACTTATTTCCTATACCAGGCGTTGTATAACTAGTATCTTTTATTTTTAATTAGTAATAAATACCTAAGGACATAGCTATAGTTAGGAGTTATACTAAACATATTCAACGAGGATTATTTAAATAAGAGCTCATACTATAAAGAGAACCTAACTATAGAAAATTTAATTAAGGTCTAAATAAACAGTTTAATAGCTTAGGAAGCAGGGTAGCAACCTCCCCCCACTTTAATCTAAGATACTCTAGGTAGAAACCTCTTATAATACTAACTCCATACTTTATATAGGAATAAAGTAAGTATTCAGGCTATAGCTCTTACTATAATTCTACAAAAGGTTATAGCTAGGATAAGTTTAGCGAGCCGCTCATAAATAAACACATCCTTAGGCAGAAAACTTAAAGTGCCTGTTCACTAGTGGTTCACCCCTACCTCCATTTGCGAGCTCTTAAATTCAGGTTTAGCAGCTACATTAGCCAAAGCTTTTGCCCCATCTCTTTATAATCAAGGCCCACCAACCTACAAAGACCAATCAAACTCTAGGTACAGACTACCACAAGCAGGAACAATATCATCCGGTCCACCTGGGACATAACGCCGCAAGCGGCGTTCAACTAGTCAATAATCGAGAACTAATTGCCGTACGGGTTGGAAGTAGCGTACATCATAACCCACTACCTGCCATTATTATTTCTGCCAATGATCAATCAATTAGAAACTTAAGGCCCCTCTACCACCTAGTAAGCTAAGTTATTATCCTTTATCTAGAGATAGATAGTATAAGACCTGAATATTATCTAGAACCTTATTAAGCTATATATATTATTTTATTCCACTTAGATTATTAAACTTTTTCTACTATTATATATAAACTTAAATTAACTAATACTAATTTCCTATATTAGAGATAATTAAATATACTTTATTTATCTTATTCTCTACTATATAAAGGGTTATATACTCTATATCTTACTATTACTACTAAGTATTAATAAATCCTATATTATATCTTTAAAAGACCTTTAGAAGTTATCTAAGTTTAGTAATTATATAGTTTCCTATAAAGGGCAAACTTATAATATATATAAGTATATTATATATATATAGTCTCTAGTTATAAAGGTAGCTTTCTTTAGTAACTTTAAGGTAGGGTTTTCTTTCTAGAGATATAGTAATTCTTAAGAAAAGCTCTACTAATATAGAAATAAAGGAAGCTATATATATATACCTTTATATAGATAAGTATAAGCCTATAGTAATTAAAGCTATATTAAAGTATCTCTATACTAATATTTATACCTATTTAGACTCTATTACTAGCTAGGCTATTCTCTATATTAATATTAATATAGCTACTAATTACTATTAAATTAATAATCTCTTAAAGCTATCTAAAAATAATCTTAGTAAATTCTTAAGTAGATTAATATAGGTAGAATAGCTTCCTACTATTATTAAAGCTACTATAAAAAAGTAAGTTAATTAAAAGTTATAGTTATTAGTTATATTAGCCTTAGTAAGATTTATAGAAACACTTACTAAAAATCTAGATTTTATATTACTAGATCTTCCTAAGGACTTTAGAAACCTTATTTTTTAAGCGTGTATATCCTAGATTATATATATAAAATCAGTAATAATTAAAGGTAGAGCTAAGCTTAACGCGAGCCTTAAGCCTTATAATTAGACACTTAAAAAAGACTAACCTAAGGAGGGTAAGAGATGGCAGATTAGGCGTGAATCTAGAATATATAGGCTCTATATAGTATCCACTAGATTAGTAAAGCGATAGATATATATTAAATATTCCTACCTACTATTATTATATAAGCTAATTTCCAATATCATTTCCCTATAAATATATCCTAAGTTATTAGCTCTTATAGTATAATAACTAAGTAATTAAATTATAGAGCTTATTATACTATCTACTATAATATAAACATTATTAAAGAATAGTAGCTAGCTTACTATTAGTCTAGCTAATATTAATAGGAGGGGAACTTTATTTAAACTATAGAACTAGAATTATATAGTAGGATTAAAACTATATTAGATATAGTAACCCTATCTAATAAGTATTAAGATAACTTAGGGGAGAAAGAAAAGTTAATAATATATTATTATCTTTACTAGGGTAACTATTATTTTATAGAGGGAAGGTTATATAAGATATTCCTTAGTAGTAAGTAGTAGGTATATCTTACCTATTTAGAAGTAACTATTAAGAGTTATAAATATACTATATTAGAGAAATAAATATAAAAGAAGTTAATTTAATATATACTAGCTTCCTAATAGTTATAATTAATTAAAATAAAGATACTATATCTTATATAGGTAGCTATAGAGCCTTTTTATAGAGTCCTTATTATTATTACTTATCTTTCCTTATCTATAACTCTTTATAGCTTTTTTAGGAACTCTAGCTTCTTATATAAGCTAAGTAGTTTAGCTCCTAGTCCTCTTACCTCCTTTTTATTAATATATCTTTAACTTCTTCTACTCCTTAATTAACTCCTTTATACTTATATAATTCTCCTCTAGCTTATAAGTTAGCTTTTAGTCTACTCTATAGTATTACTTACTATTAATTATCTTTTTACTTATAATCTTAATAGCTTCCTACTTACTATTAAATATCTTATTTACTACTAAAGGAGGGGTAGGAGGCTTATCTATAGCTAGACTTATACTAATACTCTTATTCTATATCTCTATATTACTACTCTTAAGACTAGCCCTCTTAATATTTATTTTAGTAGTAAGAGCTAGGTATAATGCTTTAATAGAGGGGTATATTAAGAAACTAGTAGTTTTACTATATATAAAAGCAGAATCTAACTTAGCCTATATATATAATAACTCTTTAGTAGTAGAGAGCTAATTATTATCTTTATTATATTTTATAATAATATTAACTAGCTTATTAATATTATAATTAGTATATACTAAGGCCTTATCCTAAGACTATAGAGATTTACTATTATTAATACTATAATCTAAATTTATATCTTTATTAATAATAATAGTATAATCTATAGTCTTTTATTAACTTTATCCTTTTTAAGGTCTAGAATAGAATTAGTATATACTCTAAATCTTACTACTACTTTTAGTATTACTATCTATCTAGATATAAGAGGTTAAATTAGTATTATTATTTAGCTATATAGCTTTTAATAGCTCTTTAATTAATAAGAGCTTATTAAGTAAGCTAGGAGTCTTATCTATTTTTACTTTAGTTAGTATATAGCTTACTTATATACTAACCCTATTTCTTATACTAGTGATCCTATCTAAAGTCTCCTAAGTATACTAGGGAGGCTATATATTATTAAGATTCTTAGCTATATTTAAGGTCTAGGTATAGTTTTAAGGTAAAGAAACTATATATTATTTCCTCTTTAACTTTTATAGCTTAAACTATAGAGGTTTATATTACTTAAATTTAAAAACTATCTTAAGAATAGGTTATAGGTAAGTTTAAGCTAAAAGTTAAGATATTTTAGATTAAAGTAGTATAATATACTTAGGCTAATATAGAAGTTAATAGTAGATATAATATTAATATATTATATAAGGAAGGAGGGCTTTATTTTATAAATAGAGCCTCTTTATAATCCTCTCCCCTTTATCCCCCTCTTCTATCCCTTTTAATACTTAAAGATATAGAGCTTAAGCTATTTAACTAAAAATAAATTATAGTAAAAGTAGGCTCCTTAGATTCTATACCCTAACTTTCCTAATTTAATTATTACTACTAAATATAATAAAATAAGCTTTATATAGTTAGTAAGATTAAGGGGCTTAACTAACTATATATTAAGGCTAATTACTCTTAAGACTACCTAAGTACTAAGTAGACTAATATAAGTATATAACTAAATATAGTAAATAGTTTAATTAGTAGGTTTATTTATTCTATAATAGTAAAATAGTAAATATCTTAATCTTACTCTTACTTTATCTATATATAGCTAAGTTATATATAAGATTATTCTTTAATTAGCTTTCTTACTCCTCTTACTATATATTTATATACCTTTAATATAATAATAGGTAAATAGCTTTAAAAACTCTTAGAGTTAGAATAGTTCTTCCTAGGCCTAATATTTTAGCTAGTAGATAAAGAATAATATTATAGGAATATATATATCTTATTCTTATCTTATACTAACTAATACTAAGGTACCTTATTAGCCCTATTAGGCTATAGTATTAATATAAGTAATTATATTATCCTTTAGTATTTTAAAGATATAATTAGAAAGAGTAGTATTATTATAAGCTAGATCTAATATAATTAAGTTAGAGCTTAGTATATAGTATCTTAGCTACTATAAGTAATATACTATTATACTCTACTTAAGTATCTAGCTATACTTAGTACTACTATATAATTATACTTAAGGTAGATTTAATATTATTAGTAATCTAAAGGAATTTATAGTATATAAAAATTTAATAGCTTATATAAGCTAATAATAGTATACTCTTTACTTAGTAATAATAATAATAGTAATCTACCTCTATAAAACTTATATTACTTTATCCTTACTTTAGTATTATCTTCCTAATATATATACCTTTTAACTTAAGTAAAGGAGTTAAGATAATAGAGAATTATTAATAATATAGTTACCCCCTAATTAAAGATACTAAATATAAGATAGAGGCTAATATAGACTATTAGCTAAGTCTAAATAAACTAAAAGCACCTTATTCCCTTATAGCTAATTTAATCCCTATTTAAGCTCTCCTAGCTTATATTAAGAGCTAATAGCTCTCCTACTTATAAATCCACTTAAGAGGTAACTTATTAACTCTAGTAGTATAGAGATAAGATAGTAAATATACTATACTACCTAATTACTTAATATATAATCTTAGCTAATATTAGCTACTTAAAGATTATTATACTATCTTTAGTAATTATTTTTAAGATACTAACCTAGCTATATAGTAAGATAATATTAATACTTAGTAGAGTTATTACCTTATAATAAAGGAGTAGGAAAAATAAGACCTTTAGTATAATATTAAAAATACTAAATAAATAATAATTATAAAGGATATAGATAGTTTATAGATTAAATAGCTAATAAATATAAATATATTATTTAGGTTATAGTTAGGCTAAGAGTAGTAGGTATATAATAGTAAAGCTAGAAAATAGGAGGAAAAAGGAGACTATAGAGGTATATAGTAGGGGTAGTAGGGGACTAACTACTTTATAGTTAATATAAAAGTAGTAAGTAATAATAGAGTTAAAGATTTCCTAATATAGTATTTACTTAAATTAGTAAGTTAGACCTACTATTTTTAAAGGTAGGTAAGCTATATTATCTTTTACTAAATATAATATATATTTACTTAGTTTTTTATATTTTATTACTTAAAAAAGTACTAGAAAATATATTAAATTAAAATTACTTAATTAAAGTTTATAAAGAAAAATTTAAATTAGAGAAAATCTTAAAGAAAGAAGTTAGGAATAAATAAATATTTTATTTAATAAATAGAAAAGCTATAATAAAAATAATAATATATAGGAACTTATTAAATATTTAAAGAATTATTAGTATTTAATATATTAGTTCTACTAGGAAAAGAAGAAATAATAACCTTATACTAAGTAGTAATATTAGAAGAATTAGCTTATATAGTATTCTAATTAATAACTCTAATAGTGCTCTATAATTAAGCTTTAGTAACTACTTTAGACTTTTAGTATTCTAACTCTTTTAGCTTATTTAATAAACCCTTTTCTTTATAAAGTATTTCTAAACCCTACTTATAAATCTATTACTTTTAATAATATAATTATATTAGTTTATTTAAGGCTTTATTTATTTTAACTTATACCTTTAGAAGATACTTCTTAGTAATACCTTCTTTCTACTTTAAGTAATAATATTTATTTATAATATAATATATTAAATTAATAAGTAAGAGGAAACTAAAAAGAGAAATATATAACTTTTTACTAAATAATATTATAATACCTAAATAGTTATAAGAGTAACTATAATAAGTATATTTAAAATAGTACTCCTTTATATTAAGTATAGCTTAATAATAAAAACTATTCTTTAAGTAAAAAGTATAAAGTATAATATTTATACTAAATTCCTTAATTAATAAAGCTTTAGCTTTATAATAATTAGTAAAGGAAACTTTCTTTTTAGCTATAGTAATTAGTAAGGGATAGATATATAATAAATAAAGGAAGAAGTTCTACTTAGGCTATAGAATATAGTCTTAAGGATAAAACTAATAGAGAGGGAGTAATATATTATACTTTAGTTATAAGCTACTTTATATTTATATTATATAATATACTTAAATACTAAGAATAATACTTAAGACTAAGTATTAGTACTTATTATTAAGTATATTATACTTAGTACTAATTAAAATATATAAATACTAAGTACTATAGTATATATATATATTTATTTCTTAAATAGAAGCTCTCTCTTAGATAGTTATTAATACTATTACTACTACTTTTATTAAAACTAGCTCCTTAATACTTATATATTAGTAATAACTTATATAGTACCTAAATAACTTAATTATACTACTTAGAATAATACTCTAATTAGTTTAATCTTAACTTACCCTAGACCCCTATTTAGTATAAGTTGCTTAACTATTATACTTTTATAGTAACTTTATTATCCTTTTTATATATAATAATAATATTATCTATATAAAAGAATAAGAGAATTCCTAACTTAGTATAATAATATAACTTATAGAGAATTAATATAAAGTTTAAGCTTTATAAAGTTAATTTAAGCTCTATTTACTATAAAAGAGGTATAATTTATAGCTTATATAATACTTTCTTAAGTAATAAGATATATGACTCTTTATTATATTTCCTATAATTAAGTAATATTTATATAAATATATTATTAAGTAAATTAGTATTTATAAATATATTTACTATATTAAATTATAGTATTTTAAGATAAATCTTATAGTAATTACTAAGAGTATTTTAAATAACTTACTTATTAATATAGCTATATAGGTTTCTTTAATAATAGCCTTCTACTATTAGTCTCCTTAAATAATAAGTCTAGCTTTATACTTTTAAAGATAATTATACTTATTAAACTTATAAGTATATCTCTATATATAATTTAATATTTATAAATCTTAAATATATAGATTAAACCTTAAAATCTTAATTTAAGTTTTTATTTACTTATAATTATCTAAATAATTAAGTTTACCCTACTTAAACTCTCTCTTAAATTTATACCTCTTTAAATCTCTTAATATATTAAAGGTAGCTAATAGCTATCTTTTATAATATACTTTACCTTTAGGTATAAAAAGCTTTTTACTATTTTAAGCTTTAATTATTAATTTTAACTTACTATATTTATATTTATTATATATAGCTTAATTAAAACCTTATTTTAATTTTTTATTAAGAGTATAACTAAAGTCTTATATAAAAGGCTTAATTAAGTTTAATTAGTAATTCCTAAAGAGTCTTTAGCTTTATAACTAGCTTTCTATTTAATTAAATTTATTAAGAGGCTTATAATTAAGCTCTTAAGTAATATTAAAAAGGAGTAAAATAATATATTAGGTATTTATTACCTTCTATAAGGTCTTTCTCTTTAATACTTTATTATTAATCTCTAAGTTATTAATTAGTTATTTAAGGTTTATTTCCTTTATCTTAATTTTATCTTACTCTTAAGTTAGCTCTATTACTTAATTAACTTAGTTAGATTAAAGTATTAATTAAAGCCTCTCTTAAATTTCCTTTAGGGTTTAATCCTTAATAGTTTTATATATTTAAACTTTATCTAGATTAAATAAGTCTTTTTTATTAAAAATAATATCCTTAATAATATAAATATATTAATAACTAGATTTTAAACTTAAAAGATATTTTAGGAATTATATTTAACTAAATAGTTTATTTAAGCTTTAAAGTCTAATTATAATTTAAGATATTAAGTCTTTAATTATATTATTTTATTTAGTATAAATACTTTAGATCTAATAATCTTAAGGTAGGAAATCCTTAATTAAGCTTTAGCTTTAAGGTCTATAGTTAGTATTATTAAAAAGAAGTTTTAATATAAGGTTTTCTAATTAAGCTTTACCTTTAAAGTTCTATTTAATAAATATATAGCTATTCTAATTAATTTAAGCTATAGCTCCTTAAGTAAATTACTATTAATTACTAATAGCTTTACTTTCTCTTTTATTACCCTTTAAATATTTACTAAAGCTATTTTACTATTATATATAAAAAGTATACTTTTCTACTTTAATTACTTATTATAAAGGAAAATATAAATAAAAGAGCTCTTTTAAAGCTTATTATTTATTTTAATATATTTAATAATTATTCTATATTTAGTTTTAAGTATTTAAATAAAGTATATTAATATTTAAGGATATTTACTCCTTTTAATCTTTAAAGTAATAATCTTAATAAAATTAGAATTTCTATTTATTATAATTATATATAAATTATAATCTCTAAATTTAATTAGAAGTTATAGAAGTTAATTAATAATTACTCTTTAGATTTAAGCTTAATTCTCTTAGTTTATATCTCTCTTAGTATTTTATCTTTATTAAGCTATATATATTATATTTAATAATTATAGGCTTAATATTTATACTTTATTTATTAAGGTTACTAAGTATTTAAGTAATTTAGCTTTAAGTAGTAAGGTATTAATATTAATAAATTAAATTACCTTTATTTAGTCCTTCCTTTAAGTTATAAATCTAAGTTAGAATTAGGTAAATATAGCTTATATTAGTATTTTAGTATTATATTTAATAATATATTAATTATAGTATATTTCTAGCTTATATAATACTATACTATTATTATATTTAATTAAATCTTTATTATTTCTTTAATCCTATTAATAGCTTTATTACCTTAATTTAATAAGTAATACTAAGTTAATACTTATTATTAAGTAATAAGCTACTTATTCTAAAGTAAATAATATAGTTTATTTTATTTATTTTATATTATATAATTACTTTACTATAACTTAATATTAAAAAGCTTATAGAACTTATAAAGACCTTTTTATTATTTATAATTTATTTATAATTCTTAAATCTCCTCTTATTATTAAATAAATATAATATAGTTCTAGAATTAATAAAGATTAAATACTTTAATAAATAGCTATTACTCTTAGTAAGAAATATAATTATAAAGCTTAATATTTAATTTTAATTTACTAATTATTAATTTTAGTCTTCTTTCTCTTTAATAAGCTTATAATAAAGCTTTTAAACCTTAGGAGATTTATTTAAGTACTTCTTCTATATATTAAAGATTAATCTTCTCCTTTTAAATTTAATTAGTATATTTTCTAAAAAGAGTAGCTAATATACCTTTATATTAATACCCTTATATTACTTTCTATATAAGATATACTTAGGGTATTTAAATTTATTAATCTTAAGCTTTTTTTACTATTTCTCTTTATATTATTTAGTTTCCTCTTTTATTTATTACTTTTACTTCTCTTTTAAAGCTTCTTCTCCTTAAAATATTAGATTAAAGTTACCTTTAGCTATTTAAGGTTTAAAGTCCTTAATTAACCCTCCTTTTATAGATTATAATTTTAACTATATTTCCTCTCTAAATATAGAGGTAAATATAATTATCTAAAAGGTATTATTATTAATCTCTTTCTTATTTTTACTTTTTATAATTTAAAGTAGTATTTTAAACTTTAAATTTAAGTATTATTTAAGATTATTAAGCTACTTAAGTAGAGAGATAGTTATTAAAACCTTCTTAAGTTATATAACCTTTATTACTTCTTCTAATTATTAATTTAAGCTAATTAGTTTATTTTAAGGCTTTTAGCCTACTTTAAAGAAGCTAAATATACTTCTTAAGCTTATATAATTCTTTAAGGATTATCTACTTTATATATAGCTTTTAAGTTCTTAAAGAAAAAGTAAATATTATTATTCTCTCCTTTTTCTACTTTAGCTAAGGAGTAAATTTATATATAAAAAGAGCTAATATATTTAATTATTTAGTTAAATATATTATATAGTTTATTAACCTCTTTATTAAAAATAGTAATTAAAGTATAATAAGAGACTTATTTAATCTTAAAGGCTTCCTTATCTTTATTAAGAAGCTTAAGATATAACTTTATAGGTTATTCTCTATAAATAAACCTTAATATTTTACTTTTATTTAGGTCTAAGACTTTTACTTTATATTATAAATATATTAAAATTATAGGCTCCTTATACCTTAAGTCTTTATATTTATTTTTATTATTTAATTATATTAAATATAGGACCCTCTTATAGAAGGCCTTTATTATTAAAGCTTATTTAAAGAAATCTTAATTATTTAATTCTTTTAAGCTTATAGATATCTTAAAAGGTTTTATTTTAGCTAATTAATATTTAATTAAGCTAGATATATTTTATATTATTAGTTTAATACTTATTTTTATAGTTATAATTACCTTAAAGAAGTATAACTCTAAGACTCTTAATTATTAGATTTTATATATAGAAGTAGATATAAATTATAATTATATTAATTTAAGTTATATATCTCTAGTACTTTTAGAGGGGATAATTATATAAATTACTATATACTTCTCCTTTAGGCCTAAGGCTCTTTTAATCTAGGAAAGGAGATATATTTATATTAAATTAACCTTATTTTAGCTAATTATATTAAGTTATATAATGCCTTAGTTCTAATAAAAGTTATTATATTTAAAGTTTATAATATTTATAAGAAAAGTTAGATTTAAAAGGTAGATTAATTAATTATATTTATAAATATAATATAGTATTTACTATAATAAAATATTTATTATTTTTATTAATATATAGCCTTTTAATTCTTAATATCTAGTAACTTATATAATTATATATTTATAGTAAGAAGCTTAAGGATTAATTAATTATATAGCTATTTATCTTTAATAATAAGTATTAATATCTTTAATAGCTTATATTTTAATATCTTAATATATTCTTTAATTTAAATATTTATATATTATACTTATAGTTAATTAAGGTTAGAGTAGATTAAATAAGAGCTTAATAGTATTATACTATAAATAGAGGCTATATAGAGCCCTCTATAAAATAGCTAGAAATAGCTAGTAGATAGAAGTAATTTAAGCCTTAAGAATTATATTACTTTATATATAAGTGAAGGTATTATAAAACTAGGTTTTAACTATAAGCTATCTAACTATAGCTATTCTATAGCTAACTTTATAACCTATCTATAGCGCTAGCCTAGTTATAGCTAGACTTAAGCGTAATAAGTAGGATGTTTAAGACTTAAGTATATATAGTAATATATAAGACTTAATAAAGTTAACTAATAGTAAAAGTAGTAATATATTGCTTTAATAAGTAGTTAAATTATTTATAGTGATTATAGAATAAATATATTATTAATATAGACTTAAGCTATATAGTTCTATTAAGCTAGAGATAGTAGCTTTTAAATAAATAGAAAGTAGTATTTTAAGGTTTATAAAAGGAGTTATATTAATAAAAGACTTATATTTAAGGTATATTATTATTAATATTAAACCTTATATATAGCTTAATATAAGCTTTATAGCTAGATAAAAAAGCTAAAGTTTAATATATTATAATATTAAATATAATATTAAGTTATTTAATTTTTAGTATTTAAGAATTTCCCTTTTTTTTTAGTAATTACTATATAACTATATAGCTCTCTTACTTATTAATATTAAGTTATTTAATTTTTAATATTTAGGAATTTCCTTTTTCTTTTTTAATAATTATTATATAGTAATAAGTAAAAGAGCTATATAATTATATAATAAGTATTAAAAAAAAAGAGGAAATTCCTAAATATTAAGAATTAAATAACTTAATATTATATTTAGTATTATAATATATTAAACTTTAGCTTTTTTATTTAATTATAAGACTTATACCTAGCTATATATATATTGAGAATTACCCTATAGACTATAGGGTAGATTAGGTTACCCTATATTAGTTGATTAAATGATCTTAGATCGGTATAGGGTAAGGAGGATTGAAATAACTAAAGCTGGAAGCCCTCTGAAGCCACCGGCCTAACCCGCTGTGGCTGCCCGTCAGGGCAATTACGTTAGCGGTCATAACTGCTGTAACGGTTGCTGTGGCGTCTGTATTAGCGATCTTGTATTACGCTGTGGCAGCTGTATTAGCGGTCCTTGTGTCCGCTATAGTAGCTGTATTAGTGGTCCTTGTGTCTGCTGTAGCGCTTGTATTAGCGGACCTTGTGTCCACTGTATGAGAACCTTAGCACTTAGTTAGTGAACCTCGTAACTACTGTAATAGCTGTATTAGTGGACCTCGTGTCTGCTATAGCACCTGTATTAGCGGTCTTGTATCCCTCTATATGAGAACCTTATAGTGGTTATAGGCCTGTATTATAGAAGGCAATGTGTTATCTTTAGGGCTCTTAGAGCCCTGAAACACCTATAAGTATAGGGCTTCCTCCCTGCTAGATAGAGATTCTTTAAGCTAATAATTCACTCTTTTATCTACCCTATAGTCTATCTTCTTAGCTACCCTATAGCTAATAAAGCCTTTCTTTCTTACTTAGAGCCTGCTTCTTCTACTATGCCTTGTGAAATAATCTCTTTAGTATTCCCTAGCCTACCCTATAGGCTAAACTTACCCTAGACCTAGCTTACCCTACAGCTAGTCTACCTTACACTAGAGACCTTAACTTAATAAAAATATAAAGTTTAATATTAATAATAATATACCTTAAATATAAATCTTTTATTAATATAACTCCTTTTATTACTATATAATATATAATTATATAAATTACTAAGTATTAGGAATTAATAAGCTTATATTACTAATAATAAAAATTCTACTATAGTAAATACTATACTATACTCTTAAATATAATAAACTAATTAATATTTTTATATTCTTAAATATTTTAATAAATAAACTTTTCTTAATATAAACTCTCTAATATCTTAATTTAATCCTAACTAGGAATATAGAACTAAAACTTAGCTTAATATCCTTAATCTTTAAGAGCTACCTCTACCTAAATAAGTTTAATATAGTATATAATATACTAAAACTAGAGGTTATATTTTAGGTTATAATAAGTATAGATAAAGAGATAGCTATTATTAAGATATAGTATTCTATTTAGCTATATTTTATCCTCTTTAAGTACTTATAGTAATACTTAACTATAGGCTATATAATAAAGAGATAGACTTAGTAGATATAGTTACTAAATCTATATTATTATAAATAGCTTTATTACTATAAATAGGCTCTTAATTAATTAGAGGGGTATATCCTAGATTAACTTAAAATAAAGCTATCTTATATAATATCTAATAATTATTATTATATATATAAGGACTTAGTTATATAGCTTAATTAAGCTTTAATAAGTAGAGATATTTATATCTAATATTATTATTATTATAAGGTATTTAGTAGTTATAGTTAGTAGTTATAGTTAGTAGTTATAGTTAATAGTAATAAGTATCTCCTTTTAGGGCTATAGCTAACTTATATATTAATTAGCCTTTATTAAAGTTTTTAATAAGATATTAATACCTATACTTAAGCTAAATATATAAATATTTAAGTTTTTATAGTATTAAAGGTTTAGGTATAGGCTATAAATTATATTTTAAAAACTATATATAATAGTTATATATATAGACTAATCTTAGGACTAGATAACCCTTATTTATAGTAAGAAAAAACAAATAATAACTCCTTTTATAAACCTTAAAATACTACTTTTTATTTATTTAAAAGCTATTATCTCTAGCTTAATCCTAATAGAACTATATAGCTTAAGTCTATTTATAATTAATAATTTATTTATTCTATAATTACTACCTTTATTAAGATAATTTAATAATATATTAATATACTTAAGTCTTAAATATCCTATTAAGCTTTTATTTAATCTACTTTAACTTTATAATTATAAGTATATAAATATCTTACTTAAAGGATATACTAAGATACTAAAGTATAAGTTACTAAAGGTATTAATACTTATTATTAAAAATAAATAACTATATAATTAATTAATCCTTAAGCTTCTTACTATAAATATAAATAATTATAAGCTTATAAATATTATTAAAGTAATAAGGCTATTAAAGATTTAGATATCTTTATTACTTAATTTAAAGTAAATAATTAACTTATTTAACTTTAGTAGTTATATTCTTAATAAAACTAATTTCTTTAAAGAGGAGGATTTAAATAATAAGAGTAATATTACTTAAAAGTATAATTATTATTAACCTTTTTAATTTTAAAGTATATATTAATATAAAATAATAATTATAATTATTATAACCTTTAGTTAATATATCTATCTTTATATCCCTTTTAATAATTATTATATAATTATATAGTTCTTTTACTTATTATTATTTCTTAAATAAAAATACTCTTTTAAATAATTATTAATATAATTATTATTACTTTAATATAATATATTTTATTATACTACTTATACTAGCTAAAGTATATTTATTTAAATAATATCTATTTAAATAGCTTTTAATTATTACTTTTATTAAAACTAATTTCTTATATTTATATATTAATAATAATTTATATAATTAAAATAACTTAATTATTTTACTTAAAATAATTTTAATTAATTATATCTTTAATTTATTTTAAACTTTTATTTAATTTAAATTACTTAATTATTATATATTAATAAGTTTTATACTTTATTTTAATTATTATATAATAATAAAAGATAATATATTTATTATTATAATTATAAATAATACTTTAAAAGTATTTATTATATAAATTAAATATCTTAAGCTAAATTATATTAAAAATATAATAATTAAATAACTTATATTAAATAAAGGTTTAAGATAAATTAAAGTTAAACTAATTAAAGTTATTTTAAGTAATATAATTAAGCTATCTTAATGCTATATAAATTACTATTAAATATAACCATTAAGGAGCTAATTTTAATAATAGCCCAGGTCCGTCGGGTAGGGGGTTCGCTCGACCGACGTAAACTTCTTAGGCCGGCCGCCGAGCTGGATGAGCGCGGCTTTGGCACTGTCGATAGCATGCTGATTTGCTATTTTCTGGACGAACTTCATGTTTTCTGGGCTAGACTTTTGTTGCACGAGGTTCCTAAAAGCACCATCGTGACGCATCTCGTCGGCTACGACATTTTCGTCGGGGGTGGTCACAAGCATGTCAAGAGACTGCCCCTCCCTTCCGCTTGAATGCCCCCAGTCCTGCAGACTGTCCGTTTGGTCTTCTCCAGGGGAAGAGTGGCCGACGAACTTCTTCTCTTGGTCAGTGCCTACAACAGAGACGCTGTTGCAAGTTCATAGGTTGTCTGTTTTGATGCCCTTATTCCCGACAACACACCCGGCATCATCTTGCCCGACCTTCTTCATTGCATACACCGTGGTAGTTAGTGTCAACCAGAAGAGCAACAGGTTCATGTTGAAAAGCCGGATGGATGAGACGGCTTTGGCCATCCACAAGTATCAGGCTATAAGGTCTTGCGAGGAATGTTTGTCCTTTGCGTGTATAGTATGAAGTTTAAAGAAAATTATATTAAGGGGAATATTTGAAATAAGAATATATAAAAAGAAGATGAATTTGAATTTGAATCCAGAGGATAATTTCAAGCTTCACCAGCTGACCTATATATACGATTGAATTCCATCAGGCTGCTCGTCAGCTCGGGATCGTCCACCATGGACTCTGTGAACATGTTCTGGCCACACCAGAAATAGCATCTCCCGTATGGCGCTAATATTAAGAAAGAAAAAAACGCCACGCCCAAGACTAAACGAGGCGATGCTAATCTTCTCAGTGTGCAACCAGAAATCCTGTTTTGTAAATGATGGCACACGCCTCTGGAAAGGGCATTGTATCGGTTCTATGGACATCCCATCCCGATTCAGTAGCATAGCCCGTCCTTCCTACTAAGCTGCGATGGTTTCCCGTAAAAGGTGTAGCACTGGCCAGTAATTTGCTCCTAGGATAGGCAGCGAGCACTTTCTTAAATATTAGTAGATTAGCTATTGCCCCCTTCTTGCATGATATGTCCTTATTTTGCTGTCGCCTTGAGCTAGCAGGGCTTATTTTTGCCTTTCGTTTTCATTTTTCATTGTGTGAGATCCGCTGCTCGAATTCTCGCACCAATGCCCTTAGTATTCAAGAAATAGCTCATTCAAAGACTGGCTTCACTCTATCACTTCCTCTATTCCTCTTTCATGCTGTGCCAATTTATGAATACTCAGGATCCTTGAGGGCTGTATGGTTGATCCCACCGAGACCCAAAAGGACCTTTTTCAGCTGACTACTCTGACAGTCGATCAGCTCACCTCCGGCCTTTGTTTCATCACTCCATCATATGTAGGGCTCACCCCGAATTCTTTCGGTCGCTGCAAAACCGCTATGTAATCTACTGCCCCGCGCGAAATGAACCCATAATTCTTCATTTCCCACCCCGAGAACTCGCTTTGCGTCTTGCAAATCAGTTTACCAGCGCAACGGAACAGTACTAACCTCGCTTCCCGACGCTCAATCGCCAGCACTTTGCAGAGCAGCAGGAATTAGCCAAGGCCTCTTCGTTTCATTCATTCCCCCGCCTCCCGGCCGAAATCAGGCTTAGAATATGGGAGTCAGCTCTGTCAACCCGGAGGCTATTCACCGTTCACCTCAGGGAGAGCCCTGGTGCGTCAGGCGGTTACAGCCTTTCAGTCAAGCAGCCACCCCGGATCAGCCCACTCCTACGCACCTGTCATGAGTCCCGGTAGGCTGCTTGGAGATATTTCAGGCTCCCCGTTCGTCTCGATAACTCCAAGACGCTGTGGATCGCACCGGAGAGCGATCATCTCTTCCTGCCCAAGTTCGGCGTCAAGACCGGCGTCTTTGTGAACTTCATCAATGACTTGAAGGCAAACGACCCCAACCGCGTTGGCCTGCTCCATATTGCTTTCGACAGCTTGTGCGCCAAGACTCTGACATTCTTGAAGGCGTTGGCGCCAGACCACGACATCCCTCGAGATGCACAGGACACCTTCAAGGCTTGCGTCGCACGGCTACAGTCTGTGTGGTTCGTTCATCTCCTATCAAGAGATTCCCGTATCAGCCATGGCCTCCTCACAAGTACTAGGAACAGGTCCATAATGGGCTACAATCGTAGCATCCCAATCTTCCCTCACGCTGTCGAGTTTGAGCTACTCGGCTCAGATCCTCGGCCGATTGAATCCAGCCTGGAGGGGCAGACAGTCTGGCAGGATCCCAAAACCGCCGTCCAAGCATGGGTAAAGCTGGAGAGGAAGCTTGGTTTCCCCAACAAGAAACGCAAGGGCAGTAAGGGGCCCAGCCGTGAAATCTCCCACCTTCTCGCCATGGCCGCAAGAAATGGCTACACGCGTCGGGCCCCTTTCGAAGTCAATTCCGAGCAAACCATGGATGACTGTCTGCAACTCGAATTGGACACGCTGAAGAGTTATTTTATCGATGGTGTTGGTAGTTTATGGCCGCATCTATACCATCAGGAGGTCGAGGAAGGCAAGGAGTATCTTCTGTCGGCAGCAGGGTTTTGGGTTTTCCCACTTGGAACCTTTAAGACAGTAGACAAATCGCTTGAAACTGCAGTGTATAAGGATTTCAGCGGTCTTCAACCTGGAATCGGACTCTTTAAACTGTGAAGACGCCTTCGGGGGGTTGCCGCAGCACATAATGGCCAAGCCAAACGCACAGCGGCATGTGTGAACGGAGGAGAGTAGCGGAGAAAGTAGACAATGGGCACGGATTATATTTTGATATTCAGATCTTGAGTTGTTTATCCTCGACCAAAAGCGAGATCCTCACCGTGACATGCGGCAGAAGCAACTGTCCTGCACCTCAAACTAAATAATACCATGCATTCTCTAATTCCCTTGGTAGCCAGGTCTTCCATGCAACCCATTTGCGGTAATGCAAATCCACTCTTTATAGCTGGTCACGTTCGGTCCGTTTCATCCTCAGCGGCTCCAATTTGAAACCATTGGAGGACAACTATTCAAAGTTGCTATCCATTGTGTTGAGATATCGGGTCTAGCATCATTCATTGCTATTTTTAACTTTATACTTGAACTCTCTCACCCGTATTTGAAGTCGAAGATATCTCATTAACAAAAGTATTAAAATTTGCACGATTTAGTCAATCTGGTCTCAAAATATTCGCCACTGTCCTTCGGGATTTAACTCGATGCCAGACCTGCCAGCACCCTGTTTCGCAAAACTCCTTTCCCGTATTGTCATATCATCCCCCCATCCAGGGACCAATTACCGTGTTACTCTGAGAGGGTGTGCTTCCGTATTGAACATGTACTCATCCAGGCTGATCAGGCTCGGCTCGGAAAACGTCAGGTAAAAGTACTTGAGTGTTTCGCCGGTCCAGAACGACTCCATCGAGTTGGACTGGCTCGGCATCTTGTCGGGGTCGTTGATCTCCCAGACGGCCGTGTTGGCAAGCTTGGTTGCCGTCACCTTCTCGATGGCGTTGAACATGTCCCAAGCGGACTCGACGAGGTCCTGGCGACCGGTCACCCGGTACAGCACCATGACGCTCTCGATGGCCTCGGGTCGGAGAATGTATCGTGTATCGGGAATCCGGGTAAATCCCTTAGGAATGTTCCCGTCCGAGATGATGGCGTCGGCATCGGCGTCGGAGGAATCGACGCCCTTGTTGTTGGCCTTGACCACTTCCTTCTTCCAGCGCCTCTCATCCCATGGACAGTTGGTGACCGAATCGCAGGCAGCCATGAAGAAGAGCTCAGGCATGACGCCGTGGGGGAAGGCTTTGTAGGTGTATACACAACCGTCCGTCAGCTTTCCTGCAAGTTCAACATCCTTTGGCCTGCTGAAGAGTCTGCCTCCGATGGCAAGCATCCCACCCACAAAGCACACCAGATGCTGGCCCTCATGCTCATTCACGACCGATGTCTTTCCGTCCTCGCCCTGGATCGTCTTTGCAGGACCAGAGATGAGAATGTCTTCATTTGTGGGCGTCATTGGTCGGAAGAAGTTGTACTTGGCTGCGGTGTCAATTGCCTTCTCATACATGGCCTGGTAGACGGGCAGCCGGCCGCCCGTCATGGCGGCCATCTTTGGCAGATATTCATAGACCGAATCAGCCATGGCGCCCAGAGTGAAGGAGTTGCCCCGGTTGAACACCCCGTCCTTGGTATCCACGACCAAGGGCCACATGCCAGGCAACTCAGTCGAATCCTGCTGTGCTGCGAACGTGTCGGTGATGCGTTGGGCGGCATCAAACCATTTATCGTCCCCGGTGATTTGCGACAGCCGCGTGAGCTCCATGCACAGACTGCCCACCTCGGCAACGAGGGTGCCAGAGCTGGCGGCCTGCTTCTGGCCCTTGATGGCGACGTGCAGGTCCCAGCGGGTGATGGGCATGTGGTTGGGTGTGTCGAACGCCTTGTAGATCATCTCACCCACCTGGGCCGCCTTGCGGAGCAGCCGGACGTCCTCGCTCATTTCGTAGGCGGACAGGAAGCCGCCCAAGTAGCGGATCGTGGTCTCAAACACGTTGATCTCGCTGAGGTCCGTGTGGGTGAAGTCGATGTCATCAACGGCAGCGACGGCCTCGGCAAACTCGTCGCGCAAGTCCATGATCCAAAGGGTGTCAAGCGAATCGATGAGGGTGGCAGCCCAGCCGCCAAAGGGGTTCTTGCGGCCGCCCGAAACGGGCTCAAGCTCATCGGCCATCCAGGCATGCTTCTTGTACGAGTTCCAGCATCGCAGGAAGGTCGCCTTGACCGCCTGCTGACGCTCGACGCGCTTCTGTCGCTGGGCCTGCGACTCGGCAGGGAAGTTGGCCTGGATCTTGGGGAAGGGTTTGGGGGGCGTCCAGGTAGGGAACTTTTGTAATTCGCCGACGGGATAATTGATCTTCACTTTCCTCCAGAAGTAATCTGGGTCTCGCCAGATCGACTCATCGACCGGCCACTTTGTTGTTTGTTGGGGCTGCTGCTGCGTGCCGGGTTGGGCATCAGGAGAAAGGATGATCGCGTCGCGGGCGCCAGAGCTCCAGAGGTAAAAGAGCCCAGCCAGGAAGAGAGCAGATACAAGAAGCGAGCGCTTGCTCCTGAACACCATCTTGGCGAGATGGACGGGGATTGAAATTGATGGCTGAGGAGATGCAAAGTGCAGAATGAAATGATTGAAGGGAGCAGAATGATGTGAGACACTGAAAGAGGCCACTAACCTTTAGCGGAGGGAGAAAAGCCACTTCGCTATAGCAGCCATTAACAGTGACGATCAGCACCAGCCGCATGCAGGAGGCTGATTTGAAGGGAGGCCAGTGTTACATTTATGCATCAAACAACCACTCAGAATGTTCCATAGACGCCCCAAAACGCCTCCAGAAACCAACTGGCGAATGGGAACTATGCTGGCGGGTCGGACACCAGAAATTAGAAGAAAGACATGTTCAGCCAACAGGCCGTATGAAGATGTGCTATTCACACCGTAACACACCCCAGCCCGTCATGGACATGCACAGTGCGCCCCAAAGCTTACAGCCAGCCGCCCAATTTCGTTCAGCATAATCGATTGGGGGGGCATGGTATTGTATTCTTGCAGAGTGAATGGCATCTCTCTGTTTTACATCATGTGTATTGGGAAACCCTTCTCGAGCATTGATCGACCAAGTCTGGCGGCGGGCGACCACTCCCCTATCCTCTTTGTTAGTCCCGGTTGCTCGGGGTGCTTGTTACGTGAAACCATTCCACCCTAATGGCCTTGTTCATGGGCTGGCTCTTGCCTGTGACCATTCTCTCTGCTCTTTTCCCCTCAAACTCAACCGCCGCGTGTTACTACCCAGTTGAAAGCTAGCACCCAACGACACGCCCTGTCGAGATGACACTGCTAACTCTGTCTGCTGCGGTCAGGGATACGCTTGCCTTTCTAATGGAATCTGCCAGAGAATGGGCATTACGTGTTGCTCCAAGTCCACCTTTTTTTTAACTTGATACAACACAGTGTCTATGCAATGATAGTATCTTTTAGCCGAAGTAAGAAGTGTTAATTGCATTCAAGAGTAGAGATGGCAGATACGACCTAACTTTGAACACCCAGCCGCTTGTGTGTTCTCATTGGAAATTACCCCATGGATGTTACGAATGATTAAACAGCATCATGAGAACTAGATTGATGACGATTACGACATATGCTGGTTGCCATAAACTGTCGTCTGTGATATAATTAGAGGCATGCTTCAACTATCATAGTACTACTTTAGTCTTAAATTAATCAATAATTTGATAACTCGAATTAACGTTAGTTTCGATTTAAATCTAGAGGAAATTACATGTAATTGTCAAACCCTTTCAGATTTTAGGATCGTACCTTACTTCATCGTCAAGTATAAAGGCCAAGGGTCATAGCAAGTTTAAATAACTAGAATAACGGGTATAAGGACTCAAAGCTTCAGTAAATAAATCAGTGACATTTTGGGTGTTATTTTTCTCTTAACCGTAAGATCACATAACCAATTTAACCGTAGAAAGATAGCTCCTCACTAAGAAGACGTATATGTCTTCTTGGGTTGATTGGTCGGTCCTGCCCTAAAAGCTTTTCGGAGACTAGCATGCTAATCACCCTGGTTTTCCTTCTTCTTCCTATTTCCCTCTCTTCCCTTTGTGAGTAGTTTCTTGCAACGCTTAATCGTTTTGTGATCAACCCGCAAATAGCCCCGTCAAACTTAATACCAATCGCGTTGCGTCTCTGAGGCCATCAGGTTCTACACAAGCTCGAACTTGATTACAGTATTTGATACACGCCTCCTACGTTTGGAAAGTCTGACTCTTTGAGGTCTCACTAAAAAGCTACATGTTGACCAGCCACATACATCTGTGAGGCCAAGATGCTCGACAGCACGCACCATTCATGGGTGCACTACCATGATGAAGAAATTGGCGCTATTCACTCCACCACTTATCAACATGCTTGCCCGCTATATAATCCAATACTTGTTTCACTTTCCAATCATATTCAGCAAGCTGTTCTTCAAGCTCGTCATAAAGATAATCCCATGGTCGTTGTGGAAACCCCCCACCGCTCAGCGCAGTGAAATGCAGCATGCACTTCCCATTGGCGATTCGAGATCCTGCCTTGAGCCGGAGGATTTCGACTATTTTAAGCCAATCACCGTAGAATAATCGCACAGACGCGATCCGTATTTCCTTACATCTTGGGCTAAGCATGTGAAGCATCTGCTCTAATTCGGTATGGGAGATTGTGACATCTTCGATGCGAAAGCGTTTAACGGTGGGCTCGACTGTCCTGAACCAGCGCGCTGTCTGTCGCCCACGTTGACAAATGGGCCGGTTGCAGTTTGTACCAATGTGCTGGAGCTCTCCGCAGCCGATCGCCACATGTCGAAGGCTGCGGCTGGAGAGCAAGGCCGAGGTGTACATGCACCAGTAACCTAGACGGCCAACTCCAACTACCCGCAGGAATTTAAATGCGTCTCTCAGTTCCATCATTGAGCGTTCAGGAGAGGCGCCGGGTGGGAAGATGTAACAACATCTGTTTATGGGACAGCTGAGCTTTAGGCTTTGGAGCCATCCGCCCGCTTGAGATATGGCAATGGGCAGCTCCGTCAGAACGCGTGCTGGCAGTAATCCGCCTTTGATGTCGCTCAAAGGCATTGGTTGAATAAAGGCGTCTGCGAGTCCCGTGTCTCCCAGAAATAGGCGATAGTTCTTCATGTTGTATCTTTGCTGGACATCATCTGTCAAGTGCAGAGCGATGGGGTGCCGAACTCGACCTAGGGCAGCAGCTAACTGGCGAACAAAGGATCCGTTCATCAAGAGCTCGAATTGTTCATAGTGCTTCTCCTTGTAACGTTCGTGGGAGGAACGAAAGAACTCGTAGCCCGATCTGGAATTCGCTGGCCCAAGATATTGTGCAAAGTTCCTCAGTGTACTAAGCATTTTCTTTTGCCTTTCCTTGGCCACGAATTTTTCATACAGGTCAGGGTCATCTTCCCAAGACCATGGCTTACTTTCTGGCTTCAGCTCCAGCTTGAGCTCTGAATATGCATCTTCCAGTTTCGCTTCCCAGTGACTGGAGAATTCTGAGCGACTGTGAGCCAAGATTTCAGGCCGATAGGCGAGCGAGAGCTGTATCCCGCGAATACCACTGGCGATCCTGGGATTTTTGAGAAGTTCTTTCGCACGGTCTATAGACTCGTACGAGATTTCAAGATATAGGTATGGGCAGAGGAGTGGCGAGGCGAGGCTGCTGAATGTGCGGCACACTCGACGCAAGCGTTGAATGGCCCGTAGCTGCGACGGCCGGGATTCTGGCTCTCTAGAGAACCACTTGACATGGTCTGGTATATACTCGCCCAACTTTTCGAAAATCAGTGCCCAGATCTCGATTGGAAACCCGGGACGAGAGTGGCGTTGTTTCTTCCCAGGCATAGTAGGCGTGATTGTCCTCGGGTGCGAGGTCAGCGAAAATAGCATGCGATTATCTCGTTAGCAAAGTATAAAATGTTCTCTAGAACTTCTGTATTTTCCTGTTGGTTATGTTGTTATGTCTCTCTCCTCAAAAGACTGTGGTTGTGAGTCAAGACGTAATGACGAGTGACTCATACGCTTACTGCGTGAGGCTGTGCAGGGGCTTACCTCAACAGTGATATGAAACGGCTACCCTGGATGACCTAAAATCCCATACCTCCATTCCACCTATCTCACAGACCATGCTCACAGAGACACCACTCATGGCAGCCATAAAGAGGTTTCTTGTTATTGTTGTTATTGTTGTTATTGTTTAACGCCGTACGATCAAGAGGTTTCTTGAGAAGACTGAAGATTAGATCTTTTCTCTCTCGTAACTGCCCGATACAGCAGGTGGGAAGAACGTGGTTTCTGTCGAGATAGTGTGCCTTCTAAAAGTATACTACCTCGTGGTCAGAGTATACGGTTCCTTCACATTGGACGAAGGTGCGCCTATTGGAGTATCGGGGACCCTTGTTCGATGGTGTTGCTGTCATTTCTTTGGACAACATTTACCTCGATCACGGCTTCAGATTTGGATCCGCACTGGGGCAACTGTGGAGAGTGCTGCCCACAGCCCTACGGATGTTCGGCAGATTAGAGGTAGAATGGTAGGGTCCATGATTGTGTGCCGGAACTGGAGAGATGTTCTTAACCAACGGCGTCCAGGACAAGAAAAAAACACACAGCCCTATCTTTCTCACCTCGCCCCGGTTGCCCAGGGCTCGGATGCCAACACTCCTTCATAATCAGAGTTCTGGACTTCTGTTCGATTTGAACAGGGGCCCCGGACACCTAAACTCTTACTCAGGAGGCTTGGGCGGGTCGAGGTGTTGAAGCTCCTCCCTACCCGATCATAATTGCCTGGATATGGGGCTGGAGGATATGAGCATATCTGGCCCATATGTATCTCCTACACAGGAGTCTATCGTCAAATTCTCGGGAAATGACAAGCAAACCGTTGAGTTATTTCTGGCTCTCAAGAGGCAGCTGTGATTGGGATTGCCACCCGCAGATCAGTAGCCCCCTCATTGCCTCTCATATGCTGACAAACCAGTGATTGATTGTTGATTGCCCAGAACACAACCGATAACCCATTCAAAAAAAGACCCCAGGTGAGCCTGAAGCACCTGGTTGCCTGGTCCCCTGCCTAGTGCTTACTTCGGTAGCGCTGGTCTGCGCCTGGGACACGGAGTGATTGGATGTTAGGAATAGTAGCCTCCAATTTCCTTGTTTAAGCATACTGGGGCACAGTCGAGGCAAATATTTAGGCAATCGCTGCACATTTGTGCGCGCTGTCTGGGTTTCTGATATTCTGCCTGAAGCATCTACACTTGCCAGCCATGACGCAGTTCCAAACGGGAGTCTGGTATGACCACTCCCATTCTGCAGCAACTCAAGGGACCATAACACTCCCGAAGAACAATGGAAATATCTTCCTCTCGTTTCTGACCGTCATGGTCACGGTCGCTGGGGCTTGTGCATGGACCATCGTCTCCCTGCTGATCCACAGCTACCTTGTTCGCAGTCGTCCCGACACCGATCTTTTCGATCTTCAGCAACAAGTCACCCTTCGAAACGCGAAGACGCCTCTCGGCACGATCTACGATCTGTTCAAAATCCATGGCGCCTGGTCAGGCCGAAAGGTCCCGAGGCTCGGGCTCAGGACAGCCGTTGCTGTTGTCCCTGCTTTGCTCCTCTTTGGCGGGATGATGACGGCCTCAATCTTTACGTCAAAGGTTGTAACGAGCGAGGATGGAAGCGGTATTGCTCTGGCGCTCAACCAAGGCTGCGGCGTCATTCCCTATTCGAATGTGTCCGCCAGCGACCTGACCAATATCATAAGGGTCAACAAAGTGATCAACGAGACCATAGCAGCCAGAAACTACGCTATTAATTTCTACGGAAACAGAGATAACACACAGTCAATCAAGTCCAAGTTCGTTAAAGACTACCTCCCTTACAAAGTCGATGTCAACGCATCATGTATGTATCCAAGCGCGGCCCGCTGCAAAAAGGATGTGGCACCTATTCGACTAGAGTCCGAGATGCTGGACTCTCACAGCATGTTTGGGATCAATGCAAAGCCTTCCAATCGAGTCGGAGTTCGCACAGCTACAACATGTGGCCTGGCCAGTCTGCAAAATCTGTGGAAAAAGGAGTCGAACATGTTCACATTCTATATGGGAGGAATCAGGAATGAGTCAAACTATACCATTTCACACCCGGCGAGCAACGTGCGTGGATATACTGGTTATCATATTCAGTAAGTCGACAATGGTTTTTGAAAGATTCCCTGAATCAAAACCACTGACTCTCCAAAAACAGGTCTTTCACCGAAGGGAGTTTCTCAGGCTGGAACCCTATTTCGGACTTCAAGCGGGCTGATGCCGACGTCAGCGTCATCTTCTTGAACCAAAATGGGATGAAATACGCACAGAAAGTCAAAGACCCTTACTTTCTTGCAGACGACAACATGTCCGAAGAGTTTTACACGCCCAGTTGGGCAGTCAATCCTCTGCTCTGCTACGACCAGTACATGATTTGCAATCCAGGCAACGGCCGATGTTCACCTTGGGCAAAGTTCGCGAACTTTACTGAAACCGCAATCCACGACCCGACCCTTGGATTCAACGACGCGCAGCATGCCACTGCTGCTCGCATGACTCTTCATATGCAGTTGACTGCGACAGGAGTCCTCATGGCCACCTCGAACAATGCAGGTAAGCCGTGATCTACGCCTGCTACTTCAGTGGTGCCCTTTACTAACCCGTTCAACCAGCGCTATACGCTAGCAACCATATTATCGGTAATGACTACTCAACAGGTCTACCGGATAATCAGTGGCACCTTGAAACCACTGCATGGTTCCAGACCAAACTGGCAAAGATTCAAGCGAGTGTGACAGAGTATGTTCGCGCCCCGGATGAGGAACTAGGCCTTGAAATCATCTCCCCTCACAACTCGGCCCTGAGAGACATGTTCAACGTGACGGATGCGGTCATGGCCGAGCTTCAGGCGCAATGCGAAACCCAGCTGGTAATGAGCAACGGCGAGGTCTCCACCTTTAGTCTCGCTGGCATGCTTATCATCATTGTCATCACTGCCCTTCTCGCAGTGATCAGTTTCTACATGCAGGATATTCTTGACTTCGTTGGCAAGTTCTTTCCAAATGGCACACAGGCTCGCCAGGCGGATGATAAGCTGCAAATTCTTCGGCTCGCCCTTGCTTCGAACAACGGGCCGAGGCAGTGGGAGATAGGGTATGCAGATGTCCCCGTTTCATCCGATTACCACCACGTCAGGCGACCGGATAAAGAGGCGAGTTTGTCTGAGTACCCGCTCGAACAGCGTCTTATTGAGTCAACTACGACCCTTCCGATCCAGTACAGATAGATGAGATATTTGATGCCCTCAGTAGACAAATCTAAATTAGCAATTACCTCCCCGATAGTAACGCACTTGCTACCACTCACCTTTTAAGAGATTGCCCATAATCTTCCCAAGAGAGTTGCTTGGTCATATGGCCGGTATGCTACCATTGCGACTGGAAGCGCTCATCGAGGTGTCATTACATCTTCCGTTCGAAGATTCTGTGTTCTTTTATCTGACTTGCTGGCTTTTCGGGAGAATGCTTTTCATTACTCGCGGGTTAGGTAGGGGGGTTGACTAAACTAGACCCCCAACTAGCACGATGTTGACCAACACCACCATGTCTAAATCATTCTGTCCTGGATCATGACCTGATCCATGAGCAACACAAGTGATCCAAGTATAAGATTGGAATAATGAGAGAGATATTTAGTCTTTTTGTGAATTATTGTGGCAGTTAGTCACATAACAATGCTTCCTATCGTGTAATAATATATGATACTGCCTAATAATTACCCAACACTTTGAAGCACACGAATTTCGCCATTATCATCTCGTCCATTGCAATATATTCCCTATTATAGCAACACCGGGTCTGCTTAGAAAGTACCAAAGACTCGCTGCAATGGAGATTTGGCAATGCTCTTAATACAATGCTCATCGATTAATGGAGCCGATGCTATCATGACTCATGCTGTACAGCAGCTGAGAGGTCGGGATTCGACTTCATGAAATTGAAAGCGTGGTTCAGCCGGGCGACATTCGCATCATCGCCAATGTCGAGGTAGTACCTGTAGCTGTCACGGGACTGGCCATCCCAGAAACCCACAAGGTCTTCGTCCCCTTGGGAATACGTCCAGCAGCGAATGGAGGCGCCAATGATTGTGCAGGCGAACACCTTGTTAATGTCAGAATTGGCTGTCAGGAAGTCTTTACAGTAGCCCAGTGCCTGATCCTCGACAGCTTTGACAAGCGACTCGGTCTGGTTGGCGGCCCTCTTTGCTCCAGCAAAACAGAGGGTCTGCCACGCTCTATCCGGAGTTTCGGCCTCGATGACAATATCGCAGGCCTTGCGGCTCTGGACATTTGATGGGGTCTGTGAAGATACAGAAAATTTCAGGTCGCTGAAAACGAATTTGTTGAAGAGGAACTCGAAAAGGTTAACGGCCTTGTATGCCGTCCGGTCAACCAAGAGATTTCCGCGATCGTTAACGCTTTGCTTCGCCATTAGGTACTTGGTCTCAAGACCCGGATAGTTAATCAAGCCATGGGGCTTCCAAGTAGAGGCATCTATGATCAGATGTTGGAGTTGTGTAGAGCGTGTGTGGTTTGACTGCGTAACGAGATAGGGGATCCGTGTATATGACGCATAGCGCTGGGAGTTGAATACGGTTGGAGTAAGGGTGAATGGGCCCCAGTTTAAGCCTGGCAAACTTAGCTAATCTTGGAGCGTAAGACCGCTCAAGCCCCTACTTTGAACTGTTACGCCCTGGTTATAGGCTGCCCTATATCTATATTATATAATATACTTAAATACTAAGAATAATACTTAGTTCTAAGTACTAGTACTTATTACTAAGTATATTATATTTAGTACTAATTAAGATATATAAATACTAAGTACTTTAGTATATATATATATTTATTTTTTAAATAAAAATACTCTCTTAAATAGTTATTAATACTATTATTATTACTTTTATTAAAATTAGCTCCTTAATACTTATATATTAATATTAATTTATATAATACTTAAATAATTTAATTATACTATTTAGAATAATACTTTAATTAATTTAACTTTAATCTATCTTAGATCTTTATTTAATATAAGTTAATTAATTATTATATATTAATAACTCTTATTTAGTTAATTACTTTATCTTAATTACTATATAATAATAAAAAGATATTATAACTTTTATTATACTTAATAATAATACTTTAAATATACTTATTATTTAAGAAATTATATAATAATTAATAGTATAAATTAAATAATTTAAGAAAGGAAAAATAAAGAATTAAGAGGAAGTTATTTAATTAACTTTATTAAGACCTTTCTTTAAAGATATTTAAGAACTAAATAACTTTAAGATCTAACTTTAAGTATACTTTAAGTTTTTTTTAATAAAACTTATAAATAAGAAAGAATAAATTAAATTTATAGGAATATACCTTATTAAAGCTATATTTTATAATAAACTAAAGAAGGAGGTAAAAAATTAACTCTATAAGCTTAAGGAACTAAAAGACTTATTTAAGTATATAATAAATATAATATAAATTAATAATTATTTATATAAATAATAATAGTAAAAAGGGAATAAATATAATAAATAGAACTATATTAAAGTAGGAAATAAGCTAAATTAAGGAAGTAAATAAGCTCTCTTACTATTTATAAAGTCTAGGATATATTTAGATCTTATAGAGCTAAGGATTATAAAAAAGAGGAAATATTATACTTATAAAGAAATAAGATATATATTTCTTTAGTACTTAAAATCTAAAAAGTAATATAATTAAAAGCTTATTAAGAAAGATAAGAAATAATTAAGAATAATTAAGAAAATTAAGAATTAGACTTTAAGAATAATTTAATAAATAGCTTAAAAAGAAATACTTATAAGTATTATAACTCTTAAATTTTCTATAATATTTATATTTATTTTTATTAAAATACTAAAAGAATAAGAATAATAAGAAAATAATATAATAAAAGAAAATTAATAATAAATTAAAGAAATCTTTTAAGATATAAAGAAGAAATATAAAAAGAGTAATATTAATTTAAAATATAGCTTTTTAATTAAATATAAATTAATATTTTAATATTATAATAAATTTATTAAATATATATTAAAAAAAAGGAAATATTATTTATAGGTAAAAAATATAATATAAATAAAATATAAAGAAGTCTATATATATTATTAACTAAAAATTAAGTAATAAGATTTATTTATTATAATAATACTTATAATTTATAGATAAAAGATAATAAATATTATTTAATACTTAAATAGCTTTTTTAAGTTATTAAATTACTAAAAGAATACTCCTAGAACTAATTACTATATAGAATTATAAATAATATACTATAATATTTTTTATATAATTTATTAATAATAGAAAATAAGGAATAATATATTTCCTTAACTTAATAAAAAAATATCCTTTAAGTATATTAATAAATAAATACTTTACTTTATAAATAAGCTATTTAATATTAATTAATATTCTATTTTTAAGAAAGACTTAGAAAGATACTTTAAAGAATATAAATTTAAGGAATTATTAATTAAGCTATATTAAAAATAATAATATAAAATCTATAAAGAAGATAAAATTAAATTATAATATAAATAAAAAGCTTAAGAAGATTAAGTAGCTTATAATTATAAGGGATATATTAAATAATATAAAAACTAAAAATATTTAAATTATTAATATATAAAGTAATTAATACTTAACTTAATAAGAGAAAGAGATAATAATAAGAATTATATAAAGAAATCCTTTAAATAATAATAATATTAAGAAGAGAATAAATATTAATATTAAGAATAAGTAATTATAATATTATTAATTAAAAATAAAGAAATTAATAAAGAATAAGAAATTATCTTTATAAATAAAAAGGAATAAACTATAAATTACTTTTAAGGAAAAGTAATATCTTTAAAAGAATAAAATAAAATTAATTAATAATTAAGAAAGTTCTAAAAGTATATCTTAAGATATATAAATATACTTAAAATATTTAAGGAACTCTTAAAATAAGTATTTAAATATAATAATAGGTATAATAAACTTAAAGAATAAATTAATTAAATAAAAAATAATAATTATTATTTATAATAAAGTTATAAAATAATAAAATATTAAATTAAAAGATCTTAAAAGTAATAAAAATTAAAAGCTTTATTAATATTATAATTAATATTAAGATTATAAAAAGGATATTTACTATTTTAATAAATTATAGAGTATAAGAAGATTATATTTTATTAATAATAATTAATTAATTTTACTTATTATAGAGAAAAAAGGAAAAGCTTTATATAGTATTTAATATTAAAGGAATATAGTTTAAGTATAATAAAGAGATTATTAACTTAAAGATTAATTACTTTATAATAAAGATTTAAGAAAAGAAATTTAATATTATTTATAATATAGTATTATTAAGTACTTATAATATTATATTAAGATTACTTTAATTAAAAGATATAAACTTATTAATTAATTAACTTATTAATTATATAAAGTAAAAGGATATTTTTATAAATTAATATTAAGATTAATAAAAATTAAAATTTTATTAAATATTAAAAAAGTTTAATAAAACTTTAATAATTAAAAGTATTATTATAAAAAATAAAGATAATAACTTATAATAATAAGTAAATATAATAGATTTAGCTTTAATAATATTATAACTTAGTATAAAATAAAGTATATTTTAATAAGAATTATAAAAAATAATAAAAATATTAGCTTAAATATAAAAAATTAAGAAATTATTAAATATTAATTTCCTTAATTAAATATAAATAATACCTTAATAAAAAAATAAATATAATATTAAGTTTATTCTTTAAAATAAAGAAGTTAAAAGAAAGAAGAAATAAGAAAATAAACTAGAAAAATCTAAAAAAAATTAAATAGAATATATCTTTAAGGAATATTAAGTTTATAAAAAGCTATTTAAGGAAACTCTTAAGATTAAATTATTATAATATAATTAATAAGATTATAAAATCTTTATTATTAAAAAAGGAGAATTAGCTTTTTATAAACTATATAACTTTATAGAACCTTAATTATAAATACTTTATAAATATATTAATAATATAATAATAAAAAGCTATATATAATTTTTAACTTTATTTATAGGATATTTTATAATATTTATATTAAAAAAGAATAAGAAATTATAATTAATTATAAATTATTATTAATTTAATAAAATTATTTATAAAAATAAAATACCTTTATTATTAATTATAGAATTAAAGGATTAACTATAAAGTAAATAGTAATTTACTATATTAAATCTTAAAAGAGCTTATAATTTAATATAAATTAAAGAAAGAGATAAATAGAAAATAGTATTTAAAATAAAGTTTAACTTCTATAAGTATTTTATTATATTCTTTAAATTAATAAATATACTTATAATATTTTAATAAATAATTAATTAAGTATTTTAAAAGTATTTTAATATCTTTATAATTATTTACTTTAATAATATCTTAATCTTCTTAAATAACTATAAAATATACTAGAAATATATATATAAAGTTTTAAAGAAGTTAAAGAATATTAACCTTTTAATAAAATTAAAGAAAAACTAATTCTTTATTATAGAAATTAACTTTTTAAGATATACTATTTAACTTAATAAAATATAAATAAAGAAAAGAAAAATTATTATAATTACTAAATAAGAAGAATTTATAAATATTAAAAAAGTATAAGCTTTTCTTAAATTTACTAATTATTATTAATAATTTATTAAAAATTATAAAAAAATTACTTTATCTTTATATAATCTTATAAAGAAAGATAGTACTTTTAGATAAATTACTAAATAGTAAGATATATTTATTAATATTAAAAATAATATAACCTTTAAATTTATATTATAGATATTTAACCTTATAAGGGAAGTAGAACTTAAAATTAATACTTTAAATTTTATAATTAATATATAAATTAATTAAAAAGATAATAATAAAATCTTATACTTTATAGCTTTTTACTTAAAGAAACTATATAATATAAAACTTAAATACTTTATTTATAATAAGGAATTTATAGCTATTATATATATATTTAAAGAATTTAAATATTATTATTTAGGAATAATATATAAAGTTAAAATATATATAAATTATAAAAATATTTAGTATTTTATTATAATTTAATAATTAAATAGAAAATAAATATATTATATTAAATACTTATTTTAATTTAATTATAAGATTATATATTAAAAAGGATTAAAAAATAAAAGAGTTAATACTTTTAGTTAAAAAATAAAATATAAAAAAGTAATATTAAAAATTAATAAATAATTATTCTTAATAAATAATAAAGGATATTTAATATAAAAATCTTTTAAAGTTATACTTAAAGAAATAATATATATTAAAGTTTAAATAGAAATTATTCTTAACTTAAAAAAATTATAATAAGAAGTAAAGATAATACTTATTAAGGAAATTTATAAGTATTTACTCTTAAGATATTAAAAAGTTAAAAAAATATTTAATAAGATTAAATAATACTATAATTACTTAAGCTTATAAAAAGAAGTATAAACTATAGTTTTAAAATATAATACTTATATAAGAATTAAGTTTATATAATATAAGCTATATAAAGAATTTAAATTAATTTTAGTATTAAAATAACTATAATAATTAATATCCTTTAATTATATTATAAAATTACTAAAATTTAAGGAATTAATAATTAAAATAAAATATAATAATATTTTAATAGTTATTAATAAATTTATAAAGTATAAATATTTTATATTATATAAAGAAATAAATTTTATAAAAGATCTTATATATTAATTCCTATAATATATAATTAATTACTATAAACTACTTAATAAAATAATATTAAATAGAGGAATAATATTTATCTTTAAATTCTAATAATTACTTATAATATAAATAAGTATAAAATATAAGCTTTTAATAACTTATTATTTATAAAGTAATAAATAAATAGAATATTTAAATTAAATATTAGAATAATACTTATAAATATATATTAATTATAAATAAAATAATTAAATATAATTATTATTTATAATATAAATTATATATAATAATATAATATAAAAATTAACTTAATTATTATTAATATATATAAACTATAATTATAAATTAAAGTTCTTAAGTAAACTAAAATTTAATAAATTTATAATACTTATTATTATACTTATAAAAGAAATATTATATTTATTATATATAGAAATATAAGAAGAGCTAAAGTTTATATAATAAAAAATAAAAAAATATTATAATAAAATAAGATTAAAAGGATTAATTTTAAAGAAAGAAGATAAAGTTTATTTACTTTAAAAAAATATTATAATAATAAGATTAAATAATAAATTAAATTATAAAAAACTTAAATTATTTAAAATTATAAAGAAAAGATTAAATATTAATTATAAACTTTTATTATTAAATATAATATATATTTATTTAGTTTTTTATATATTATTATTTAAAAAAATATTAAAAAATATATTAAATTAAGATTATTTAATTAAAGTCTATAAAGAAGAATTTAAATTAAAAAGAATCTTAAGGAAAGAAGTTAAAAATAAATAAATATTCTATTTAATAAAGTAAAAAGGTTATAATAAAAGTAATAATATATAGAAATTAATTAAATATTTAAAGAATTATTAATATTTAATATATTAGTTTTATTAGGAAAAGAAAAAATAATAACTTTATTTTAAATAATAATATTAAAAAAATTAGTTTATATAGTATTTTAATTAATAACCTTAATAATACTTTATAATTAAGCTTTAGTAATTACTTTAAACTCTTAATACTTTAACTCTTCTAGCTTATTTAATAAACCTTTTCCTTTATAAAGTATTTTTAAGCTTTACTTATAAATTTATTACTTTTAATAATATAATTATATTAATTTATTTAAGGCTTTATTTATTTTAGTTTATACTTTTAAAAAATACTCTTTAATAATACTTTCTTCTTATTTTAAGTAATAATATTTATTTATAATATAATATATTAAGTTAATAAGTAAAAGGAACTAAAAGGGGAGATATATAACTTCTTATTAAATAATATTATAATACTTAAATAATTATAAAAGTAATTATAATAAGTATATTTAAGATAATATTTCTTTATATTAAATATAATTTAATAATAAAAACTATTCTTTAAGTAAAAAGTATAAAGTATAATATTTATACTAAATTCCTTAATTAATAAAGCTTTAGCTTTATAATAATTAATAAAGGAAACCTTTTTTCTAGCTATAGTAATTAATAAAGAATAAAATATATAATAAATAAAGGAAGGAGTTCTACTTAAGCTATAGAATATAATCTTAAAGATAAAATTAATAAAAAAAGAGTAATATATTATACTTTAATTATAAGTTACTTTATATCTATATTATATAATATATTTAAATACTAAAAATAATACTTAGTTTTAAGTACTAATACTTATTATTAAGTATATTATACTTAGTACTAATTAAGATATATAAATATTAAGTACTTTAATATATATATATATTTATTTCTTAAATAGAAATACTCTCTTAAATAATTATTAATATTATTATTATTACTTTTATTAAAATTAGCTTTTTAATACTTATATATTAATAGTAACTTATATAGTACCTAGATAACCTAATTATATTACTTAGAATAATACTCTAATTAGTTTAACCTTAACTTACCTTAGACCTTTATCTAATATAAGTTAACTAACTATTATATAAACCTAGGCTAAAGTAACCCTTATTTAAGGGAACCCCTTAGTTAGCGATAGCTATTATACCTAAAGATCTAAGCTAGCTTAGCTATAAATCCTATATTTTAATATATACTAGTGTTTAATATATCGCCTAGGTCTTATAAGATGTTTATAGTTCTTATCTCTAGTAAAATAGGTTTTTATTTCTAGCCTGCTAGGTATTATAAAGTAGGTAAGGTTTAGATAAATAATAATTATATTTTAATATATATTAGATACCCCTATTCTAGGATAGGAAATTGACTTGATTTAAAAAAAGCAAGAATGAATGGTGTATATATTAGTCAGCAGAGATATCTCCTTGTTGTCCAAAACATGAACACCGAAGAAGCGAGGGCTTGGAATAATCTACCTCATTCACAAGCCCGCAAGAAATCTATGCTGTGTGAAATCGAATTAATTCCTCGCCTTGGATTTGTCCCTTGGCACACATTTGAGGCCATCAATCCTACGCTTTGATGCGATCGAATCACTTATTTCTGTGTTTCAAGGATGGCTATTTGTCAAAATGCGAGAGCTCAAAGCCAGGGGCCCTCGGCCGGGTCAGCCCCTGAGCATTTGCTAATTGAACCATACTGTACTATGCTACAGCACGCTACTCTTCTCTCCTAGCCGTATATCGTATCACACTCGAGTCCCTGGAGGCATACAGAAGTGGAAAATTGATGTTGTTTGCTGTGAGTAGCCCTGAGCCAAACTTGAGATATGCCCACGGTCCACCAGCTAAATTCCCGCTTCTATGTCTATATAGTCTTCAACATCCCGAGCTCAAAGGACCTACCAGGCCAGCGCCAGGCACACATGTTCCGCGCCAGCTTGATGAGCTCAGACTGGTGCAAGGGAAATGAGGTGACACAGGCAGTTCTGAGCGGAGCAGAAACTGAATTGTGCTTCAAGAATTGCCCGACTTGTGACCCAGATGTCACGGCAAATCTCATTCACGCATCTTGCCTTCAGCTTCTAAAAACAAAGGCCAACCCACGTGGGATTGAAATATCTGCAGATTTCCTATGCAGAGCGGCTAGAATGCTTCGCCCGACTTTAGAATGGCGCCGGACTGTGGCCATTTTGGATGTCAAGGCTTCGCCTTCATAGTTCCCGCATCTCGACGGCCCCCATAGCACGGAATTGAGTATTCTAGTCTCGAGCATTCAAAAGAAGCTTCCTCTAGAGATACAGGGCATGATTCTAGACTGTCTCCCTTCGCATTGTCTATTTTACCCTCTTAGTAGGTGCTTGGAGGTTCTGGAGACGATGGACTTTGACCGGATATTGAAAGCCGACTTACCGTTTTCCGAATTTACAACCAAGTACCCTTTTCCAATTGACCAACCTTCTCCGGTCGAGCTTTCTGCAACAACGGTTAATATTTTTGGTGAGGAGTGTCTCGCCACTATTGGAACAAAGGCAAACACAACGCTTGGCCTTTCGGTCGGACCAGCGAAGATCCGCGGCCTTCAATATGCGATGGGCTCGTATGGAGTGGTAGTGCTACGGCTCCTCTACGATGATGGTACACGCTCAGATTGGCTGGGTCAGTCTATTAGAAAGTGGGTGGCTACGATTCAAGGAAAGGATATGGTTTCTCTGAACTTTATGACTGACGTGAGAACTCCCCCAACCACTGCAACTACACGGCGAGGGCAATCATCACTAATGAATTATAGTTCAGGGCTTCAAGATCGTTTCCTTGTCGTTTGGAGAGAATGAAGCAAACAGGACCCGCATCATACGTGACGACGAAAGCCCTCCACAGTTAGACAGCCAATCCTTTCTCATCGACGCAAAGATTGCAAGAACTGGCATGCGTGGTAATCCATTCCACCGCCTTGTGCACACTCTCCCGCTGGATCTACAACATGGCCATGCCAACAGCTTGACAGTCTTCTGCGATTTCTATACAGTGCGTGGAATACAGCTTAATGGCCAGGCGGCCAACATGCTGGGCAGTACCACTACCAGGAGCTGCCCTGTGACCTTCTACCTTCAACCTGGAGAGATTATAAGCTTCATTCACCTCATTTACCGCGGTGAAAGGGACAAACCTCCGAGTGCAGGACCATATATGGTGGTATGTGAATTTTATTTTACCCGCACACTTTTCAGTATTCTTGTCTTCTCACAGTGCACCATATAGGCAATGACTTCCAAGGGCCGTACCTTGCTCTATGCACCCAGTTCTATGGTCTACGTACGTGAGAGGCGCCTATCGAAATTTACGGACGTGAGCCCAGGTTTCGTCTCTAGCATCTTCATCGACCGGTCAGACGCAGGAAAAGTAGGAGAGTATAGCATAGGGGTCACACTGCAGCCGCAAGAACCATCAGGCGACAAAGCAATACAACGCGTGGCGAATTGTCCTGTGTTCGATCATATCGATCCCCAGTCATTCATGAAACAGCAGGCTAGCTACGTGTTTCTATCCAAAGCAAACCTCCTCCAATTGAAACTTCTCCAATTGCAAAAACTCGGCGACCGGTGCAGGGGACTTCTGATTCACCGACTGGACGATTCCATAGATATACTTGGCCAATGGGATCCTGCTTTGGCGAGCACGATTTCAACACTTTACCACACGGAGAATGGAGCTGCTCTCGAATCTATCACGTTTGTCTATGCAGATACTACGAATCCGAGAGACCTACGTTGAGGATATTCTTGTCAACAACTCCGTGGAGGCGAAACAAGGTTTCAAATGGGAGTGCTTTGATAAGGTCTGTTGGCCCCAAGTTGCACATTGGGACTCTCCTCGGTTGATGTTGACATTATCACTAGGATATTGCTTGGTGGTTCACATGGAGATTCGACTTTGTGGAATTCTGGTCGGGACGGAAGCGGCCCTAGAGCTGACGGAAGGAAATATCAGTCCGATCATAACGGAGTAGAAGTATAGATGGAGTATACAGTTGGATTATTCCTGTCTATCTCGACTTTGCGGGGCTTTTAGAAGTTCCGCGTCGTAATGAGAAAGAGCCGAACGTTTAATGAATATCTGGGAATAATTAAGGAGCCGTGTGATAAGTATTCCAGTCTTACCCACAATCAATGAACAGCTGCATGGACTTTAATCAAGAATCAACAATATTATTGGCTGGAGTAGTTTTTACCCTTCATCACATTTCTGACGTCACCACTCTTAAAAAAAAGACTCAATATTGGTGACACAAGAATTTTGATTTGAATACATCAATATCGCGTCTCAACCTAAAAAGTCTCGACATGGAGAGGGAATCAGCATCTCTGGGTGGCGAGCCTGTCTCTCTTAATCAAACCATTTTCCAGGGATTTGAATGGTACATTCCAGCTGATCATCAGCACTGGATTCGCCTTTCTCAAGCCATGCCAAGTCTTGCGTCGTTGGGCATCACCAGCATCTGGATACCTCCGGCGACGAAAGCCATGAGGTCTACAAGCGAAGGCTATGATGCATATGACTTATATGATCTCGGCGAGTTTGAGCGTCACGGGACCAAGCGGACCAAGTATGGCGATAAGCGGGAGCTTGTCCAGCTGTCAGAAATCGCGAACAGGCATGGAGTTTCCATTTTGTTCGATGCTATTCTCAACCACAAAATGGGTGCCGACAATACTGAGTCTGTCCGCGCGGTCAAGGTTGACCCAGAAGGCATGGTTCTCTTCATGGTAAATTTGTATTTGTCTAATTGTTTCGTACAGACCGCACGAAAAATATTAGCAGACCGACGAAGATCAAGGCCTGGACCAAATATGACTTCCCAGGCCGCGGGGAGAAGTATAGCTCCATGAAGTGGAATAAAGATCACTTCACGGGAGTTGATTACGACCAGAAATCCAAACGCAACGGGGTCTGGCGTTTCCAAGGCAAAGACTGGGCACACGATGTTGACGAGGAACTCACGAACTACGACTTTCTGTAGGTTCCTATTCCTCTTTCTTTGAATCATTGGTTGCTGACAGGCGTGGCTACTGCTTTAGCTTGGGCCAGGATATTGACCATAGTCATCATGAAGTTCGAGAAGATCTCTTCAACTGGGTAGAGTGGCTTTCCTCGCAGTTGAGGCTAGGGGGTCTGCGCCTGGATGCGATTAAGCATTTCTCGGCTTCATTTCTGCGCGACTTTGTCCGCCATATCGACCAGAACATTGATGCAGGAACCGACTGGTTCATTGTGGGCGAGTATTGGAGAGCCGACTCCAAGGTCCTTTCTGCCTACATCGAGTATATGAATCACAGGATGTCCCTCTTTGACGTGCCATTATTGACAAATTTCTACAACATTTCAAAGGGCATTCTTACCGATGCAAGGCGAGTGTTTGATGGTAGCCTGGCAGCTGTGAAGCCCAAAAACGCTGTCGTAAGTTGTTATTCAAGAAAAGATTGCCATGACTAATGGGTGTTGAAATCATCTATCATAGACATTTGTTGTTAATCACGATACGGTGCGTCGATCATTGTAAGAGAAGATCTAATGCTAACAACTTGAAGCAAGCGGGACAAAGCCTTGAGGTATTTCCCATATTAGTCTCCTCCCTTTTCTTTTTACGTCTCCTCCTCCCTTGCACCTCTTCCCCCGATTTTCTTTCACTTATTTCGTATACTGATTTCCGAAAGACGATAATTGAGCCATGGTTCCTCCCTTTGGCCTACTCCCTCATCCTATTGCGTGAGAACTTCGGAATCCCCTGTGTCTTCTGGGCAGACCTTTATGGAACTCTGGAGCCAACGTTACCCCAACCACCGCCTAGCAATGGTATCATAATACCTCGCCTCATTCTGGCTCGTAAACTATGGGCGTACGGAACCGAGACTCTCTATTTCGAAGACTCTCCAACATGTGCTGGGCTTACCCGGGCTGGGCACCCATCACGTTCTGCAGGCGCTGGCCTCGCTGTAGTAATGAACACTGGATGGACTTCTAGCGGCAAACATATGTGTGTAGGAAAGGTTCACGCTGGGGAGACATGGTCTGATGTCCTTGGTCAGACCTGGGGTGAGGTCATTATTGATACGGACGGAATGGGCTATTTTAGGGCCTGTCCGAGGAGTGTCAGTGTATGGGTGCATGATGCCGCGGAGGGTAGAGACGAAGCGGACTCACTCGTTTTGTAAGTTTACTCCGTTTCCTTCAAGAATAGCAGGTCCTTCCGCTATCGTCAGTATCAAAGGCAGGTTGCTAATGACGAGCCCTTCTCATGATAGTGATGATGGCGGCTACAGCGCTGTTCAAGGCGCTATGGATAAGATCAAGCTAAGAGAACCACTTAACACGATGCCTGCGTGGCTACAGTCCACGACTGAGGCCTGACAGAGTCTGTAATGAACTATTGGACCATTATAGCCTCCTACCCGCTCAGAGTTGAATTTACTGTAGTGAGAAGTCAGAGTAAATTAAGGTCGCATGCATTTATTCTACCGGCGTAGCTTCTTCTTTAGCCCACAACTCCCGTTTCTTCTCCTTTTAAAGTTGCCATGTGGAAATATACGCATTGGTGGCAAGCATAACGAAGCACTTAGGCTTGCAGGTGCTGTGAGATTCACATAGCTTAACATCATCGGTGTCAAGTGAAGAAACTCATCTCAACTATAAGATCAGGCTTAGTTGATCTTGAGAGTTACAAGCCAGAAACTTTCCGAGAAGCTCCTAGACTGAATGCGTTATAGTAAGACTCTACAGAAGAAGCCGAAAGCTCGTTTTCAACCAAATGTTGACCATGTTTGACATGTGAGTTGATGATTGTTGCCACGGAATGTGCTTCCTTGGTAGCATAAGATCAATCATTGTTTTAGCCACCTTAACGCGATAGGTTGGGTCCGTCTGCAGGACAGCTGGAAAAGGACTATTCAATAATTGCTGGAGGGAATGGAAGGCAGCGACAGGTCATGACGAAGAGCGGCTTTCACATCACAAGGGCGCTCGTTGACAATGCTAGGGGTGAGTGGAACATGTGTTATCGCCCAGACTCCAATCAGATAGACAGCGCGCGCTCTGCTACTTGATTATTTGGATCCGGGGCCAGCCCTGGCTTTGGGACGCTTAATGTCGCCATATGCGCGCACTATCAGCCAACAGGGGAGATACGGTACCATATCTCCGACACCAATAGACACCCACCCTGAAGACAAGGCGCCATAGACCCCCTCCCCTACCTTATACCCCTTGCCTGCTTGTTCCTCGGCATCATGATGTTGATCGTTGCGGGGTATTGCGACAATTAACAGGAGCACTAGGACTTTCGGTTGCAGCTGATTCCAACCGATCATCGGCCCTTTCTGCAGGATTTATGCCTCATGACTTGCTCTAACATGCGCAAACATGAAGGTTCTCATTGTTCTAAACTTCGCCACTGATAAGCCTTGGGGCCAGTTGTCCGTGGAGTCATTCACTGATAACATCCGAAGCCATGCCCCAGATGCCGAAATCAGCGTCTGTCGCCTGGCAAGTGGCGAGGACTTGACCAACTCATCTCAGTACGACTTGATAGTTCTAAGTGGAGGTACATTTAACCTCATTTCCGACGTGCCATTGCCCTGGGTAGAACAGGCCCTGGCATTGATTCGCCGGACTGCCAAGGACAGCAACGGGACCAAACTATTGGGTTTCTGCTGGGGTCACCAGGCTATCCAGTTTGCGCTTGGGGGAAAGTTGGACGTTTTGAACAAGTCGAATGTAAGCATAAGTATCCCGGGGAGCAGTAGACCATCTTTAGAAAGGGGAGATCGATGATGCAACGTACGTATTAAACTAATGAGTTTGGAATGATACAGATAGGTGTCGAGACTATAACCCTCAACGCTGAAGGCCAAAATTTCTTCGATGGACGGAGTTCTTTGGTGGGTCAGCTCCGCCCGTAAGGATTTTAGGAACTACACCAGAGTTCGGTGAAGTCATTCTGGCTCGGTTGCACAATCGGCGTCCACAACTACTACCAAGAATCGACGTCGTCAAAGACTGACGTTGAGTGGTAACTAGAAAATGCACAAATACCACAAACGTGTAGTGTCTGAAGCCGCACTAGGCTTCAAGCTACTTGGAAGCAACAATGAAATTCTGCTTAGCGAGAGCGGGAATATTATGACCTTCCAAGGGCACCCGGAGCTTACATCAGAGATATCGCGAAATTTACTCGACTCAGATGACGGCAGCTATGTAGACAATAGCACAATTTCGAGCATCACCACTCCCCACGATGGATTGTATATTTGGGGTCGGCTGATGAAATTCGTAATCAGTCCCTAGGTCTCTGGCTGACGATTTCTGTATGCTATGCCGGGTTTCTCTATTGAGAATAAGGGATAATAGCCTCGCGCCGGGGGTTCATGAAAGGCACCAGTGGATTATAGATAGACTCTAGTCATTGTGTTGAGTTGTCGGGCTCTGGCAGCTTCCATTGCTGTTGAACTTTATTCTCTTTCTCTTAGGTATAGATAGACTCTAGAATTTAGGCGCCATTCTTATTATAAGGAGATAGAATTTACCTGATTTCCTGTGGAGAGGTACTAAAGTCTCTGGACTATATATATCGCACATTTAGGTGCATGTTGCGCAATATATAGTAGCCATTTCATTCGGCTCGACTATTCAGTAGGACTTTTGCATAGCGGGCTTCTTCTCTGGAAATTCTTCCGTGAGATGTTTCGGAATCCCCGTCGATAAAGCCCCAGACATATCACTTATATATTCCCTGCGCCCAGCCTTATGTACTCGCCCATTCATGATGATAACATTTAATCGGTCGTGATCCTGTAATATAGATATATCTTTCAGAGGGTCCCCGTCGACGAGAATGCAATCTGCGTAGTAGCCCGGCTGAATCTTGCCCAATTCGTGGCCTCGCATCAAGAGGGCAGCGACACCAGCAGTGGCGGCGATGATGCTCTCGTGAGGCGAAAAGCCCAGCAACTTCACAAAGTGTTCAAGATCGCGCGCATATGTCCCGTGGGGCGTCCACGCAAAACCGTAATCCCTGGATCGAAAGTCAGTAATGTTGGACGCGGAATCGCTGGCATCACGCCTACTCACCCTCCCGGCAACACAACAATGCCACGTCGATGCATCTCCCGCAACCCTGCAACAGCAATATCAAGTTCCCGTTTATATCCAGCCTTCTCAGCTGCGTCATGGGTGTAACCAAAAGCCTCAGCCTCATAAGTCGTGGCATAAAGCCAGTTGATTGCTGGTACGACAATGTACCTGTGTTTCTCCCGTTCAAGCATGTCCATGCCTGAATCGTTAGTCGTAGCACACCAACTAGAAGGGTAAAAGTGATACGTGCCTTCGTCATCGATGTAGGAGCCGTGGTAAATGACATCTACTCCATGCTTCACGCACATCTTGACCGAGTCTCGAGCTCTCGCGTGTGCACAGACTCTCTTACCGTACTTGTGAGCCTCATCCACACAAGCAATGATATCCTCGTCTGAAAAATAGCAGTCCTGTGCCGACCGGATTTCTGTTATTTCTTCCCCGGAAATGCTTATTTTGACGTTATCCACGCCGATAGTCAGAATGTTGTGTTTGATCACTTCGCGCATCTCTGGTAGACAGGTTAGCCGAACTCCCTGAGAGAACCATCAGTGCTCACCATCCGGGCCTTCGGCAAACCGAGTAATTCCTGCTACCAGCTCCCCCTCTGGCTTTGCAATCTCTCGAGCATTGGCTAGATATCTCGGACCAGGAATGTCGCCAGCATTGATGGCGTCTCGAGCCACGACATCAAGACGATCTTTGGCTGCAGCCGCCCCAAAGCACCTAGATACGTTTAAAATGTGGAGGAAAATGAGGTAGCAGATTCATCACATACATGGTATATCCAGAGTCCAGGAAGCATTGGGCACTCTTGATCGTTAAGAGTACGTGCTCCTCGACATCAAGTTCACCCAGCCGGTTGAGATCACCTCCGTTCCATGTAAAATGGGTATGCCCATCTCCAAGGCCGGACATTAGTGTTCTCCCCCGGCCGTGGAAAACGCGGACGGATGGATCTCTCTCGAGGTCTACTTTGTTTGCTACTTCGCCGACAGCGACAATTTTCTCTCCTGATATCCAATTAGCACTGTATATCACAGATTAAAAATGCTACGTACCTTCGATTAAGACGTCTCCTGCAAACGGTTCGCGCCCGGTAGAGTCAAGAATCCTCACATCGGTAAACAGGATCCGCGATCGTTGATGGGTACCTTCTATATGGTACTCTTTCGGTTGGAGCTTCTTGTCAAGCTTCAGATTGTCGATAAACTCGACATTCCGGGGATACTTTTGAGGGAAAATAGGCTGCTGGGGCCATGAATCATGCGTACCCTGTGGCCAGGACATGTTGTCACCTTTGTCTCTCGTTTTAAGGAGTTGATTGCGATGAAGCTAGATGAATACCCCACGGGGAACCTTGATTAATGTAGAGTGTTTGACTGGCTCAGCTGATGAACACGCCCCCGCTCGTTAGCATGCCGTTCAACACATCTCCAAACCAATCTTAGCCCCTCCGCCATTATCCGTGGATGTCCGAACGCCGCGCATCACCGCGAAGCGCCGCTAGAGTCGTGAATTGATTGTCCGCCATCTCCGGACTGAACCCCGCAGCGCTGCCTCTCTTACCATTGCTTGTCTATTGTTCCAGGCTTCCTCAATTCTCTAATTCGTTTCTGTCAAGATGGGCTGGATAAACCGCGGTTCTCGCCCAGAGAACCGTGAGAACAATCTTTCTACAACAGTCAACTACTGCAAGGAAGACACTGACGCCTCCCCGACTGTCAGTTTTGTCGAAGACCCAAGCGACCCGAGGTCATATCAAAAAACGTGTAAAAACACCAAGAATGAGGATCTTCCATACATCGAGCCATCGGTCATCATAGCTGCACGCGATACAGGCCTACTATGGCTGGTCATTGACAACATTGTCTATGACTGTACCGAATTCGTTCATGACCACCCAGGAGGCTCTCAGGTTCTTGAGTCATTTCGAAGCAGCAACTGTAGTTGGCAGTTTTGGAGGTTCCACGGAATGAAGGATATGATTGAGTTTGGGCTGCCGCTGAGGATAGGGTGTACAAGTGGTATACAGAACAAATTTAAGGAGCCACCTTGGTTCGTAGGTTTGAGGAAGCTATGGGGGCCTGAATAATAAAGAGAAAGAAGAAACTAGCTCCGCAGGTGGAAGTCAACTCGAATAAATTGCCTTCTAGTTTAGATGGTGGTGTTTTTCTTGTAACTTCCCCCGTTAGTATTCCTCCGGATCTGCGAATCTTATCGCAATTTTGGATAGACTTCGCCTACAGTTAGTCAAAATATTTGCACCAATAGCTTCATGCATTCAGAAGACTCGATATATTATCATAGAAGACCTCAAAGGAAAATAGACTGGATGTATCAATGATCTATATATTTAATAGCACGTTGTTGTAGGGCTATCTTTCTATACATAATATCTCCCTTAGAAGCCATCATCAGGCCGCCAATGACAACTACAGAAAGGCCTTCACCGCCGCTGCGACACCGGCAACGTCCTCAAATACATGCCAGTGGCCAACATCTTTCAAAACGACAAGGTTACACCCTTGGATCCTGGACGTATATCCTTCGCAGAGCGATGGAGGTGACACTTTGTCCTCATCACCAGTCACAATCAAGGTCTTGGCCTTTATGGCCTCGACGTCAAGCTTTTGAGTTGCATTCGCGAGTGCCCAAACGGCCTTGGCGTATGACTCTGGATCCTGACTTAGAAGACTCATCCTCGCGGCGGCGATTGCGAGGGGGTTCGTCTTCTTCGTGTTGCTTGAAGTTCCAGCATCGACGATCGTGTCGACAACAGCGTTCATGCCCTTGCTTCTGACCAGGGCAGCGCGGGTATACGATGCCTTTGATGCAGCTTCGGGCAATGGGGAGGGGGGAGGTCCAACTAGAACAAGTTTCTCGACCAGTCCGGGGTTGTCAAGTGTGAACTTGATGGCCGCAAGGCATCCCATAGAATGGGCCACAAGTGTAGCTGGCGCTGATGCGGAGGCTCCAGCCGCCTCAAAAATCGACTTGATGTCGGCGGCAAAGGATTCGATACTCAGTTGGCTTAACGGATGAGTTGGACTGGACCCGTGACCCTCGAGGTCAAATAGATGAAGGGTATTTGTCTCGGCCAGGGAAAGTGTCGAGATCAGGGGCGTCCAGTAATCCAAGGTGCCGCCGAGGCCGTGCACAAACACGATCTGGTTTGCACCTGACCCCAAACGCTGATAATTCAGATTTTTGCCGTTCACTTGGGCCAAGCCCACGCCGGCATTGAGTGACTTGGCGCCGTTTGTAAGGCGGAAAGGTGAATCCGAATCAACTTGCTTGATGGTCAGGTTGACGGCATTAGCGGGAGCAATCTGATTGTTGAGTGTCCCCAGTCCAGTGATGGAGACGCTCATCCGGTCTCCCGATTTGAGAAATACGGGTGGTTTTCTACCAATGCCGACACCAGCAGGCTATAAACCATCGTCAGTTACGGTACATGTAGAACTGTCTGTCGTAATTTTAATATCTTACCGTTCCAGTGGCGATCACGTCGCCTGGCTGCAAGGTTTGGCCCTCAGAAATCGTCTTGACCAAATTCGGGATCGAAAAGATAAGATCTTCCGAAGTAGCGCTCTGTCTGAGCTCGCCGTTGATGTGTGTCTCAACCTTCAAGGTAGCAGGAAGATCCTCCTTGGGAACAGCGATTGGTCCCTGATATTTATCAGCTTGGATTCCCTGGTACAGGCTGGGATAACTAACCATAGGGCAGAAAGTATCTGGAGACTTGCCAATGAAGAACTGCTTATGGTCGCGCTGACGCTCTCGTGCGGTCAAGTCATTGATAATGGTATATCCCCATACATATTGCATTGCGTCTGCTTCTTCCACACGGAAGCCAGACTTGCCAATAATGACACCGATTTCTCCCTCGTAGTCGACCGTCTGGGAGAATACGGGGTGCAGGAGGACCTCGCTGCCATCCGCAACGATGGAGGTGGCCCGCTTGGTGAAGATGACCGGGTGACTGGGCCGATCCGTTTTATCAGAGCTGTCATATCCGGAGCTGTTGAACTCCTTTGCATGTTCCATATAATTCTTGCCTACAGCCAGGATATCACGACCTGAGATTGGGGGCAACAATGTAACACCCTTGACTGGGAGAACCTCGCCATTGGGGACTATATTGGATACCGCCGCTGCAATAACCTCATACAGGTTTGTCACGGGAGTTCCAGAAACAAAGCTCAGCGGCTGGATAGTTTGCTGGGAAAGGTCGTAGTGGCCGATCCGGGAAAGCCCTGTGTCAGGCTCGATGTAGGCGGCGTACTGCGTGAGAGAACTGTGAGAGCCCATCTTGATTTGCTTGGTCGGTTGCTTGACCACTCCCAGACTTGGCTGGGTAAATCAGGGCTGAAATAAGCAAGAGTCGTTCGCTGGTTGTATCAGGAGGAAATCGAATGACAGCGCGATTATCCACGGACATGGCGGCGGTCACGGAGAGCGGCGAAGGCGGAGATAGCGGGTCCTTCACCATTTCCACATAGCGTCGCCGATGGCGGCGGTATTCGAGAGACTGGTTGCCAAGAAAGTCTTATCTAGCCGGATAGGACTCCAAGCCATGATCATGGCGCAAGAAAGGGGAAGGTAATTAATTAGGAGGGTTGTTAGAGTGTACCAAGAGCTATCTAGCCAGTACGTGGCCCAAAGAACTATTAATATTGATTGGTCGTCGAGTATCTGCATCAACAGTTAGAACTGTCGAGGCATATCAAAATCTCATCACCAATCTTCGTACTTACTATAGTGAATCCACAATGCCGCAAGACGATACCAAAATCCATCCAACCTTCACGGCGGGCGGCCATGTGGAAGACCGCAGCCAGCCGTCACTCCCTGTCGTCCATCGGCGCTTCGCCAACCCGTCACCACTAGGTCTTCTCTCATTTGCTACAGGTAGGCTACCAGGCAGCTATATAGAATAGTGTCTAACAATCCCAGGCATCTTTCTTATTTCGAGCTTCGGTGTCCATGCTCGTGGAATCCAAACGCCTAATGTCATGATAGCAGTGTTGATCTTCTTTGGCGGGATATGCCAATATATTGTGGGGATCATGGAGTTTATCTCTGGTAATACATTTGGCACTGCAGTCTTCATGTCATACGGGGCTTTCAACATTTCGTACAGCATGATCTATCTTCCTGGCTCTGGTATCATAGCCGCTTACACCGATCCGGCCGGCAACCTGAGCCCAGACTTCCAGCAGTCCATCGCTCTGTACCTGTGGGCATGGTTTATTCTGACCGCCATCTACACCGTCGCGGCTATTAGAAGCTCCTGGATTCTGTTCCTGGATCTTGTGGCACTCGATGTCTGCCTGATCCTACTCGCAACCGGAAATATGATTGGAAGCCCTGCGGTTCTCAACGCCGGTTATGCCTTCGGATACTTGGTAGCTATCCTTAGTTGTAAGTTACGGGTGTCTTCCGGTAATTGATAAGCTATCGGCTAACTTCAGATAGATTGGTCAGGATGTGCAGGACTGTTCGCCGGTGGCATCACCCCTTGGGAAGTCCCAACCTTTCCGATGTATAAGGAAGCCTAGGCATTGGAAGAGGCTGTCGAGGGTTCGTGGTTGTCAAAGTGGCAAGGGTTGATTGTAGAATATCTCCCATGAATGCACCGGAGCAACACTTTAGGTACTATTTACAAGAGAGTTTGTTCCAAGAAAAGATTCCCAATCATCCCAATCCATTGTCGAGGGTGAAAGCCATTGCTGTGGCGCTAAGCTTTCAACAGAATCTCCCATGACTCTCAGCGAGTTTCCATCAAAGCCCAAGTCCTGGCCATGTTGACTCCCCAGCACTGCAAACTTGTCTACGTTTCCGGCGGGCGTGCTCATGATTTCTCTGTCTCATGTTAGATGTTAGACTAGAAACGCCGACAGGGCTGGGAGACCTACAGCAGCTTTTTCAGTACCGGTATTGCCTTCCGGCATATAGGGCTCATCCCACTCTTCGCGACCTGCTCGAATATTTCCAAACAATCCTGAACATCGCAATGTAAGGAGTACGCTGCTGTTGCATCTAAATCGAAGCTGATGCAAATGTGTGCTAGACAAACAGCCGCATGGAAAGCATGAAAGCTTCCTAAGCCCCGATTATACCATCGGTACGGTTTAAAAGCTTGGTCTTCGTGAAGCGTGCGATGAATCTCAAGTAGTGCTTTTGAGCTTTCGATACATTGGCCCCGTGACGACAATACATTTTGCTCTGAAAATCGACCTTGAGCCCGGGATTGTAGGATCGGTCGATGTAACAGGAGACTGAGTTGGTGCGAGTACCCAAAAAGTATGTTTAGCTGAGCTGCGTGATACATCGGCTGAGTCGAGTTAAACAAGTACTTGCAGTTTAGTATCTCTTGGAATGTCGAAATCTCTGAGTTGAGGTCTAAGATCTGATTGTATGATGGCGGATGGAGCGATCCAAAAGTCTCACTGCAGATACGATTGCACAACCGATAGAGATCGAATTTGAGTAGCAGGTATGACATTTGTGTCGGCCCACCTCGAGATGCATGAATCTCGATCCCAGCGACTAGCTCATCGTCATTGACGTCGAGTGGCGGTTTCACACTTGAAGCAGTTTGTGTCGAATCTAGATTTCCAAGGGTCGTATTCTGGATTGTGTAAAGCATGTTCAGACCAGCCCAGCACCTGCGTCGCTCCTCCACCCGAATCCGATCCATCTGGAAGACGGTAGGGTCAACATGGCAGCCAAGTGCTAGTGCAATGTTGCGAGCTGTTCCCAGTAGGGCCCACGACTGTCCATGTGTGTGGTTGATGCCGTATATTAACAGAACCATGGCCTGGAGAGTATAAAGATTCTGTCTCCAGAGGTAATGATCAGCATCAAGACACCTCATAGCTGCGGCTCGATATCGACTATTAATCAGAGATGTATTCTCAAGCGCCGACTTTCGATAACCAAGTTGGTGGAGAAGAGGACTGTCCTCCGGGAGTGCAGTGACAGCTATGCTCAGAATGACAAACAGCAGAGCCAGCCATGACAGCGATACTTTCTCGGGATCGGATTGGAAAAGCCGGTAGTCAGTTTCGAATGTGGGATCGTGCAAGATGTGGAAGAGCTACCATCATCAGTCGTGGAAAGCAGCTCAGGAGATGGCGACACTTACAGGCGCAAATACCGCAAAGAATGTAGTCTTTAGTTCATCGCAATATGAGGTTGGCGGCAACAGATCAAGAAGTTCGGTTATATCTGCGCGGGAGGGTGAAAAGGGGAAAGGTCCACCGTCGCCCCCCTCAATGTTCGTTTTGATTCCACCCATTTTGGGGTTGTCTTGCAGATTCGAAGCCCATCCAGATGATGAAGGCTCGAACCGTTCGTGTCCCGATTCGAATCGGACAATGACACCGGCCGGGGGGACTTTCAAAGACACCAGGTTTCCCACTGTATAAATATCATTCCGGCCAGAGAGAGAACCGCTTGAGTGAGGCAAGGTCGACTCCGGTGAAGGCAGGTTGGAATCAGGTTCTATGAGAGGCTGTCGGGCGGTGGCGGAGACACTCTGACGCAGCATTTCCTCCAGCCTTTCGATCCTTGCTACTAATTCCGCATTCCCTGGTGTTGGAATCGCGGCGGAATTCCTCCTTCGTTGCCATTGATCTCTGAGATATACACACTCGGACGACGGGATCCCTCTGCGGACGCATGTCTCGCAGGGGTCCTTGCCACGATTGTCATTCCGAGGGCATTTGATCTTTCGCTCCCGACAAGGCTCACAACTGAGCGGCATTCGACGACCGCTCATAATTTCAATTGTGCTAGGGGCTAATTGACAGCCCTCTCGAGCAAAACATGGAGAAAATGCCTTCTTCACGGGGTTGCTGAATCCATCTCTGTGGAGCCCCGACATCTCCGCATTCCCCGCGCTCGTCCATCACAACCACCGCCTTGGGCTAGCGTTGGTGTATCATCTCCGAGGTCATATGACATCGGAGATTCTTCGTCAAAGATGATAGCTACCCGCGGGTTGTCGGGGCCTCTCGGTGTGGGAACAATATGGATGGAGGGAGACAATCCAGGTCAGGAGGTACATGTACACACCGTGAAGATGAGATGGAGTAGTAAGCTTCAGTTTGCGACATTTGTGCCACTGACAGTCTGGATAGAGTGAGATAGAAACACTCCTCTTTTTCCGGCGTACCAATACAACATGCTCGGCCAGGTGAGACGGGTACGATACTGCGAGCGTAAGAGGCCGGGCGACGCGTATGCCACGACTGCATCAAAGGACGAGTTATTGCCGATACTCTACCACCGCGCGCGGGCGCGCACTGCAGACACCGCTACTCCAACAGAATTCTCTTGGCCATTCTCAGCACCCCTGTTGTCACTAATGTGGCTTCCTTGTTGAGACTGAAATTCGGTATTTTGATCTGGACCTAACAGTGTTCAACAGCGTCCGCAGATGTGCCGCCAACCTGGTTGCTCAAGCAGTTTCTCTCGCTCAACGCAGTCACCATCTTAGTCCCGGTAGAGAAAGCACACAAAGGCCATGAGCTTCACTTTAGGCGAACTACCTCGGTCATGCTCTCTTAGCTGAGCTGCTGATCCTTAGAGAAACAGCCGGATGCGTAGGTATGTATCGGGATTGTCTCTAGGGAGGGACATATGTCATCACCTAGCGGTGGCGTCGACTATGATCTACTCAAGACTGATTGTGCCAACATGGTAAGTTGTCGTGTCAGCCATCTGCGTTTGCTGCAGAGAACCTACATGTGGCTGATGAATGGTTCAGAAACTTCTTGGATTAATCTACTCATTGAAGCCAGTGTTTCGTATGAGCTTTTGTTAAATGTGTATGTCCCATCAGTCATTACCCCGGGTTTTGTGCCCACGGTGAATTCTTTCCTGCCTTATAACTGATGAGCATCCCATTACTTTTCTCCGAGAGTTCGCAGAAAATCAACGTAGCGTTTCGAAACCACTAAGAGAGATGCTAAAACAGAAGGGAATTCATGAATAGAAGGCCGTGCCCGTTCCCTGCATGCCCCTTTGTGCCTCTAAACCACGCGGGCCTTCCCTTAGCGGACAACCTAATCCTCAAACAAAGAAAGCGGTCAGCCAGGACCGTTAGTGAAAAGATTCATCGCGAACCGATGGCCAGCCCTATTGCGGGCCCTGGATCTGCCTGTCGGCACATGCCTTCCGGCCCGGACATCCCGACCATCCACCCCTAAAAGCTCTGTCCATGAATTCGCAAATCCAAGGTCGCCCTTGCTAATTTGCCATCGCCTTCTCCGGCCTGGTTCTGGTTGGTTCAAGTCCGATCGATCCAAGTCTACGCCGATCACAATACCGCGACCATTGCCAACAACACAAGCCTGCGAAACCACATACGCTTCGCTCGTCCAAAGGGGAGATCTCCGAGACCGTCTGTCCCGAACTCAAAGCTGTTCCCTCTACTGGGGTAGCGACTTATATCGCGATGCCAAGCAATAATTCACCTATAATCATGCGTGAATGCATGTACGTGAATTGGTACAGTGCGCACAACAGCTCAATCACATACTGATGCTATAGTGCTGGAGGAAGTCTCAGGCAGCGATGGCGATGTTCTGTCGGTCAGAATGGCTTCAAGTGGTTCGAGTGTCAGATTTTAGTGCAGAAAGTGGATGTGGCCGAGAGGCGTAGGGGTTTTGACAGGCGCAAGTCCGCATGATACGAGATTAAAATGAGGACCCTCTTGTAGCCTAGTCTTCCATGTTCTCGCTTCCAACGGTTTACGGAAGGTGAAGCAGGCAGAGGGTAGGTGGTGGGCTTTACCGCTTATTGGAACCCAGACAGCGCTGTTTCAAGGACTACACCAAGGAGCAGCAACCGGGTTCAGCGGCACGGTTAAGATTGGCAACTCATACTGTGCAGTCGAGGCTGTTAGAATGCAGCCTGTCTTCATACAAACGGAAAGCGATATATAGCAAGTTGTGTTTCCCACCAGACAACTACCACAGTATATCCTCACTCTCATCTACACTCCCAACCCCAATTATCTCTCTAGACTCGCAGAACACTCCAGACAAGATGCTTACCCGCACTGCCCTCGTCGCCCTCCTTCCGGCTGTTGTCCGAGCTCTCGCTGAGGTCACCGCCACATCTCTCGGCAGCGGCTGTGAGGTCTACCCAGGCTACGACGCCTCTACGGGCGTTGCAGGTCCCTGGACCATCCAGCTCTCCGGGGCTGAGAACACGGCCATCGATGGTTTTAGCGATGTATCGCGGTACTCGATCGCCATCAACAACGGCAAGCCGACGATCCGGTGGGGCTCGGTGGGTTTTCCCCCTCTGATATTCGCTTGGTTTATTCTCCGTCGACCCCGGAGAGAAGATAGATAAGTTGGTTGCTGACTCTCTTGAACAAGATCACTATCCCCACCCGCAACGACATTGCCAAGAACCCCCTGAAGTGCGCCAACAACACCCTCCTCGGCTTGGTTCCTACTGATCTGACCGCCGCCGGAGCGCCCACCTCTTACGCCTGGACACCGCTCGTCCTCAGCCCTTACCCCTACGATGCCGCCTTGATGTGGGGTATCGATGGCAAGGCCCCCCAGGTCTACTCCCACAAGGACGTCACCACGGGCGAGGACATTGCCGGTGTCTTCCTGGGTGGCGCCGACGGCGTGACCTCCTGGGGCGTCAAGCACCAGGATGCGGACCAGGGCTCGGGTGGACGAGACTATTACTACCTGCGTCTGCTGGGACCTGGCAGTGAGAACCCCAGCACCGGTGCGCCTCTGGGCGATGGAGAGACGCAGACCTACCTTAAGATCTCAGCATAAATGGGTAAAAGAGTTGGCGAGAGTTGAGAGATTAGTTACTGTAGGAGGATGGGTCATCGTTACTGGGGCTTACTCGCCCAGAAAGCTGTACCCCATCGTTCTCTTTTATGATTAGGATCTTATGCACTTATTAAAATCAAAATTGCTGGGTTGTAAATGCAATCTTCAGCCAGACGAATTGTGTCAGCCCGACTGAGATAACTCAACCTTGCGGAAGTAGTTCTGATACGTACACAATCCCTTAGACAATACCTAAATCATGGACGGGATGGCTTCAACTAGACAAAGGCCTCATACGTGTTGGTAGCCAGATTGTTCAATGTTCCGGGCGTGAAGCGAGGCACGGCATCAGCCTTGTTGTCTGCCTGGTGACCTGTCTCATCTTCAGATATTCATGCAACTCCTGAGTCGAATGCTACCCTTCTTCCCAGCCTGCGTCAATAGTTAGTCAACAAAAATAAGCGAGTGACTTGAGACATGCGACCAATATTACTACAATAAGAAAATTATACCGACACTATTAGGCGGTCTGTCTGAACGTGCCTTATTCTATGCACCGGGAGAATTCCCCTTCTCCCACCAGCGTGAGAAACTTGCAGCTCTTGCCACACCAAATTTGCATTCCGTTTCGGCTTAGGTAGGGGCGTTAATTTTACGTCTTCGCAGTCTCTCCCACACTTCATTTAGAATGGTAGCATAGGACCAAAAAGGTTCGAGCCTTGATCAACTTGTTCCCGCCGTCTAATGCTAGTAGCCGAAGGCTAAGTCAATAATGGTTCAGCCTCTCACTTCATGGATCTGTAGAGATCCCTCTCAACTTGAACTAGCCTTTTCCCAGAGTTTGCATTTTTGCAACAGACCAAAAGGTGATGTTCCCGGCAGGTGTGAGAATCATAGTGGAAACTTGATACATTAGGTGGTAAAACTATACTCGTAACCCCCCCCCCCCCATTCCAATACGTGAGAGAGAGAGTTTCTCGCTCTTCTAGACCAGCTCAGAAGCAATCAAGTTCATGGCGCATCGAGGTTGGGGCTCAATCTGTTTTACTTGGAATTGAGTGAAACACAAACTGGCAACACGAGAGGGCATATATTCTCTGACACGTCGTCTCCAAAGAGCCCCTAACGCCGAGTCTTAGGTGCCTCTCGCTCACCACTCCCACTCCATGCTTTCTAAATTTTGCAAACTTTAGGAAGAGATGCTAGTTTGTGGGTTTACGGAAACAGAAAAAAAATCCAATGTTAGCGTTAGTTCCTGACAACTCTCGCCATAGTATACCTCCGGGGTAGAAGCATGAAACATAGTTTCATAGAGCCCATTTAGTCGTCCTTGGACCTAGGTGCCAGCAGACACAGTTTCCCAGCGTTTCGCAGCCGATCCGATGGAGATGGCCAAAAAAGGTGACACCGACAAGCACAACTCACCACCGTTCTAGGCATTCTCATCGTTTCCGGGGGACCTACCTTGTTCAGTATTTTTCCGACGTTTTCAATATCAGGGCTATCAACCAGGAGGCTCTTCATGCCGCCCAAGAAGGTAATGGCAACAGTTACACCTGTAAGAATCAGCTTCATGTTCTTTGAGTGCTCGAGATCCGCTCATTGAGAACTGGGCTGTGTAGCCGGCCAGTACCGCCCATTCACAGGAGATGTCGAGTCAATTCTAACTATTCTCTTTGGCTATGCCTCATCCCAATACACTAGACGACGCAAGCAAGCCTCAAAGGTGAATATTATACTACCGATCTTGCAACCCTCAAAGGTGGCGCTGAGGTGGATGCTGAATCTTTCGAATTCCATCCAAGCATGTCTTGGACGATTATCTCAGCTACACCGTCAGTGCAAACCATCCTAAGTTCTATAAACATAATCATTTCAGCTAAGAGGGCCGATTCCGCAAAGTACTAACATGAAGCTACGCCTCAATCTTGTTAACCGTTCTGATTCAGTACAGCAACACCTGTTTCTGCACTACATGGTCATGTTCTAGAATTCGATGCGGTAAATTTTATACAGACGGGTTGCGTTACTTGACAAGACTTGGCCGCTCTTGCAATGTTTTCCATCTGTCTCCCCATCGAGAGATACTCGGCGAGCAAAACCCTTTTTGAATATCAGTCTCAATTTCAGCTGGCTTCAGGGTCATGTTCGGCGCATATTTGCTGCGTTAACAAACAAATCGCTACTTTCAAGTTAAATACAACATGTCGCATTAGGTCATGGCAACCGCTGCTGGTCAAATTTGACAAGGCGGTAAGATCCGTCACTATATAAGCGAAATGCAAGCACTATTCTACTAGTCGCCCCAGCCCAGGGGTAAGCTGACATGCTGACAGAACGCCAGCTGCTGATTGCGTATTGGGTTCCGCAGAGTGACCTGGAGCGTACCGCCAAGAGCCAATAAGGAAACTTGGATATGCGCACAGATGCTAAATTGATAGCAAATCCTTGGTCCGCTAGACGTGATGCGGTTGGCGTGTGCTGATGTCGGGGCACTTTCACGTTTCGCCATCTACTGTATAATTTCAATGCTGACACCAACAACTCGTTGAACAGATATTTTCGCGTTGCAGATGGGCAAATCATTGATGCAAAAATCAACGCCATCTACATAGCGCTTCAGAGGACACATAGTCGGTTCACGACACCTCCAGAATGGACGCTACAATGCTGCGCACCGTCGTCATTGGCGCCTCGGCAGTCGCCGTCATTGTCATCTGGCGAAAACTCTACCCAAAGCCGTACCCAGGCATCCCCTATGTTGAAGCTTCAGCACAGCGCATCAGCGGAGACATACCGCATTTGATGGAGGCGATGAAACTAAGTGACGAGGCGACCAACTCCATGTTCGCCATCTCGACCCAGAAACTCGGCACGCCCATCGCCCAGGTTTTGTTCCCAGGGTTTGCGAAGCCTCTGATCACGGTTGATGATCCCATTGAGGTTGAGGACATCGTCGTGCGCCGGCAGAAGGAGTTCGACAAGTCGCCCATGGCCGTGCAAATTTTTGAGCCCATGTTCCCTCATGGATCTCTGAGTCAGTTTACCACCCCCAAATTGAAGGAGCAGAAGCGTCTGTGGGGAGACGTGATGAAGGTCGACTTCCTCCGCAAGGCCGCCGGACCGAAAATCTACACCGCCATGCTGGAGGTACTTGAATTATGGCAGATCAAGGCATCCTCCATCTACGAGGACAAGCCGTTTAGTGTCATTGACGACTTCAAAAATGCCACCTTGGATGTTATCTGGGCCTCTCTAGTCGGAAATGAGCCGGGCATCATGAGGTTTGAGATTGAGAAGTTGAAGGAGCAAACCGCCAGCGGTAAAGGCGAAAACGAGATCAAGACGAATCCTCCGCCTAGCGCTGCTATCAAAGACGAGGTGGCCTATGTTGAGCATGCCATTGCAAAGAACGCGAGAACACCCATGCCTACGTGGGCTCAGAAACTAGAAACATACACCCCACGCTACCGGAAGTTCAGGAGAACGATCAGTTCCAAGATTAGCCAAGCGATGAAGGATTCTGTGAACCGATATGAGCGTCTGCAGGCCGGGGCGCTCGAGGATGATGCCTCCGATACCTGCATGATGGATCTCGTCCTTCGCCGTCAAATTCTTGAGGCAAAGAAAAAGGGAGAACCACCGAGTGACCCGACGAAAGATCAGTATATGCTGGACGAGATGTTCATTATGCTTGTTGGGGTACGTCTAAGCCCGTTTGGTTTCTTATAGTTTAACATCAGGAAACGACGCCATCTATATTTGCTGACACCCAGATGATTGATATAGGGCCACGACTCTACAGCCAATGCGCTCGCCTGGTTTCTTAGATTCATGGAACTCTATCCAAGTGTCCAGAAAGATCTACGTACAGAACTTGAAGCTGCATTGCCCCATTCTAAGGCCCCATCTTTAGATCAAATCCTTGATACCAATATCCCTTATCTCGATGCCGTCTGTGAAGAAAGCCTGCGCTTGGCTGGCACGTCTAAAGGGAACCTCAGACAGGCCGTCACAGACACAGAGATCTTAGGCTGTAGGATACCAAAGGGTGCAGAGGTCCTCCTAAATCTTCATATAAATCACCCACTCCTACCAGTCGATGATCTAAAGCGCAGCCCGAGCAGCAAAGCAGCGATTGATAAGCATGGATATCGCTTGTCGGACACTACCTCGTCAAGTCTCAGTCTGTTTGACCCTGCAAGGTGGCTTACGAAAGACGAAGCAACGAATGGCGGAGCATTCAACCCTTATGCAGTACCGTCGCTGGCGTTTGGGGGTGGCTTACGGGGATGTTTCGGTAAGAAACAATGCTTCCAACAATCTATTCACCTGCTCTTCTCCTTTCTATAAGTTACCGTGTTACTAACCAAATGTGGCGGCGACAGGACGCAAGCTGGCAACTATGGAATTTCGTATCGCCGTCGTGCTATTAATACTCAACTTTGAGTTCCTCGAATTGCCCCAGGAGTTGAAATCTATGCTGGCTTCTGAGGCAATATTCCGCCAGCCCCAAAAGCCATTCGCTAGGGTCAGGGTTTTGTAGTATCTATTGTCAAACTACATATGTACATATCCCGGCTATATACAGATTTGATGGAAACGCCAGCAGCGACTGTTGTCTCAAAATTAAATTAAATTTAATCCCTTCTTCTTATGACGGGTGGACTGGCAAGTTCAAGCGTTTTTGTGGCGAACAACTTGCTTCCATATACAGCCAGTGACTCCCTTCCAAAAGAAATTGCTCGCACATTAATAAGTTAAGAAAAAAAATTCATGAAAGAGCCTTTTTTCTAATTTACGATCAATCATGAAAGATATTATTATTCCCTAGCTTTGTGTCCCGACATTATTCTATTAGATGTTCCGACAGATTGACAGGCACGATATAGGGTAGGTAGGCTGCGCACACGGATTATTACATGATCCGGCGCCGTCATGCCATTTGAGCATCATTCGGGTCTTACATTTTCCGTTCCCGTCAACTGAATGAATTTGACAGTGACGTATCAAACTAGCATTCGCAATGGGCGAGTGTAGTTGGCAGCAAGCAATAATCGGAAAGCCGATTGCGGAACTCGCAATCCATACGAGTCCTCGGCTTACCACGAAAGCCCGACGCCTTGTCGTATGACGTCCGGGTCGTTGGTCCGGCTGAGTCGGACCTCCCCCGAGTGGCTCCACTGAGGGAGATTATGACCACACAGCCAACCAGACCAGTCATCGTGACAACCTCAACGCTCGGAGAGTCGCCTGCCTGCTTCCCCAATTGTAGTCTTCATCGAACAAGGAGCGGGGCCGCCCCGACAGCGGCTATTAATTTCTCGCGTGCTGGCCATGAGAGACAATGGAGGGAGCGGGGTAGACGTCAACGCCGATCTCAGAGAAAGACATCAGAGAACCGACTGGCCCCTCCGATGATTGGGTACCGAAAATGATGAGGTGCTGTTGGGGTAAATATTAACTCCTATATGCGACACCCATTCTAGGGTGCGATCAATACTCCGTCGCATAACCACACCTTGGTGAAGCGCCACACTGTTTCTTGCTTCCTCAGCATGGACACTTCGATCTCTTCAGTGTTCCCTGAGGGAAGTTGGGATTCTCACATCCATATAATTGATACGGATCGGTTTGAATCCTTGAACGGCTTAGCAGGCCCCCCAATCGCCGGCTCTGTCTGGGAGAACGCCATATTTGAGAACTCGATCAAAGTCCAGAAAGTTACTATTGTCCAACCGACAAGATATGGGAATGATAACATGGCGGCTCTCCAGGCTCTGGCTGCATATGGACCCCGGAGAGCACGGGCGGTAGTACAATTTGACCCCGAGACAGTCACCGACACCGAGCTGAAGCTGTGGCATGACCTTGGTGTCAGGGGCGTGCGAATCAACCTTGCCAACCCAAAAAACCCTTTGGCTGGGACAAAGCCTGAAGACATGCCCAAGTTGGTCCAAAAGTATGCAGAATTAGTAAAGCCTTTTGGTTGGGTACTGCAATTTTACATCAGGATGGAGGACATTGTCAAACTGGAGAACACGCTACTCGCAATACCTTTGAGGGTAGTCATCGACCACATTGGGAACCCTAAGCTGCCGGAGCCTGTAGATGGCAGTTCCGAAGCAATCGACCCTTATTTTATCAAGGGATTCAGCAGTCTGATCAACCTGCTCAAGAGCGGACACGTGTGGGTGAAGATATCGGCAGCATATCGGTTCTCAAAGCTACAGGACCCGGAATTCAAAGACGTGGATCCTTTGATCAAGGAGATTCTCAGAGTCGATAGCACCAAGGCGGTATTTGGAACTGACTGGCCCCACACGCAACACGAAGGCCTTGATATTAGGCCCTGGGTTAGACACTTGGCGGAGTTAACCAGCGCGGACAAGACAGTTCAGCGGAGGGTTTTCCGAGACAATGCTTCTGACTTATGGGATAATCTGTAACTTAATATGGAAGCTTTCTATTGTATTATGAACAGTCGACTCGCTCCTGCGCTCGGCGCCTTTCGTGGACAATCATCCAACAATACTGGTGCACTGCATGTATCGTAAAGATTCCGAATGCCATCTGCAACTCCCGGGGAGCCTCGTGGCACCACTCTGCCATGTCTGAACATAGGCAGTAGACCCGTCAGCAATGAAGTGCCCCTAATTTCAACCACTTTCAACAGCTTACTCGCCGACAACGGAGTCCGTATCGACCGGCACTAAAAGGTTCATGACTTTCATTAGTATGTCAGGGTTGAGTACAGATGTTATTGTGGATTAGGCGGAAATAGTTGGAAGCATCGATGATCAGGATGAGAGATTCATGGATGACAACCTCAGAACGGATGCTTCAGTCCAATGAATAATATCTATGACACCATGTCGAAGGAGCAAGTAACAAGAGCCAACCCGAGGATGGAGTTTAGCCAAGCTTTAGGTTAATCTTCTGTACCAATGAGTGAGCAAGACTCTCCAAAAAAAATACCCATTTCAATAATTTATTGGTGTTGGTTATTTAATGTCTATATCCGAGCAACTAGGTAATCGTTCGGGCCCCACGCCCGAGAGGCTGACGGACGACCTCCGATGGTTGCTGGGGCCATCCCTTCTTCAGCTTCAAGGGTCCAAGCACGTTGACCAATCCACCGGATTAGCGTGACTCGCGTATTGGTCCACTTGGACTTATTTCGGACCTCTCCCGTACGATGCAGGGAAAAGCATGAACCCTGACCGTCACCTGCCCTTGAACTGCACTGCAACAGTCCGGATGTTCTCCAGGATGGACGAACATGGGGAACGTGTTTGAATGCGGGGGAGACAGCCTTTAGCGTGGGTTACCAAGGATTTAGTTCAGCCCCCTCACCATCCCAATTTTCGGGGAATTCCTCGCGACTCGGTGAGAAATCGCGTGGCCAAAGTATAAAGGACGTTGACCTCCAATCTCTGTCTTCGCGATTGTGCCTCCAACCAACCCGTCCATCTTCCCCTATCACCTCTTACACTCCCAATCAGACAACGGAAGAAATGAAAGACAGCACAGTCGAGGAAACCATGCCTGCCGGGGTCGCCTCGAAGATCGATTACGAGGATGCCACCCACGTTGAGTATGAACGGATTGACCCCGAGGAGGAGAAGAAGTTGGTGCGGAAGCTCGACATGGTTATAATGCCGATGATGGCATTTGTTTACTTTTTCCAATGTATGCGAGTCCCCAGCAATCTACGATATTGAGGTTTTTGTTACTAACGATGGGTGCCATCCAGACATCGATAAACAAACCATCAACTACGCAGCCATTTTTGGCCTGAAAACCGATCTTAAACTTACTGGCGACGAGTTCTCATGGGTCGTATCCCTATTCTACCTGGGCCAGCTCTGCTCCCAGTGGCCTGCTGCGTACCTGCTGAGCCGACTGCCCATCACGGTGTTCGTTGGCGGAACCATCATTGCCTGGGGCGCCGTCGAGATGTGCCTCGCTTCCCCAAGTAACTTTGGCGGGATGGCGGCCATTCGCTTCTTCCTAGGCTTCACCGAAGGAAGCGTCTCGCCCGCCTTCATCATCATCACTTCCCTATGGTACAAGCGCAGCGAGCACAACTCTCGAGTATCCACCTGGGTGGCCATGAACGGCGTCGCCCAGATTGTTGCAGCTCTTTTGATGTACGGGATTGCCAAAAACGAGCACGCCTTGGCCCCCTGGCGTGTCCTGTTCTTGGTAACCGGCGGCATGACTATTGCTTGCGGAGTCGTCTTTGTGCTATGGATGCCGCGAAGTCCCGGCTCTGCGTGGTTTCTCAACGAGAAGGAGCGATCTCTGGCCGTCCGGCGACTTGCAGCTGACCGTGGTACCAAGGAAGGCTCTGACTTCAACTGGGCCCAGGCTAGAGAAGCGTTGACTACCCCGACCACGTGGCTGTACTTCCTCATGGCACTCGGACTTACGCTTCCTACTCCTATCATTAAGGTTAGTTTCTTACCTTACCGGATAATATCCAATTTCATCTCTCTAACACGTCCTGTTCTAGTTCTCCTCTACTGTCATCAACGGCTTCGGCTTCGACACCTACAAGACTATGCTCGTTGGTCTCCCCGCTGGCGTTTTCAGCAGTGGCTCCGTCATCCTCGCCGCTATCCTCCCGGCATACATTCGAATCAAATACATCCGAATCTATACAGGCTTGATCGTCACTGCTATTCCATTAATTGGCTCAGCACTCATGACCAGCCTGCCCCTCGACGCCAGCTGGGGAGTCGTTGTCGCCACCTGGCTTGCGGGCGGCTTCGCCGGGACCCTGAGCATCTCTGCTGGCCTCATGGCTTCCAACGTCAAGGGAAACACCAAGAAGTCGGTTGTGTCTACTGGATTCTTCGTGTGCTACTGTATCGGTTGCCTGGTGGCTCCCCAGGCGTGGCAGAGCAAGGATGCGCCGCGCTACAGCACCGGCAACTATCTCAGCATCGGCTCTCTCTGCCTGCTATTCCTCACCTTTATCGCCTACGGAGTTGATATGGAGCGTAGGAACAGGAACCGTGACCGGAAGGCTGCTCAGGGCGACAGCCGTTATCTTGTCACGGAGGCTGATGGGGTGGCTACTGGTGTTTCGCTTAGCTCGGACATGACGGATATCGAGGACAAGGTTTTCCGGTATAGATTTTAATCTACTGGCTGTGTAAAATAGGTGCTATGCTATCACTATTATAACAGCTCGGTGACATATAGCTGTATATGCTGGAACTCAGAGGAAACAAGGGGAAATTCCAGTCCTATAAGGAAAATGTGAACTAGATATCCCTGGGAACGGTCGACATGACATCTAATTTGATCAAGTAAGCTCACTTTTTTGGGGTCGTCGAGCAATTGTAGATCCACTTATAGAAATTTCCATGGATTGGAAGATAAATCCTTTTGTATTTTTCGGGTATATGCTGAACGAAAGATTGCAGCAAGTCAAGATCACAGTGTGGGCTTAAATGACAGCGCTCTTTGTTGAAATCTGTTAAATTCATATCCCATGGTATCTCTCTATGATGGAACACAACAAAACATAACAGCGGGTGCATGTTCCATTATGGGTACGGATGAGAGTTTGAGTAGCTTGACGCACACAGTAACAAACAATCCATTGCTGCTTTTTATTGTGTCAGTCAAGCTACCCAAACTCTCATCCGTACCCTTAATAGAATTTGAGCCCCCTGTAGAGCCGCCAGACAGCGCGACCTTTCATTACCACAAAGTGGTAGCAAACATAGCAAAGCCGCCCAATATAACTGATAGAGTCCGAGATGGCTGGCTAAAGCCTGATGCGTCTGAGGAGCCCTGATTGGCCCACGTCTCACACCCTCCATGGCCTTGGTTGTACTCTTTGGCGCTATTGATGGCGAAACTTTTAACAGAGTAAGGTGTCGTGCGGCACTGGCCACCAGGTTCTGTTTGGCAACTGTCCTCAAACCAAGGATTTAGGTCAGCGTCGGGTTCCTCCTTTTCTGGATCTAGCTGCTGGCAGTCTGAGAACGCATAAAAGTAAACGACCCAGCTGGCATCTTCCCCAACTTTAATGTTGCCTGGCGCGTACTGCTCGAACCATACCCGGGAATAGTTGGTCTGCGAATCGTAGCTGCCTTCGCTTTCGAGGCGCCAGAATATACCGTTGGGTTCAACGGTGTTGTACACGTGTTGGGTTGCATTGGTGAATCCAGTCGTATTTGACTGAGAAAAGATATCTGAGACGTTGAAGCAGGTATAGCTGTTTGGAATTGTTTGTGTGGTGAGCGCCAGTCGATGGGTTGTGGCGTTGATGTCGCAAGAGTCCCCTTCTTCATTGGAGAAGAATGCGACAGTGAGGTTGCCAGAGCTGAAAAAGATATGAGTGTCAACAAAACCAAAAGTCAAATAGTACATGTCAGGTGCTTACTGTCCGATGGGCACGGTGGCAGCAAAGGCATGAGCAGCCAAGTAGCTGAAGGCGACAACTGATCCGAGCATGGAGACCATCGTTCGCAAATATCGAAAATCTTTTGCTAGTAATTAAGCTTCTTTTCTCCAGGTTCTAAGCATTTAATATAAATAATCATCCACATGACGTCACGAAAACAATGCTGACACAGTGGAATCCTTTGAGCTCGAAATATAACTGATCGACATTGGTTCCATGCTAGTCCGCTGAGGCATGGTTTCTTTAAGAACTTATGTAAAATCAAGATGATCGCTATGTCAACTCCGTGTGTTAAGATACGTCACGTCGCTTTTCCAAGCAAAACGAAGTTCATCTGATCAAAGAAATGAAGTTGGCACTTGGGAGCTTTTGGTTTTCAACAACCAAAATATCGCGGTCCGTCTGGCATTGAGCAAACCAGTCGGTCTTAATTGAGACAGGCCGATGACGTTTTAGTGCACAGAGCTGGGATTAATGGCGGTAGTTGAAAGAGGAAATTGCCGAAGGAGTGGCCAATCTAGCTCCGCTGATCACAACAAATCGTCCGTCTGTCATTTTAAGGCACGGATCTCGCACGTTTGAGTCATCTTAGACATCCTTTCCTAGGCCGGTAATACCAAAGGTCGTCGTACTACCCCCGACTTAAGGGGAGAAGTTGAGAACACAGGCGAGCCCATCTTTTTGGCACATGATGACTACTGCAAGCTGGAATGCTTAAACGGGATACCGGAAGAAAGCCATGAGGCTCGGTTTTTTGGCCAGAAAATTGTGTCTGTAGTTGCTTTGCTTGTTTAGATGACGCATTGCCAGCGCTGAGTCTCCAAGATTTCTCACCTACTATACGTCACTCTATCTGCCTCTTGAGGTTGGATATTTTATCTCCTGGAAAAAGAAATTCCAACCCTCAAACTACGATTAGTTATTTCTACATCGTTTCCACATAGAAGCAGTACGAGTGGGCTGGAAAGGCAAGGTCCTCAAGGGCCCTAGGTGCGCTCCATCGAAATAATGCCGGGGTTAGTATCCCCCGCATCGATGAACAACGAACACTTGGTTCATGGCTAAAGTCGAGTCGGTGAGAAATATTCTCATGCTACCGGATTCGGCAAGATTAACCACCGCCTCCATCATCGTGGGGAGGCACGGCAATCCGGTCATCCCCGTATTTGACAGCTATTGGTCAAGATCGGCATTCGTCTCCCCACGTCGGCCTTGCGGGGAGAGTGCAAGCACGCGAGGTGCTCTTCATTGTGGAACTAATATTGCCGGTGCTCCAAGACTGCCTCTATAGCTCGAATCGGACCGAATTTCAGTGGTTGAAAGAGGCAATCCTAATCGCAACTGATGATGGAGTCATTTGGAGGGGTAACGATAGGACCGTAGTATAAAACTAGCTGTCTAGCTCTGTAGAGTGGCCGATGGTTACAGACGAGTAGCAACCACTGGCCACCATGCTCTGCCAACGTCTTCTTCTAGGTTTTGCTACTCTAATCCCCGTCTTCGGCAGTCCTGCCGGAGACCAGCAATGTTTGACTTCGCGATATGAACACAAAACCAGGCTGTTTGTTCTCACCGATATGAGCAACGAGCCTGACGATCAGATGAGCTTCGTACGTCTACTTACCTATGCCAACGAGATCGACATTCGAGGGATTGCAGCCACTACATCGACTTGGCTACGCAACAAAACCGACCCAGAGACCATCCGGGAGGTCATCGGTGGATATGGAGAGGTTCTTGGCAATCTCAACGCCAATGTTCCCAACGATGCTTCCTACCCTTCAGAAGATGAGCTCCTGTCAAAGGTTTCCGTGGGCCATGCCGTATACGGACTTGCGTCACTCAATCTTCCATTAAGCGGTGCGGCTGAGGCCCTTGTGAAGGCCGCGGATGATGCGAAAGCTGATGACCCTCTGTGGGTGTCTGTTTGGGGCGGAGCTGCCGTTCTGGCCGAAGCACTGAACCATGTTTCCAAGACCCGAGACAAAGAAGCTGTTGAATTGTTTGTCAGTAAGCTTCGGGTCTACTCTATTTCGGATCAAGACGATGCGGGGGCTTGGATACGCACCAACTACCCCAAGTTGTTCATGGTGGTCTCTCTCCACGGGTTCAGCGAGTACACGCGTGCAACCTGGAACGGTATCTCTGGAGAAGAGTACAGGCACTTTGACAAAGGCGGACCTGAAACTTCGTTGGTATCAAACGCGTGGCTTGAGAAGAACATTCGGATTGGCGCCCTTGGAGCTCACTATTTGAACTGGACGTTCATCATGGAAGGCGATACTCCAGCATTCCTGACACTTATTCAGAATGGACTGGGAGATATAGAACACCCCGACTGGGGAAGTTGGGGAGGCCGGTACACCCTGGCAGACGCGTCCGGGAACCATAACGTGTACGCGGACTGCACAGACTACGTTCAAGGTGCCAACGGGGAAGCATTCATCAGCAGCTTTGCGACCATCTGGCGCTGGCGACAGGATTATCAGCACGACTTTGCAGCTCGAATGCAGTGGACTATCAATTCTGATTATAGCAAGAACAACCACCAACCAGTTGCAGTGGTTAATGGGACATGTGGCCCCTCGGCGTTGAAATTAGACTACATCAAGGGAGGGAAAATCGTGCTCGACGCATCAAACAGTTGGGATCCTGACGGTGATGGGCTGTCGTTCGAATGGTTTCACTATCGCGAGGCGGGAACTAGAGGGCTGGAAGGATTCAACATTCCACTGATCAGCGAAGATGTGAAGATAGCAAAGTTGAATGATCAAGGAAGCATTGTGAGTCTAGACGTGGTCAAATCCTCCAAGGTAAGTCGTCTCCCGCTCAGCCTCTTGTTTCTGGTCTAATTGTGCAAAAAGCCGATACACATAATCGTTGCTATCCGTGATGATCACGATATGTCTTTAGTGACTTATAGAAGAATCATTTTGAGCGCAAAAGATCCTCAAAACTCTTCGATCAGGGCGTTTGGGGAGGAATTTCAAGATATAGAATACTATCGTGGATGAAGGAAAGCCTCACATGCGGCATATATGGGAAGCGTATTTGTTTTTTGCCGAACTCCCCATTGGTCTGTTCTAGTATTTAGATAGTGTGTATGCTGGATTCATAAGACTTCGGGACTGGCACTGCCGTCACACGCCAGATCGGCTAGCAGACACATGGAGCAGGGCATATAATAGGCCACGCCTCAATCTGGTTTATTCAAATTGGCACAGCGCCCACGGGCTTCCTCAAACAGGTGATTATGACACCAAGAGTCGCCAAGCCAGTTGCAGCGAGAAAGGTAGTTGTTGTATCGTACCAGCTGCTTTGCGATGTCCCCTGCTGAACTAAGTTAGGCATTCCGCTGTTCTGTCCATTGACTATTAATAACATGCGGCAATATCAGGCACCATGATAGATCCCCCGGTGTTGCGTCTGAAGTACGCCCGTATTGGTTGTGAGACTTGTTATGATTTGGCTGATGCTCAAGACTGAGCCTACTGACATGCCTCGGTAACTGCGAGCTTCAAGTTTAGAACATAGAGGATTGGGACTTGAGTCGAGTCCGCTTAGTAGTAGAAGCTCGCAACATGCTTCCGGGGCATTTATGACAGTGCCACCTTGAGCAGTCCATGGTGAGATGTCTCTTGAGTCAAACCCGCCGATCTGGATGATATTAGCACAAGGTTTTGCAGCAACTGAAGTAAACTGGAAGCGTTCTTCTGCCCATATCATCCAACAACACTCTAGGCAAGACCCCGATAATGCTGATCCCATGGTTTATTCCACGACCAACCACAAACTGGCTGTTTATGAATCTGTTTATGTATTTTGTGTTCTGAAGAACTATTGCCTAATACCGTCCTCTCAGTAACACTTGACCCGCTAATTGCTATGAGAGAGGGGTTAGTGAGAGTGATAAGCATGGGCTCTGCAATAAGGTCCGTCTTGATTCAGGATATTAGCTTGACACAGCTAATAGACCGATAATGTGACTAAACAAATAGAATATTGAGGCACACCGTAATCTTTGATTTATATTTCGAGTTATCACTAGCGTTATTCGGGATAGAGCGGCTTATTCGTAAGCATGCTGACCTAATGATATCCGCGTGATGCTACTTAAGGCAGGTAGGATCCCAACATGTCCTGGATCATCTGACATTCCCTTTATACGAGAAATAAATAACCTCTGGTTCCATCGTTCGTCGGAGCCACTCCACTTTAGAACGCCAGTTTTTAGGCTTCTCCTTTCCTCAATTTCATCTCCACTTCTTCTGTTGCTTGATCACGACACCGGCGATATTAACTCACAAGCTGATCGGCATGGCAACCTCTGAGGAGACTGGGCAGTCGCCAGCAAGACTACCAGAGAAAGTCATTCCTACCAAGCCGGTGTTGTTCTTGTAGGCTATTCCTGTTTAACAGCCTACTCTTAGACGTTCCCAGTTGACATTCATCAAAGTGACGTTGACAACTGCCTTTACCCTCAAGGTAAGTGCTAGAGAGCCCGGTCCTTGCTGTCAAAGATATATAGGCTCACCTGAATGACGAGTAGATAGTGGACTCGAGGAGGAGGCACGAGAAGGGATTTTCAACTATGTTATGAGCCGCACCGGGTTGAATAAGGAACAGGCCGCGGAACTTTGCGCTAAATACTCCAAAACATACGGTTTTCTGCCCGAAGGCCTGGTCCGTCATCACAGCATCGACGCGAAACATTACAACTCCACAATCGACGAAGGCCTTCCCATCGAGACCCTCCTTAAGCCCGATCCCAAGCTTAGAAAACTGCTGCAGGACATTGACAGGTCCAAGGTTCGGCTGTGGCTGTTTAGCAACGCAGACGATGTGTACGTGAAGAGGGTCGTGCGCCATCTGGAAATTGATGACTTTTTTGAGGGATTAACATACTGTGACTATGCCCGTGTCCCACTGGTCCACAAGCCAAAGAGAGAAAAGTTCCAGGAAGCGATGAAAGAAGCAGGCATCGAAAGTAGCGCGGATTGCTATTTTGTCGGTCAGTGGCCTATTTCGAAGGACAGCACGTGGCCTTCAAGTCCTTCCTACGCCCTTGTTCAGTCCGTTGACATTTAAACAGATGACTCATATTTGAATTGTCGGGGTGCGCAGGATTTTGGGTGGACAGCAATGCATTTGGTCCAGGATGGGTTTCCAGCTCCTCCATCTCAGGCCTCACAGCATCAGATCAAAAGCTTGGAGGAGCTGCGAATTCTGTTCCCTCAGTGGTTCAAGAATTGACCTAGAAAGAGCTGGAAGCTAACCGGTTCCTTTGAGTGGAGCAGTTAACCGGCCGTCACTTCGGTGATTGCGATGTAGGAAGGGGTTGATTCTTGTTTTGATTAGATCAGGCTCGGGCTGCGTGGATCGATCAGGTATGTTCACGGAGGACCAGGCGGAGGACGTTCGCTTTTAGATGGCTATGTGGTCTGGAAGAATTGGTGTTATAAAGAACAAGCCACCGAGTTTCTAGTGGAATTTGATATATAGAAATTCTAAAGGACACCATGAAACATACAATATGCTTACAAAGGGAGATGCCTTTCCATCATTCTCCGTCTTTCCCTGCCCTGGGGTGGAGATGCGGAATGACGGAATGGCTGAGCACTGACAAATGATGGAAGCAGCTCTTCATGATTATTCCTTGGCCAGAAATTTAGCGCTACTCCCAGAATGGAAAATTGATTCCCATGTTATATATCTTATTGAGTTAGACAACTTTGACCTTATCTTGGCTGCTTATTTCAATCAATTTGAATCTTAGCCCATGGCGGTCACATATACGTAGTATCCTGACATCAAAGTGCCAACAGGGTTTGTCAACTGAGCTTTAGGAGAGGACAGGTTCCGTATGTTTTGTCATCAATAGTGGCAGGAGTGTCATAATGAACCAATGGACATATATATTCATCGACCGTTTCCAAAGACGAGACTGTTTCATAGCAAAGCAGACATTTCACGCAACGAGATAACATTCAGTCTGTTCAACTACAAAACGTTGAATCATTCCGTTATTCCTCCTCTAACCTCAAGATGCTTGACTTGATCCGGGAGGCGCCTCTCGGGCAAGCAATCCGCCTCATCTCACGGAACAAGGTCCTCCAGTATCCGGAAGAAAAGCCTGGATTCGAGATCCCATCCCAATACATCCACAGCCTCAAGCAAAGCGAAAAACCATGCGAGAAGACAGCACTGGACGATAGCGACAGTACTCCCGCTGGCGATACTCATCAACATCCAGTAGAAAATGCCCCCTTCGTCCACCGAGGTGATGACGAGGAAAGTCTTCACCAAATAGAAACTGTCCGAAGCCATCGCACCGCGCCATACAGCGACGAGAGAATGCAAGCCGAGCGCGATGTTCAACTCCAGAAGACCAAATCGCTTCCGATCGAGCCTCAAAAGACAGCAGATGGCATCGTTCTTGTTGATTGGTACACCCCTGATGATCCAGCCAACCCTCAAAACTGGTCGAGCGCGAAAAAGTATTTCGTCACGTTCGTCCTCTGTATCTATACCTGGGTAGTCTATTGTGCTGGCCCTATATATGCCACCGCAGTCGAAGGTATACAAGATGAGTTCCATATCAGTGCTGTTGCCTCCACACTCGGGTTGTCTCTGTATGTTCTGGCATACGGTATAGGTGATCTCCTTTTTGCTCCTCTATCCGAGATCCCTGTTATTGGTCGCAATCCTGTCTATTACCTCACGTTCCTCGTGTTTTGGATCCTCTCATTCCCCGAGGCTGTCGTGAACAGTTTCGGCGGCCTCTTGGCATTGCGCTTTTTCCTCGGCTTCTTTGGTAGCCCTGCCCTCGCGAATGGGGGTGCGACCATAGGCGATATGTTCCCCTTGATCTATATTCCATATGGACTCTCCTGGTGGGTGTTTTCAGCGTGGGCCGGCCCTGCCTTTGGACCTATAATTGGAGGTTTCGCTGCACAGTACAAGGGGTGGAGATGGCCAATGTGGGAGATTGTTTGGATGGCTTCACCGGCTCTAGTTTTGCTACTGCTGTTCATGCCAGAGACGTCCTCAGCCACGATTCTCTTAAGACGGGCACGACGATTGCGGAAGCTGACTGGAAACGAAAGACTTCAATCCCAAAGCGAGATCGATCAGCGACACATGAAGGCTTCCGATATTGTCTTCTCGGCACTCGTCAGACCTATGGAGATCATGCTCAAGGATCCATCCATCTTCTTCGTCAACCTATACACGGGGTATTTTTATGGGGTCTTTTACACCTTCTTCGAGGTCTTTCCTCTTGTGTTCCCGGTATCCTACGGATTTAGCCTCGGACAGACTGGCCTTACTTTCTTGTCCTGCTTTATCGGCGTTATTATTGGCATCACGGCTTATTTTGCGTACCTCAAGTACTATATGATACCTGACAATATCAAAAATGGGTTCCGTGAGCAAGAGCATCGTCTTGTGCCAGCCATTGTTGGGTCTATTCTGCTACCCATCGGCCTGTTCATCTTCGCGTGGACGTCCAGATCCAGCATCCATTGGGTAGTGCCGTTGATTGGCGTCGTCATATTCGTTATTGGGCATTTCTGGGTCATGCAGTCTCTGTTCATCTACATTCCATTCTCTTACCCCAAATACACCGCCTCTCTTTTCGCAGGAAACAGTATTTGGAGATCAGGGGTTGCTGGCGGCGCCGTTGTCTTCGCCAGGCCCCTCTTTATCAATCTCGGCGTGGATAGGGGCGTGACTGTCCTTGCAGGTCTGAGCGTCGCTGGTATTTTCGGGACAGTCGCCATTTACGCCTTTGGGAAGAAACTACGCGCCAGGTCTAAGTTTGCCGAGAGCTGATTTAATGACCTGCGCCGGCATGGTATCGAGAGGAGAGTAGAGTTGTGGGTTAAAGGTATGAGGCTTGGCTCTAGTGCCATACGGGGGGTAATAATGCAGGAGATCGAAGGTTAGAGCTTAGAAGTGGCTCAATGGATAGCGGGATGGAATAAAACGATAGAGTGTTCAGTGAGAGAGTAGAAGGGAACTTGGATAGCATACGCAAGGGGTAGAATGATTCTTTTACGTCACTCCTTCGGCTCTTAAAATTGGCTTTGGATTTTAATCCTTTTTGATCGGGTGACAAGACCTTTCGTACAGAAATGCTCACGAAGCATCATCGAACTGAATCTAGGGCGAGAGCAAAACGGTCAAGTTCGCCCATCGTGCTGCTGAGTCAAGGCCTGAATCAAGGGCAAGAAATTCATCCACAAGCGTAATTGGTTTAGTGGTAAAATTCTCCGTTGCCATCCGAGCAGCGTCGGGGAGCCCTGGGTTCGATTCCCAGATTACGCATTTTTGCCATTTGCATACATTGTGATGTTCATTTTGCACGGGAGGACGAAAATGAGTGACTAGCGAAAATGGATTTCAGTCTGGAAGCTCTGGCGGAGAGGCATCACGCAAGGTTCTGCTCAACAGGCATCCTTTTGAGTCCTGAACGAGAGCTGGTTGTGGTGACAACATCATGTGTTACTTCGCCCCGTTGGAGTCGGACCACTATCAATGATATATGGATTGTGCGTAGTCTTCCATTGATTAGTTTATTTGGCCAATGAGTGCCAATGGATGGTTTATTGCTGCTGTCAAAAATCCAAACCGCTCCCATGGTGATCAGTTAACTAGACTGCTTATTTTATATGATTTCCATTGGTAGAGGCATGCGCATGCATACCCTCCCATCTCTCAAAGTTCCCAGCCTCTAGGTCAAACAAATCAAGCAATCTTCCAACCATTTGATCCAAAATATCCTCGACAGATCCTGGCTTGGTGTAAAATCCGACGACAGGCGGTGCAATGATGGCCCCTGCGCGTGTCACGTCCAGCATATTCCGCAAGTGAATCTCACTGAATGGAGTCTCCCGTACGGACAACACTAGCCTCCGGCGCTCCTTCAGGCATACGTCTGCCGCTCGTGTTATGAGGTCGTCGCAGATACCCGCGTTGATAGCAGCAAGCGTCTTGACGGAGCAGGGAGCGACGATCATCCCGTCCACTCGGTAGCTGCCACTTGCAATCGGTGCGGCTAGGTCGTTTGAGTTGTATGAATGATCTGCCAATGCTCGCAGTGTCGTGGGGGTGTAGTCAGTTTCATATTTTATTGTTTCTGCCGCCCATTTGCTGATGATGAGGTGTGTCTCAACGTTGAGCCGTCGAAGAACTTGAAGGATCTGGATTCCAATAGCAGCGCCGGTGGCCCCGGTAAGTGCTACGATGATTCTTTTCCGGCGATTGGTCATTCCCATTTTGAAATTGCGCAGCTGAAATTTTGGTAGATGTAAGAGAGGGCTGAGGAGTGTGGCCTAGATATTGGGCTAACAAATTCCCAGAGTCGCACTGTGATGATGCATCCAGTACTGCGTTTTCCGTAAAAGCGAGATTATATGTCTTACTCTTAAAATATAAAAGATCGAGCAATGAGGCGGAATTTCTGTGCCGACTTGCCTTGATGACGTTTTCTGTGTGGCCAATGCGAATATTCCGAGCTCTCCGACGCCCCCGAGCCCGCCGAGATGCGCCGCTTTGTTCGAGTAATGCCGCTTTGGCTTGCTCGGAGCACAATGGGTACGTGGTTCAGACCACTTTTATGTCAAAAAGGATTATTCAAATGCAAGTCTCGGATCTGGGATGCCGTGACTCAGATGTATAAAACCGGCTGTCTGGCATGCCTGAAGTCTGATCGTAGCAAGCATATCGACGTTGCTTGATAAACACAAACTCGAACTCCACTCCCCTTCTAATAAAACAAAATGGCACTCGCCCACATGGAATTTCGAGCATTCGTCCAAGCTCTCAAAGATGACGGAGACCTCGTTGAGATCAATGAAGAGTGTGATCCGAACCTCGAAGTCAGCGCCATCATCCGCAAGGTTGTCGAACACGACGAAAGGGCACCCCTATTCAATAATCTCAAGGGGCAGAATGAGAATGGCCTTTGGAGAATCCTGGGTGCTCCGAATTCCCTTAGGTCTGATCAGAGGCATCGATACGGAAGACTGGCTCGACACCTTAACCTTCCGCCAACATCATCAATGAAGGAGATACTTGACAAGATGGTGTCTGCCAAAACTGTGGCTCCCATTCCTCCCAAGATTGTCGAAACGGGCCCATGCAAGGAATTCTGCCTTACGCCTGACCAGTTTGATCTTAACCAGCTCCCGTCACCAACACTTCATCAAGCCGATGGAGGAAAGTATGTCCAAACTTATGGAATGTTTATTGTCAGGTCACCGGACGGAAAGTGGACTAATTGGTCGATCGCCCGAGCCATGGTCCATGACAAGAACCATCTTGTTGGGCTTGTCATGCCGCCGCAGCACATCGCTGTTATTCACCGCATGTGGAAGGAACAGGGTCGGGATATGCCATATGCATTGGCCTTCGGTGTTCCGCCAGCAGCCATCATGGCAGCCAGTATGCCACTCCCTGATGGGCTCACCGAGGCTGAGTATATCGGCTCCATGGTTCATTCACCTCTGGAACTTGTCAAGTGCGAAACCAATGACCTGTTCGTGCCATCAACATCTGAGATTGTCTTCGAAGGAACTTGCTCCGTGACCGAAACAGCAAGTGAAGGGCCCTTCGGAGAAATGCACGGGTAAGAAGATCCAGCTCGTTTCTTCTGAAAATCAAATTATGTACTTACAAGATTCCTAGATATGTATTTAGGGGCGATTCGCACTCCATGCCAGTATATACGGTGAACATGATTACTCATCGAAAAGATCCTATTATGCCAGTGTCTGCCTGTGGCCGACTCACAGATGAGACGGTGAGCCCCCTCTTGATGGAGTCAACTTCAAATCAGACTTCTAACTACTTCAGCACACAATGATTGGGCCCCTTGCTGCAGCGGAGATAGGCTACATTCTCAAATCAAACGGCCTTCCTATCAATGAAGCATTCTCCCCCTTCGAATCTCAAGTTACATGGGTCGCGCTGCAGGTCGATACCGACAAGCTACGAGCAATGAAGACGACCGCCGAGGCCTTTTGCCGACAGGTGGGAGACTTGATCTTTAGAGGGAAGCCCGGATCCACCATTCATCGGCTGCTTCTCGTCGGTGATGACATCGATGTGTATGACTTCAAGGAGGTCATTTGGGCATTCACCACTCGCTGCCGCCCCGTCATGGACGAGTATAGCTACGAAGACGTTCCTGGGTTCCCGCTAATCCCGTACATGGGGCATGGAAATGGTCCTGCGAACAAGGGAGGCAAGCTGGTGTGTGACTGCCTACTCCCAGTGGAGTATACAACTGGGAAGAATTGGGAGGCAGCCGACTTTAAGGGGTCATTTCCTCCCGAACTTCAGCAAAAGGTTCTTGATCGCTGGCAGTCTTACGGGTTTTAACCTCAGAATGCAAAACGGGTCTGGACATGTCAAGTACCACAGAAGTATTATACTTGGGGGAGAATCAAATGTCATGTTGACGAGACCGGCTAGTCATTATATAGTTCTAAAATAGAGAACCAGGCGCAAATTGGTCTGACATAATAAAATCGTATGCTTCCAGTGGCGAGTAAGAACCAAAATCCACAGAGCGGACCCATTCGTCCATATCAAACGAGCTACTCATGTCAGTATGAAACGCTAACATGTGATGCAAGATAACCTACCTCAAATCTGTAGAATCCAACAGGCTGTTTTGAAATTGAGGGTTCTCAATCGAAGGGGATGGTGCAGAAAATGTCTCAGGGGCAACTTGGCCGGGCTCCGTAGTTCTTGTCAGATTCGATTCATCCGCCAGCTTGCGCTGGGCTTTGAGGGCACACAGGGCTTTTTGATAAGCATTCGAAAGCGATCCTCCCTTTAGCTCCTGGCTCGCTTCCAAACTGGCTATAAGTTGGGTCTGGATATCCTTGGTTTCCTCCAGCCCCTTTGTTTGCTCAATGAACCCCAGCATTAGGGCAGAGCAGAGGCCATTATGAAGAAATGCCCAAGACCGAGTAGAGTAGTTGGAAATGGACCGGAGGGATACAAAAGCTGTGGCGCTTTGTTTTAGCGCGTCTAGAACACGAGAAAGAATGTCGGAGGCATCTTTTGGGGGCATCTTTTGTCTTCCTTGCCTGGAGAGAATCGGTCTGCAAAGGAATGAAATTCCAAAATTTCTGTGCAGTATGAAACTGTAGTGCTCTTGCACCTCGAGCAAAGACCGGCACTCGCTTCTTTCCCGTATATGCTTCGCACAGGATGCTCGGATTTCAGCAAATGTGCGGAAAATATCGTTGTAGACTGCCGATTCAGGCGGAGAAGCTGGTACCACGAAGTATTTCATTGACGCGTGACATATCCAATTCATCGCCTGTCTATAGGTCAGTCCAGCGGGCTCAGAGCCGTGCTGAACCATTGGCGGCAGGTCCGTTTCGTGATACATCTCATGGGAAGTTGGATTTCTACCAAATGCCATGGATAAGAGCGTGTCCTGCCAAACGATGGCCATCCTAGAGAATGATTTAGCATTGTCAACAGGAATATCAGTAAGTATACAAATAGGATAGAGTTCCCACCGTAGGTTTGCAGCATCTCCGGAAGAAAGTTGAGAGCTTTCTGGCCTCGGTCCCCTCTTGTGGACTCCAAGACAAAGTGCAGATCTAATAGTTATTCCGCTGAGGATCCAAGCCCCACGCGGGTTCACATCGTTCTGCAAGATCTGCGATATTACGATCAGGCCTTGGATTATTTCTATCGTCGGGCTCAAAATCGCTTCAAATGTTCCGAGATGATTTAAAGCGTGTCGCACTGTAGCACGTGTGAGGAAGACCAGCTACTAGCACCCATCGAGTAAATAAATACAACAGCTTACAGTGTTTGTGGAAGAGCTTTGATCTCTGTTCAACAGGCCTGTCCGAAAACTGAGCTCCTGCCGCCAATATGGCATGGAAAAGGCAGAGAAAATGTGTGGTCACTTTCGGGGCTTGACATCCTCCCCCGATAAGGGATGAAACCACAGATTCAATATAGTCAACGTCGTAGAATACCGGCTGGAAAGGGTAGAAGCGAGATTTGAAATGACTAAAAAGCTCCATAATCTCCTGATCTGGGGGGATGGAAGAAAAAGCCAGCTTGACGTCGTCATTTGAAGGAATAGGGCCGTCCTCTGTCACCTGAGACTCCATCCCAAAAAGAGGGAATATCCCAGTTTCAAACGCTTCTTGTCTACCGCTTCGTTCGCCATGTGACACCTCGTTCTGCCCGGCAAGTGTCAGGATAGAGCCGGATCCTAGGAATGACGGCCTCGCGGGTGATGCCTGTCTGTCGCTCTGCTCTTGTGACTCTTGTCTGGCTGTTGGACTGGAGGGTGAGCTCTCAATGTTGTGGATTACGTTGTCCCCGAGATTGTTTTCTTCTCGAAGTTCTCTCTGCTGGGAAGAGCACGGATAGGAACAGAGATCCGAGTGTCCACGTTTGATACAAGTCAAACATGGCTGTTGACGGTTGCAGCGCACTTTTCGCTCCCGGCATGGAAGACATGATTTGCGGCTACGGGCCTCGTATCGATCTCGGAGCGTCTTCCGCAAGCTTAGAGGAGACGTTCTGTTTTCTAGAGTCATCCTAGGGGTTCCATTGAGCCAGTGGAAAAAAACCACAACGCAAGCTGTTCTAACGTAAAATGGTTGATCAGGAAGGCTCTCGAGTCCAATATCGGATGTATCGGGAAATTCACCTCATGGTCTGATTACGGTTAGTTTACTACTTATTTAGGATCTTCATCCCGCTTTTCACATGACCAAAGAGCTCTTTTGGAGATATGATTGGCTGTATCAGAAACGTGTCTCAATCTCGCGCTCTCTTGTGAGCAGCCCGCCCTAAACAAAGCTTTACAGCGGACATTCATGAGCTTCATGCCCACTGGTAAACCCCTATCCCAGGTTCACCTGGAAAATTCTCGCCTCGTACCAAACCAATGAGTATGAAAGAACAATGTTCTAGATGGCCGATTAAAGGGGGGAAAACATATATTTCATCTGAAACTGTCGCTGGCAAAACAAAACTTTTTTATTCCGCTAGTAGCGTCCGGAGAGAGTGTCTTGGGCATGATAAAATCACAAACCGTTGGGCTCGATGGGGAGTCGGAGTTATTGGGCGCCAAGAAGCACGTTGATGACGCCTCGATGGGTTGGGTTGATTCATCATAACTCCCCGTTTAACCCGTAGTGATAGTTGCTACATAGATGCTAGGTATTTGAATACAGGTGCACACATATCTAACTCAGTATTCCCTGACCAGATCGAGCAACAGCCATCTCGTACGTTGTGTCTTGGTAGGGCAGAAAATGTCTCCAACACAGGATGGCGATCGGCAATTTCGGCACCAGAGGAAGAGCAAGGGTCCAGCCCAAAGGCGGACATGCGTACATGCAGCTTGGCTGCGGACCGTTGTGTCCCCACCTCCAGCCAGAGCTGAAAGTATGCCTTGCGGAACAGAGGTTGGTTCATTGGGGCCAAGTATTGGCCTCCGGAAGTCTAGACTCAGCTGCTCCCTCCGCGGGCCACCTGACAGCAGGAGGGAGCGCCTCGCCGCAGGCCTGAGAAGAGGGGCCGAAGCCATCTCCATTCCGAATAAAGACGAGGCGGCTGCTGTGATTTAACCTTAACATCTTCGCCTACTAAGTTAGATCCCACAGCTGAAGAACGCCACCGCCTCCTGCGTCATCGGCGACGACCCATAGAGCCTCCTTCTGGCGTGGGCGTGAGAGTACAGACGATATCCGATGCAGTCCAGGCCTCCTCTGCCACCTCGCGGGCAGCCTCCACAAGAGGAAGAGTACGCACCGCCAAGCGGCCCTCCCCCTGGCTTCCACCAGCGACAGCAGCAAAACAGATCCTCAACTGCCGGCGCTCCGCCTGGCTTCCCTGCTGTCCCCAATGAGCCTCCCCCGGCGCCATCGGCCTGGAATGAGCATTTCTTCTACTCCAACGGCCGGCCGACGCCGGTCTTCCAAGCCATGATGAAGGAGTTCTTCAAGAGGCTTGATCCCAGAGGCACGGGGTACATTGCGCCAGAAGTATTCTCAAAGTTTATGGAGATTAATCACTTTGCTCCAGACGACGATGTTTGTACGTTCATTCATTCATTCATCCGCCTATCTTCAGCCACGGCATCCCCGCTTTGCTCCAATGTGCTACAATCCCGCATCTCATACTAACTCATGGCCACTTTCAGGGAGGCGGAACCATCATGGGAACCTGATGTTCGCGGCAGACGACATGGCCGACTACGAACTAAAAGCCGCCTGGGAGGCTTGGCACTTCGACCACAAAGTAGTTGTCCGAAACGCCCGGGCCAAGCAGCTTCCGTACGGCGGAATGCCCATGCTGAGCCTGAACGGCTTCATCGACGTCATGGCCGTCGAGATCGCGGCAGAACCCGACGATCGCATCGGCGGGCTCAACAACGCCCTGCGGCACTACGGCGTCTGGACCGAGAGGGGGCCCGTACCTCGCCATGTGCTCCCTTCTGTTCGCGCGCCAGAGCTCCAGCGGCGTGTTGATGCGGCTGTGGCGCGGTCTCACCAAGCAGCAAGGGAGAGGCTGGATGCCACGGAAGCGCAGGCGAGGATTGAGGCGCGGGGCCGGCAGGCTGCTCTGGATCTGATCAGCGATTACCGGTATCGTTATTATTAGTGTACCGGAGTCGAGGGATTCTGAAAATGCGGATTGTTTAGGAGAGGGAGATGGTGGGGGAATATGGTTGCTTGCGTCAGTCTCGTTTTCGTTTCCATTACCCCAAGAGCAGTCAATTGGTTTGGATGCTTTGAGTGTTTGTTTGTCTTCGCATTTTTACACAGCGCCGCACAAGTCTCAGTTAATTTGCCTTGCAACATAATGTTTAGTTGGGATCCATGTGTGAGCTCTATCTGCTGATCGAAAGTACCAAGGGTGCCTCAGTAACGGTTCCTATACCCCGAAGTACAAAGGTGAAGACAGTCATTCCCAGAAAGCAAGTTTGACACGGACATCTAATGCAGCAGTTTCAACGAGCCCATCCGAAGATATCAATGTTAATGTTCCTCGGACCAACTCTCATGCCGTCTTAGTCTCCTTAATGTAGGCGGCAATATTGGGCCTGGCTTCGATAGCCTCCACCAAGTTGACAAGAGACTGGGGAAGGTTCGCCTGGTTCTCGCAGATTAGCAAATGGCCTACCGGAGGCTGATCGGACAATTGGTCACTTACAGGAGCTCCAACGCGCTTATCGTTGTCAATAGACTGATAAATAGCAAAGTCGACATAGGTAATCTTGTCCCCAAGCAGGTACGGGCCTTCGGTATCGGCATAGTACTGTGCGATGAGATCGACGTACTTGGGGCGACTGGCCTTGTACTCATCGGATGGCTTAGGGAGGCAGGCAACCCACTCATACTATTGATCATATTAGCTTCAGTGGATTCCCGAATAGAACAATTCTAGGAATTATGTACTTACCCTCCAATCAACGTATAAGTCGGCGACGGAATCGACAGTGAATTTCTCAACAGAGGTCGCTCCGTCGTAGCTGCCAAGCTCCCTGGCGAGGTAACGCAGAACAGGGACGTGCTAGAACGAGTCCCGTTAGCAACTATCAATGAATTTCGACATAATTCGGGATGCACTAACTTGGCTCAGCTTCAGCCCCTTGTATTCGAGAACTGGAAGCTTGCCGGTCCTGGTCAAGCCTCGCTGAACAAGCTCCTCGCTTTTCTTTGGCCAAGTATCGTCCCAAGGGTAACGGACATCCTTGACCTCAATGCCAGCATCTTTGAGGAACAAACTGTTCAGGTCGAAGACCTCGTCAGCAGGTTATCCAATACTATTTCAAAGTCGTACAGGATCGCTTACAAGAGAACTTCTCCACGGCCGAGTCGACCAAGGTCCAGGTAGTGGTAAACTGGGAGGGAGGTGCTGGAAGAAGACATCTTGATTCTTGAAAACTGGAGTCTAGGAATAAAACTGATAGAAGTGTTCGATGGCAGTGTTGGGGACTTTGATTGTGATGTTGTTTGGTCACTTTCTGTCCATCTGGCTCCGTTCGACGCCTTCTTATATCCACCTCGCAAAGGCGTTATTGACATTTGATGGCGGCAACGCTGATATCCAATCCATTACAAATCGCCCGTCTGACAAATAAGCATGCATTTCCCGAGCATAGTGTGATTTTGATGTCAGACACGATGGCCTGGACACGCCAACGAGGTGATTAGCCAAAGATGACGAACTCCAGGTTACACTAGGCCCCCAGATCTGCACTATGGCGGTCATACAGATACCCGTATTGCCTACGGATACCCGTGGTCAATTTATTCCTGTTCCCCGCCAACGCCGCAAGTCGCCGCAACCACCGCATCCAGTAATTCGGTTGACCGCTTGCCTCTAGCCCGGTGGAAGGGAGCAATTGAGGCAGGGCATGGTGTGATAGAAACACTAACCAGTCCGCTAAGAAATAGCATTTGGTAGATCATTCAGTGGTGGTAATAGGACACCGTGTCCTGCCAGTTTTTGTCCTTCCTTGATTGGACCACCTTGCACTGACATGTTGTAATTCGGTTGGTTTATGGTTGGTTCAGCCACTCAGGCGATATCCGGGGGTTGCGAGAGCCTAACATGCAGAGGTGAGAAGTTATAAATTGGCGTCCCGGAACATACGAGGAGGCCCGCGTTTCAAGCACCTCCCATGTCACAGGTGGATTGCCAAATGCGATGCTGGAAAGTTTAAGGAGATTTTCAGGCGTTGATAATTAATCCCCTGCCTCTTGCCGCATGATTGAAATCGAAGCCTGTGTTGCAGAACTGACAGTGTGTTGAACCTGCTGGCCATCCAGCAGCCCTACTTTCCTCGTATCTCACCTTCAATTTTGACATACTCTATCGTATGATTGAGAATATTATTTAATAATTTGAAGTTACGAGCTTCCCGTCTGACACCTAGGGCGTGAGCTACCGAGCTGCATCCCTGCCGGCTATGAATGACAGTCGCCTGTGCCAAATTCAGTCTTGGATGATCTAGCCAAAATTAAGCGTTAATTTAATCATGTCCCAGTGGACCAGGACGGAGATCATTCTGTTGACCAGACTATTGAGGCGGTAAAAACTAATAACAACGCGTTTCAGAGTCTCTGCTTGACACATTGACTGAAGGCCACTAATGCAGCTGCTCCCTGTGTGCCGGCGCACAGCTACGGGGACATTTCATTTCTCCGGTTCGTATATGGCTCTTTTTAAGCTTGATGAAACACATTGAAACTACACCACTTGAAACGACACCACTGATGGCGACATGATCTGCCAAAACCACGAAGCACCATGTTTAACAACGAATGATGCCCTCATCATCGATATCTACCTAATCCAACGGACAAATATGAGGATTTTACATATTTGGTCCTTACAAGCTCAGACACTGTGTTTGGCTTGAGTCAGTCGCCTTGGAGGGACTACCCCCGGCGAGGTGTTTGAAACGTCGATTACGTTACCGATATCGTATTCCAGACTCTTCGGGTCCCCAAAGTACCGAAGCTAACATGATCCAGGATACCGTCGCATGAGCCAGGGGCCTAGAAGATGCAATGCGGGGAACTTCGAAGTGAATCTCAGACAAGCAGATGCTCTCTGCGAAACGAAAGTCATAAGATAAATACGGAATGGGAAATGCAACACTAGGTCTCATTCCGCTCTCTCAACTGGTCCATGGCCACACTTATGCCACGAATCTTTGCTTCGCGTCCATGTTGTGGCTGTTTCACTGTTGCTTTACGGCGGTTGCATTCCCGTTCCGAGAAATTTTCCATCCACATATCGGTATTTCCAATGTAGCCCACCGATTTCGAAAGGTCGCATCGGACCTTTTGGCCCTGTTCGATCCCCCAGACCAAAGAATGGAGTCTTCCCAATTGGGAGACGGACTACCACACCTCCGTGTCTTTTTTCCGTTGGCCTTGCCGTTGATCTTTTCGATGTCTCTTTATATAAAGACGAGTGTCTCAAATACGTGACTTTTACAGTTGGTTATGACAGCATTGCAAATTGGAAACAATCTGACTCATTATGAAGGCCTCAATCTACCTCCTCCCTGGCATCATCGCGGGCGTCCTAGCCGCTAGCCGAACAAGTCCACCATCAGGATGCGTTCATGTTGCCAAATCCGGTGGCTCGTATAGTACATTGCAGGCTGCAGTGAACTCGCTCTCGACTACTGCCTCTGGAACCCAGTGCATCTTTGTTGATCAAGGCACCTACACCGAGCAGGTGTATATTCCATCACGTCAAGCTCAGTTGACCGTCTACGGGTACACGACAGACACGACATCGTACTCATCGAACAAGGCGATTATTACATACAACAATAATGCCGGCAGTGCAGGAAACAACGATGCAAGTGCGACGGTCCGCGTACATGCAGAGAACACTAAGCTATACAACCTCAATCTCGTGAACTCTTGTATGTGGTTTTTCCTTCTGATTTCCCCTTCTGATCCGTTGATTCTATCCACTACTTTTCTTCACATCAATCCAATTTCGTCACTAATTGATGGCGCCTTCAGACGGGAAGGGAAGCCAGGCTCTTGCGCTCAGTGCCCAGGCATCATCTGGCTACTATGGATGCCAATTCTACGGCTTCCAGGATACCGTACTGGCTAACAAGGGACTGGAAATTTTCAACCGCTGCCTCATCACCGGAGCCACAGACTTCATCTTCGGGCAGCAAGCGCAGGCATGGTTCGAGTCATGCGACATCAAGGTCCGAAATGGGGGCTACTACATCACAGGTAATCACCCGACTTCCCATATTCCTCCTCTACCGTTGAAACTTTTCTCACACAATCCCAACTAGCAAACGGACGTGACTCGAGCTCCAACCCTTCATACTACGTGATCAACGGCGGCACCGTGGCGGCAGCATCGGGCGAATCCGTCACCAGCGGCAGCTACTATCTGGGCCGACCCTGGCGCGACTATTCTCGCGTGGTTTTCCAGAACGTCAACCTGTCCAATGTCATCAACTCTGCCGGGTGGAAGATATGGAGCGATGGGCAGTCCACTTCAAACATTTACTACGCCGAGTATGGGAACTCGGGCTCCGGTGCGAGCGGCACGCGTGTGAGCTGGTCGAAGAAGCTCAGTTCGGCCGTGAGTATGTCGACTGCGCTTGGAAGCAGCTATTCAAGTGGACTGTGGTATGATGGCTCTTATCCAAACTGAGTGAGGGAATGTAGCTTCGGAGAATCACATGTTACAGTAACTCCGTGCGTAGGAGGTTAAGGTACTCATTAAATCCCGTTGTGTGGCGTAAAGCCTATGAATTTGACATGTGCCACTATATTAAATAAAATGGGCAAATACGTAGTTTAAATGAGCATAATAACAATTTGTTCTTTGCATTTCTCGTCACACAAGACGACACGTCGAGATTGTGATGGAGGGTATAGGGTAGGCAATATGGCGGAGGCGCAGGTAGCAATGTTTGTGGGGAATTGTGGCTGGTCAGTGGCTAGTGAGCAGCTCTCATTGGAGCTCTTTCCTGCCTCTGCGTAAAATGGCCCCGCGCGTCTTTCTCTTGCACTCACTTCACACGCGGATGATCCCACAACACTCATCCAGCTCCAGGCTGCTGAATGCCACCACCCTGGCTCGTATGCCTCTGCCCCTGTCAGCTCGCAGACGCCAGCCATGGACCACCTCCCACAAGAAATCTGCGACGAGATTGTGTCCATTTTGGCAGCCGAGCCGACGGCGCAGCTCGCCAGCTATGCCGCCATCTCGCGGCCATGGCAGATGGCTGTTGAGAAACACACCTGTCGCTACTTCATCCTCTCCAGTGACCAGGTAGATGAGTTCAATTCCTTCTTCGCCACGCGCCATCGCCGCCGCTTTATACGCACGCTCTACTTCAAGGTCCGACTGCCCACCTATGATTACCTGCAGCTGCGGCGTCGCTACGAGAGCGAGCACGACCGTCGCGCCCATGACCAGATATTCACCGCCGCCATTCATCATCTCTTCAAATCGCTGAGCTCCTGGGACCCGGCGGTCGATTCCTCGCTCAACCTGAAAATCACTGAATTAATGTCGCCTTCGGACAACGAGCTCCCGGAGTACTCTGGGATGGATCAGGATGATATTTCCGAATCCTTCTTCGAGAACGACTTGGGTGACCAGCGCTACCTTTATTCATATATCCAACTCCTGGAATCCGACGATCTGCCACTGGTTCCTGTTGTTGAAAGCCTCCTGGTCACCCAGTTTCGCCGGAAGGTTGCCCACTGCGTCCCCCTTCAGCTGGCTGCCAAGCTCCCTAAACTGCGAGAGGCCACCCTCCTTGTGGATGACATGGAAGACCGGTATCCTCTGCTACGTGCCGAGAATCGGGAGGCCATGACAAGTTGGGTCCAGCAGACCATCCCGAATGCGACTGAGCTTCGTGAGTTGAGCCTCTTACTTAACCGAGAGGAGGATTCCTTTGCAGCAAGGCTGCCTAACGGAATGGCCGATCACTTGTGCAGTTCAATCCGAGAATCGACTGCACAACTCCCCCACCTCAAGGCACTGGCTGTGAGTGGCACAATCGACAAGTCACTCTTTTGGCCCGACCTTGGCCGTTCCTTGGTTGCTCCCTTCTGGCAAAATCTGCAAACTCTCGCGGTCAGCTTTTGCGCCTCCAAGCCCTCGAATGGTTGGTATTTCAACGGGCTGAGAACAAGCCCTGAAGTCTTGGACGGCACTCTGGAATTAATTACCGCGTCCAGCGCGATGCCCCCTGGATATGCCGATGATGGCGAGCCCCCACCAGAAGAGGTGGAGGAGGTTGATTTCGACCGGTTTATGGAGTATGCAATGCCTCATTGCGAAGACACACCGACGCCGGATGATAATCTGGTCGAGCCATTGTTGCAGTCGTTTGGGAAGGCGTGCCTGCAGATGCCCAATCTCAGAAAGGCTCATTTGGTGACATCAATCGTCGTCAAGGATCGCCCCCCAGAGGTCTACAGCCCCTGCCAAGCAGACTGGGGCGTGTGGTATATTGCTCCTCATCAAGCGCTGGCCCAGACATCCAGAGCCGTCACCAGTCTTACGCGGGGAACGTCAGTACATCGAAGACTGATCTGGGATGTCGGTGATTGGAGGCCCAGCGAGCCTCTGAGATCTCTGTTCAACAGGATCGGCCTGGAGAAACATGGCGGCATGGTGCTTGAGAGGTTCGTTGATACCTGGAACACTATTCTCAAACCTCGATTGATTGAAGCGGCCCGCCGCGAGGCGGCCGACTATCTCGGGAGGAATTTTCTCGACGACGAGTACATGGAGTTCATGTACGACCAACACTGGGATCCTGAAAATCCATATTTTATGGACGTTCTTGACGAGGAAATGTATCTCTATGATGTTGATACAATGTCTGAATGGGATGGAGATGAATTTATGACTAATGACCCTGATGTATTCTGGGATAACCTTATGGAGGACAACGGTGAACCTTCTTCCCCTCATGAATAGGGAGCCTGGTGCAAGAGAATGATCAAAGCAAAGGAATTTCATACGGCTGCTAGGAAGCCATTTGTAAGAGTTACGATGGCCCATACGGTCTTTTTAATGCTGGTGGTGGTTTACGCACGGATATTCTTGTCATAACTTGGAATTGGTGGTGTATGTAACGCCTAAGTATGTGCACTTTCTTTTTGATTTGATTCTTTTACTCTCCAATCACGGCATCAATTCCCATCTGTCTTTGAAAGCCATCGCATCCTCGGTTTCTAGACCCGCCTCACGCTTACAATACGCCAGTGACTAGACTGCTTATGTAGACTCTTTACCGGAACATCCTCTACTTCGGCGAGCTACCTTTGGCCCTGGGTGAGCTTAGGATGCTCTCCCTGACATACCAGCCAAGCACATACGTGGCACCTGGGCCCACGGCCAATGTGACAAGTGGGAGCAGGGCTGCATAAACAAGCCAGACGGTGCCCACGAGACCCGCCAGATAGAGGTCGGCAAATGCGTAAATCAGCCACAGGAAGGTGCTGGCATATGCCGCTACCTCGTCGGCCTGGAGGGCCTTTCTGCTGTGCAGGATGAGCCCGTCCTGCGGTCCGATCTCGGGGAAGAAGAGTGTGGGTATGCTGTGAGGGGAAAATGTAACTGTGTAGATCCAGACGGTGGCGGAGACAAGGGCCAGAACCCCCAGCATAAGCTTGGATGCCGCTGATGGCGAGAATGGCACCCTGAGAAGCCTGATGGCCTGGCCCAGTACGATGTTGGCGAGGCCGATCCACAGGGGGGTGAGTTGCCATGCCCAGGTCCAGTAGTGACGTGCATCGTAGCTCTGGGCGAAGAACATGCCGAATATCTCAGCGGTGTGGAGAGCGAGGACGATTGGGATGAGAAGCAAGTTGCTCTGGCGCCAGACGGTCCGGCGCTGAGGCGGGCTGGCGGCCAGGCTCGACGCCGACGGCCCGAAGATGATGCATAGGAAGTAGAAGATGGGCGCTACGCATCCTATGCCAAGTACTTGGGCGGCGACGGAGAAGAGTGTTGGACTGTGTGAACGAAATTAGTTGACCTTTTGACCGTTTCGCCTTTCCAAGTGAGCAACGTACATGTATGCAGGCGACCATTTGTTGGCTCCTCGAGTAGATTCGAGGATCCAGATGGCATATATCGGGCCTAGATCGATGAGGAACGTAAAGACTTGCCAGGCGGCAATGCTGTCGTAGCCAAAGGAGGAGACGGAAAACGTCGCGGTGCCTCCTCGCCACAGGTCATCGAGGAAGGCAACGCCGTGGAAGTCAATGATGTTGACCTTACCCCCATCCCACTCGATGGTCCTGGCAAGGGCAGAGGGCGTCGCTGTTGTGGCTATTTTGTCGAGGTCCATGGCCTGGAAGCTCCATGCAGCTATTAGGAGGAACGGTATCGCTCCCGCGGCACGCCATATTTTGGAAAGCATGATGGTACACCGCCTGGGACTATGTTGATGGTGAGTCGAGCAAGATAGAGGCTACGGGAGGACAACAAAGGGGGTTCTCGAGTGGTTCAGACACGGACACAAAGAATTCGAGAAATATCAGGGCGCTGGCTGCTGGGCGGGTTTGATATAATCACCGTTGTGACTACGTAATTTATGTCCATCTGCCGCGTCGGGACAAAAAACAATATCCGAACTGCCCGTATTATCCACATTATCTCTAGCTGGCGGGGAAACTGGACTAGGAAACGAGTTTAGAACAAGCCCCTGTGGAGGTCTCATATCATCTCATGGGCCGTGAACAAACTCACCAACGCGTGCGGACCAAATTCACGTCTTTCTGAGCCCTCATTTTGTAAGACCTTCTGGATCAGGGTTAGAACAGGCCTGAAAACATGGCCTTAAGCAGTGCTGACTCATCTGGTGATCATCAAACCCTTCAATTCGCCAAACATACCAGTCTCCTTCGTCACTCCGCATCCCGCACGCAACGCGACAAACAGAAGAAGAAGAGGTCTCTGAATTACCATCCAAAATGCTTCGCTGGGGTGTCCTCGGCACGAGCTTCATCTCGAACACGGTGGTGTCCGCCATCAACGCCAGCTCCGACTCTCAAGTGATCGCCGTCTTTGGGCGAAACGCGGAGCGACTGGCCTCTTTTGCGGAGAAACACGCCATCAAGCATCAATTCCAGAGCATCGAGGAGCTCGTGGCGCACCCCGACGTGGATGTCATCTACGTCGGACTCCCCAGCCACCTCCATGCTGAGGCGTCCATCGCCGCAGCCAAGGCGGGCAAGCCCATCCTCTCTGAGAAGTCCCTGACCACCACCATGAAGGATGCCCACGCTCTCATCGCCGAGGTCAAGCAGCAGAATGTTTTCTTCCTCGAGGGTCTCATGTATCTGAGCCACCCGGTCATGGCCAAGTTCGCCGACATCATCCGCTCCGGCGCTCTGGGCGAGATCCGCGGCGTCTCGGGCTACTACGCCGCCAACATCTGGAAGAAGGCCAACCCTTTGGGCATGGGCACTATATACAACCTCGGGTGCTACCCTGTCTCTCTGCTTCACTGGGTCATCCAAGTCGCCTCCGGCAAGGAGGCATTCAAGCAGCGCAAGGTCACTGGTCTGGGCAATCTCGCCGAGGATGGCTCCCACGTTCGCGACGCCTCGCTGAATGTGCGTTTTGGAAACGGGGTGCTCGCCACGCTCCAGTCGTCGGACAGCTTCGGAAACGATTCTGCGTTTGCGGTGCAGGGAGACAAGGCGGTGCTTCGATTCCGCACGAACCCGTGGCTTCCACCGGCTGGGAAGAGCGTCATGGAGCTCAAACCCTACAAGGCAGAAGTCGAGGAGATTGTGGTGGAGTCGCCGTTAGATGCCTTTGGGTGGCAGGTCAAGAATGTCGAGTCCTGCATTGCGAGGGGAGACAAGCAGGCCGCAAGGCCGTCTCCTACCTGGGAGGACTCGCTTGAGATCATGGAGTTGCTTACTGAGTGGGAGGCGTCCATCTTTGCGAATGCTAGTAGCGAAAAGAAATGAGCAGGAAAGCACATGGAACACAATAAAAGTGAATTCATTCCGAGCTAATCTGCGTACAAACTACCGTGCCGTATACCCCCCGTCCAGTCTCATGTCTGCCCCGTTGATATTCTTTGACGCATCCTGGCACAAGAATGATATGATATGCGCCACCTCTTCTGGCTCCGCGAACTGCCCTGTCGGAACATTCTTTTGGTATCTGGGAAATGTTGTCAGCGCCGTCTCTGCCACGCGAGAGAATGACAGGGTTACTCACTCCGCTCGAACATTGTCGTCCGCCCATGCCTTCTTGCCCAGAGCGGTCCAGACGGGGCCTGGACTGACCGTGTTGGAGGTGATGCCGTGCTTGGCCCATTCATTTGCCTGGCATTTTGTCAAGCCCTGGAGCCCGGCCTTGGAAGCGCAGTAAGCACCGTGGTAGTCCAGCGCTACATGGGCAGCCTGGCTGCTAATGTTGACGATTCTCCCACCAGGGCCGTCTGGTTTCGCGGCCTTTGCCTTGATGTACAGCCGAGCGAATGCCTGGCCGGTCAGAGTAGGGCCATACAAGTTGATCATGTAATGGCGCATGATATCCTCCGGGGTGGTCTCCTCGAGAGGACTCAGGTTGACATAGCCGGCACTGTTGACCAGAAAGCTGGGGAAGGCGGCGTTGTCCGCAGCGATGGCGTCAAACGCTTCCTGGACAGACTGGGCGCTCGTAATGTCACAGACATACGTCTTAATATCTGGGTGGTCTTTGGAGCCATATACCTCTTCTAGAGTCTCAGCAACCTTGTCTGCCTCAAATGGAGCATAGAGAAGGGCTAGCTTTGCGCCTTGTTCGCGAAAAAGCTTGCCCACAGAGCTGCCGATGCCGCCTGTCTGGTTAGCTGGAACCTCTCGTTGGTGGTTAGGTGGAATCTGGACATACCTATGCCGCCGGCAATGATAACCAATCGGGAAGAGAAAGCCATGATTTAGATTCAATTATAGATGTTGGGCTAGATGGAAAGACCAACAAGAGGGATTTTCGTCCGGTCTGGTCTCGGTCTTCAAAGGATGCGTCCCTCACTTAAGTTGGGGGAGAGCGGGGCTGCGGGGTGATATTTTCCTTGATGCCTCATCGTGATCTGACAGTTGGCGGGATGTCCCAATTTGGAGACCCGAATCAAGAGGCCAAGATGGGGCAGTTCCACATGCGAAAACAGAGTTTCCCTGTTTCCCACAGTTTTGTGAGGCTATTTAGAAGCCTGATTCTTATGATAGAAATGTCCGGGAATGCTTAGTCTACGCTATGAACCACGTTTACTAGTTACCATTAATTTCGGATGAGTATGGTGAGTATGAATTTGAGCTAGGATACTCTTTTGTGGTTATAGACAATCTGACTTATGTATATACAGGAAAGAGAAAATATTCACTTCCAAACCGGCTCTCCGCACATGGCACTCTCTTCACTTAAAGGAAAGAGGGGTTGGCGTTCTCGAGAAGCTGCACAAAGTACGCCTGGAACCAAGTTCCAGCCTCGGGCGCAGGCTTCAACGCATCCGCATTGCCGCAGTTGTGATCGTAGCGCTCTGCGCTCGTGTCACTGGTGCCGTCAGCCTCGCCGCCAGGCTTGATCCATACAAAGGCATCGACGAGAGAATCTCCGGTGTTGGTGCTTGGTCTTTGCCCGAAGCCTGTGCCGATGGCGTTGCACCAGTGTCCCCATTCGAGCTGGCCGGTTGGCTGCTTTCCGGAGCGGCCCTGGTCGACGATGAACTTGACGCCGGACCAGCCGGCTGATTGAAGCTTAGGCCCGATGGCGTTGATGTACTTCTTCTCGTCATAGTTCTCGTTGGGGGTGGTGTACGAAGGGGCGCTGGACAGGCTCCACGCGTTGTAGTTGGAGACGTTGGTAGCGAGTCCGCGGAGAGACTTGGGAGATCCGGCGTCCTTGTAGACCTTGGCAAACAGGTCGACTGTTCCGGCCTGGTTGGCTGGCCATCCCAACCATCCTGCGTGACCGGCATCAAGATACATGGCCACATTGTCAAGGTTCAATTGTGTGACTGCGTAGTTGGTGCTTCGGAGATAGACCTCCTGGGCATTTGCGCATTTCGCGACACCCAGGTTGGTGACGAGGTTTGCCAAAGAATCAGGCTCTGGAAGATGTCAGAAATCGTTATACTTTCATTTCATTTTGTAGAGTGTGTGAGAGCTTACCGATCACGAGGATGGTGCGGATGTCCGAGTATTCGACAAAAAGCTCTCGGATCTTGTCAATGTACCCCTTGTACTTCTCCTCGCCGCCGTCGTCGATTGCATACTCGCCGTTGGACGCAGCAGCAGCACAATCACGGTCAGGAAGGTCATATACGACAAATTGTCCCGCGTAATTGCCTCCAGCCGCATTGGCCGCTCTGATGTCTGCCAGACTCTCCGCGATCGAATCGATCTTGGCGTAGGTGTCACTAAGAAAAGGAAATTGTGTCAGTAAACAACCATGGACAACAAGAAAGCAATACGGCTGGACTTACATCCACTGGAACGTTGGCACCTCCGCGACCTTGGCCGCAGCTGTAGCCAAGGCCCCGGAAAGCTGAGGCACGGCCAGGCTGTGGATTTCCGAAGCATAGTATTCATTGGCCCACAGATCGACGCCTTCAAACGGGTTGCCCTCGAACGTGGCTGTGACATCAGGGGCCGCTGTTGGTTCTGGGGCCGGGGCGCAGAGGCCAGCGGCGAAAAGGGCAGAAGCCGAGAAGATAGCGCGGAGAGACATGGTGTGCTTTGATTCTATGTGCGGATCTCTTGGTGCTGTTGTTCGAAATCCATTTCCTGGCCTGGTGATGGCAAGTTTATATATACTTTTTTGCTGCACGAGAATGAGGCCAGAAGCTCGAAAGGAGCTCGGAAGGTCGTGTAAGTCTGCCTCCAAGTCTTCGGAGAGGCCTCGAACATTCCCGGGTCGTTTGGCAATTGATCGACACGGTGACAGTGTATTCATGCAAACTGCGCTTGCCAAGGTCTCACTTGAACAGTTGATGTGGGCTTGTGTTTCGAATTTATGGAGATTGGCAGGCCTACATTTCGGAGGCTACGTTCCATGAAGGCCCTGTAGGGAAACAACTTGGTTGATCAGCGCCAGGAATTCACTGTCGTCCAGGTCGGCAGGAAGGGCCATGCGTCCGGCAGAAATCATGCTCAATTATTCGCTATGGCGTCATGCTCGAGCCTACAGTGGCGCGATCACTCACGATCTTGAGGGGAGGAGGTTGCCCGGGGCTGAATGCATCCCTTCCGCATCCGCCACCCAATGGAAGGATAAGCTTATACTGATTGTTACAGTGCCATCAAACTCCGTCCGGGCATGAGCCCCTGAGACTATTGACCCGATACATTGAATTTGTCGCCATGAAGGCAGGGCGATACTCGTAGATTTAGAGGGAATTTATTTAGTTAGTTTGAGCAGACAGCAGTTTTATGAAAGAGCATCCGTAAACGGGCGCAACTCTGCTTCGCTCGAAGACTCTATACTTAACGGCCACGCTCATATGCGTAAAGGAACTCACTCGACTTTCAATACTAGCCATGCTACACCATCAAGACCATTCATCTTCCCCTGGTCCTAGTAACTCAGGGATTCAGCACTCCACGTGTGGGGGATGCGCAACCACCATCAGCCGAAGTATCCATCGGAACGATCGGGCCGCTATATCTGGCTCTCCGAATTTCCCGTTTAGTATCAACATCAGTGAGTCCTATTGCCGTCTTTATAAGATTGGGTTCGTCGATGACGCTATTTGTGATATTTGTTCCAGCCGTGCTGCCAATTTGGTCTGGGCTTTCCTCGTCTTGGATGAAGAAGGCTAAGGCGTGATCAATCACACACACGATGAGATGTTCTCCACTTTCCGAATTCATGTCAGAGTAGCTGCCAGGTTTTGTCCCAAACTCTCGCGGGTAGGGCTCCATCAAACTTAGACAAATGGTGGGCAAATGATATAGATAATTGAAGCTGTGGAATAAGCGTTATTCGGGTAGGTAGAATAGTGACACCTGGTCTTGCTGTGGAAGTGGGCGAGCATAGCGTGTAGCAACAGAGCGCAGTGAAAATCCACTGTTTGGGGGTTTTTCTTTCGGGCGATGTATTTACAAAGCAGTAACTGGGTACCTTATTAACTGAAATTGTCCAATATCCTAACACTAAACTCCTACCTTGCTATTACTGATAGAACTCAGCGGGATATAATGGTTTGTCTTGCTGCAGTTGCTAGCCTGCCGCGTTAAGTGATTGATTGACTACAGAAAGAACTCACACTACCCTGACTAATAATTACTCCTTCTTGCTAAGAAAAGGAAACTTGTCGTCATCCAAGGCCCCAACAGTCAGCACTCTCTCTCCCACCCCCTTCCCCATGAACCACCCGAAGCGGAAGCGGGCGGATCTAAAATGGTCGTCCAGCTCTTCAAATGATCTATTGTACGGTTTATGAGGCATTGCGGATAGGGCATTAGAGCCATGGACCAATGACTCCATCATCGCAATACTATTGACCCCGCATGGTGCCAGACCCTTGAATTCCATGTCCAGTAACAGTCGCTTTCCAAAGAATTTCCGGAGTGCAGTTGAGATCAGAACCCAAAGATTTACAACGAGTGCCAACCCTATTATAATTATTAGGGCGATGGTAACAGCACGATTTTGGAATAGTCGATACAGCTGATTATCTCGCACTTTGGCGTTGACCATGGCTTGAGTTGCAGGGTCAATCGCATCTGAGCGAACCAGCTGACTTGCCAACTGGCCCCATGCTATACGATGAAGTGAGTGCAGATTGTCAAGAATTGTATCTTCTTGGTCCGGGTCGCCGAAGGCCTCCATCTTCAAGCTGCCAAAAGGTTCCAAGAATGGTCTGAACATCGAAGTGGTCGTTTTCAACGTTATGTTGCTGTCTCCTGGAAGAGGGAAGGGATCACTTAGACCAATAAGACTTATGGGAGTACTCCATGGGATTCGCTTGGAATCATCCGAAGAAGGTAGATGGTTGTAATCCAGATGCAGACTTCCGTTCGAATGAACGAAATTGACAGTGGTTGGGACTTCCCAATACGAGTAATTGCACCTCCAATAAGAGTGGTGTTCAAGTCGGCGATTTGAAACTGACACATTTGCCCAGAAATAGTCTCTCAGCTTCCAAGGCGGAAGCGGGCGCTTCGTGTACTCGCTTTTAGGATCGCAGGGCATGAGGCCGTAATGGTCATCGTCGGATGGAATACTTGTCGCAACGTATGCAAAGCCATTCTCACTGCTATTCCAGGTCAAACTTCTGGAAAGAGGAACCCTGGTCCCATTTCCGCAAATAATATCTCGAGTAAGTGTTAGATTGGTATTGGGCAGATGCCCTGACTTGGCTGTGAAATTCACATCCACCTTAAATTCCTCGTCGGGGACTCGATGACAGTCTGGGAAGATTTTCGCCGCTCCCATTTCGACACTGAGTGACATATCTTTGTTCCATTTTTGGTCCTGAATATTACTCAACTCAAGACGAGGAAATATCAAATCCTTGTAGGTGCTCTCAGGCCAGGTGAGGTTTGATTTTTCTTTCGACACAATCAAAGCACCCATACTATCCAGGATAGCTGTGTAGTTGTCCATGGCAGAAAGTTCTTGCTGGGTGTGGGTTGTAAATCTATCTCCCACCGGGATTGCTATCTCTGTCGTGGTGTTTCGAGCCAGCTCCGAGGTGAATAGGATCGTTGATAAGGCCGTCAAGAACGCACAAGATATGGCAAGGAGTTGGGGCAGGATGATTGAAATATTCCTCAGTCGAAAGGAGTGATATAGTGCTTGGATGCCAAACATGTCCAAGAAAGACATGTCGATGTCTCGAATGCTGCAGGGCTTTATCGAGAGTTGGAACAGAATACCGAGATCCCGGACCGCCATAGCAGCCGAAGCAGTATACAACGCAACTAAGAACATCGCCAATGCAGGTATTGACTTCCACCAAATAGACAAGGTGCCATTATGTACAGTAGCTATTCCATCGGAAATTTCTGAAATTCGTAGGGTGATTGCGAGGGCGATGATGAGTGCTAGGGCGTAGGCGGAAAACAAAGCACGAAGCCAGGTCTCAAGAGCAAATGGACTGTCCTCAGTACGGGCCCACTCGTCTTTGGTGCTTTGGGCGTCATCAAGTACAAGCGCTGTATTCACTTCCTTTTCTGAAAAGACGGCCATCGATCCTAATATTGTGGTAGGATTCCTGGGCCAAGCTCCAAACGTGCCCCGAGATGTTAGAATCATCCAGGCCGCAATAAGAGTCGACGTGCCGAAAAGTACTGCCATCGCGATACTGATGCTACCTGTCACTTTGAGTCGTGGCGTTTGCCGGATAATTGAACCTGTGATAGTCTGGTTTTGGTTTTGTTTGAAGTGGTAGTGCGCAACAAAAGGGCCAATCGTTTCTGTGAGGTTCGACACGGCTTCCTGGAGAATCTTGCTCTCGTAGAGTGAAGATCCTAGTTGCTGTGGCGTCGTCTTCTTGAAATTAGCTAATGCAACGATAGGTCCATAGGGAGCGGATCGGGTCATGCTGTCCCAGAGTCCCTTTGATACTGGTATAGACTGGGTTAAAAGAGACCAGAAGTGGGTATTGACGGCCGTGCCATCTTGGGTTGGTGACATTTTCAAGGCTGGACTGATACCGTCATCCGTGATGTCTACTCTTGATGACCGAAGACCTACGGAGCAAAGCACAGCGGCGACCTTGTCCAAGCTCTGTATGGGCCTGAAGTTGGAATTACGGGCTGTATTCCAAAACTCTGTAACGTAATAGAACTGTTCGTATTCAGACTCCAGTGAAGAGCATCTTTCGCGGCCTTTAGAGGAATTTGCGACTGTCCATCGGACTATTTGATAATCCACGGGCACCATCGAGACGTTCACTCGTATGTCTGTTTCTGGACAGCCTTCGAATTGCAAGCTGACAGTAGGCACAAAGCCATTCTTAGATTTTCGCTCTTCTTCCGTGATGTTGTTAAATTTGTAGCTTTGCAGTAGGCGGCATTCCGCCTCGGGAAACAGGCCGTCTACTGTGGCCGCCACAGGTGAATTTACACTTCCACGTGCTCCTCCGTTCGCTGCCTGCATGAAAGTCTGATATGCACCTTGCTCGGAAACTCCAAACGGGAAACTCATATTGAAGTCTTGAAGTGCTCGTGCGTGAAAGAATGGAGTCGTTGCAGAGATATTGGCTTGCGAAGGTGACACATCTGAATAAAGCCCTCGGGTAGAGAGTGAAATAGATCGTGACTCGGGGGTTGTTGCTAGGACATTGAATGAATCCAACGTTCTCAAATCAACAGAATGTACGCCTTCAATGTAAGCAAGCTCGAAAACACTAGCTGATAAAATAACTCCAACCTTTATCAAAATCGAGCAAAGGACAGCGAAGAAGACGAAGAAGTGCCTGTTGCTTAATGATTTGACAAGTACCTCGTGAGGTAGCATCGAGGTGTAGTCGACTGTATATTCCTCGCGAGATAAAGTTCGCCTCCTTTGGGGTTGGATAGCTACCCATGGCATAAATCGCATTGCTTGTAGTTCGACACGCGCCCACAGAGCCGCAACAACGGTGAGTACTAAAAGCAGAAAGAAACAGATCAGAAACAACACGATATTGATTGATATGCCAAGACAAGAACATACTCGCAGTTGGCCCAAACCTCCATAACTGACCGAGATCCTGACGAACGATGCCAAGTCCTTGGTTCTCGTGTGAAAAGTGAAGCATCACTGGAAGGGCGATGGCGCAGGCGAGAAAGAAAACGCAGAATGGGCCAAGGAGAGCGCGCCGTAGCCAGAAAGGGCTCCATTTTGCGGTTGTGTGCCTATGTTGTGCCGGATCTCTCCTCGAAATCGCTGGTTCTGAAAACTTTGACAATGTTTTCGCTTCCAGTGTTTGGACACCGGAACCATTGTCACTTTGTTTCGTATGCAGCGGGAGGCAATCATCAGGAGCCTGCTTCTGGGGTTCGGAGGTTGTATCGGCCGAGATGCATTTGATTGGCGTCAGCTCAACAGTCGAGTCTGACTGACCTGAGAGTCCGGGTGATTCGTTCTGGTTTCGCAACTTCTCCCCGCCTATCAACATATTGCGCGACACCATATCAGCAAGTATGATGGCGAATATTGCTCAGATACAAGGAAAAGAGATAGAGCATTGGTTCGAGCAATTCATCGATGTTACCAAAGCGTCTGTAACAAAAGCTTCGCCAGAAAAATGAACCGCAAATACTTTAAACACCAGATAATGATGTTCAAAGCCATAACGCCGTCAGATATTTGGGTAAGGAATACTTAAGAATTATCATCAGTCTCTGCTGAAAACGGAAGTATCTTGCGTACAAGGATTTGTTTCCGACCCCCCAGGTTTCAGCCGTGGTCAGTGATCCTTCGCCACCTTGGCATCCAACAAGATGGGCTGATTGAGACCCTTTTACGTTCAGTAAGGCTGTATAGAGCAGGGGTATTCACTCCCGGGCACGATAATGGATAAAGTGGCGTAATGATGTGGTAAGGGGTGATTTGTTCACTACGTTGTACTCGTTTATTAATTTTGCGTATGACTTTTTATACATGCTGCATGGTCTGATTTGATGGGTACGGGAGAGTGAACATGCTAATAATAATAATAACATGCAATAAATGCCTTTTTTTTAAAGTTAGACTTGAAATAAGCGTTTGACGACAGGTATGCCCATGAAACAGGGAGTTTTAAGTCCCGAACCATATCTATTGAAAGTCGTAACCAGTGCAAGGGACAAACATTCTTAAAATTTCTGGTTTCATTCATAAAAGGTAACTTGTTTTCATATGAAGGTCAGGATTAATTGCATTGCTCCAATTTGATCCAGTTAGGTTATGTGGCTGCAATGCCGAAGATGAGTTGAGATTAGAAGCAGCGTCTGTTCCTAAAGCGCAATGGAAAAAAGGCACTGGTCACATATTTTCGTACATAATCGCCATGAAGAGCAATACCGCATAGCAGAAGACGGTAGTATGACTACGCTCCCCCTTTCTCAGGGGCAGTATACTTATACGATACGCCTTGGGTTCACAACCCAGCTATCTACAACATTGCATTCTGCAGCCGACCCATTGTGATATATCACGTTACGTATTTTTCAATGATGAGTAACGTGTATAGATCAATTTCTGCGGCGAGAATACTTGGGTCCCTTAGAGGGACGGTCGTTCTTTTGGTTTTGCTTCTGATTGATAGCGCACCAGCCAACGGGAACTTCCGCAAACTTCCGCACGACGACCCGATCAGCACAGCTTACCACGTATTTATAGACGTGCAAGATATGCCCGTTATTGTCAATTACTAAAGTCCTATTTGCAACGAGCGGCTTGGAGATGTCTACTAGTACGATATGAACTCACCTCACCTTGTACACACGATATCTGACTCATGTCAGGATCCAGGCTTAAGAAATCAATTATCCAACGACCTGAAAATGTTGAGAAAACGATTCACTATCACGACAATCTTTCATATACCACGTGTAGAATGGGCTCACATAACCGGATAACATCAAATGTTTACTACGCGACGAGCTAATGGCGGCGCTGAAACGTCACATTTATGTCCACTCTAACCTAGAAGGCTCAGTTGACCAGGTAGAATCGGCTCAGTTGTCTGCACCCTCCTTAAATATCTCTTGTAATACATGAACGTCGATGATTTTGTGATACGTCATAGTAGAACGGGACTGTCCACTATTATAGAGGGTGTTAGCAATGATGCCTCAGATGCGATAGAGGCTGAAGCGAAACGCCCGATACAAAGGCAGATCCCATGCCCATGGATCATACGCCAAATGGAGGGTTTTGGACGAGAATGGTAGGCAGAAAGCATGAAATGTTGAACACCAATGACCAACATTAGATGTAACAATTCAGAGCTAGAAACTGTCAAAACAGGGGAAGATGGGGCAGAACAAAGTGATGCTGCGAAAGTTGAAGCGGGCAAACAGGCAAAGTAGAGACTGAGAACTGAGAAATTTCTCTCATATAAGGAAGAGGATTGAATCGCACACCATAGCGGTAAGAAAGAGGCTGCAAAGTCAACCCGCCACTGATTCCAGTCCTCGACAAATGTTATATGTATGTGCAATCTCTTGATTTCTCTACACAAAAAGCCAGATCGACTCTGCATACTATGAACCAATTCATATCGATCAAGATAAGACTGCGGGACGTAAGAATCGCTCTCAATCACACAGCTTACATTCTCGCCATAGCTCTTCTTCTCTCCCCACATAGGACAACAGTTTCGGCCAGGCATACCAGTAACCGACGAGGATTCACGCCAAGAGGGTCCCAAACCTGCGCAGTTCATCGTAACACCTTTTCACTCTTCTCTTGCCACTGCCTCTCCTACACACGGCACAAATGCGAAGAATACCTACAGCAACGGCATGGGTGAACACCAAACATCAACAGAAAGCACAAATATGAGTTTTTTCCACTCCGTATCTCGTTCTAATTCAAGTGAAGTATTACTATTACTACGATTCCACAAGATTATTACACTTTTGACGCGTCGATGGTGTATCCCAAGAGATGATACGTACTGAGTCCTTGGATATGGACTCATAAACCACTTGCATCGCCATCATGAAAGAGCAGCACAACATAGAAAACTACGATGAAGAGGGTCTACGTTCCGCTGCCTTTTACCTCGAGGTTTCCAATGATATCCGGCGTTTGCTTACGACTTTCTCCGTATCTTCCATTAATCTAGACTACCAGTTCTTCAAGAGGTCTTCCCCTCTAAACCCTGGTCTGAGTCAAATTGGCTATACCGGTAATTATAGAATATTGAAACATCTGGTTAAAACTTTTTGGGTCAACAGTGTATTGGTTGGTTAGCCAGTCTAGGGTGACCTTCTCGATTGAAATACCTATCCCACAATTCAAGGTGTTTTGTTCTCGCTTTCATTCGTATCAAGGAAAAACGACCACTTTGATACACCTGGTGAGGGGATACCATACTCTCAGATTTCCTATCGGAAAAATCACACCCCATGGCTAACACAGATGGCATTCATGTAGTGCAAAACTAATACCCAAAATCTTGCCACCACATCTCAGAGGAATCACTTCATGGACGTTGCCATAAGTTAACATCATTGTAAACTTGCGCTCTTCTCGTTTGCTAGGGGCACTCGTTGCTTCTTTGGTCAACCCCCGACTACCGGTAGCCGAGCATTGCGGTTAGCCGAAAGGGGTAACTTGCACGAGGTGATCCTATTCAGGACTAAATACCAAGCTCTAAATAAGCAAGCTGGGGTATTTGGCAGTAGAGGGAGAATCTGATTGGAGTCGAACCCTGGCAAGATGGGGCTAAATTTGCTTAAAATATGTTCGCTGCGTCATGACCTTGCATGACACTCTACCCTTGTATTTTTAACGCAGCTCTTTCTCTTCCTGCGACATTTATTATTGTCGGTTTATAACCAAGCCAAACTCCTCTCTTGCTCTTGCCTACACGCTTAGGTTGCTCTCATCTAATTCCGAGCCAATTGGCGCCTAAGCCAAGCACGCCATCTCAATTATGCCAGGCGTGCCAAAATCCGCAGGGTGCCGGACCTGTAAACAGAGGAGGATCAAGGTATGCTGTGTGCCTCGACCCTCCGCTTCTTCAACCATACTCTGAAACTGACCTGTAGCTCGTATAGTGCGACGAAACATGGCCAACTTGCGCTCATTGTAAACACATGAACGTCAAATGCCCCGGGCCAACATCTCTCATCAAGTTCATCGTCCACAAAACCTCAGACGTGAGCTCGGGCAGGAAGGGATCCCCACAAACTAACCACTCAGGGTCTGCTCTACGTCTGCGGAAAGTTCAGTATGCCAAGGTTGACGATGAAAGTGCTGGGTACGGCCTCCTACAGGTCACCCCCAGAAGCAATCCTACTACTGTCGCTGATCGCGTTGGGTTGCGTCTCGTTGGCAACATGGAGCGTGGCCGGATAGGGGTTGCTGGCATTTATATGACCTACCTGCCGGAGCTGCCGAAGCGGCTCGCCACAGGTGCCTGTCTACGCGACTCGGCAGACCTCTTTTGCTCCGCATGGTCCAGTTTTCGGCGTCGTGATCTCCAGCAGGGCGGGCTCATGGGTATGCCTCAGTATGGGAAGGCTTTGAGAAGCCTTGGGCGAGCTTTGCTTAACGATCATCACCGTGACGTGGAGACGCTGGCTGCTATGGTACTTCTTGAACGAACAAGCAGACTATTCAATCGCGACCCTCATCAGACGGGGATTCACCTGAAGGCGATAAGAGAGGTGTTCCGCCAGAGAGGCCCCCCCGATGTTAAGGATGAACTTGATGTTGCTGCGACAAACGAAATACACGGGCTTCTGGTAGGTACATCCTCCTATTTTCTGAGTGTTCGAGGAAGTTGGCATCTAACACGCAACCCTCATGCTAGTTACGTGATGACTCTAGAAACGAAGAAAATAGTTTTCTTTATAAATCACCATGGAAAGAGGCCTTGTCCTACTGCGCAGATCATATGGTACCACTCAATGATGTCCGCCCATACTTGATCGATGACGTTTGGGTTCTCTATGGGTGTTCGAAGCAGCTGTATGCACTACTTCCCGAGTTCCAACAAGCATGCCGTTATTCCTCGATAACTGAAGCGACCGCTCAAGCCCTTCAAATCCGCGACCAACTGCAGGGCCTGAGAGAAGCCCTCAAAGACAAGCCCATCAAATTATGGGGAAAGGCGCTTGAAGCAGGCGTCATTACGAAAGCTCCCGATGATAAATCCATCACAGGACACAAATATTCCTTCGACTCGGTCTTTCTTGCATCAATGTACCAGAAAATTCTGCTTGTCCGTCTAGTCATCATGCGAATGATACGCAATTTGGAAGACATATGGGGGGCTCCTGATATCACCATTTCAACCGAGTTTAGGGAAGTCAGCGTCTATGTTTGGAAGATGATACCCTACGTACGATCTTTGGAGTCGGTCATTGCGATTGACATGGTAAGGCCGATTTTCTTTAGCTATGAGGCTGCCAATAGCGAAGAGAAAGAATACCTCCTAGATTCTATGTTGGAAATAGACGACAATATAGGGCGCTACCCCAGGGACAGGAAGGAGTTGGAAGCCACCCTGAAAGATGGTGATCAGATATTGAGCTACTTTGCAGACGATAGCATCTAATAAGCTTAACATCCGGAGACATTGCTACATCCATGCGTGCTTGTGCATCATATACCACATAAAACTAACCGAAATACTCGTCTCGGTACTTGATTACCATAGTGGACAACTCTGTATACCAAGATGCATTCTCATCAACGACTCGTCTTTGAAATATCGTTTGGCCCGAGAACTTGAAACCCTTGGAGTACTGGCACTGCATTCGACTGAGTGATGCTGAGTCGAATCCGGCTCGTGCTCACTGTATTTGAGAGCACGTCAATGCGCTTGTAACCAATCGAGGTGCCGTTGACAACCGTCGTGTACTCGCTGCCTACGAAAGCCTCGATTGTGTAGCTCCCAACGCGCTGACCCAGGCCGATATGCTCTTGCACGATGAATCCACTTATAGGACGCACATCCCCGAGGTCAATCTCAACCCACGCGGTTGTTTCATCATCGTTCACAGTCCAGTAACTATCATCTCGTCCATCCAGTAGGTTTTGGGGGCCATACGCGTCGCTATTACCTTCACGGACGCTGCTTGCTGTAATATTCGCCCCCGGTTGAAGGATCCCCTTGTCCAACAATGATTCTCGCAACTCCTTGAATTCTATCAGCGAGGCAATATCTTCATCTTGAATCAGCCCTCTCTTATCCGGTGGCACATCCAAGTTCAATGCGACACTGCGGCCGACTGTCTTCAAGTACATGGCCATCAGAGCGTCACCTGCCTTCGGCTTCTCTTCCTCATGCCAAAACCACCCATCTCGAATACGTGCGTCTGATTCCGCTGGTGTCCAGTATGTCCCATCGCGTGCCCCAACCATTAAGTCCTGTTCACCTAGGCGAGCATCATCCTGGGTTACATTGATGGTATGCCAGTTAGTCTCGAGAGTGTACCCATCCTCATTCCCAACCCAGCGCGCGTCAACTCCTTGGTGACCCCACATGACAGCTTCAGGCTGATGTTCCCGGATGATATCTCGGTATCGGGCCCAGTCAAATGTCTGGACTGTGTCGGAGCCGCTCGCGCCATCTAGCCAGAGCTCGAACACGTCTATCTGGGATCCATCGCTGAGCTCCATAGTGAGCAGTTCTGTCAGCTGCTGGGAATAGAGCTCGTTGTAGTCTCCGGGAGAGGCATCTCCAAAGATTTGCGGTTCGTCAAATATCGTCCCAGCGAGGCCTGGCTTGGGCATTGCCGGGTCACGATGGATGTCCCACGGCGAAAGATAAATGCCGAACCGGATGCCGTACTTCTTGGCCGACTCGGCTGCCATCCGCACAACGTCGGAATCCAGACCCTGCTCTGTTCTATTCTTTGCCCATGCCGAGTTGGCAATCTTGTATGTAGTTGTGCTGCTGTTCCACAGAGTCATCCCATCGTGGTGCTTGGCTGTCAAGATCATCCCTCTCATGCCTGCGTTGGCAAACGATTGAGCCCACTGGTCTGTATCGAGGCTGGCCGGGTTGAAAACATCCGGCGGACTCTGGCTACGGCCCCATTCTTCGCCCGTGAAGGTGTTGTGCCCAAAGTGAACAAAGGCATAATACTCGAGGCCATGCCATGCAAGCTGGCGATCTTCTGGAACATGAAGATACGGCTCTGGGGGTGTTTGAGCATTTGAAACATACCCCGACACGGCAAGAAGCGTTACCGCACAATAGATTCCTCGTCTAACCATCATGTCATTGGGATGTCCGTGGTTGTATGATTATTGCTATCGAGATAATAGCTCAGACCGTCCCTTTTTAATCCATTCAGCAATGCGAGCCCCTCGGGTCATCATCTTCGTATATACTCTTCCAAAAACCCCGCGATAGACAGAGAAGACGTACCATGCACACCGGCCTCCAATTTATCCATGTTCGGCTAATTAAGGCATTTCCACAAATCACCTTTCTCTTCAATCTCCCAGTCAATTCAAAACAGCCCAGTCCGTCTGATTTAGATCTCTACTGTGACTTATCTTTCAGCGGCTATTTCCTCACTCGTAATCTCCCCATCCGTCCCACCAAGCCTGCTCAACCAACTCTTAGCAATTTCACAGGCGGCTCTCTGTTTGCGATATGCCCTAGATCTCATTACCACGAGGCAAGGGCCACTGTTCTCATTAATAAAGAAAACATCATCTAATTCTACAAAAAGGCATGCCGACATAAGGAAAGCATACCCCTCGCGTCCTACATGATGACGCATGTCATAATTGGAAACGCAGCAAGCAACATATAAAAGTCTTTGAATCCCTCTGCGTTATCATGGCACCTCTGTCTCTCTTTCCTCTCATCCTCCGACATAAAGTATTGGTCGACCAACTCTTCTATCGCCTGCCTCTCCTCTGCAGTCATTTTCTTATACTCTTCGTCTTCCACCTTTTCATCTTCTCCCATAAAGTATTTGTTGACCTCCTCTTCTAACTTCTTCTTCTCCTCTGGAGTCATTTTCTCATACTCTTTTTCTTTCTCTTCTTCTTCTTCTTCTTCTTCTTTCTCTTCTTCTTTCTCTTCTTCTTTCTCTTCTTCTTTCTCTTCTTCTTTCTCTTCTTCTTTCTCTTCTTCTTTCTCTTCTTCTTTCTCTTCTTCTTTCTCTTCTTCTTTCTCTTCTTCTTTCTCTTCTTCTTTCTCTTCTTCTTTCTCTTCTTCTTTCTCTTCTTCTTTCTCTTCTTTTTCTTCCTCATCTCCTTGTTCATCTCCTTGTTCGTCTTCCTCTTCCTTCTCTTCTGCCTTGTTCTCCTCCTTCTCTATATCATCGTCCTTGTTCTTTTCTTCCTGCTCCCCCTCTTCCTCCTTCTTCTTCCGCTCTTGTTCAATCTTTGCCTTCTGCTTTTTGTGCTTTTCTTTCTTTTTTCCTTTTCCCTTACTCTTCTCTTCTCCTTTTCCCGTATCCTTCTTTTTCTCGTCCCCATTTTCATGGCCGACCTTTCCATTTCCGAACAATGGCACATCCTTGGTAATCGTCTCACCAAGCTCATTTTCGTCGGGCACGGTTACATTCCACGTGTACAGGTACGGAACCACAGATTCGGTCTGCAGGAGAGTTAGCATCTGGCCAAAAACCAGTTTTCAAAGGGTCTTCTCCTACATCCGGGTGCTTTCTGATCTGTTCCAGAACATCATCGTGATACGAGCCGACGTACCCCTCCTGCCCCAAGTATTTCAGAACTTCTTCGAGCCCGGTGTAGATCCCCTTGTCGGCGGAGCTCTTCCCGTGGATGTCCTCGGCCCACTTGACGTGCCTCCAGACGTCGAGCTCTGCGTCTTCCTTGAGTTTGATGAGAAACTCTCCGGGGTGGAGCGGGACCACCTTCTCGACCGTAGGCGCGGTTGACGGCGCGGGGGCTCCTTGGATTGCACCCGTGGCGGAAGGTAAGTCGGTGGAGTGTTTTAAATACATATTGGAACAAATATGACGATAGCTTTGTTACAATATTATGATGTGTTGACGGAAATTCGGCTTTTGCTGGGTTGTGCGTGTGGAATTGTTCCGGAAGACGTCGGTGTGTTGTTACATGAGGTAGTGCTCAAACTTTGGTTGTGTAGAAAGCCAGTTATTTCCTAAAATACGGGGGGAGGCAGCTCTTAAGTAGCGAGGATTAGAGGGATTAGAGTTCGTGAAAGAGATTATGCGGGTGACAGGGCCAGGGTACGGATATCAAGCTTTTTCGCTGTGAGCCTTAATTGCAGTAAACTCCAGGGTGGCTTCATCGCCGGACGACAATGAGGAAACCTTGATATCAAGCGGTGTTAATGTTTTCACCAAAGGTTTGTGTTATGCTGATTTCCCTACCTTGAGAGACTTCGCGCAGTCGCAAGCAGATAGAGGTTGACTTTTTGATGGAGAGATATCGCTCACAAAACTCCGATGCTTCTCGTTGAATTTTCAAGACGTGTTCGTGAGAGGAATTGAATTGTCTAATATGATATTATCTACTTGGAAAAGATTTCCAGCATAAGAAAACGATATCCGCCAAACCCAGTCATAGGAATCCACCGTACTACTTAGACCTCCAAAGCCTTTTACTCCATTGGAAGAGTAATACACACCTCCCCAAAAAGCGACCAAGGAGGAACGGTAGTCCAAACCTATACCACGTAACAGGCTTCCAAAGCCTCACCTCGGGCACGACCACATCTTTGCCACTTGCTCGCGTCTTGGATCCATCTTCCGCCACCGACTTCCCCGCAAAGGCCTCGACGGCCTCTACCATGATTTCCACGGTCTCCTCGGGTCGGCTCAGGAACGGGGAGTGGCTGGTCGGTAGCTCCCTGTGCTCAACGCTGGCTCCCATCTCTCTCGCCATGGCCACTGTCATCCGCTGTGCCGCCACCGGCAACCCTTGATCCTCGATTGTACCAATGTACCATGACGGCACATCCCTAAAGCCAGAATACGCAAACTCGCCTCCTTCGAACAATGATTTGAGACTGTGGGGCGTCAGCTGTGAGGCCCAATACTCCGCCTCGTCTTCTGGCAAGTCGTGGTAGAAGAACTGCCGCGGTGGGAGGACAATCTCGGCAAATCCAGTCTCTTTATTTACACGCCAGGCAGGGGGCGGATGGCCGAAGAAGGGGTCCATGAAAGCGACGCCAGTGAGGGCATAGCCAGAGGCGATGAGAATCAGGCCAATGACTTGCCCTGTGGTCGGCGTCGATTGGAATGAGATGCCAAGGGAAGGGTCGTGCGATGGTGCGAACCCCTTGATGGCGCTGTTCCCGACCAAGCCTCCGTATGAGTGCGCAACAACCACGACGTTGCGGCCGGCGTGTGTTTCAGTAGATATTGCGTCTTGGGCGGCATCAACATCGTTTTTGAACGTGGCCTCTGGATCTCCAGTTGTAGAGGGAAGTGTGACTTGAATGCATTTCAATTTGTATCTCCCTTGGAGGATTTCGGTGATCTTGTTGTAGCAGGTAGCCCTGTGCCATGAGCCGGGAACCAATACCAACGTCGGTTGGCTGGGATTAACCATGGTTGTGTCGTGGGCTTGTGTCGCCTTATGCACTCGTTCTCGTGCCGCCATTTTCGGTCAAAGAAGTAAACAAGGGCACGTTTAAGATTGATGCGATCAGAGGGGAGAATGGCAACGGGTAGCGAGCTGCCTCGTTATAAAGCCCATCGAGTGTCTGGCAATATCAGAATATGTGTATCCCATGATCCATCAATGAACTATCTTCCCAAACACCAATAGGATGTCTTCCCTTTGGCTAAATACGGGGCAATGCTGGATGTGCTATCCCGTTCCCGGACAAATAGACGAACTCTCCATCCATTTTGTGGGCATGGGTGAGATTCTGGGTATCAAAGATATTCCGAATTCCAGAACGCCGTGGGCAGCCTAGAACCACCGAGCTTCGGGTGATTCAGGCGGGCAGCACCGAACGATTCTTTCGCCAGGGTCGCTGCAGTAATACTGTAATGCGATGGTGAGGAGGCCACATTCACTCTCAGCGCGTCTGCAGGCAAAGATAGAGGGCCTTCTACCAGATGCGCCTATCCTCGACTGGCATTTCATAGCGCAAATACACGCAGCATAATATTGCTAATATTAAAGAGGGGATGAGCTTATTCGCACATACTTTCATTATGTGGTGCAGGATGCATCCAATATCCATGCGCATATCAGCCGGCGGATTTCAGTGTGCAAATTCCGGTGTACGCACTGCCCCAATTCAAAGGCCCAGTGGACGAGAACAGTGAGACTTTCATTGCTAATATGGAGGCGCAGTGCGTAACTTCGAGTTACACCCATGAGGTAAAACACCCACGCCGCAAATGGCACGACATGATGATGCCAAGTTTGCTGGGCTCAGAGGTAGATTGACGAAATTCACGTCGATTATTAATAATGAATCCCCCAGCCAGCCTCCGCCCAAAAGCAAAAAGACCATCAACTACGGTGTCATGATCCGCGGTGGCGCAGACCAGTGATCAGCCCTCACCCCCTGTCGCACTGCTCAGGCCTCACAGGCAGACACGATTCACGGGCTACAGCACACACAATACGAGCTTCCGTCATGCCACTGAATCAAAGAGGAAAGCCATCGTGACCTTTTGCATGACCTTCCTCTTGCCCTTTCAGCCCCAGCCCGACAAAGCCAATGAGTGCACATGCGGGGGGCCCTTTGGTGGGATTTAAGCATAAGCATTTACGTCATGCTGAGGAGCTGCCTTCTTTGTCCATCATGGGTTGTTTCAGAGTGCCGGCCGGCTGCCCAATAGGTGGCCGTGGTGAAGGCGATCACAGCCCGTGAGGTTGGCGATGACGCCTCCAGCACCACCAGCCCCCGCGTCTTGGCTCTCTCTTCCCGCCATGTCGATTGTTCTTTGTCTCTGTACGTACTTCTGTTGTGCCACTGCAGTGTACATCTGCAGGCGGCCACGTAAGATGGTCTATATAATTCGTAGCCTCCAATCCAGCACTCTTTCTCCCCCCCCTTCATCTATCTTATCATCATCATCCCCTGTCTATCCACCCATCATCAGTCTGACTCCATTCAACGTCTATTCATCCAACCTAATTTGAAACCCAGTCAGACGCCAGTCACAATGAAGTCCGCGCCCATCATCCTTGCCACTGCCGCCGCCCTGGCTTCGGCCCAAGACACCACCGGCTTCTACTCCATTCTGCCTATTTCTGTCAGCGACAGCCCATCCGGCGTCCTCAGCAGTCTCTCAAACATTCTGAGCTCGGCCACGGCGACATCAGGCTCAGATACCACCACGAATCTCATCAGCTCCATCACCGCGCCCACCTCGGTCCCAGGAACCACTCTCTCCTCCGTCACCTCCTCCGGCCTCCTTGGAAGCACCACTTCCGCCGAGTCATCGTCCGAGGACTCGTCTGCCAGCGGGACAGACGCATCGCAAACCTCCGGCAGCACCCAGAGCAGCACGGAGAGCGCACAGCCCTCGACTACGAGCGGCGATGGCGGCAGCGGTGCCACCAAGCCCCTCATCGGCGCTGGTTTGGCTGTCGCCGCCGCTATGCTCGCCCTGTAATGCGTCTAAGAAGATGGAGAATAAAATTAACACCATTTGAGATTGTCTTATTGTCAAGCAAAAAAAAAGAAGAAGAAAAAGACCACCAAAAAAAGCAATGGAGTTCTCGATGATCAGAGAACTCTTGAGATTATCATCAGATGCCGATAAGTGCGCCGGTCCCTCTAATTGGGAATATCCCGCGATGAAAGATTTTTAGCCTACTTAATAGTGAGAAAAATGAAAATTAATTTAGGCACAGAAAGCCTACTCCTTGACTGGTATCTTGCAACCCTCAGATTTAAATATGTTGAATAAATAGCACTGCACTCCTATTAAACGTGATTATCGTAAACAAATCAATACTCTCCCCCTTCCAAATAAGATGAAGCTGCTCCTGGCTACCGGATTTGTCTACTTCATGACTGTATCCCATCCCAAGCCAAGTAACCGCCAAAGTACCTTCTCAAATGAAACATTAACAGTTAATTAGTGCAACAAGACGCTTGAAAAAAAGAAGAAGAAAGCAGACATCCATTAATCCATTAATCAACACTACTGAGTGTTAATGGGCCGAAATTGCCTAGTTCGATGCGTACTGTTAAGGTGGTTGATCAACTTAAGCCCTAAAGTCTATTGTGCTATAGTCAATAGGCAGAAGGGATAAAAGTAGATAGATCTACCCCCTATAAGCCTAAGGCCCTTAATCCCTGGGGCTTAATAATTTATATGTATATATATATCTAGGTAGTCTCTTAGTGGTCTATGTAGGAATATGGGCTAGTTCTTCTGGAGGGCTTATTCTGCTTCTGAATTAGCGACTGATTGTGCTGCTGGGTTTATTAGTAGGTTCATGTATATATATAGGAGAGTAGTCTGTTTAGGCGGACCTAGGAGTTCGCGGACGTCCTTGGGGCTTGAGAGGCCACCTATAGCGGGCGTGGTGGGTGAGGTGGAGGATGCTGAGAATGGAGGGCTGATGTAGGGGCCCCCGGGGCTTGCTTGTCCCCCCTTTGTTGGGGTGGAAATAGGTGACTCCGTGCTCCTTATTAGGGATGTTTGGGGTTAGCCTTAGGTCTATCTGGATTTTATAGGCTGAAGCTGGATGATTAGAGTCTGATGGGTATGGGGTCGGATTACTGGATGTGAATTGGATCTGGGGACAGCAGGTGTGGGGGATTGTGTCCTAGCTTGAGATTGGGGCTGGATCTGCGGCTGAGTCTGTATCTGTACACTAGCTCCAGACGAAACATAAAGTCCTTGAAGAGGCTGGGGTGGTCCCTGAGGTTAAGGTAGCACTAGAGAGAAATGCTGTGCTGGACTATAGGAGTGAGTCTAGGACTGCGGTTTCGCTAATAGCTGAGTTTGAATAGGAGACCGAAATAGGTTCTAGGGACCAGGATGGATTTGATTCTGAAAATGTGGTTGTAGCTAAGGTTGAGGTTGTAGCTGAGGTTGAGGTTGAAGTTGAGGTTGAGGTTGAGGTTGAAGTTAAGGTTGAGGTTGAGTATAGTCCTAGGCGAACATATTCAGCTGTGGCTGATTATGAGCCTGGAATTATATCCCAGATTGAGATTAAGAGTTTAGATGAAGCTTATATTGTATCTCAGGGATAGTTACTATATTAAAGTCGGATCTTATCCTAGGCTGAGAGGCTGTAAGAGGTGGGTACTATATCTCTAGTTGGAGAGGTGTATAAGATCTAGCCTATATCTAATGTTGTATCTAGGCCTAATGTAAAGTATGTGAAGTATGTAGAGAATAGTATATTAATATCTTAACCTATACTTAAGATAGATAATAACTCTAGAGTTAGTACTATTGATTGTTACTAGGCCCCTTGGGGGTATTGTTTGCCACTTCTTACGATATGGTTTAATAACCTCGTAGCTCGCTGACCTGGTGGTTTTACGTGTGCTGAGTTTGGTTGCTATTATTGAACGTAGGATATGAGTAAGTCCCGACTGGTGAAGTTGTTAAGTCTATGAACTGTGTCTAAGTTATTATTGCCGAGCTATTCTCGGGGGGGCTGGTCACCTTTGTCGGGTAAATAGATAGCTAAGAACTATTTACAGCCTATTAGGGCCCCTCTAAATTTCCCATTACAGGCCTGGCATATTAGGTTCCAGCAGATAGCAGTCTATAAACTATATAGTCAAGTTCCATTTCTTAATAGTAAGGGACTCCCCTAGCTATAGATACGTTTTGGCCTTTAGGAGTTTAGTCTAGTATTAAGGAATTAGGTATAGGCATTCTTTTCGCGCTAGCTAAAAGTTGCCTTAGGCTAGGTTGATTAGAGGTAGCTTAATTTTCCAGCAGATTGCTAAAGCTATTGTTATTAGCGCCTGTTATTTCCTTTCCTAATGCCTCTAGGTTACTATAAGATACTTCTTTCACTAGCTATTCACTCTTACTACCTAAGTTAGATAAGATAGTCTAGATTAAGGCTACTCTCATAATAATCGGCGGTAGACTCTAGCTCCTTTTTTCCGTTAAGGGCATTACTATCGATTTATCACCAGATTCCGTATAGCTTATATATAATTCACGAGCTATAGCCTCCTTTTAGACTATAGGAGTGCAATTTATAGACGAGTCTTTAATTATCCTATTATCAGAAAGCGCTAGTATACGATTTAACGCTGGTCGTTAACTAAGACTATGCGATTCCTCTAGCCTAAGTGACTAATCCATACTAGCCTCAATTCCCGTTTAAGATTCACCCACTTATTTCCTATCTTGCTAGAGAGTAGGCAAACTCATACCGCTTGATCCTAAAGGGCCACTGTTTTGGTCATTTTCACCATGTGAACTTAGAGAGTCATTCTCTTAATTTTCTCGTTGATCTGGTTAGCTATAGTGGCCATCCTCTAGACTATATGTGTCTTTGGCATCATCCCCTTGCTTAGATATATTATTAGGTTAAATCTTTCCACCATCAGCTTTCAGGCCCCCGCAGCTTTCCCCATTAGTCCCCTCTATAATGTTTTCTGAGCTGCTAGGATGTTAGTTGCCTGGATCTATTGTAATATTCGCCTTACTAGCTTCTATGTTGTTATTTACCTATAGTATAAGGCGTAATAGCGGCTAGTAGTACTACTGCTTCACGATTATAGGATCTATTAGATTAAAATCTCCTAGATTTATGCCTTTTGCCTATAATAGAGGATATATCTCTAGGGTGTTATAAGTTAAATATAAAGTAGGGTGAGCTTAAGACGATTTAAGCTGGCCGCTATCCTTATACCTATCTTTCCACCTGTATTTACCTATGGCTAGGTTATAGGTGTAGTAGTCTAGTATAGACTAGACTAGGTTTAGTGTCTTTAGGTTGCTATTAATTCTAACTTTAAGTATATTCTTAAAAGGAAGGATAAGAATTAGAATATATTCTCTACTAAAATATATAAGGTATATATTACTAGGCTGATGATATATATATGACTTTTTATTATCTTTATTGATATTATTATAGTGTGATATTCTAGGCATTAAGTTATTATAAAAGGGATCTTCTATGTCCTAACTCCTCCTAGATGTTTTAGCTCTACTGCTTATTAAGGCTTCCTTTTAGCTTCCTGAAACCCGCCCTCTACTTTTCCTCTTATTATTACTAGCTATAGTTTAATTTATTAACATTAGTGAGTTCTTCTAAATAGCTTTATTTATAAAGAAGTTATTATTTTACTCTATATAGCTCGCTATATAGTACTTGACTTATATACCTATCTTCTTAATGATATCCTTATAGGCCTTTGAGTATTTATTATACTTAAGACTGCCTAAGTGAAATGTAGTATCTATAAGTAGGTTACTACCTTTAAATTTAATCCTATGTTCCTTATATTAAATTATATACTATTGGCTGTTATTTATAGGGAACTATATAATTATCTCCTTATAGCTAGCTTAAGTGTTTTTATATACCTCTTTAAAGTATATAGTTCTCTCCTTATTTTAGTTCTTAGTGAGCGACTTTTCCCTCTAGTAAGGCTTCTTTCATAGTTAGAAATAGCTTATATAGGGAAACTTTCGTTTGCTTTATTAAAGTATTAGTATATAAAGGACTTTTTTATATAAGCGGCCTATCACTTACCCCTAGGATAAAAGTTTCTTTATTTACCCTCTGACTTAGGGTGGATCTATTATTACCCTCTTCTAAATTATCTTTAATCTTAGGTTTAAACTTAGAATCTAAGTTATAAGAGCCCCTTTCGCTATTGTTAGGCTCCCTTAAAGGTTAATAACTAGTCTCTATATTAATTTCATTTATATAGTTACTAGAGATCGTATTAGGCAGAACCTTATCCAGCTCTGCTAATTCGCTCTTAGCGATTTGGCCCAGCACCTCATCACAAGGTTCTTCATCGTGAATCCTTCTATTACCGCCCTTAAGCGGTATACCTCCGTTAATTAAACTATTATTATCTATTTTAAGCTCGCCTTATGTCTCTTCACTAGTGTGTTGAATTTCTTTAGCGGGCTGCTAGTCCTTGTGATCTATATCTTCCTAGACTTTCTATGCCTTATATAACATCATCCTATCCTAACTACTAATAGGGAAAGAATAGAAAAGCACTATCTATAGCGGCCTTAATAATTATATTTGCTGTTTCTCGCATGCCTCCTCCTCCTCCCCCTGGTTGTGCTTAGCCCGAAAATCTAACCGATGCGATAGTAGAGACTATAACCTCTCTTTAATATTTTTTCTCTCAGCTAGGCTAGAATTCTTATTATATAAATCCATCGCCGTAGAAATCATGCAGCTTATCTTATCGTCCTTCTCTTAGTACTACTCTCGTAGAGTTTTAAACCCACTAAGTGTCTATCTCTTAAACTCATTCAGGTAGGCCCTCATTATGCTAAAGACTTAACAGATAGTAGGTTACAGCAGGACCTTTCCGCTACTCCCCTATTCCGTTGCCATGATTTAGACTAATAAAAGTCTATTCACTGAAATGTTAAATGAGGCGGGTTTGTCCTGGTCAGCTTCAGACACAGAAACGCGGACGCTGAGTCGGCCAGGGAGACTGTGTCGCGGAGGGGAAAATTAAAGGCGTATGTAATATTTTCTTTCCTGCCACTCGACAGAAAACTAGGAGCAGTAGGGAATAGAGCGGCGAGGGCATGGCCAGGTATTCGGAAGCATCTCATTGCGGATGTTGGCTATAGAGTGTTAGTTGTGAATATACTATTAGTTCTGATTTCGAACTATTTAGTACTAGGCCGGTGGAGAACCATCATTATATCTGCATGGGAGGGGCTGGTTCGCAGCATCGATGTGTCCCATGAGTAGAATGGCTAGCTTTAGGTGGAGATTAGGGAGTCGATTCCCTGCAAGATATGCATTCTCCCGGGGAAGCATCCGCTGGGTTGGTCAGGCAACTTAGCTACCTTTGGTCAATGGCTATTCGCGCCACAGGATAGATGGGGGCTACTGCTTGTTGTTGTAGATCCCTAGCTTATTTTCAATTCACAAAGATGGTCCCCTGTATAACTGGCTCAACCAACTCAAAATGCCATTCTAAAGCGGAAGAAGCCCACATAAGCCCAGCATCTAAGCGTTGGCCTGAATAGCATGCCAATATATTCTAGAGCAAAATTGATTAGCCAACAGCTCAAGGTCTTGGCTGCATGATGTTCACGTTGGCGGGGTTGCTTGGGAAAATGATACCTTATCAAGGATAACCGACACGGCACAGCGTAAGCGAGGTTAGGGAAATTACGTGACCAAATCCAAGATTGTTTTCACCTCCGTCGCCTCTTTACACAATTCATAATCTAAATATCTAGTTAAGGGTTACAGCCGTGAATGGTCAAGTAGAAACAACAAGTAAGGGGCAGAGAACAGATATAAACCAAATTAGATTTTGAGCTTAAAGAAAGAAAGAAAGAAAGGCAATTCATCTCGAATCCGCGGCTAACAGAGAATTACTTCGTACCTACAGTCTTTTATGGCTAGTTCTTAAAAGCAATCCGCTCAGCTTCCCATGACCAGACCCTTGAAAATGCCTTGCACTCGGCAATTGAAAAGACGAAAACTAAAGACATTTCTCTGTACGATTCTTTTTCTCTCGCTATAATGACTGCTAATATTTTTCTCTGTGGTCTTTCGAAAAGCAACTTATTCGTCGAAGCCACCAGGCAACCGAGTAAGGGTATAGGGTAGCATCAGAATACGGAGCACCACGCAACACCACACAGACACACTGATTGATCTTCATTTCAACTCCCAGATAGCCCTTGTGTTAGCTATTAGAGATCGAAAATATCAGATATACATTAATTTCCAAGCCCTTACCCATCGAATCCTCGGCAACGTGCCAGAGATGGTCATGACAGCCCCGGATTGGGCTGTGAGCCTCGTTGGATGCTCAGTGGGTCGACGGTCATCCAATGCCCTGTCTGACTTGTCTGACACGCGCTGGCTGGGCTTACTTGAAATCTCTTCACCCCACTGGGCTAATACAGTCTTCTTTCAATCGTGCTCAGACATATGCCCGCGCAAATAAACCCACCACAATGTCGGATACCACATCTTGGGACCTCGCTTATGGTCCGCCCGCTTCCAGCCCGCCTGGAGAAGGGGATGATGGGAGCTGGCTATGTACGGACGAACCGTACTTGAGCCAGATCAAAGCATCCTGTAGTCTTCAGCCCACTCTTCGTCTGCCTGATCCAAGAAACTATGCCGTCCCGCTATGCAATAGATCAGCTCGAGCCACGCTATTTAGCTTTTCTGGAGATGGTGCTCCTCAGCGCAGCGACTTCATTGGCGTCGAGGGCCCAGAGAAACTCGCCCTTCATTTCCAAAACCCCCGACCGGCTCAAAATGTATACTTGTTGGAGGGACTTAATCCGGCGTATATTGCAGTATTTGGCGATGCTCTCCGTATAGATCCAAGGTTTTTCGCCGACCATGACCGCAACTCTGCGGATCTCAGTCTTCCATTCGAACCCAGCATCATCACTCGTTTGCCTTCACTTTTGAACCAAGACCGGTCGATTATGATGGGATACCACGAGCTGCGAAATCCAGATAGAAGATTCGAGTCCTTCAACGTCTCATGTGCTGAGAGTGGGAGAGATATGTGGACAAGCAGGCTTGCCCAGGGATGGGAATATCCTATCATTCTTCATCAGAAGTGCTCGGCCTGGACCACTGTATTCCAGGACGCCAATAGCTGGGCAGGTATGTCAAAAGAGGAAACCTTGGAAATAAAATATTGCGGTGGAGAATATGTGCCTAACTTCCAAACAGTATTAATACTCTGTGATCCACCGATCAGAAAGGCCCATCTCTGGTCTAAACAGGCATCCTCAAAATGGGAATACGACCTGATCAGTATGAAAACGACCCCTTTCCAAGGGGGATATGCTGATTTTGTCCCTCGTTCATTTCCTCAACATCCAGATGACCAATTTGAAGGCCCTCCGAGGGATGGGCTACATGATGACCTTTGCTATTATCTTGCTACAGCACACAGTACTCTACCCGGGGGCGTGAAGCTACCTCAGCATGCGACTGTCTTTATGAAGAAGATTATAGCATCGCACTATTTACAACTTATATCCTATCACCAGGCCAATCTAGCAACAATGGAATACCCGCTCCAGCGAATAGTTGGGCTTGGCCAGTTGAAAATCCCCCAACTTCAACAGCAGTGGAGCGATATTCAACTAATGTGCGCCCGATGTGCTCACTATCTGATGACCGCCTCCTCCATTATGACGCAGTTAGGCATCCCTCTAGAATATCCGAGCAGAGGAAGCATCAGTAACACTACGTGGACAGAGTCCAACCTTGACTTTCAATACATTCATCATGAGCTGAACAGGCTCGTAGAAAGAGCACTTTTCTTCAATGAGTCACTCACAGGTTTGACGGGGATTGTGGGAAACGAACAAGCACTGGCTGAGACAAGGCGGTCAATCCGTGAAGCGAAAGCGGTCAAGGCCTTGACCCTCGTCGGTATGGTATTCATCCCTTTGGCTTTCACAACTGGTCTCTTTAGCATGTCGGATGAGTATCTGCCTGGGATGGAGAAATTCTGGACCTTTTTCGCAGTTTCGGTGCCTTTGGTCTTAATCGTCTTTATTGGCACAAGTCTATTTGATATTGGGTATGATGCCAGTGGGAGCTGGCATATAGACATTTTCAGAAAACGGCTGTACGAGCTACCGTCCTCACTTTGAGGTACTCTTCGACGTGCGAATGAGTTTGTTTATGCCAGGACTCGGCACTTCCATAGCTTGAGAGATAACATGTGCGATTCTGCGCAGCTCAATTATATAATAGCCATACGAAGAACATCCAGTCTGCCGAGATCCCGAAATTGATCCATAATCCCGATATTGATCCATAATCCCGTCTTTAGTAGTTCGGTTCGTCAATACAACGGTAGCATTCGACAGTTCTTTTAAAAAGGGCCGAATTGAAAGCTTTTATCCGGATTTTGATCTCTTGAGAGCTCTCTTAGGGAGTCTCTCATTATACTTCCTAATTTCAAAAATGATATAGCCAAATGCCAGTGCAGCACCTTGTTTAAGATGCTCGAATTGCGCCTAGTGGACTCAAACGTATGGAAATACTGAAACCTTACCAGTATCTCGAAAACCAAATCCTTTTCAAGATCAATACTCCTCTCCGGCTGATCTTCCCCGCATTGATAACTTGCAGGGAAGAATACTACATCGTGACCTCATTAGCGTACCTTGTGCCGAACAGCACGTATATTTATCCATGCTGCTTTTCGTAATAAATACCCATGAGAATGCGAGATATCTGCCGCACATTGTATTCCATACCAAATAACCCAGATGTAAATGAACAGATGTGGTACCAAGTTCTCGCTCAGTTGTTCATACTCCCAAGAGTGGCGTCTGCCCTCTTTATATCCCCCAGGTCGGAGAGTCCTGTTGTTGATTTGACCTATGCGAAATATCAAGGTGTTCGTGATACAACCTATGGCGTTGACAAGTATCTGGGGATGAGATACGCAGAAGCGCCCTTGGGAGATCTCAGATTTCGCGCTCCTCGAGACCCAAATCTTATTGCGGACATTCAGACCGCCCAGGAAGTGAGTTGTGGAGGAATTTCCCTTATATTCACGGACTGACCATTTTACGTTACTTAGTTTGGTGCAATATGTTTAGGGTCAGATCAAACGCCGAGCGACAACATGAGCGAAGACTGTCTATTTGTGAATGTATTCACGCCCTCCAATGCGACCTCTAGCTCAAAGCTTCCAGTGTGGCTTTATATCCAGGGCGGTGGCTACGCGAGCAATGCAGATCATGACTACGATGGATCAATGGTGATTCAAGAATCTGGCTATAACATTCTCTTCGTCAATTTCAATTACCGAGTTGGCGCATTAGGGTTCCTCGCAAGTGAACAAGTCAGAGCAGATGGAGATCTGAATGTAGGATTGTTGGATCAAAGAAAGCTTCTATGGTGGGTTCAGGAGCACATATCCAAGGTAGGTAAAGCCCAGGCTCTGCGAAGAGTAAAATCTAATTTGGTGCTCTAATGTAGTTTGGAGGCGACCCTTCACATGTCGTTATTCACGGGACCTCAGCCGGATCAGGATCGGTAACCCACCATCTCACGGCTTATGGAGGTCGGGATGAGCAACTATTTGTGGCTGCAGCGCCCCAGTCCAACTTTTGGCCTCCTCAGAGAACTGTTGCAGGAGCGGAGTTCCAATTTGACCGTTTTGTCAATGACACTGGCTGCAGTGAAGCTGTGGATATCATGGCTTGTCTGCGATCTGCCGACTTGGAGGCAATCGTCGCGGGAGACACGTCACAACCGTTACCAGGAACCCCGACAAATGAACCCTTTAACCAATTTTACTGGCTTCCTGTGGTAGATGGTGATTTCATCCGCGGTTCACTCTACGACCAATTTGAACGGGGACAGTTCGTCAAAGTCCCACTGCTCGTAGCCAACACCAACGATGAAGCTTCAGTATTTGTCACCGACCCTGCAACAGCCGATGAAATGGCCCTTTTCTTCCGGAACTACTTCCCTAGACTTACAGAGAGCGAAGTACAACAGGTTCTGCAGACGTATCCCCTCCAAGACCCGTTACCTCAGCATGAGGCGTGGTACCCATCCCTATCAGCGGCATACGGCGACTCTATCTTTCTCTGTCCGGGTTACGAAGTCGCCAAGGCCGCGGCCAGGCACTTGCACTCGGATAAAGTGTGGAACTATAGATTCAATATGCAGGATCCTTCGAACATCCAGGCTGGACTGGGTACTATCCATGCCGTCGATACTGACGCGATCCTCGGGCCCGGATTCGCTGGAGGCTACGCTCAATCATACCTCAACGTCAATGCACCCATTATTCCCATTACTATGCACTACTACATCAGCTTTATTCAATCAGCTGACCCAAACAAATACAGACATGAGACGGCTCCAGTGTGGGAATCGTGGGGCAATGGAGGAGCCCAGGGGCGACGGCTCAAGCTAGAGACAAACTCTACATTTATGGAGGACATTCCGTCCCTGCAGATCGATAGGTGCAATTTCTGGCGAGGCCTTGCGAGGCAAATGGAGCTATAGTGATTGCTTGTGGCTTGGGAGTGATTTTGCTATCACCAAGGCAGCCCCTGTTTCCTTATGGAAATGGGACTCTTGTATCTGAATTCCAAAGGTGGACTGGAATTGCTATGTAGAAAGGCATCCCTATGCCGTGCTTGGCCTATACTAACTCTCTGGATGAACAAACTATGACTCGTGTTCATACTCGTTGTCCAAATGGAGAGGGAACTCATCTTCAACCAGTAGTATAGCAATAGATGAGCCATCTGCAAGCAGTTACAAATCACAGATCTGAATGTCTAAGTCTGCCTGAAGGATGAAACTTGCCGATTTTTAAGGTTATCGCCAGGCTAACGAATATTAGCAAGGGAACAGAAGATTGACAAGCCTCGAGTGGCGCTATGCTTGGCAGTTGGCCATGTTTTCGTTCAAAAGAATGTGACTCTCTGGTATGGGAAAGGTAGTCAGGGCCTTGGCGATTGCAGAGTTGTAGAACACTCTTTATTAGCTTTAGATGGTTTGTTTTGTCGATTTAAGAAGTTTCCGGTTGTACCTTATCTGCTCTCAGCTCCACATACACAATTACTTCACATCAATTCTTAGCAAGACAGTAACTGTAAACTTCTCATTGAACTCCCCAAGACGAGAACTAGTATTCTACCCAGCCGATAATCATATGGTAGTCCACTGACAGGAATTGTCCATAAATACTAGTAGGTACATTGTTTATCCCTAAATTGGATAGATGAAGAAGGGGTTCTCCATATCCGTAAGATCTAACATGGCAATATCAACCTTTCGGGTCACCAGGTTGCCACTCTCATCCAGTTGCTCTACCTCTCCATGCTGTTTTTCTATCCTTTCTTCCTCCGTCAGGCTATCAATCCATTGCTGCTTAGCCTTGTTCCTTCGCCTAAGGACGAATTGGATGATGAAGAGGATCAGGGGAGTGCCGAACCAGCTGACGACAATCTGGGTAATCCAAGCGCCATAATACCGCGGCGCATCCTTCGGGACCCAAATCTGAGGCGAGCACAGATTAGCTACACTGTACCCAACCATGAACATGACGTTTCTAGTAAGCTTCTTAGTGTATCCAGCGGCCGAAGACGTGGTCCAGCCAAGGGCGATGATATATGTGTTGCCGTAGGTGTGCCCAGCGAGAAGCAAGCATGCGAGCATACCGAGCTTCTGATCCCAGGCCATCGACACCATGCCGATACCTCCAGCAATAGCAGGCACGCACCAGACCAGACCGTGAAGAGCAAGGTTTGATGGCCACAGTTTCAGAGCGATGGTTCCAGCAATGCAAACCAGAACGCCAAATCCACCACCTGCGGCAGCCACAAGGGTTGAGCCCAGATTGTCCACACCAAGTGCAGTGGTAATGAGATTCTGCTGTCCGTAGGTCAAGTTGTTTGACATCATCAAGGTGAATGCCTGGAGGCAGAACAGCCACGAGACGGGATCACGAATCGTCTCCAAAAACTGAGTTTTCTTGAACTGCTTCTGCTCGATAGAACTCTGGCTCGACTTTTGCACACGCTGGATAGTGTGGACCCTCTGCTCCAAGGTGAGGAATTTGGCGTCTCCGGGGTTGTTGGGATAGTAGAACCAGGTGACGATGGAAAGCAAGATGGACACTGAACCCGTGATGATCATGAAGAGTTTCCACGGAAGGACATGGCTATGGGTCCAGAGCAGGCCGTACGAGATGAAAGCAGCGCAAACGGGGGCCAATTGTGTCGTAACCCAAAAGACAGGTTGCAGGAATGACTGTTCCTTGCGGTTGAAGAACATTCCGATGGTCATCTCCATGGCAGGAACGACGACGGACTCGCAGGCACCGAGCACGATGCGAAGGACGACTAGGCCGGCAAATTTAGTTGCAACGCAGTGCAGTAAGAGCGCGACACCCCACATGAAAACCAGAACCGCGATGAATTTGCCGAAGGGCAGCTTCTGCATCGCGTAATGCCCTGGCCATTGTGCCGCAAGATAACCTAAACGCGGAGAGGTGAGTGTGAGAGTCTAGGCAGCGGCTTCGAGGAAGGGGGAGAACATACCAACATAGAAAAATGTTCCGAGATCGTTGTACTGAGCTTTGGTGATGCCGGTCTCTTCGAATAAGCCAAGAATGGCGGCATATCCGAGGGTCGATTTATCAATCTTGAAGCATGTCAGCACCTCGCCGCCAATCTGGGATATTATTGCAAGGTCTTACAAAAAGCAACAGATTTATGGCTGAAATCAAACCCATCATATATAAGTAGAGCTTAAACCGCAGCTTTGACTCCTTTTCGGGTGTCAGAGGGCCAACCTGATCACCATACTCCTCGACAAGCCGCAATGTTTCATCAGCATATTTCTCGGAGAGGACTGGCTTTGGACGATCAGCCTGAACAACAGACTGAACGGCCCCTTTTGGTTCTTGGGACTGTGTATCCGACATTTTCACCAGTCTCGCCAAAGATAAGCGAAGGATGCAACCAGACCAATGCAGATGGAAGAGATGTGTGATGATTCAACGTGGCAATGATCAGGGGCTTGCGGGAGGCGGGCGATATTTATAAAACAAAAGCTGCAGAATCCATCTTATCTCCACCAAATAACGCTCTTCGAACAGCATCCACTGATTAAAACAGTTCATCATGCTCTCTCTCACCATCTGCAGCGGCGGCCGGTCGATTTGCGCACGTTTTGGAACCGGAAAGTGGGCAGATCAATCATGGCGCCAAGGGGTGGGCCTCTTGCGTGATGGGATGCATGCGAGTGTGACTGGAAGAATCAGCAAAGACGTCCAAGAATGGAAGATCGAGCTTCTGGATGAGCGGAAACCCGGAGGAATAATGTGTGCTTATTGGCGGCTGGGAGGCAGATAGCCGGGGCTGCCCCTGCGATTCAGACTTCAGAATTGCTAGTTCAGTTAATACAGTGACCTTCAAATGCGTCGATGCGTCTAAATCGGCCCCATCCCGGTGGCCTGGTCCGGGTTTGTCAGACTACTACCGACAGATCGGTGGGAGAAAGACTCGAAATACAAGAAGGAAACTGGCACGTTGATCCGGGTACATTCTTTCGTGAATCGTGATGGTCGCACTTGCAGACATTTTGTGTGAAGTATCCATTACCGTAGCTGGTCTACTCGTCCATATGGAAAGGGATTTGGTATTTCTTTGCCCCATCAACACTGACGAGCTGAGTTGATATGGGTGGGCGAAACATCCGTTCATGCAGCTCTTCAGAGGTTGGATCCATCATAAACCCCGGCTCTGGGTTTAGTGTGTCAAATTCTTCTGGCCGAGACAAGGATCTTGAGCACGCCATCGCCTGGGCTGGCGCTGCATTGCCGTCTTCCGAAGGCCTCCCGCTTCTTGGCCTTCTAGCTTGGTTAGCATCAGCAAGTGACTACGCGATAGCCGGTGGCTTGCAGCTACGGCAGAGCCTCAATTCCGTTGAGCACTGAGCACTCCCAGGGTTCCATTTGGTGCCTACAAGATGGGACTGTGCAGACAAAACTAACATCGGGGTCATGAGCACTATCAGATCCATCCAGAGTCTAGATCAGCTCGAATTTTCTAGCGTGCGGAATGCGACTCTTAATCCGCACGAAGCTTGTCGATGTACAATCATCAAGTTTAAATAAATATTCAAAGTGATCATAGCTGACAATATAGCAAAATGGACTTCAGGGGAATTTCTCTCCATGTTCTCCCGGGAGTATTCGCTTCTCGAGGTATTCTAGAATGCGGTAGATACGAAATGCTAACTATGCCAAACACTCTACGAAGCTGCCAGGCATTAGAGGAAGTAAGTATTTCGAAGAAATACTTCGGGATTATAATATCCTACGTCCAAAAGTGGGTTTTCCTTCCCCTTTTCACCGTGAGTCTCCCACTTTGCAAGCATTTTTCTGACAGCAGTTGTCAACGCGCTCATCTCTTTTGCTCGTGTATTCTCAGTCAATCCAATCCAGCCCCCTTACTCAACCTTCCAATCATGACGCGGTTAAGAAATATGATGCTGAAAGCTCAAAGACCATGAGATACCTAAATCAAGTGAAAGGCGTAAGCTTTCGACTTGTTCGTCCCTCTTATATTCCCGGATAAGCAAATGACCAAGGCTTTAAAAGAGGATATGATAAATTACCTTGAAGCCTAACGCTCTCCCATTAGTTTGAGCAACCTACAATTTGGTAGAGTGAATATAGGTCTATGGTTCCTTTCCGGGTTTTCATGTGCTGCTCTCGCCCATTTCCGTGCTCATCAAGAGAATTCTCATTCTTGATGCTCCAGAAACAAGGTAGCTTCTTTCAGGAATACCTTCAATATGTGGAACATGGCTCTAGGAAGATTCCATATCATGTTCAACGCCTCTTCGGAGGGAGTGCGGGCAGCTTAACGGATCGCTTGAATAAACATATCCGGGCCACTATCTCTTGGCTCGAGCCCGGACATGTTTGAACCATTCACTTGATAGGCGCAAAATCAAATCATAGTATGCATCACAGAGAAACTGTAGGTGCCAAACCGGCGACACCAACAAGAACATTTTTACACTTGACCCTGTATCAGCAGCATACAATAAAATATAGTAGGAACTCGCAACATATCACAGGAATGCCGCGAGTGCATGCCACGGGGAGAGCGCCGTGCCTTGGATATTTACGCGGGTAGATTTCATGACACGACTTGTTCCGATCAAACAGACTAATGATTGAGAATAATTAAAGATGAAACTGCACGTGCCAGGATCCGACCCCATGCATAATAAAGATATTGGTAGCACAAGGATGGTGGTTTTAGCCGCACCGCGCGTGAGTACACCCGTAATTGCTGTTAATTGCTGTGGCTGCCTGCAGTAGAAATACAGCCACGTTACAGCTGACGTAGTGCTCAATCAATCATCAATCCACCGCCGCGTTCTGCCATCTCCATCTCCAAAACACGGCCAAACACCTCTCATCAATCAATCAATCAATCAACAGCCGAGCAGTGCAGACTCTCATCCACAGAGACTCTCATCCTCAGATAGCAGGCTCATCCACAGAGAGCAGTGCAGCCAGCATGGACAAGTACGAGGACCAGACCATCATCCTGCCCGATGGCAGAACCCTCGCCTTCGCCATCTACGGCGTCGACGACCTCACAGCCCCCGTCATCTTCCACCTGCACGGCTTCCCAGGCTCGCACCACGAGGCCTACCTGCTGAACGAGGCCGCCACCCAGCACGGCGTGCGCCTCATCGCGCCCTCGCGGCCCGGCAGCAGCAAGTCCACCTTCCACTCCAACCACACCATCATCAACTACCCCGAGGACATCCTCGCCCTGGCCGACCAGCTCTCCATCCGCCGCTTCGCCATCATCGGCGTCTCGGGCGGCGGGCCCTTCGCCATCTCCTGCTACCGCTCCCTGCCGCGCGACCGCCTCGTCGGCATCGGGCTCGTCGCCGCCCTCATGCCCAGCTCGCTCGGCCTCGAGGGCATGATGCTGTCCACCCGCGCCCTGCTGTGGATCGCGCCGCACGCGACGGGGCTGGTGAGCCGCGTCTTCGACGGCATGCTGGGGTCCAAGGCGCGCGACATGGACCACCCCGAGAACCTGGAGAGGACCATGGACGAGGACTTTGAGCGGCGCCCGGCCATTGACAGGGACCTATACAAGTCGAACCCCATCGTGCGCGAGGTCATGGTCCGCTCGGTGAGGGAGGCGATGCACGGTGGCTCGTACTCTGCCGCGTGGGAGGCGAGGCTGCTTGGGAGCAGCTGGGGATTTGATCTGGAGGACGTCAAGGTGGACGAGGGGCGGTTGATTATCTGGCATGGCGATCAGGATGTCAACGTGCCTGTTGCGATGGCGGAGAAGGCGGTTGCAAGGATGCCTGGCGCTGAGCTGAGGAAGCTGGAGGGTGAGAGCCATATGACTATCACGATGAGGGCGGATGAATTCATCAGAGAGGTGAAACGGATGCTGGAGGAGTAAAGATCTAGAGATGACATGAATGATAAATACCCCCAATCACGACCACGGAGATTTGGCAGATGAAAGAGCGAGCAGCGAAGGAAGAAAGCTATAGTAGGACAATTATCCGCGAGATCACGAGATTGCTATCGAATCTACATCTATGATCGATTATCAAGGCTAATGAACAAATATCCCCCGAGCAATTCATAAATCATTATCCCTCAAACATCGCTATCATACACGCTTGCTAATCTGAGATTCTATGGCCAGGAATGACCGACCTATAGAAGATCCTCGGGAAGTTAAACATGTAATTCATAGACTCACAGCAACCCCATTAGCACGGCGTCCTCTCCTGAGTAGGTAAGCGATAGGTATCTAGGTATCTCGATACTGCATGTTATCACGCTCCGTATCAGCCGAAAGAAATTACCCAACAAGGGAATCCAACTCCAGGGATGGGGTAGGGGGGCAGATATCACACAGACCGAGTTCTTCGTAGCATAGAAGGCCCGGCATGGAAGAGGTGTGAGAGCGTAAGACATCCGACTTGTCTGGTCTATCACGTAGGCCCGGAGCCAGACGGCGAGCCACTTCCGCAACGGCATCTTGGCTCGGTTGTTGCCCGCCGTCTTCTTGCCAGCCGGGTTGTTGACCTGGCGTCTCAAAATTCACCTTAGTAACATGGCCCCCTCGTGAGCTTGACCGCCGGCTTGGACAACTCGGGAGCGCCCGAGATGTGCACAAAGGTAAAGCCAGCGCCATTCGGCGATTGGTCCAGACTATTCCTGTCCTGGGCATCGTTATTGGTGAGGATGAAGGCCTTGCTAGCCATGAGATCCGAGAAGGGCGTGTTAATGTTAAGGAGCGCGTCAGATGGCTAGGCTGGGTGGGTCGCAGGTAATAATGTCACCTCTTCATTGGACACGGAACGAGAGGACAAATGACGACGCGCTGAGACTGATGGAAGTGAGGACATCAAACATCCCAGTCGTGGTCCACCAGCTGGATGGGTTTTTCAGCTGCCCTATACCATCCATCTCTCCATTTTGGCGCGGTGAATTGATGGATGTAGAGGAGAGTTGCACGAGATGTGAAGAAAAATAAACGATTATTTACCTAACTATCTCAAATTAAAGAAGAAGGGGAAAAAAGGTCTATATCATTCTGCTTTTGCCATAGGCGCTATCGATAATTGGTTTTCGAACGTCAGAGTATGTCCGTATCAAACAACAACTCCATTCCATGGATAACGGAGGCCAGGCGAATGCAGTCACTTTGATTCATATTCTTTCTCCTTTCCCATCTCTCCTGTTTGACAAGATTCTGAAATTTCTCCGATTCTGCTTTGTCCTCGCAATCCGGTTGAAGGCAAAAAGAAAAGAGAGCAAAAATGTGGTTTCGCCCGGGCTCGAACCGGGGACCGTCTCGGAAGTAACAGAATATGTTAGCGAGAAATCATGACCAACTAGACCACGAAACCTGAGAATGTACAGATGACTGTTCTGGACATCTGCTCTATCTGGGAAAGATCGGCGTCCCGACAACCAATTGCCCACCAAGATGCTGTCTCAGATCCGTGACACGAGGGGATCTTGCTTTTTGAACACCTCGCGGTCAAATTGGTTGGAGAACTGAACCGAGTAGATGTACCATTCTCTTCGCGCCGCTTGTTTACCGTTGTTCAGCACTAGCCAACTTCCCAAAACACACTGGGAGGAGCCCGATCACTTCACCCTAATTGATGGACCTAGTACAAACTGGTGCTATGCTGATCCTCTTCGCGGAGAAATTCGTCACATGCGTCAAGTCGATTCCACTTGTGGAAAGCTGAAAAGGAAAGGTTTGGCCATACCAAAGGCAGGAATGCATTGCAGGCCTGGACCCCGGCTGAGTTCCAACATGTCGACCAATGCCGTTCGCTGCCCGTACCGGCTTGCCAGCCTTGCTCCAGGTGGTGGAGGTGTGGGGATGATCTGGGTTTCTGTAGCTTCAGGCCGGTCTTTGCTAGTTTACCAGCCGCAAGCTGGTAGTGGGCCGCGGCAACTGGCAGGCAAACCGGTATTGCTCCCCAGATGGAACCTGGATCCCGTGGGGAACGTGGATTGGGGGAGTGTCTACGGCAAATGGCTGTCTATCAGGCATTTGATGTCGAGGAGTGGACATACTGGTGGTTGTCTAACAAACCTAATCCAATGTGAACGGATCTCGTATTGGCTTGAGGAGCTAGGTTACTGTTTGTCAGAACATAGCGCTGTTGATTCTTGCATAAACGGGTGCGATCGGCTAAAGCGCTCACGTGGCGCTCCAGTCTGCTTTACACGAGCGGGTGGCGCTCTCCATCTTGCGGATCTGACGGCAACGGATCTCACGGATCGGGTGGGATTGCTGGGTAGCAATGGCAAGCTCCTCGATATCGTGCTTGTCTCAGGAGCAAGAAAACATGTTATGGGACAGCTCATTCTAGTTTGTAAAGATGAACTTGATCAATCTTGATATTAATACACGTGGAATCGACTGTGTGACTATCTTCGCTGCTTCTGGTATAACAATGTGATGCACGACAAATGAAAATACACCACTCTAGAGCTACGCTTCACCATGTCTTCAACACCCTGGGACAGACTACTTATTCGAAGGTGGGGCCTCGAACGGACCAGCTCCAGCAGAGCCAGTATTGCCGCTTAATTCGGCTGGCCCGTCATAGTTTTGCGTAGGCATCTCATGAATGGGTGCGGGTGCTTGCCATTGGTGAGCGTACGGGCCAGGAGGAGGGGAGACACCATGCACTGGAGAAGGACCCTGCCCATATGAGGACATCTGAGAAGGCGAGCCTGGCCCGGGGGGAGGATACCCCGACGGATAGGGAGGCACCGCCGTCCCGGTAGGAGAGGTAGGGCCGTATCCATTGTGAGGAGAGCCGTAGGTTGGTGCGGGAGAAGACCATTGAGATGTGACGGCAGGCGATCCAGTTTTTGGAACCTCGGAGGTCTGGGCAACCTGCGATACGGGCTGCTGAGCTTGAGCTCTTCGCTTCCTCCGCCTCATGAGCCACCATACGAAGAATCCGATGAGGGCAAGGGCCACCACACCGCCGATGACTGGCCCGGCGATCCAAGCCTGGCTTGAGGAGGGGGAGGGGGTTGGCGAAGGAGGTAGAGTGCTCGTGGAAGTTGAAGTCATGGATTCAGAGCTGGAGGAGGTGGTGGTCTCCCCGGATGTGATCGGTGGAGGGTTTCGATATATTGTGGCTGGTAGAGCGCTGCCGCATGCGATCCACGTCTCGGTCGACGCAGCATTAGTGCTGAGCAGGAGTCTCATGCTACCGCACGTAGTCGGATATGTACTGGAGGGAATATTAGCTGATGCCGCTTCCTCTTGAATTTGAAGACCTAGCATACCAGGCGACTGATGTAGTACCAAAGAGGGCGAACGAATCTGAACATGCCGTCACGGGAGTCGATGCGTTAGGGGGATCCAGGCCTGGCGAGGAACACAATACCCGTCCGCTGACATCAATTGGGGTTCGTCCTGGGTTGCAGTACATTGTTTGGTCTTATTATGAATGAGTTAGGGCCAGAATAGGACCAGTAGGGCGTATTGAGACTTACACTGGCCGTTCGTAATGAAAATTCCCACCATCGATTCCACATCACGCTCTTCGAGTAAAGGCACAGAAGTCGCCATGGGCTCGGGGAGCTGAGGAATAATGTAGAAAGCATTGCTGGCTTTGGCGGCCAGTAGCCACAAGCCTGACCTGACTAGGGACGGCATATCGAAAGTGTTGTCGATACAAGAGGCGAGATTGCTGCTCTGTTTCAAGAGGACGGAGAGTTCGTATATTCGAAATGTGCCTGACAGCTCAACCTGAATTGGAGGTGACCAGGGAGCTGGGTCATTAAATCAGCCACGGTATCCGAGCCGAGCTGCTGATGCAAGAACAGCTCTGTTCCAAGAGGGGCCTAGGATCGATTCCATGGCGTTCCCGACAGACCGTGTGGCGTGAAGGTTTATCGAGACCGCCCAGACTATGCTAATTTGGAAGTTGGCTGTTCAGCTGAGATGGAGACCGAGACCCATCCACGGCTGACCCGAACCATTGCTAAAACTGTACTCTGTACTGGCTTTCATCGGCCGGTGATCGTTGACCCCGAGGCCATTACAGTACAGTGTCTTGATCGCGTGATTTGATACGAGCCACTCTACAATCCGGTACATTAGAGTATCGGGTTATTTAATCCGAATTGGAATAAACCTATTACCAAATTGATATGCCAATTCCCAATTCACAATAGGGAACGCTGTGGCCATCTGAATACGACACTAACCCCAGCCATGACGACGCTTGGAGCTGGCCCCATTGTCACTGGCTGATTCCGAGCCATCGACGAGTAAGCCATAGAATAATCATAATTTAATCTTTTAAGGCTGAGCCTAGTGCTTAGAGCCAATGTTTCAATTGGACAATACCGTCTTTTAGGATAAGATGGGTGTGCACCCGTTTTATGGGGTTCGAAAATATATCATTTTGTACCAAGTACTGTCTGGTATTTGTCATTGATGGGTTTCTTCCGTTGGATAAATAATAATCCCGAAGAACGCTAATAAAGACTGCAAGGCTCGCGTGGGTGCGTGAGGGCATCACGGCTGGAATGTTCACGACAATGGGAGCTTTGGGTGATAGAAATCTCCAACCCCATTATTATTCTGGAATATTTGCCATTTTGTGTTGGTATTAATCTATGAGAGAAACTGGGAAATAATTGACCAATTGCCGGCCGGTTAAGACGACCTAGACTGCGCTTCCTCTTGGGTCGGATCACAGTTGGTATGCAGCAATGCTGTTAGTGCTTGGCCTACTCCTACTCTGAGTGAAGATCTACTGCACTACCAGCCTGGATAGATCTACTAACCTCCACAATCCTTCTAGGCCCCGAAGATGTTTAATCCTCTATTTACTTCTATCAGGGCTACGGTCACACCGACGGGTTAGTGCGGAATACTGGAAATCTGGAAATCGAACGGGTTCCATACATGCATGGTAAACAATGAACAGAGTCATGAGATGGAATGACGGCAAACTTCTGCGGTGAAGCCGAATGAGATATGATGTATCTAGAAGAGTCAATTAATCGGGATTGCAACGTCGTCGTTCATTATGTTCCAGGCACTATCACAATAGATCCTATGAAAAGTGGATTTTGAAAAATGTTTTTTTTTTGTTAAACAGAAAATCAGATAAATGGTCATGAAAAAGATAAAAAGCTATGTAAAATCTGTTTCGAGTATTTTCAAGCTTATTGTTTGGCTTTCGTGGAAACATTTAAACGGCATGTTCGAAATTTAGGCCAGGCCAACCCGCCTGCCCATGGCATTGAAACGTAGCTGCGTGAAATTCATACCAAGATATCAAGATGACTTCTTTCCAAAGAGGTCGCCAATAATAGGAATCTTGTCCAAGATACTGCCGTCAGTGCCACCGATCAGGTCAGAAAGGCCAGGGATGTTGTCCAGGACACTCTTGACAGAAACATTCAGGACACCATCAGTACCATCACTAAGGGTGCTGGAGAGGCCAATGTTGCCCAACAGGTTGCTGACAGTTCCTGTTAGAATACTCTTTAGTCCGTCAATAGCGCCAGAGAGAGCTGGGAATTGGGTTGCGAGGCCGTTGACAGTCTGGTTAAAGATACCACCCAGGAGCTCACTGACAGTGCTGTTCAGGATGTCGCTAAGACCAGGAATGCTAGTGATCAGGCCGTTGTTGAGGATGGTATCCAAGCCGGGGATATTGCTGAGCAGATCTTTGACAGTCGAATTGAGAATACCATCAATTCCACCATCAAGTATGCTTGATAGTCCGGGAATATTATCCACCAGACCGCCAATTGTCACGTTTTGAGCACCGTCAAGGTTTCCATTGGACACACCAGACAGCCCGGGAATCAGGCTCAACAGGTCTTTGATAGGCACGTTCAAGACGCCGTTTAATCCGCCGCTGATTCCAATCTTGATGCATAGGTCGTTGATAGTGAGCTTGAGAATATCGCTCAGGCCGGGAATCAGATTGATGAGAGATCCAATGATACCTCCGAAGTAATCGGATAAGCCGGGTATTTGTGCTAGTATGTCTTGAACTGTGCTATTGCCAATGGCAGCCACATCAAGAGTGACTCCAAAGCTTGCCACTAGCTCAGCAATTGTGCTGTTGAGAATGCCATCCAGGCCGCCATCAAGAAGGCCTGTGCTGGTCACAACGTCTCCAACGGTAGTATTGAGAGCGCTGTTGAGATCAAAATCGCCGTTGAGGGTCGTGTTGAGACCAGGAACGTTGTGTGCAATATTACCGAGGGTGCTGTTGAAAAGACCATCGACGCCGCCACCCAAAATGCCATCAAGGCCTGGGATTTGGGCTAATAGATCAATGACACTGCCATTGAGGTAGCTATCAAGGTTTCCATCAAGAACATCTCCGAGGCCAATTTTGTCTAGGAGATCTCCAATGGTACCATTGATGATACCATCAAGACCGGGGATTTGTCCCAGCAAATCCCCAAGACTGCCTGTGGATCGATCCTCGACTAGGACAACACCGATGTCCTTGTGAGAGTCAAGCACGTCCCGCGTGAGAGGAGCAGCCCAGCTGCTGGTGGCTTGCACAGCAAGTGCCACTGAGACGGAAGAGAGGACGCGCATGGTTATGCTAAGCCGCTCGCAGCTTCAAGTGAAAGAATGTGTGTGTGTCTAGAAATGAATGAATGGGCGAATGAAGGGAGAGGATGAGCCTCTGAAAAGGAAGGGAATGATAGGATGGTTGAGGTAGAGGGAAAGAGACGACAATACGACGATTTAGCATTGATTTTATAATTCCGACAATAATTCAAGGAGACGAGCATTATCAACATCATCACACTTGGAGTCGCATCATAATTCACAAAGAGGGGAAATGTCTTGAGCACAAGCCCGCTCCCGGTGACGTCTAACATGATGCCTTCCTCATTCGTGCAATATGCCACCAGAGTTGTTTCGCGGGATTGCCAATCCTGGGTGATTTGCTCCAGGGGTTTGCCTCGATGTTTGGTATTGGGCCCAAAACGAGGCCAGCCCCTTGACTTGAAACAGCACCAGCGGCTTGCATTGATGAGCACAAAACACTTGTTGTAGTGTAAATTTGAAGATCCCTGCGACGACTAGCCATTCAGAACCCACTTTCCTCCGTGGGGAATGACAGCTTCAGACAGCTTCAGACCGAGGGGCTGGTTAAAGGAGTCCAGTTTAATGCGTAGACGCACTTTTGACAGCAGCTAGCCGCCTTGCCCGCCCACACTACGCATCCGGCCCTATCGTTCGCTTGATTCTTGATCCCTGCCATGGCAGATCTTTGATCGATAGAGTATGATATGCGCAAAGGGCCGATGCCGGGGCTGGGCTGGGCTAGTTTTTGCATTGCGATGCTACGGAAAATCGCAATCAAATCAGACCATTGTTTCCATGGGCACCTTCCTAGATCATCCATCGCTCCAAGATCATTAAGACGTCATGCTCTATCATTGATAACCATCATAGCTGGATATGTTTTTTCTGTGGCCATAGCTGGGAGAGTCTACTATTAGTTACCAGATCCGCCAGCATGGTAGGGGCCAATAACTGGTACGACAGACTTCTTTGGCTTGGGAAATCACCAATAGGTTTCATTTTTGAGGAATTCGTCCAAATATTCTTAATGATTGCACCATTTACTTTTCCCCTGGCAATCAATGCGGAAAGGCTCCCACATCCCATGATACACCAAACGCACAGCCAAGACTCTCGCCATCTAGCGTCAAACAGGACCTTGTAACCCTGAGCTATCTCCACAAGTCTGGATTTTGACCTGTTAGGTATCAGTACTGCTCTTCAATCTTTTGAACTAGGGAAAGCGCACGAGTAGTCTTCTAGCATTGATACGTTGATTAGGCTTTGATGGCTCGTGAGAGACCGAAAGCCCTGGCCATTTGGACCTTCGCGTCTCAAGTCTGAGGATGGCTGGCCGATCTTGTCTGCTCCCAGCCAAGTTAGTCTAGGGGATGTATCTCATGTGCGAATTGGCGACGGAACCGTATCGGTCCATAGCGAGTAAATCTTAGCCTCCATTTGCAGTATTGTACAACCCATCAGGCACTTACAAGGCCAAGTGGGGAGACACATGGATCTAAGCCATGTCAAATTTGTCAAATTGAAAGCTGATTACAATAGGCAGATGCATTGATCTAATCAGAATAAAGCCCTTTTTATGAGGAGCTCTGAATCTGCAAGTGCGACATCCACAATGAAATCTATGAAAGATGAGCCTTTGGCCAAGGTTCACGTTCTCGCTAACTGGGTAGATATGGCTCCCGAAAGCTTCTAGACTGCACAGTCTTGCGTTATCGTAATGGATGATGAATATGGAGTTGGGTAAATAAAGCTCCCGAAATATAGTCGGTGATCGCAGAATACCAACAGAACTGCCATTGAAGACTTTGTTTCCAGATGCTCACATATTGCGTTTGGCTTCTCTCTTGGATGCTAGGGAACTGCAACTACAACAAGCGTGTCCCCTCTGGTTGAGGGGACACGACAAGTGGAATGAGTAATATAAGTGATTATATAAGGTACAGGATACAGCTCTTGGATAAAGTAATTCTTAGACCCCCAAGGGGCCCCTGTGATATCGTCGCGTTGTTGGTTCTGCTTGGGAAGTCCGAGCTTGCCAGGCGGGCCAGACTAAGGGATGTCACGGGATACTGGGATACTGGAAAACTTATTTGCTCAGACTCAGTTCATCCTACTGATTGAAATGGAAAGGTCTCCGAACCCCTGTATTTCTCCTGTAAGACATCGTAGTGTTGGTCTCCCCTGCATCCTTAAGACTTGGCTCACCCTGGGCCAGGGGAGGAACCCCTTGCTTTCTCATGAATCTACTCGACTCAGAGTAAAGAGAGCTGGAATGGAGGTTGCGAGTCTACTTGATGAATTTGGTCGGAAGCGATTGTGGTTGTAATTCTGGGTTATTGTGAGTTCTCCAATGTGAAGGTCCTTTTGTTAGCAATATTGACACATTGGATATTATCTACTATATTAATTGTAGCGACTTATCTCTCTTGGCTACGTGCTACGCTTCTCTCGTACCGATAAACTTGTGATTTCGAAGTACACGCTAAACGAGGTCCGCATGAATGCAAATGGCGGTGTCGATTTGAGCGATGGAACGAGGCTTCAGTTCTTGCGGGCGAATCGTGCCGTCTCGGAAGTTTAGGAAACTTAGACAATTGGTGGAGAAGAATGATTGGCTCCCGAGATATTGTTTTAGGAGCGCAAGACAGAATTGCCTGTCAGCTATCAAGAGACAAGCGGAAAGGGCAGCATGGATCAGCCGAGCTGTTACCAAGAACGTGTACCCCACAAACCTTGACGCTCCTGACCCGCAGCTACAGCCGATATACCCGCTCATTTCAACGGTGTTTGATATGCTGGTGTCTCGGTTCCCTTGCGGATATACTGTACTTTGTGATGGAATTTTGAAAAAAGTGAAGAGAGATTTCTTCGCGAATGTAGACATGGATAATCAACCTGCCTGTCCTATACAAGGAGGTAGGAGCCGTCAGTTGTAGCAGACGATATATGACGGTATTGTAAACAACGATAAATAATGCCGCACCGCCGTTACTCTCCCAGGCCGGATGACGCGGCCGCCTAGAAGGACAACGCTCTGGAACATCTGGAGCTGAAAAGGTTGTCATTGTCGAGATCTACAATGCTATAAAGGGAGGGCCGGCCCTCCAAAAGCACACCGCTCCGGTGAAACCTTGAACTTGGAGAAGTGTTATTTTCTATCCAAACCATACTTTGTTTGACGATGGTCCAACTCTATAGTATTTTGGCACTAGGTCTATCCCTAGTATATACTGCCTCGGCGGCTTGCAACTATGGAACTGCAGACTTCCCTCGGGAGCCTAATGTTCCCATTGGCGCTTTCGGATATACAGGTCTTGATGGTCCTCTGAACTGGTACTCTCTCAACAAGTCAGCGAACATACTCTGCGCGGAGGGCCACTTTCAGTCACCTATCAATCTCAACTCTTCCATTCCTGTTGCTCCGGGAAATCGTAGTCTCACTCTCAACATCACGAGCTACGCGGAGGGTGCCGAGTTCGAGAACCTGGGAACGACTCTTGAAGTGCCTGCCAATGGTACTTTCACAACAGCGAACAACACGTACAACCTGGCGCAATTCCACTTCCATACCCCTAGTGAACACCGGATTGACCTAGAATATTACCCCATGGAGCTCCACTTCGTTTTCCAGGCAGCAGGTCAGTATCCCCTTTGCGCATTTCTAGCATAGCTAATTGTATTTCCAGACAAGTCCATCGCTGTTGTCGCGTTTGTAATTGGGCTAGGCCCTGCTGATCCTCTTCTTACGTCTGTGTTCGAGTATGCTGTTGGGGCTGCCACACCAGGGGAAGCAACACTCACAGGCCCCTTGGTGTTCGCAGATCTCGAGGATCACTTCAGCTCTAGCAATGTGTTTGAGTGAGTGAGTCGCTAGCATGAAAGAACGATTGCCTGCTAACATTATCTAGATATTCTGGCTCTTTAACTACACCTCCGTGTTCAGAAAACGTGCTCTGGTACGTCAGCGCCCAGCCTTTGACGGTTGATCAGGGCACATATACAAAAGTGAAAAGGATATTGAAGTTCAACTCGCGATACACGCAAAATACTCCTGGAGGCATGGATCTTCTCCAGAACAGTGCGAATGCCATAAATTCCTAGCTGCAAATCCGAAAAGTACGATTATTCTTTCTCAAGTCGCTCATTGGTATTGGGAAATGGTATTTCCGAGTGAAAATGGTCTGTATTCTATCGAATGAATCAAGTATCTTAGCTGGAGGCTGGCCATTCGGATACCGCTGGCCTCATGAGGCCCTCTGCACGATACTTATTGATCCGACGGACAATCTCCTCACAGTCTTTCCAAATGCGCTTCCTGTTTCTCAATCCCTTGAGATGGTCAAAGTTATGTGATAAGGTGCAATATAAGCCAAACCAGTCCACCTCGTCCGGCCCGCGGGGGAGCTTTTGCGGGGGGATTGGCTTTCGTGACTCTTTGTACTCGGCCTCCTCTTTAGTAATGCAATCTCTGAGGCCGTTTATTTTAGGGAGGTTCAGTTCAGAATCGACGCCTGATATAATAGCATCTTGTAAGCTGCGAATATCTCGCTCAAGTTTCGCTTTACGCTTTTCCCAATTCGTGTCTCTCAATCTGAGCTCCCAACTTTCGAATCTGGCGTAGATTGAGTATGGATAATCACACCATATTTCCCACAGCCATGGACATTTCCTATGAATGAAGTCTCGATAGAAAGATTGGGGAAGATTATGAAAGGTTCGGGAGACTAGTCGTAGATTTGCAAAGTCAGAAGCGTTGAGTAAACTAGCAAGTTGAAGGCGGATTTCCATGGGGAGACGACTCAGAGAGTCGCTACTTTGACCTCCACCGGGAGCGGCTGGGCTGATATGAAAATAATTCGAAAGGACGGTTTGATTAACGGTTACTGAGGCGATTATAGATGGAAGGGCTGGCACAAAGCAAGAGTTTGCTGCTAGGAATTCACTAGCTGAGAGATGAAGCCAGAGTTGGTCCTGCCCATTCTGCCAGTATCGCTGGGCCTTTCTCACTAAAGGATGCCGTGGAAATTCATGGTAGTGCCTTTCGTCTTTTGCCTCAAGCCGATACCAATCCATGAGGCTTTGGTTGTCGATGTCGGCTCGATAGAACGCAGATACCCGTCTGAAAACTTCAAGACAGGTGGGATGAAACGGCATCGCAGCCTTCTCTGCATCTTCTGAGTTGCTGAACCAATTCCTGGCGTAAAGGAGGCCAGGCAATTCTCGACCAAGGGGCCACGTGCTATACACATAGCCTTGACTTGGCATGATGTCTGATATCCCACTGAGATAGAAGTCTTGATCCGGCACGGACTCTCTGGTATTGACCAGCCTCATTAGCAACTGTCGTCGCCTTGGCTTAGGAACAAAGCATTGGAATGTACAAGACCCTCGAATCTCCTCTGTAGTTATGGTGTAGCCACTGTAACCGCCAGGTTTGGAGCATGCGGGCCCAGAAATATGCTGCTCGTCTGAAGTGTAGCGCCGCCATTTCACCTTCGAGATGGGCTCCATAGATTCGACAACGAGTTGACGGATGTCTGAATCGGAGGGGGTCTCTATGAGATTAGCTAGATGACAGCCTTTCCCACATGTCCCTTTTGCCTGAGCACGCAATTCTTGAGTATTCCGTAACCACTGCGTATCAGGAATCTTTGCCGTGGCTTCACCCTTGGTTGGGTAGCGGCCGATGTTGAAGCTAACGCCGCAAATCTGGCAACAGACTTCCAGATGTGTCATGACGGTTTGTGTGGGCTTAACCAACCCCCTCAAATGTATGTGCTCAGTTCTGGGTGCTGCGCGAATATTCACGAGATTTGGGGAGAATAATGAACAGTTGTGGACTTTGTGTCTCTGTCAGCAGTGAGTAATGGGACTTCATTCTAATTTGAGCCACGGCACAAGGGGCGATAAGATAACTAGTTTCAGTGCTGAGGCAGGCCTATTCGGGCTAGTCGCCTGGGAAGAATACCCTGGAAACCTAAGAGGTATCTTGCCGAAAGACCCGGGTTGATAGAGCAAATTCGTCAAGTTAAGGCTGCAGAACAGAAACCCGGGATAGAATAGACATCAAAACTCAAGCGGTTCCCAGAGGATCGTAGCTTGATAATATTTTATTTTTAACGCGTATTCAACTTGCTTGACGTGAGATGGCAATAGAAATTGTTCCGTTGTTTTGTTGTCCTTTTGCAACACCGTCGAGTTCTATTTCTGACATCTCTTTTCTATATTGGCTATGATGCACTCTTCTCTTGCTAGCTGTCTAGGAGAGTAGCCACTGAAATCCGGCAATCATGTCTTCTGAAAACTTTTTACTGGCACTCATTTCAGGCCAGTTCGTCCAAAACATATGCCCATAACCAGGGTATAGCTCGACTCGTGTCTCGACACCATGCTCTTTTCGGAGGATTTTATCGTATATCAGATTATGGTCCCTCAAGGGATCCAAGCCCCCGACCTGTATGAATGCCTTTGCAAGAGATCCTGTGCTTCCTGCCTTGATGGACGGGGGATAGTAAGCGGCCGCCATAGGAGAGAATAGCGGCGAGTGTATATCGGCGCCAAATAATCCGACCACGAGACCAAGTTCTCCTTGCTTACTCAGCCCGGAAAGAACAGGATCATTGGTGTTCTCGGATGGCGAGATGTACTCTTGCCGGTACTTTTCTGGGACTTGGTTGAATGGCACTAAATAAGCTGCAGACAGCCACTGGCCCGTGATGGGAGGCGACAGGCTCTCCTTTTGCGACCGCAGTGCCATGATAGCCGCGATGTGTCCTCCGGCAGACGATCCGCCGACGATGAATCCTTTCTGGAGGTCCGCACCCACCGAAGAGCTATTGCGAGTTATCCAGTTTATGACACTCCAGCTATCTGAAATTGCTGTCGGGAATTTATGCTCTGGCGCTAACCTAATAGTCAATCAGCACATCATACGAACGAGAGGTCTCCGCTTGTAAGGTCACATACCTGTATTCCACATTGAGACACACGAAGCCAAGATCCCTCGTTAGACGTCGTGCGTTGAACTCTTCGTCGGTGGCATCCCCTGCCGACCACCCTCCCTCGTGGAATAATACGGCTACAGGATGTGTTTGGTCTGCAGATTGTGCCGGGCGATACACGTAAACAGGAATGGGGAATCCGTCTTCCGCCTCGACGGATATCACTTGCTCCGCTACAAGGTCCGGGATTGGACTAGGGACTGGCATGAGATGCCTCAGCCTCTTCAGATGATCCGCCCGAGCGTTCCGATGAGCGATGGGGTCGTGGGCTGGGAGCTCGGGCATGGGCTGATGAGCCAGGGACTCTACCATCTCTGGAGCCATCTTGTTCGACTGGCGGAGCTCTTCTAATGTTAGGTCCATGATGGTGGATGGGGGATCTGCTGGAAATAGCAATGTGGAGATAAATGTACGTTGGTGTTCGTTGAAATGTGAGATGTCGGACGCAGTTGTTTAACGTAAATCCCGCGCGGGGTCGATTTGTGTAATGTGTCAGCACATGGCGATAATTATTAAGCCTCCTGTTCTGTTCTTTTATCCCAAGATAAATCCAAGTGTTATAATTGTTATCATAACTAAAGATTGTGCTAGCCACTTGAATTATTTATCCTCTCCCTATAACAATTATTTCTATGGCTGAGAAGCCTCCCGCCACCTTTCTACTGTCCCTTGATGATATCCGCCGCCTTCTCAGCAACAGCATAGACAGCTGACATGTTGTTGCCCCGGGGAACAGTAGGGAAAATACTCGCATCGACGATACGTAGGTTCGTTGTGCCGTAAACCTTGAGCTTCGTGTCAACCACGCCGCCCTTCTCCTTGGGCAACATCGCGGCCGTACCGCAGGAGTGGTAAGTGGTTGTGGCGGTGTCTAGAATGTAGCGCTTGGCACCCTCCAGAGTGCCGATGTGATGAGAGTCTGGGTGATTGCGCTTGCCGTCCGGCTTCAGGTATGCAGAGAGCTCCTTTGTATGACGGAGCTCTTCGATTGCCATGAGGTGGCGGGCAAAGACTTCGAGGTCAGCAGGGTGTGAGAAGAACTTGGGATCAATCTTTGGCATGGCAGCAGCGTCGGCGGAAGTGATGTGTGAGTTTCCCCTTGAGAAGGGATGCGAGAGGAAGCAGCCGAGACTAGCAAAGTTCTGGGGAAGAAGGGTGTCTCCAACGAAGCTCTTGGCGCCCTCGTGGAGGTTCGCCTGAGCCAAGAACATGAACCAGGTCGCCGTGGCCTCATTGGGCTTCTTGTGGATGGCTCTGACAGTGTCAATGAACTCCTTGTCTTCCGGCTTGACGGGTGTATTATCAAGAATCTCGGCTATGTCGTAATCGATGGGCATCAGAGCGTTGGACTGGGTGCCACCGAAACATAGAGGGCCTTTCTGTTCTGCATACAGCTTCTGGGCGGCCTCGAGAGCAGAGGGTTCTTGTCGCATCAAAGGATCACCAGTGACAATACCTTCGTTAACCTCGTAACTAACGCCGGTCATCAGGTGGTCCTGGAGGTTCTCACCGACTCCTGGAATCTCCAGGAGCTGCGTGATGTTGTGTTGTTTGAGAATCTCACTCTGGCCAATTCCTGAGATCTCCAATAGTTTAGGTGTATTAAATACACCAGCAGCGAGAACTACCTCCTTGGAAGCGTGGAAAGTCTGGACCTGACCATCTAAGACAGCTTCGACCCCTGTGGCATTGAGACCGGCATCTGACTGGTCGAACAGAATCTTTTGGGCCAGAATTCCGGTAATCACCCGGACATTGGGTCTCGTCTTTAGAGGAGCACCGTAGGCTGAGGCTGCGTAGCTGCGAGTCTTGGTGTCCTGGTCGACAGTCGCGCCATTGCTGTAGCCACCCACAGCGACGCCGGAGAAGGGATCTATGATTTTGAGTTAGCTTTGCTCTATTGCTGGGACCTTGGACCGTTCACTGGACTCAGACATACCATCGGAAATGGTCTTGTTCATGCCGCGGAAAGCATCAACCCAAGCCTTGATGAGAGGATTTTCCTTGGAACCAGGGAAAGAAATCTTCAAGGGACCGTTGGAGCCGTGTAGATCCTTCTTGAGCCACTCTAAGCCTAGGTGATCCGATGTCTCTTGATCGACTGGAAGCTGGAGACTGAAGGGCTTTCTAACGTAGTGACCCATTGAGTCCCAGCCCCAGTCAGGGTTGCCGAGGGAGGCCCAAGAGTCGAAATCAGCAGCACTGGGGGCGACATATGTCTGGCCGTTGACGGCCGTTGAGCCACCAAGAACTTTTCCCTGGGGCTCTCTGATTGACCGCCCCCCAATACCAGGCTGAGGGGTGGACTGGTAGTGCCAGACGGCATCGGACGACATGAGAGTCGTCCATAAGGCGGGGATATTGACGCGGGGGTCGTCACTCATGTCGGCCCCGGCCTCGAGAATGACGATGCTAGTCTCAGGGTTCTCGGACAGACGATTAGCGACGACTAGGCCGGAGGTGCCACCGCCCACGATGACGTAGTCAAAGGTTTGTTGTTGGGAAGCCATGATGAACGAGAATGAATCAAATTCTGATGTGTTGTTGTGGAGTGGTGGAGATGGACAAGGCAGAGAAGAGAAAGTGGACCGATAAACTTGACTAGTTGACGTTTATATGATCTTGGGACTACTCACTTCACCATCCCACTGTCGGAATAACGGCTCTGGCTTATGGTCGCTGTTGGTTGCAGTGTTGGCTGATGCTCATCAGTTACAGGGGTCGCATGCATAAGTCGTAGTAGTGCCTGGCGAGGCGTACAAGCCCCCCCACGTAGCAAGACCTTTTGCAATAGGATGGAACAACCAACCAACAATACAAGTCCACTGGCGCATGATGCAAGATGCTGACTACATATACAGAGCTGCAGTTGGCACCATCTCTTTATGCAGTCTTCTACTCCACTTCACAGCTCACCGCCGGCATGTCACCGAGCAACCACCGACACAGTAACGTCGTAGTGGGAACCAAAGTCTATTGTGATTTTCTACTCGACAGAGGAGACCCTCCTCATACCATGAGGGAAGCTCTAGATGCTGTTTGTATCAACGGCAACAAGTATATACTGACCATCCATATATTGCATACCCAAAATGTCTTTCTGTCTGCTGGCACACTTCTGAGCAAAATAAGGTTTATAGATATATTTAATTTATTAGCTAAAGCTATAGAAGTATAATTAGTCTTTGATCCTCCAGTGATCTATATTGAATTACTGCCTCCTTGCTTGTGACAATTTGACGTATTGACCTGCTACTTCGTCAACCATCTTCTCAAAATTTGCTAGGTTAATTCCGAGGATGTCTTGTGTCTATCAAAATTTTAATTAGTTCGGCGGCCATGACCCAGAGCTATAAAAAGAGAGCACTTACCTTTCTCGTATCAAATTTCACTGGAATGGTGGGTTGTTCCCCGTCAGCTCGGAACAGCCCCGAGTCAAAAGCCCGTGGATAGCGCTCTTTCGCAATAGAGATTGCATCTTGCCATTCCATCGGAGTGCTAACGATGAATGACTGGTTACCTTGGACAGCAGGATCCAAAGCTTTCACATGAGCTCTGGCGACGTCACTGCAGAGCACGCTGGTCCCGGCAAAACCGTACTCCTTCTTCGCTCCCATAAGGAAATCGGCCAGCAAGGAGTTAGATACTCCGTCACGGAGGCTCTCGGATCGGGCGGCGCGTTCATCAAAGCCGAATATCCAAGAAGGATTGATGGAGATCAAGTCAAAATTGGGCTGCTGTAATCTCATGAACTCTTCCGCATCGTTCAATGCAGCCACCTTCCCGGCACAATACGCCTGGTTTTCATTTGAATAAGGCGGGTTGGGCACGGGAACTCGACTATCTGCGTCATATGTTGGTTCCAGAGCCTCGGCCTTGTTGAGGAATACTTCGAAAGGAACAATGGCGACTGTGGAGCTCGTCATGACAATTCGCCGGATGCTGTCATTGCCTTCTTTGTTCGCAGACTGAAGGATATTAACAGCTGCCTGTCTTGACTGAGCAACGAAGTGGCTGTTGCGCTGCTCTTCTTCGGCAGCTGATAGTACTCTCCCCTCCGCAAAAGATGGGAGAGGGGACGCAACATGAATAATATACGTGACACCTTGAACCGCATCATCGTAGGCACCGGGTGAGGACATATCCGGCACAAGGATGAATGAGATGACCTCCTTGTCTGCAGCCACGGCTGCCTTAATAGACGGAATGGTAAGAGTGTGGTTCATCTTGCCAACTGACCTTGCGGCCAGGCGAACTCGATATCCGCTCTTCAGCAGGTCCACGAGTACTGCGTGACCAACAAAACCAGTGCCACCGGTGAGCAAGACTAACGGCTTTGACATCGTGGTTGAAATAGATATAAGATACGGAAGGGATATGAGAGGAAGAATGAAGTGCACAAAAGTCGACGCTGGACTTCAGATTCTTTGGATCGTGGGACCCTTTTGTACCAAACGCCAAGGAAATCGAAGGAGGTAGGACGAAGGCGATAAATGAAAAGTTACGCTGTTGGGAAGTAAGTCATCAACGTTCAATGAACAAACGGCGTGATTGGCGTGACGTCAACTTTTCACATACGAGAATCACGGGAAATGCCATCTGCAGACTTACTTCCCAAAGGGGTAATTTTGTTATCACGAAGCGTGTGTAATATCGCTACTGGGTCAATAGCTTTGCACTGCCCCACTAAGGGAGAGATCAGTTTCGTTTTTGGTACTTTACTTAGTGGGGACATCGGTTTGGTTACAGTATATATCTAATTACATTCTTTATGATCTCCATCTCCTAGAGAGCTGGTTGAGGTCTGACGGCGACAGGCATGTTGAGTCAAGTGAGGATGTGCCGGTGTACTGTTTCGATACGTGGAATATATGTGACCGAATAGTGGCCTCTTATCTCGATGGCTGCATAGGGACAATCATTGCTTGTGAAAGTGATGAGTCGAAAGATGGAGGTAGTGTTGGGAGAGGGGTAGGCTGGGCATACGACGGAGGAGGTAGTAGTGCAGAGGCTGCTTACGTGTCGAATCCAGAGACGACTGGAAACGGCAAGCTATTCGTGAGAGCTTTTCTAGGCCTTAAGAATTCTGAAACAATTCTGAAGGTCTCTACGGAGGTATCGAATACCTAAGAGATGAAAAGGAGTTTTCAGGGGTAGTACGTTACATTGAATTTGAGGATGATACGTAGTAGACAATACTTAACATTCACCGTTTTTCATCAAAGAGCTTTCACTGATCAATATATTTTAAAGCGAAATACATCTATTGAGAGTTAATGTTGAATAAGATCTCAATCTAATCCCCCTTGAAGGATGTTGTGCCTATCCTAGCTGCCATTTAATGATAGTTCACACAATCTTATACCAGTTAGGGTGTAGGGCTGACGAGTAGGATGCCCTTCATAGTGGCAACCATGTCGTCCATGTTGTCGTGGACGGAGTGACCGCCTAGAATGGTAGCGCCGTTAGACTTGATAGTGAGCGCGCGCGTGTGTCCTTCGATGGAATGAGACTTTCTCTCAAGAGCCATCTCGAAGCGGGGATCTGCCTTCTTGAATGCCCTTTGAATGTCGACCGAGTTGTCGTGGCATGACTTGGGCCCCCAGATCTTTTGGTTCTGGAAGTAAACCGTGCCAGTCATAGTGTGGCCTTCATTGGTCTTCCTAGTCGTTTCGATATCGATACCCATGCCGTGAGTCGCGCTGGCAGACGCGGTCTCAGTCATAGTGGAGGTCATTGTTGCGGTGTTATTTTCTATGTGAAATTAGCATTCGGGGAATGCCTTTGCTTTAGGGAGCCTCTTATACTTGCCTGGACAGCTCGGTGAGGAGAAGTGGGAAAGTCAAGCAGTTTCGTGTTGGTAGGTAAGTAAAGATAGGTGATGATATTTTTGACCCTACTTCTTCGTGCATCGCTCAAGGAAATCAACCGCTTTTTATAATTGATATTCTTTTATGTGTTTCGCTAAAGCAGCTTCAGCACAACCTCGAATTTGCATTCCTTCGATCTCTCTTCCACCCAACATCTGGCGATCGACGACTTCCGCATATCTTTCCCCAATAGCCTGGAGCCTACCAACAACCGCATTTCTAAAGATTTATCCATCACTGATTCGACCAGGCGAAGGTTGATCTACACTTAGGTTCAAGTGCTTCTATAGAATGTAAAAGGAATTGATTTACGTCTTTAACTTTTTTAACACTTTCAGCACCCTGTCACCGGTCACAAATATGAAGAGACCTCGCGGTTTAACTTTGAAAAATCATGTTTATCTTTTCATCAGACCATATATACTAATGATCAATCGTTCATTTATTAGATAGTCCACGGCTTGAACTGGGAAATATAATCGCCGGGCGTATGTTTCCGACATTGCTCTCTGTTTACTTCACTTTAAACCATTCCTTCTATCATATTACGGTGATGGCTCAAGTGCGATTCACGCTTTGAGTAAATTCTTGCATTCCAGAATACTTTTCCGTTTTATGTGACCCATTATATAGATCGCCATGGTTTGAAGACCCCTGCTCGAACCTTGCTATCAAAGGGGGTTGTCCATTAAGCTTTAGGTGCGATCGATCTTCGACTTAGCATTCCAGCATATGTCATGATTCTGACAAAGCTGCAGCCTTTCAGTTCCGTCTACTCGAAGACATGAGGATCTGTTCTGTTCTAAACTTCACAGTTTCCACAAAGTTTTACGAACTCTGGTACGGGTTAACGCTGGGATACCAAAAGCGACATCAAACCCACCGACAATCAAACTGCCTAGACGAGGGAACTAGCATGAGTAACTGGAAGTTGAGGCTGAAGATTTGTATGACATGCTTCCTAATCTTAAGTTTAGGATTTCTTCTTATTTCTTTGTTGAGGTGGATGATGCTCATGGCTACCTCGGTCACGACGGAGGGGTTGTAGAAGTCTTGGCATCTCCTTGTCTATGCCGGCTCGTATCAGTCTGTTACCAGGCCTGAAGTGGCAAGGCAGAGATCGATTGTTGATAGCGTTATCATTCTTAGATCAAAGCAGTAGCTGGGCGATTTGATCTCGTCAACTGCTCGGATCTATCTCATCCCACATTGTCAGGATGAGGTAGTTGATCCGCGCCCCTCGGTGACGTAGTGCTTTCGACAGAGCATTGCTAGTTCCTTCCTAATATCCAAGGGTCTATCGTCATGAGGCCATGCTTGGTCGGTGGGGCAAGCTGACCCGTTCATGCCTCCTCCCATGCCAACGGCTCGTTCCATTCCAAACTTGAGATTTGACATGATCCTTCATGCAAGGGCACATCCTCGCTACCCATTTTGCTCTTCAACCCCACAGGAGCCCCTGTATATGTAGGTAATTTGCGCATCTGGAATCCTTGTCCCCAATGGGAAAGCATTCACGGTATTCAAATCGTGGACCATCATGCTTCGCGGCTGGGCTTGCTTTAGCCTGTCTTAGTCGACTTCCTCATCTACACACTACTAAGGTGCCGTTACATATCATGCAGAAAATATGTCAGCCCGGTTGTTGTCATGTGGAATGCTTTTGTAGAATTGCTGCATAGTAGATACTTTGCTCTAATTGGGATAGGCACACACGTGTACCACAGCTCTTTCGCAGCAAACTTTTCACCGAAGCTACTCAAATCACTAGCGAGATTCCTTCATCTGCTCTTCATTGATCCATTCCCTCGGGTCTTCTGCCTACTGGCCTCATCTGCGCATCAGCCGATTTAGTTTGACCAAACCTTCATTCCAATCCCTTACTTCATAGGCCACTGTACAGAGTTTGTCACTGCAAATCTGCCCTTGATAATGTTGAACCTTATCCCCTAGATGACCCACCGCCCTCGGAGGCGCAGGGATTCTAGACCTTCGGTCTGATCTCTAGTTGCCCGCCAACTACACACAGACATTAATAGAGGTTTTATTGTAGGCAGTGATAGGTCTGACTCTGACCCAAAAAAAAGATGCCTAGATGGGCAAGGAACCCTACAAATCGTCGATACGCAGGTCTTGCTAGATAAGACGCCTCAACGTAAGATATACCCACAAACTCCCCTCACATCACTGAAGTCGCTGCAAACAATGTCTCATAGTTCTCCGTACCAAGCGCTCCACCAATTGAAGCCCTGAGGGACCTCTCGGTGTCCTAGGTCTTCTCTGTTGTGAATCGCCAGATACTAGAGAACTATCCTAAGTACGAGACCGTCTGGTCTACCTAGTCTAGCGAAGTTGGAGAGGGCATGCTTTGCAAATCCATCTATGGGACAATTATGGGATATTTTGCTCTATATCAGCCCTGGGCAGGCTTTCTAAAATGCTGCTAACCTAGCAACACAGTTTTTGACCCTACTTGCTGACATGTTCGTATCTTTCAAGTCAAAACCATCGCGGGGTAATTCTGAAGCACGAACCCCCCTCGAAGTATGTTGCAATTGACTTTGATGGCCATAAGGGCGTTAGAAGGCAAGTTGGGTTCCTCCATACACGATCTTTGATTATGCTTATGGGTGTTCTCGGCTTCAGCCTCAACCTCAGCCTCAGCCAAAGAGTAAAAATGAGGCACAGAAGTTCATAAGTTTTAAAAGTGAAATTCCAGAAGGAGGGCTTTCCAAGAGGTAGAGGGTGGAATACGAAGCCACATTATGGAGTAGAGAAGAACGAGGAAGGGGAAGATATGGCAGTATATTAACTCTAAAAGAACTGAAGACTCTAGGATTTGGCAAAAAGTGCCTTCGTTAGTTCGAGATTCTCTGAGAAGATCTTTGACTTCTGGGGCATCTAGGCCTCAACTTGAGCGCACCACCCTGCAGCAGGCTGTTCATTTACTGCTTAGAAGCGCCACATCTCTTAGCAATTGTTCATGAAGGCGATCAACTTGTATGTAATGATGAAAGTTCTTACTGCTAACGGCGTTATTGGCAGTTCACAGAAATAAAAAAAGTTGATTTACCTTGATTTTTATACCTTCATCGAGACGGCAACTGGAAATTTGAAGCACTGAGCAAGGTCGGGAGGGTTAGATAGCAGCTGGAACCGATTTCTTATAGCTGAGATTAACTTTGTAGCCACGGCTGCCATGGCGTGGAAAAGTGGATTATACCGGAATGTTGGGGCGCAGTTCAATGGCCCCTTTAGACTGTTTTTGGTTGCAATTAGCAGTTTCCAATGTGAGCTTATATGCTATTGAACTTAGAGTTTGAATTTAAATAGTCCATTGAGAGCTGAAAAGCATGTGCAAGTATTAGTGTGTGGGCGAGCCGTGGAGAGCTCATAGATTAACCCGCGGCTCTGTACAAAGCCACACCAGCATGCAATCGACTGGTTGGGTGCGTGAACTTGGATCCATTGCATTCTTACGCTGAGGCTGGGCTGAGGCTGGGCTGTACAGTATTAATATCTTGCAAGTGTCCCTTAAACCAGTAAACCATGTCTTTCCACTGTTTGCCATATTCCATATTCCCAGGCAAGAAACCTCTTGAGCGAAGGAAACCGGAATCTACTCCGTGCATCATCGCCCAAAGTAGATACGAGCCATTACCGCTGTCAAGATGGACCCGATGACACATCCCATTAGCGATGAAAATGAGGGTATCCTGAACCTGCGGCGGGAAACGGCCGCCATCCGGGCCATGAACTTGCCGCGAAACGGATTTCCAATAGTTTTTGGTAAGAGCAGTCCGGCATTAGACGAAGGAGATACACTGAAACCGATTCGATAATATGCAGTTCCTGGATTTAGCGGTTGGGGGCGACCCCTTCTTGGAACGGTGAACTATTTCGGCGGTTTTGAAAACCTGCCCTTGATTTTGTCGCAGTTGGACTATAACGTCATTGTGGTTCGCATTGGCCCTATCTCATCCAACAAGGAGAGGGCTTGCGAAATCTTCGCGCAGCTCACTGCCGGGTACAGGCCTCCAAACTGCTACAAAAGCCCTCAGGCTAACTAAAACAGAACGTTCGACCCTCCAGGCGCACCTCTCAACCTTGTACAAGCTGATTTCGGCATTAACCATCCAACTCCAAACCCGGCATTGCTCGTGAACGCTGAGACTCCTCGGGCAGTACTCTATCAGGCTTCCGTAAACCATGTCCCGTTCAACTGGCAATGGAGTGATGTCAATAAGGTCAACTTTATCTGTCACTCACAAGGCGGCACGACTGTCCGATGTCTTATCGAGCTACTATCTGGAATGAGTGACCCAAACCTAACAGCGTTTCTCGGTGTTAACCGCCAGCCCTGGGTCAATTCCGTTGCCACCATAGGCACACCACACAAAGGCACAACTGTGACAGACGTAGTAAATGTAAGTTTGTCTATTCAGAGAAGTGTTGATAGTAGCCAACGTCTAAACTCGCAATAGGATCTTATTACCCCAGTCGGCTTAGATCCATTAGTGGACTTCATCACCTCGTGCTCGTTTGAAGCCAGAGGGGACAGGGTTTACGACCTCCACCTGGACCATTGGGGATTTTCTCGTGCCGCAGGACAAACCTACCAACAGATGCGTGTGGCTATTGCCCCCGCAGTCAACGCTTGGTGGGTTGGACGATATAACGGATTCTACGACAACAGTGTTCGGGGTATAAACGCACTTGACTTGTTTGCACCGAATCCTTCGACACATACCTATTATTTCACAATGTCTTTCTGTGCTACTACCCCATTCCCGAAAGAAACCCTTACAGCACAGGAAATCAATGACTTCATAACATTAATCCGTTATTCCTTTAATCCGTTCGGGGTGTTGGGGGTTGTTTTAGCTCCATTCCAATTTCTCGGCCCCTCAGCTCGTGCAGCATTAGGTTGGATGGTTGCCGTGGCGAACAACCATCTCGGGCCTCTAGGATATTTCTCTCGGATTCCTCCACCCGGCAATCAGGTCCCCCGACCAGATGTGCTCCCACTCCTGTCGTACCCTGCCTATGCCATGGGAGGGCGCAACATACCACCTACAGTCGCGATGCCAGGCATTACATCAGAGGAGTTTCAGCCCAACGATGGCATCGTCAATACTCTATCGATGGATGGCCCAATGACCGGACCCGTGAACCATGGAAGTTTTGCAGCTCAGGTCGCTGCAGGCGGTCTTGACAGCGCCAAGGCAACCTACTGGCATTTGGGGCTGAACTCGACCATTGATCATGCCGACCAAATCGGGGCGTTTACAAATCGTGCTACCGTAAGACGACAACATCCCCTTCTATCCCGAATATCTCAATAATATATTGTCATCCATTGCTAACACAAGACGTAGAATGACGAGGTCCAGGTGATGTACATGTTGCTTGCAGAGCTTCTGTGATAAGCATATATCTCTGTTTAACGATCACGGCTACAATGGTTTTGCAGGCGGCTAATCTTCAACGGGGGGAGGGTGCAATATGATGGAGTGCGCTCTTAGTTGCTGATTTGAATCGATAACTCCAACTTTGTACAAAGGGACGGTGCTCCGTCGAGGCCTTGGGAGAACGGACAGAATTCGCAAAGTCCCAGCCGTGCTGTCTCGGCATCAAGCGGAATCAGCAAGACGTTTCCGAAGCGCACTAGTAGTTGAGATAATAGCTATCTAGACTTTCTAGCATATCTATACATTTTATGGATGGTTGAGCAGACTGGTCCTTGCTCGGGTCAGCCCCCTTCCATTAAATTGTACCAGCATAAAACATTTTGACACGCAGTTTGAGTACCATTCATTGCAGGATTCGTCTTTGAATTAGAAGTATAGGTCGGGGGTATTATTTCATGCCAACTCAAAGCAACGCCACCAACGAAGAAAAATAATTAAACGAAGCCTGACAAGGCCAGTATTTCGGTTTACGCAATTCGTGAATCGTTCCGTTTTCTATTCCGCACATTTATCCATAGTTTCATGTCCTACCAGTAGTTGCTTCTCCAAATGATGTCGGTGGGGACGACCAACCCTGTGTTCGGTCCTCCCTTATCCCAGTATATTCATGGGAGGAGGTAGACATGAGATGCTATGTGATAGAATTAACAGTCAGCAAAAGTTTATGAATTCTCTTTCCACGGTTTTGAACCGTCTTACCTTTACGGGCTGCTGGGAACTCCGGTCTGGCATGTCGTGAAGTTGGTAAGACTGAGTGGGCTGAGCATACCTTCCATCTGTCGAAGCCCTCGTTGCCCCCTCGTTTCGCATATATTGATCGTCGTGCTCAGTTGGAGAACCTGCGAACATCGTATGCGTCGTCATGTTTGCTGTGGCGAGACCGGGGTCTCTATTGTTGCGTCGAATAAAGGTACGAAGCCCAGTCATAGTTGCGCCCGGCACCTCGGGGAGGCCCTCTTGAGTCTCGTCGTCCGCACTGACCTTTCTCCCTCCCCATTTATATATTCGGTAACGAGAATATGGCCAAGAACGTTTAGGCTCGCTATTCCTCCCAACATGGCCCACGAGTAGGGTTCGGAAAGCGGTCAGTGAGCCCATGAGGACCGCGACACTCGCCTCCGTAAACTGCCAGAAAAAGGTCCAAGGTATATCTACACCTGCGACGCCGGTGATACCGCTTACACGAATGATTGCCATGATGGCCATCATTAAGGAAAGGCAAAGAAACGTCCCGAGAGCGATCTTTTGACTTAACCTCATCTTCACTCGGCGAAGAATGAAAATGGGTATGGTCACGACTAAATCACAAACGGTTAACAGTCTAGTTAGTTGAACAATGGGGGACTCGTACTTACTTAAAACGTCTGTAAGGACATCTAATCCTGTGATCAGTCCAGTCATGGAAACGTAGAGAAGGTTTTGTGATTGATCGAAGCACGTCACTGGCTGAGTTTAGCAACGGCGATAAATCGTTCAATTGTCGATGACATTTCTTACAAGATTTGATTCCAAAATGCGGGCACAATATGAAGGGCTCACAAATGAGGAAGAGCCACGTAAATATCGTGAAAATCACGATACCCCAGTAATACTTCTTGATCCCCGCAACTTGACGAATGAGCATTTTGAAGAAGGCAAGAAAAGAAAATTTGACGAAGAATGTCGCCGTCCAGGCAAGAATGAGCGTCGCGGCATTTTCTTGAACGGCATGATCGATCATATGGGTCAATTCGTCGGCAGGTAGCTGGAATATGAGCGTCGAGTCGGCTCGAACGACCGTGGCTAGGTAGATTTCATCGCATATGTAATACATGAATCCTGCAGTCGCGATCAAGAGTAAGGCAGCGAAGAAAAGCAGATAGTCGTCAAGCCATAAACCCTGCCGCATCCTGAGACGTATTGCTGCTCTTGCGAGAGCTGAGGACAGGGAGATGCCGACCAGTACTCCCACTGACACCTGCTCAAGAATGAACCATCAGTTTCCAGTTGAGCCAGTACGACTCCATGCGATGTACCTTGAATGCCAGTTTTTTTATCCTGGACAGCGAGTCCATTTTGGCCGCTAACTCCTCTGGCGTGAGGAGAACCATTTTTCATTATTTGCGCCCAGATTCACTGGTGACAAGGTATGTTTCCCCCGCAGGGCCACCGAGAGAACTGGGTATTGATTTATTCTTAAAAACATCTCTTTGCGGATGGATGCCTGTTCGGATCCAAAGTACGTACACTCAGCCCCCACCCCTCATTCTTTTCTTACTCATCCCGCCCACCTCTACTGCCAGCACATGTAATAGCCCAGGACACATGTCAGCACGAATCATGGCGCGACGGTATTTTTGCGAGGTGGGAATGCCTTTGGTCATTAGACCTTAGGAACCAGATTCGTTGAACCAACATCGGCTTGACTCGAGAGGTGGGTTCCAAATAGACAGGCTTCGAACGATGAGAATGAAAGATATGAAGTGGAAAAAGAATTATTAGTGACAGTGGATTATCTTTCCTACCTTCAACCGGAGTAGTCACTAATCCGTCTGGTTTCGTTTACTCTGATCCATCGCTATCGGATATTGGCCCCAACACTGCAAGATCGCCGTATCTCCTTTGGAGTGGCAACAGGACCCTAAGCACCTAGCTAATGTCAGTATCGGGAAGCTAACTGTCAACTAAACTTGTCAATCCTGCCGATCCCGGCAGTGGTCGAGCGATGAGGAACGTTCCGAAAATCTCTACAAGGGTATGGTGTCCAATTGCAGTACAAGGAACCCCCATTTCTATCAACTGATTAAGATGAGCGTAGATACCACAGGAGATGAACCTTGTAAGTTCTAGATGGCATTTCGATAAAGGTATGATCATTCATTCTCTGACGTCTATGCTTACTTTATTATCCTACTCAAATTATCACCGAGAAGCCTCACATAGGCAAGGCCACCTTTGCTTGGGCACGAACGTTGGAGCCCAAGTAAAAGATTCGGTTTTAAATCCGAAAACGAGGTTGGAAAAACGCTCCTAACTGCCGTTCCAGGGGAAAATGTACATTGCCCATCAATCATCAGTTGCTTCTAGATCAAGTCAGGCTTTTCAATTGTAGCAGAAACCTTTTTAATCGTCTTCGGGATCACTCGCAGCTTTAGCAAAACCAGCAATCACGGTCAACATGCTGAAATTTATTACCGTGGAGTTGAGAGAGGCTTGGCCACTGATCATTTCCTCATTGAGAGAGCTCACATGCAAAGTTCAAAAACCCAACGTAACCCACACCCAACCTTGCCAGCAAAGTACACCTGTGACGGAGAATACTGTTGGCGCCAGTGTGCCAACTGCATACAAACTATAGGCTGACTGCATGCCCCTCCCGCCGCACGAGACTCAATATCTGCTGATTACTGCATGGGCCCCTGCTGCACAAGGCTCAATAGATGCTGCGGTATTAACGCTCATTGCACAATGCAAAGGTACTAGCCTCAAAGCCAAGACGAATTCCTTGAATTGGGTCCCAACCATTCCAGTCAGCGGTCTGGGTACTTCGTTGACTCCCACCGCACCCGCTGGGACTCAAGTGTTCGGCTTGAGACCAATTGAACCGGTTCTAGAACGCGATGGCGAATTTTACATATAATCCCTTCAATTTCTTCACTAATTAATCATGGCGTTTTACTCGGGAAATATATATGCACCTACGCGACCTGCTCCCCAAAACCAAAGATGTTAAAGTTCAGATTTGATTGCGGTGCCCCCTTGGATGACTTTTTGTGAAGCCAACGCCAGACTAAGACGGGGAAAGGCGGAGCTGGTATAGGAATCGCCCATGTCAGCTGTCGGACACTGCTTTTCAACTCTGATGCCGCGGGGAGCGACGTTATGCGTGCCTTCGACCTCATCGACTGTGGTGGTCTCGTCAGGCCCGCTGTCGAAGCACCCAGAGATGGTTCTACAGTGATTTAATGCGGTGCTGTCTATGGTACGAGAGCCTCACGCTTGGACCTCGGTGCTTTTCCATCGGCTAGGCCTTGCAAAAGAATCAAACTTGAGTAAAAGTAGCATGAGTGCACGTTCTTCAAATAGATAAATCCATCAACACTTTTGTAGTTTCTCAAGGCATTATTGAAGAATTTCTTGCCTAGCCATTAATAATAATGAAACCTAGAAATTGGCTTGTAGGCGAAACGACGAGCCTGGGCGGCCCCTGCAGAGAACACATTGCTAGGGTGCTATCAAATCAAGGGTTCAAGCTCATTGAGCAATAACTATGATAATAGAGTGTGTTTCCTGGCGTTGAGATTCTTGACGTAAGCCTGAACTTACTGCAGGTAATATAAAAACAAGATGAAGCATCCCTTATCAACATAACTCTAAAGAACCGCACCTCAGAATGAGTCTACTATGTTGTATGGGATAGTGCTGTCCGTCAAACCCGCTGTCTGGGTACCGCCGTCCCAGTAGGCAAATATGTCACATTGGGAGGTAAAGTACCAAGCAATTTCCTAAAGTGAGGAAATTGAGATCAGAAAGAAGTCATGACACTAATGCCCTGGAAAGGAAGGAAAACTTACAGCGCCCAGATCTCCCCATTTGAAACAGGCCTTCTCTGTCTCCGTATCATATAGCACAATATCCTCCACATACCGATATTGATGAAGGATATCTCTAAATACAACACCTTCCTTTTCTAAAGGCTCAGAGAGGATGAATACAATTGTGTTGAGCGGTCCCTGCTCTTCGCTGTAGAGGAGGGATATTGTATCCAACTGACTAGGGTCCCACTGCCCCAGAGTCAGTGCGGATTCATCTTCAAAGGTAGCTAAGAGACCAGTATATCGGGATCCATGCTTCTGTGCTTGCAGGCTTCTGGCCCCGGCGAAAGCAGCTTTGCTCAGAAAGGCACCGTAAGGATTCCCAGACAAAAAGTATCTCGGTTCGAGTGTTCTAAACGCCGGAATGGATAGAGTTGTTGGAATATTCTTGGCCCTCTGAGGGGTTGGCTCAAGTGTGACGCCTATGGTCTTGGCCCAACCGGGAGAAGAAGTCATAGCGTCAAAGAAGATGCCAGAAACGTGATGGGACGTTTCGTATCCGAAAGTTGAGAAGTGAGCTTGGGTGGCAGCGACTTTGGGTAGAACATAGGGGCCGTAGTACAGGCAACGACCCATTATTGTTCTTACCTGGGAAGAAGAGATATGGTTAGTCGAACCGTTTCTCAGATAAAACGTTGTTTTGGGAGGGAATTACCAATAGAAACGGGCCCTGTGCTAAAAATACATCAGCTGTACGGCGAGTAATAACATGTAGTGACTGAATGGACTCGAAAGGGTGGAGGTAAAAGGTAATGGGGCAGCATAAATTCGAGGGCCTTCCAATCTTCAAATGCTGCGAACCGTCGATTTGAATGCAAGAAACCGAGTGAGTGCTGCAAAATATCGTTAAGCTGTGTTGGGCGCCGTCATTCAGATTCAGAGGCAAATATTTGGCAAAACGAGCATTCGGGTGGCCTGGAAGCGTCATGCCGGTAGAAGAGCCAAGGTTGATGAATGAGCATCGGGATTGGGGATGAAAGTTGACGTCCTGATTCCAGAAAATGGTGCTCTGGGACTCGGGCTTGGTATCTGCCTGAAAAGCCAGAGAAAGTATTTTGGCCTGCTTGTGGTCTTTATCAGTGATCATCACAAAATGCGAGAGAGATGGAGATGGGTGAGCTGACGTACATCGGATTGAACTTGAAGTCGTTTTAGATCATGTCCACGGATAAAATATCCCCATTTCGACACGCTTTGTCCAAGCCAGGGAGACACCGAGCCATCCTGGTATCGAACTCTTGTTCCAACTACGCCGTACCTTCCTAGCAAGACATGCAGTCCAAGAACATCCTGTCTGGAGAGCTGAATTTGATAATTTTGAGCACCTTGTAACGGGCTGGCCTGAAGCCCCGCTAAGTAGCTTTCGCCCAGGACGTCGCGCACACTTGCCGCCAATGCTTCAACGTCATGAACAGAAGTAAGGGGACTTTTAGGGGCTAAACAGGGTCCCAACGCTGTAAAGTCTGCAAATTCTTGCTCAACGAGCCATCTCACAGTCTCGGAACAAGTTGCAAGCGATGAAAAAAGGCCCTCGGGTAGGAATTCACACACCATCATTTGTATCTCGATCGATAGTCGCTGTTGTATCTGCTGAATCACAGCTCCCAACTCCGTTGGGCGCAAAGAACACTGAGAGAGGAATGATGACATTGGCTGTCGGCCGAAAAGTCGGACCGAGTCCCTCCAACCGACAACAGGTCGTAGTATCTGGCCGATTCGACATAAGGTTCTGATACAAAGCCGAGGTAACCTGATATGAGCGAGCTGCAAGCAGGGAATATGCACCAGGTGAGCATTGGATCCAAGATACCGCCGCCGATGACAATCAAGGCATAGCTGTTTGTTTGAAGCCTCCAAACACTTTTTTATGGCCTCTGGCATTCGGGAATGAGGATCAGGATCTAACGGTGACTCCAATCGCAACATGAAACGTTGGAGGCGGAAGTCACCATCTACGCAGGGTACACGAAAGACTCGGGTAAACTTTTAGTAGCTCTACCTTTTTTGCATTAGGACTGATCGACTTGTAACTTACAACAGAGAACATCCTCTGGCTGGTCTGTTGCAAATTCAGGGGCCACATTTTTTCGGACTGGGACCTCGCCACGACAAAAAATGCAGTAGGGTTCCAGTAGAATATCCTCTGGGGGCATGGATGGGCTCATGATGGAAAGAGTCCAAGGATTGCGCGGCGATATTGAAACGGTGCGAGTTTTGACGAATGAATAATGCAGCTAAATTCACAATTGCCAGACGACATCGGGAGAGGGAGGTCCCTGATAAAAACAAATGTCACGTGCAACTACACTTGTACCTCAGCGGCTCAGCCAGGGAGGGGCTTAATAGAAGATAGCCTTAATAATAATACTTCTTAACTCTTAAAATATATTGAAAGCGAACTAAGTACAAGATAATATTGTGAAGAGGAGATTAGGGACCATCTGCAGTGATATTTATCTCGAGTGTGTTGTAAATAAAAACAATTCATCTGCCGCTTCTGTGAAGTAACAGGTGTGTCCTCTTAAATATCCCTTGCTAAGTCGTGAAATGGAAGGCTTCAATTTAAGTATTGGCCAGCCAATACACGACTGCAGGGTCATTGTTATGTTAAATATATAATTGAGGCAGTCCCGGTCTTTCGGGATGAGGAATGCCATGAACAAAACAGACAGAGCCTCTTCTACTATTGGTTTCACACAACGGAACGAATAGTTATAATCAAAGTGTGTAGCAACATAATCACTTTCTGTTATTGCGCACGTTCTGATGTGATTTACGAGATAGCTGACGGATCTTGAGCCCAGCAGAGGCAAGGAAACAGGCAGCAGCATCGTACAGCATTCGAAGTCAGCAACTCCACAGATGTTGCACTGCCAAGTCAAAGTCACGTGCTAATTTACCTCACGAGATCTCTCTGTCAAACCGTCAGCATGAGGAGGCTGGTCATATCCTGTGCCTGAGCCTTGTCTGGTTTGGTCGACGCATCTTCAGCGCTATCTCATTACTCTTGGCGTCACTGACCTATCAAAGTACGACTGTTGTTCTATCTGCGATGCTTTGTGCCTTGTGCCTCTCGATCTTTCAGGATCCTCAACATGAGGGGTACCATCACAAAAACAGACAGAACCTCGTTCTCGCGTCAGAGAATGGCTGCAAGATTTGTAGGGCACTCGCCCGTGACCTTCCCAAGTGTGGGGAGGTAACGGACCCTTTTTGGCCATTGCAATACAAATTTAGCCTGGGAAATACTTGGAGAGTACATTTGGAACTCTCGATTTTCCTGAAGAGGGCAGACGCCAAAAGTGATGAACCCGGCTTCAAAGAAAGAATTTTTATCCATGTTTCTCATGCACAGAGTTTCCCTACTCACTATTCTGAGTTCATCAAGTTGGCCACTGCTGATCTAGAAACGGCCCCATTTCTGGTGAGACGGGACGTGACAATGGGGCGAGATATTCCGGATCATACGGGGCATGAAGCAGTGGCTCAACTGGCCAAAGGGTGGCATCAAGAGTGCAAAAGAAATCACTCATGCGGGGGCTTTTATCAGCACAGGCAGACTGGATGGTACCCCAAGCGCCTCGTCGATGTCGGCCAAGGCGATCGGCGACCCCGTCTAGTCCTCCGGGACGAAAATGACCTATGTGGTCCCTATGCAACCTTGAGCCACTGCTGGGGTGAAAATCCCGAGTTCTTCATGCTGAATGCAGACAATATGGAAGATCTTCGCAAGGAAATCCCTCTCGACCGACTGGCCGCAAGCTTCCGGGACGCCATCCTGACCTGTCAACGTCTACAGATCCCGTATATATGGATCGACTCTCTTTGTATCCTCCAAGCTGGGCCAGCCTCTCAATCTGACTGGTTTTTTCATGCCAATGAGATGCATAAGGTCTATCTAAACTGCGAACTCAACATTGCGATCGATGTCTCGGCGAATCCGCATGAGGGTGCCTTTCGCCCGAGAAATCCAGACCTATTACAAGATTGCTACGCATGGACACCATTCCATTCGTATTCAGATTTTCCTCAGGAAGGTCTAGAACACAAACCAGACACAGAATCAGAAAGCAAGTCTTTGTTTGATTCAAAGCATCGCGGACCACCATCTCTCTCAAAGGCAGATCACATTAATCTCTGCGCGATATTCACCGAGGAGGACTTCTCTTATTCGCGTTTGAGCCTTCCTCTCAGTCAACGCGCATGGGTGTTCCAGGAAGCTCTCCTATCACCAAGGACCCTGCATTTTGGGAGTGATCGTATTTGGTGGGAGTGTGCTGAAAAAACGACACTCTCCGAATGCATGCCTAACAGCGTAGCCAATCGCACACAGAAAGGCTTTGACTGCCTCTTCCAGTTCAATTTCAATGTTGAGAATCGTCACGCCGAAAGTCTCATATCATACTTTGACTATTTAGCGACCTATACAGAGCGAGAACTCTCTCACCCCAATGAAGACAAACTTGTTGCCTTTGCTGCAATTGCTCGCCTATGTGCCTCATGGTTTGGGGGAGACTACTGCGCAGGAATTTTCCGCCATAGCATGCCTTGGGGACTTCTCTGGCTTACAGAAAACATCACCTCCACACCACGGCCAGACAGCTATCGGGCTCCGTCTTGGAGCTGGGCGAGCTTGGACGTTCGTGTCTTGTTCGACTACTACGATCATCAACCAGACATCCTGGCTCGTGTTATAGATGTTTCAGTACAACTAGTGGACACAACTGATCCATTTGGTCAAGTCAAATCCGCCGCTCTGACTTTACAGGGACCGTTGATCTCTTCCCAAGCCCTGGTTGGCGAAGGGTCAACTGAGCGATCCACAAAATTCCTGGCAGTGTCTACTCTACTAGATGAAGAAATATCGCTGCAGCCAGATGATTACGGGTGTTGGTTTCGCTTCTCGCAGGCAGAGCGGCATCCCGACTACTATCCTCGCCTGGGGGAGAATCTGCACTTTGTTTGTATTGGAGAGGTGGAGTGCAGCCCAGATTGGAAACAGAGTTCTGGTACATACGGTCTTATGTTACGGAAGGTTGACAACAAAAGTTTTCTACGAGTGGGTAGATGGGTGGCAAGAGTTGGGTTTATTCAGCGTCATGCCGGAACGAAGTGTGAGTTACGACCAGAAACCATTACTCTACTTTAATTTGAACATATCTAGTTTCCTCAGTTCTTTTCCTTTACTCTAATTTAACTTAGAAAGACTGAAGTTTTAAAAACAGATTATTGGAGTTAACCTTTTCCATGATGGGTTGTTCCTGTTACTCACTTGTCCCTCCATGAATCCATTCCTCAATGATGCCTCGGAAATGCAGGCTACAGCGTTCTGCGTCCCATAGGAGAGAAGATAACTTATCATCAGACATCCATGGCAAATCTCTCGAGTCCTTTAGTCCAAGGCTATCAAGAACAGTCAGAAAGTTTGCCCGAGCAGAGCTTATCCCCGAAACCGCTCCCCATGTGCCAAGAAGTCCGACACATGCTGCCCATGCCACCACCTCGGGGCAGTCTGTACATATCTCAGTTTGCGTGATAACTTCTTCCATGGCATCGCACAATCTGTCTCTCATCGTGCAGATGAGGCTGGCCCTGATAGGAATTTGCCTGATAGAAATGTAAAGAAATAGATGGGCAGCACGCGTAACAAGATTAACAATGCTGGAGGACATGGCCGAGGGTGGATCTGCCACTTCACCATGCAATATCTCCAGAAGCTTGATATCCGCGACATTGATCAACATGCGTATAGTTTCCGGTGGTATTGACTCGGCCCGAATGGCACATACCGCAAGCCTAAGGTAGTTGAATGCCTGGGCTACAGATCCACCGCACCGCGTGGCGACGACGGGATGCGGTTGTGGTTTTATTGCCTCATTGTATATTCTTTGAGGAAGGGAGATATCGTATGAGTGGAATAATGGGAACTTTGGAAGACTTCCAAGGGCAGATGCGAGAAACAGATCCGCACTATAGATACCAGGGCATTCGCGATTAGAGGAGAAATCATAGGATAGGGCTCCAAACTTACAAACCTACTGACTTGCGTAAAACGGGTTCATTGGAAAATTCTTGCTCGTAGTTCAGTACTTCATACAGTTTATATATACCAAACAGATGAGCTTCCGCTGCTTCGAAATTTCCATACAGAATCTATTTGCTTGTCAGTCTATGAAATGGATATCCTGCTTTCAATAACAAGAACTGACCTCAACAGTTGACATAGTGGATATAGATATCATCATGGAAGCACGGTTCGAACCATAGTAGGCTTTGTTTGATTGTGAACACCACTCTCTTATTTGCCTCATTGCTTGGCCTTTCTGGTATAGCCCTTCTTGTTGCAAGGCTGGATCGCAGTGGCCGGCTTGTGGAGATGTAGCGATCAGAAGCGCGGCAGACAAGGCTATCGTGCTATGCATGACTGTAGCATTTTGCATTGCATAAGGGAACCATGTTGACTTCGTGCGGGCATTTGACTCATTCAATTTGAATTCTGTCAAAACTGCGAAGCGAGGGTCAATCACACAGGCATGGTTAAGCAACGCGATGTACAGCACGTACAATGGTAGAAGAGTTTATCAACTTGTTTGTTTTGAGAGATGGGGAAACTTTGAAAGGGATCTAGAGACTTTCCGATTTGGCTTATTGGTGGGCTCCGAATCTGCCCAAAGAATCAGGAGTAGAACTTGACAAGAAAAGTGAATCAAAGACCGACGTACCGTTCTACCTGCTCGTAAAGATTTTCGGTCCTGACCGACTGTCTTTGCCTCTTTTGAAAGATGACATCGTTTTGAGGATGCTCGTTTGCTTTTCGTCGGTATCCGGAAACGGCCTTGTAATTCCTTTCCCTGCGTTATTATTTCCCGAGACCGACTATTCGCAAGTTCAGCTGTTGTCCAGCCTCGCCGTATTCCGGAACGGATCGCGTGGCCTTTGGCTGCAGCATCCGCAAAACCGACTGCGGAGTCCAATTTATTCGTGTGAACAAATCTGTATTCGCCCATGTTAAACGTCGTGATATGGCTCAGTTAGCCGTGGGCCACAACGAAATGGCATATTTGATCTGGCGCGACTCGGACTTAACCACAAACTCCGCTCCCACGCCAGATCTTACCAATCAAACAAGTCCCAAAATTTGCATTGAACTATGTGTATAATCATAAACTTGACCAATCCACAAGTTCGGAGATAATAAGGCCGCATAGCGTTGTCGAGGGCGCCACGCTACCCATTGAGAGGGACAGCACTAGCATATCCTACATGCTTAATTAAGTAATAGATATCGTAGTGTAGTCAATCAAATCAATCTCCATAAGCTAAAGCGAAGAATGGAGTTGCTAAATAGGATAAATAAGATTCAAATGTGTTCTTTTATTGTATTTGTTGTTTGTTCAGCACCAACTTCATGGATCCAACACAAATCTAATTTATATATTCCGGAATTGGCCGGTGTGTTCGAGCTCCTCCTAATTTGCAATAACCAAATAGCGAGATCTACTCCTCAGTTTTGTCGCCACCTTTTGAAGACACTTACACGCGATTAGTGGCTGTTCTTCAACGCGGCCATCTATTTCTGAAGGCTGGAAGTGTCGATAGCGACAACCTTGGCAGGCTCTTGTTGCCCATTGACTGGTTGGACAGTTCCACCGGATGTAGTGACGTAAAGGATGTGTCTATCATTCTTTCCTGAGCCGAAGGTGACTGCCGTAGGGCCTGGGAGCTCCAGTGAGTCGAGGGCTCCTGCGACGGACTGATAGGTGGTGTATAAGCTTGAAGGGCTGGTGCCGTGGTACAAGACATAGATATTGTTAGTGAGACTGTTGACGCCCCAAATATTGTCCTTTTCATCAAAGACAAAGTCGTCGAGGGCACCTCCCCAGGATGAGATGTCAAATACCTGCACCGTCGCATTCCGCACGGGATAACCATCACTATCAATGACAATGCGGTTCACCGTGAGCTTTACGGTGTTGGTCCAGTAAACATACTCTCTGTGGACCTTGAGGCCATTTACGCCCGTGGGAAATTGCGAGTCGTCAGGGGCGTGCAGCTCTGGGACGTCAAGAACAACTTTATATGCTCCCGTTGCGGGATCGAGGCGAATAAGCTGACCATTGAGGCAGTCTGCAATCAGGACGGAGGCGAGTCTCTGGGACCGACCACCGGAGCACTTGGGCGGAATTACGGCCATTCCGTTGAGCATGTTCACATCCGGGAGGTCGGCAACCTTTCTAACGCGAAAGTCTTTGGGACCACCACCATGGAACTTGACTTCCCACACAGCACCGGTGTGAGGGTATGGGACAAGAAACGACTTGAAGTCGTGCATAGCGATCAAGAACGTGTCTTTGCTGACTTCTCCTATGCCCAACATACCGCTTGCATTGGGAAATGTATAGATGGGGGCCAGTTCCGCATGGCCAGATGTTGGATCCTTTATGTAGTGCAAGGTCGCGTTCTTTTGAAGCATAGAAACGACAAGATCCCCATTTTGTCGCGGTGCAAGATTCTCCAAGAAGGTGTTTATTTCACTGAGACTGGCGACAGTCTTGGCAGGTAACTGGATATTGCCGATTGATGTATTCGCCCTCGGGACTACTGATGCAGTGGCTACACTGGCTAGCGCGGCTGCGATTGATATGATGGAAACGAGCATGTTAACAAGAGTCAACAAGTTAACTTAACGGTAGAATTGGTGGATAAGGTCGAAAGATCAAATGAACATAGAATCACACTCCCTTTTTGAGTTACTGAGTCAATTCAAACCTGTTTTAAAACTGCAACATCTCGGGCTTTTAAGAGTGAGTCCTGGTCTTTGGCATTGCAGTTTGGGCTACTCCCAAGTGTCGGATACAATTTGCATCCGAGAGATTGGTAACTCAGCAATCCATATCCATCCAGTCATTTATAAGCCAGTCCCCACACTAAATTGGACTCGTTGAACTCCACTCCCAAGCAGGCATCAGCACACTCTCTCCAGGAATACCAAGATCGATATACCTCTGTTTTTTTTTTCATGTTATTAATTTCACGATCGGCGTCAACTGATCGTTGTCTTTAGATACAACACTGACATGTGGCAGGGGGGATAGAAAAATTAACCTCTGGTTCGGTCAGCATCTTGATCCTCCAACTAAGGCGACAGTTTTTTGTTGAGAAATAAGCAGGCTGACAAACATTTTTTTTAACTCCCTCCAAAGTGGAAGTTTGCAGATAATATACTGGCTAATTTTAAAAGATGATTGGTTCTTCTCATTGTAAGGATTTAATGCCATTTGCTCCCATGATTTGCCTGATAGAAGTGAGAATCTGCTCCAGTGACGCGCGACTATAGGGTAGCCCAGGAGGTCGGCGTTATCATTTGTCCGTCCGTTTAGCTGTGATTGGCTGTAGGTATGGTTGTGCACGTGATTCTCAATCTGCTCTCAGCTCAATTATGGGGACGAACGAGCAATGATGTCACAGGAGCGGTGGAATGCTGCTGTGAAGGCTGGTGAGGGAGCAGCTTAGCACAGCCACGCCGAGACTCCCGTGTTCTGCACCAGCCCCTTTGGGCGGCGCAACACTGTGGCGGAGGCAGATTTTCGCCGGATTCGGCCAAAATACTCCGCCTCGATATCTGCTAGAAGCAGGGATGGGATGCTTATATGAGGGAGCGGGAAGCCGCACAACCGATTAGCTCCCATAGCTTAATCGACTCTCGAGCATCTTATCATCACACATACACAAAACTTAATCGTCACCCTTCTCAGCGATGTACTCTAGTTATCTTACGTCGGCATCGAGACCCGTGTCCCTCACAACAGGCTGGGTACCGCAACGACGATTTCCTCGACTTCCAGGCCAGAGCCAAATTGCCAAAGATGCAGAATTAGCAGCAAGGCTGCAAGCGGAAGAGGATGCTCGCCCTCCACGCTATGAAAACATCAGTTCCAACCCTAACCACAACCACAACCACAACTACAACCACAATCACAACTACATTCCAAGTCAAAAACCAAGCCGCAAACCCCATCCCTCAATAGAGAGCGACGCAGCTCTCGCTGCCAGGCTTCAAGCCGAAGAAGATGCCCGGGCGACGCAGAGACCACACCGTCCCCAGCAGCAAGGCCAAAGCAGTGTCGGGTTTGGAAGGATCACGAACGGCGCCAATACCTACTCCTCCCCCCTGCATACCGCAATGTCAACCGGGCGCAGGCCGAAGAACAGGCGGCCGAAGAAGGTGCGATGGGATTATCCTCTTGCAGTAGAGGTGCAATAGGAATATTCAAGAACAGATACGAGACCATGAATCAGCATAATGTCACTGTATAGCACGAATATCTAATGTCTAGCGTTACTTTTATTTATATATAATGATACATTCAAGTACCTTTGGTCCCATTGATTGCATGTATCTGCTGCCCCATCTCACTCGTTGAGGTCTGTTGTGAAAATAAGTACGGAAGTACGAAGTAACGAGGCGGCAGCTTTCAGAATGTAAAGACATCTAGATGAATGCTTCAACTAGTGAATCCCTGAAACCCTCTACAGGACTCTCAGTGTCATTAAGAGGTCAATATTGCCTAGTGCCCTTTCAAAAAACTCCAGACTGAGCATTTGAGGCGGTCGGTTTTTAGAGGATGAAGCGATACCTACTAGATTTACATCAGTCATGAATTTAGTATAAGTCACTTCACGGAGACGACCGCCTCTAAATGTGGGATTATCACGCTCATTGATAAAGTACATTTTTATTTCTTGAATTATGGAGGTAACTTGAACAATCCCAGAGCCGGCTGGTGACCTGTTAAGTCTTGATATGCCTTGCCCGCGTAGCGTGGAGTCTCAAACAGAGTGTCAAACGTACCCTCAGGGAAGATCCAAAAACCTGCTGCCGATAAGAGGCTCTTCTTGCTCTCCACGGGCTCCATTTCTCTTATTTCCTTCAAATACTCGCACCCGTCAGCCATTTCGTCGATTCTTTCCTGTTCGATTCTGAGAGCCAAGTCCATAGTTTGAGAACACTTTACATCGCAATATGCGTCGCTGATGACTCCTTTTCTTCCAGACATGGCGAGAATGTGTGAAATAGTACTGATGGGTCCCGTAAATGATACGGACGCGCTTCCTCCCACCTTGTGCCGGTCAAGCCCCAGCACCCTTTCCATCCTCAGCCATGCCTCAACTGGCTTCTTCGGATCATTCCACACTGTCTGGCCCCCAAGACTGGCTTGGATTGGTCGCGGGTCAGAAGTGAGTAAATCAAATTCAACCGCGTGTGGGAAGATGGGAATACTTCGGTTGAGGCCCATTGCTCTGTTCCTCGTCCCAGACAGTGCCCCTGTCATTATCCTCGAGTCACTGCCGAGCAGGTGAATGAACCAGACAGACTTGAGCCCAAAAATTGCTTTTCGGAAGGTCTTCAACGTGTTTTGGGCAAGAGTAGCTTCTCGGGACAACGCCTCAAGCCCGCGTAGGCTGTCCCTGCATCGACTATCAAATGCGATGTGCAATATCCCTGCCCCACAGGGATCAGAGAGTCTCATATGATTAATGAAGGAGATAAGGGTCAGGGCCGGCACATCGAATTGTGCTATGAATATGTGGTCGTTCTCCGGGTCCAGCCACAGTGTAGGTTGGGGCATATCTGATACGGGGTTCGGACGTAGGGGAAGTCGGAGTTGATGCTTTGCAAGTTGTCTGCACTCGCGAGATACCTGCATTAGAGGGTTACGGCGGGGTTTTTGGTCAATAGAGACCTTCCAGATTCCCTGATCGCATGGATTTGGCTTGTCATGCCAGAGATTAAAATCGACAAAGTCGGTAGAGCCAACCACCTCCTCGTAGTTCCCGTATGGATCACCTTGCTCTTCTGTAGCTCTAGGATCGGTGAGGCGAATCGTGATAAGTCGACGGCACGAAACGTAGGCCATTTTCCATATTTGTAATTTGATTTCTGTCGGTAGCTTAGGAAACAAATGAAAGGAGTCATTGTTCCGTGTGGCCTGTGATCCTGGAAAGTGGAGCGAATTAAGCGTTTTGTACCGTGGCCGGAAGGTCGCCATATTGAGCGAGAATATGATAATGAAATGACGAGGGAAATAAGTCTCAATGAAGAATGAAACATGATAAAAAGGATGCCCGGACGGATCCACGCGATCCGAATGGTGTTATATAGTGGCGCAGCCAAATCCTTGAACAGTAAAGAATGACGCTTCTCACTGATTTCGCTGATTTCGCTTGGCTCTTCCTCTTACGGTCATTTCTCACAACTGGACCCCTGTTGATGAACCATCATCAAAACTGGACCGGCACATCTTTCTGGTGAATCCAGCGCTGGATTGTCCAAGATCAGTCAAACTTATATTCACAGAGGCTGTGATCGTTGTGAAGGAAATGAATTAGCAACATGATTAAAGGAAATACGGCGACTCCGACTGGTTGTGTTTGGACACAGGAGCCTCACTGAACTGGATTACAGCGTGTTTTTGAGTGCGGGTAGATTCATCACGGGTACTAGACATGGTGATCTATGAACCGAAATACTACTAATCGATTTATTCCTGGGCATGTGAAAAGAGAATCGCTAGGCCTGAGTCTGAAGATGTATTGGAAGGAATTTCCTCTGTCAACCCTCTAATTCTTGATTAACCAAGGCACGACAGTCTCTGAAAATTGTTCAAGTCCATCAATGAAGCACACGTGTCCGGCATTCTTTATGACCTCGAGACGGATGATGTTGTCGTTTCCTGACGCCCTGAACCCCGACTCAATCTCTTTCCTCATCTCATCCATAGTCTGAGGTAGGTTCGCATCCCTTTCTCCAACCACACAGAGAGCATCTTCGACTGAGGAACCAACATTTTTCAAGATTGGCCGCAAGTCAAAGCTCGAGCTTCTCAAAGCGTGACAGCAAGCCTCGAAACCATCAAGAGTGGTCCCTCTCATGATGTCTCTCACCCGAGCGGCCTCCTTGGGATTTTCCTCGAGCCAAGTCTTGCCAAACCAGCGATCCAAGGTTGACTGAATGGCGTCTTCTAGACTACCAGCTTCTCTAGCGGCGGCAACTCTTGGGCCAAAAACATCGGCACCGCCAAGGTTGACAGGTGAAGCTGAAATGGTATCACAAATGACGAGTTTGCGAACTATTTTGGGATATTTAGAAACGAAGCATACCCCCTTTGCTGCGCCCATTGATACACCGACCCAGCCATGTAAACTTGAAATATTCAAGGCTTGGAGAAGAGAATGGACATCGGCGGCCATGGAGTCAAATGTCGTGTTTAATTCTGCGGGGTATGAAGACTGGCCATGCCCTACTTGATCATACCGCAGTGTTCGGAACCCATTGCTATTGAGAATCTTAACGAAGTGATCCCAGGCGCCGAAAGGAGCGCATAGCGAGTTCGACAGCAAGACAATGGGCCCGTCCTTTGGAGTTTCATCGAGAACGTATGATAACGTTCTTGAGTCTGGGAGTGAGATCTTGCTGGCCATGGTGAATGTACTAAGGATTGCTGTAAACAGAAGGATATCTAAACTCTGAGGCTCTGGCACATGCAAATTGACCCCTCAACCATGATATACCGCAGAAGCTTTTGACTAATCTGCCACTAACACCAGAAGCATCATCGGATGCATGCTTCCTAGCTCCTCTTGACCCCGCGCCAGCTGTGGGTTAGAAAGTCTGTTTCTCCACAACAGCAACCGGGGCCCCGACCCCAGATGAATCTCCATCTCCATCTCAATCTCGCTCTGTCGGTGACATCGATTCGCTGACTCCTCTGTTCGCTCCTCCACAGCCGAAACACTGCTCAGCACCCTTCCTCCAGCTGGGTCGATTGGATTTCTTAGCGCTGCTATGCCTGACTCACTCTCTGCTGCCCGGCGCCGGGGACGTCGCATTCCCGAAGAGTTCCGAAAGCGGAATGCTCAGAGTTGTGATCGCTGTCGTAAGGTGTGCTAAGTCCTGAACAACCCCTTGAGCCCTGGCTGTATTGGCTGACTTGATACCGCGGCATAGAGACGTTGTAGGTGTGTGCCATCCGCTAACGGCGATGGATGCGTCATGTGCCAGGAGCACAATGCGACCTGTTCATACACTGCCCCGAGAAAAACTCGCTTCTACGGTAGCGTAGAGGAATTGAGTGACAGGTATGTTCTAACATTGACAATACCTTACAAGTACAGGAGGCTTACCGCCTGCAGATATCGTTGTTTAGAGGCCATCGTCAAAGGCGCATTCCCCGATGCTGCTGTTGAGTCGGCAGCCGATTTGGTCAGTCTCGGATCTCGAATGGGTTATGCGATGCCTGATATAACCTCTCCAAACAGACCAGAGGTGGACATGAACGAGCTATCACAAGGAGGCCGACAGCTCACTCCTCCTGCATCATCGATTGGCGGCCATTCTTCTACTGCCGAGCCCCTAAACCACTCGTCGCGCCTCAGAGCCATCTCTCACAGTGACGAGGCAGAAGCCTCGATGATCAAAGACACTTCGGGTCACGAACACTACATCGGACCTTCAGGGACCCTGAACTTTCTGAATCAACTCCGGCATCTCGTCGATTCAAATGATGCGCCTGGTAGCCCCGCGACGAAACCGGAGGGAGCCGCCAAGTTCACGGGCGATGACATTGCTCAGGCCCTCGAAGCGGACGATGCCGAAGAACAACAGCCAGAGCAGACGGATCCCGCCACGGCCGACTCAATACAAACAGACGGCGTCTCCCCTGACTCCATCACCTCCGCCATTGCACGAGATTTTGCGCGTTTCCCAATGGCCGATATGGAGGAGATTGTGCGACAGCTGCCTCCAAACGACATCTTGGAGTTACTCATCCACTCTTACTTCAAAAATGTGCATGACGATTTTCCCTTGTTCCATCGCGCCACTTTCGAAGACGAATATGAGCTCTTCGTTGTCCGAACGCGAAGAAATCCTCACCTCGCCCGGACACGGCCTCGCCCAGACTGGGGCTGGGTTGGCTGTTTATACATGGTGATCGTCTTTGGATCCATCACGAACCGAAATATCCCAAACCTCGACCATGCTCAGCTCCGACGGACGTCCGTATCAATGGCGCGAAGCCTCCTGCCGCAATTCATATCGAAATGCTCCCTGACAAATGTCCGCGTGCTGCTTTTGCTGGCACTGTTTCTGCATAATAACAATGAGCGCAATGCGGCCTGGAACCTCGTTGGGACGGCCACCAGGATCTCGTTTGCTCTCGGCCTTCATCGATCGGATATGGCGTCTTCCTTTCGCCCTCTTGAGCGAGAGATCCGCCGGCTCGTGTTTTGTACTCTGTATTCGTTTGACCAATTCCTCGAACTGAGCCTGGGTCGTCCGAGCGGGATCCACGAGACAGATGCCGAGATCGTCGCTCCCCGCGAAGGATTTCTGGATGGCAGCGGCGGCACGGATGCCAAGCTCTTGTCTTGGTCGCTCAAGCTTCAGGCCATCCTTGGCCGAACGCGGCTGATGTATATTGGTCGGAGCCAGCGAGCGTCCTCCTCAATACCCACTGCCGAGGAAGTCCTCACCACCCTGAGAAATTGGAAGCTTGAGATAAGCCAGGTGCCTGGGTTTGACGTACCTTTGGTTAGACTTCCTGGGGCAGAGGAGGCTGCTCACGGGACAGGGGCACTGGACTTGGAGGATCTGAAGGCATCGCTGGCGTGGAAGACGAGATCGCAACTGCGAGCCGTCCTGCTGCTGCACATTCAGTTCCACTATATTGCCATAGTGGCTACAAGATCCATCTTGCTCCGCAATGTGTCCATGATGCGCAAAGCGTCTGGCCAGGCTGCGTCATCTAATACAGAACGTCTATCGCCACACGCAGCTGTCTGCGTTAACCATGCGTCCCAACTCTGCTACCTCATATTGCTGCTGGACCATTTTGATGTCCTTAATGGACTTACGGGGCTGGACATATTTTACTGTTATTGTGCCGCCATGATTCTCATCCTCCGCCTTCTCCTGCCGCCCAGACAAGACTTGCAAGAGCCGGGAGCAGGGGCCGACGAGCTACACACTCATTTATATGGCCTCGTATCTACGGTTCGCGATGTTATTAATGGCACCGACAAGTCTGGATCTATGAAACGCTTCGCCCGGGTGGTCGATACGTTTGCGGGATGTGTCAATCTCGAAAAGCGACAGGAGTTTCCTGGGAATTATATCACTGCCCTACAGGCCGGGCCACAGCAATACGGAACGCCCAGCTCCAATGTCAATCCTGGCATGGTGGGGTCCATGGACGAAGTCTCCCTTCAAAACTTGGGATCAGGCATTGGAATCAACCCATCGGGAATGCTGGATCTCTTCCCCTTTATGACATTTGGAGAGGACGCGATGGGGATGAACATGCCACTCGCGGGAGATGAGGAAATGCCCATCTCCGAGTGGTCGAATATGCAGTTATTTCTGGCTGGATATGGTGATCCCGCATCGAGTTGAAGGTGAGGGACGCAATGTATATATTATTTGTAGGCAGAATATGCTAGCTACTATTGTAATCGAGATACCATGCAAATTCCGAGTGAGATGAGAGATTTGAGAAGCAGATTAGATGAAGTTCTGATTGAGACTAGGTCAATGTGAAGAGTATCTCCTTTGATATTTGCAAGAATTTTGCAGCCAAGTCAAAATGCCCACAAGATGACAGACGTCTCAAAGCAACATGTACACTTTGATACCCCCCGACCCGTACGCGTTTATCAAGCTAACTATGGATTAAAGGGTATACCGGAAGTCGGGGTGCTTCTCTCCGAGATCATTGATTTCCGCCTCTGGCAGGTTTCGCAAATGCTCACGCTTCCCTTCCTCTCGCTTGCGATTCTCCAAGGCGCAGCACACCCACATGTTGACGGCCGCGATAATGCCCGTTACCTGGAAGGCAATGCAGACGGACACACCAGGGATATATTGAGGTCCGTCGCTCGATGGAAACACGAGGGCGGAGATGATTCCGCCAATCTGTCCGCAACTGACGGCAAAGGCAGTGAGAGTACCACGCTTGACATTGCCGACGACTTGGTTGGTGCTGCATAAGTATTGTTAGCAAAGTTGAAAATTTGCAGACTGTCATCATAGAGGATCCTTGGACTTACCACCAAGCTATAACAAGAGGCTGGCAGATGTAAATACCGATGGCCGAAATGTACAGCCCAGCATATCGAACATTGCCGTCGCGAATCAACATCACCAAGCAGAGGCCAACGATGCTGAAGGAGAATCCACCGACACAGAAATAACCTCTCCGCTTGAGCTTATCGGAAATGTATCCCATAATGACTGAGACAATACCTGAAGCAATGCGGATGGGTGCGGACAGCAGATTGGACTTCATACTGCTCCAGCCGAAAGTTTGAAGAATAGTCGGCGTGAAGACGGAAATCGAATAAGCCGTCACGCAGACTGCTAGGTAAAGCACGCCAGCAGTGAGAACCTTCCAGTCCTTGAGGGCCCGGAAAGCGCCCTTGGCTGTCATCTTCTCGTGCTTAATGCCATTCCTCTGCGAGTCAAGTTCGAGGCTGCGAAGAAGCCATGCTTTCTCCTCCGGCTTGAGAAATGTGGCGTCGTGAGGAAAAGGCTGAAGGAAGAAGAAGGCCAAAACTCCGGCGGCGCACGTCATGGCACCTTCGATGAAGAAGATCCATGACCACCCAGAGTATCCACCGGTGCCGTCGAGAGCTCCCAGGCCGGCGCCGAGAAGGCCAGAAATTGTACCCGCAATATCGTTGGATACCATAAACCAGGCCATTCGAGTGAAAAGCTGATGACGGCGGTACCATGAACCGATAAGGAACAAGCATCCAGGGAACATGCCGGCCTCAAAGATTCCGACAAAGACACGAGCAGTCATCAAACCGGCAAAGGACTTGCAGAAACCAGCGAAAGTAACGGACACTGTGAAGTTGTGTTAAGGAGAGTTGCGTTAATGTACCAAGTCAAAGTGTAAGACTCACGGCCCCAACCCATCACTAGGAAGGAAATATAATATCGAGGCTGAACTCGCGAAAGAATCATATTGGATGGCAACTCGAGGATAATGTAAGGAACGTAGAAGACTACCAAGGAGTTAGCGTGATGACTTGGAATTCCTGGGTTTTGATAATGAAGACATACTCATGACGACCAGGTTGTACTGGTTTCCACTCATCTTCAGATCCTTCTCCATATTCCAGAGACGAGCATTGCCAATATTGACACGGTCTAGGAACGTAAGAGTATATAACAGGATGAGAAGAGGGAGGATGCGATAATCGATCTTCCGAATAATCTTCCTCGCTTCGACAGGGTCTGATTCTTCCTCTCGGATTGAGGCCCTCTCGGACTTTTCAAGGTGGTCAACATCTTGCTTTTCGCGAGAGACTCGAACAGACTCTGCCTGGGCTGAAGACTTGACGTCAGCCATCTTGTCTTTTGGGTTTGCCTTGCCCTCGGCAATGAGCAAGCGGAATGTGGAACAGAGATGTGAAGGAAAGCTTAGAGAGTTGATGAAAGAGGATGTTGCATCAATGTGATGTGCCCGCTCGAGGGTCTTGTCGGATGGGATCGTCCCTATGTATACTCTCGTAATCTTGATGGAAGATAATGAACTGGATGAAGGTGTGTGCGGGGAAAGTCTGGGGTACGTTGACCACTTTGTGGGGGCAGCTGGGGTTCGATAGTTTGGTGGAATAACTCAGGAGTCATGGATCCGATACCATCGTGACCACTTGCAACGCTAGCGGAAGCGAGGCCACGAGCGGATCACTGTATCCGCGGTTTGCCCCAACCGGCTCCATGCTCGCGATACTCCATCAAACACAGGAGGATGTACGAGTGGACACAAGTTACGATGCATTCAATCATGAGCTGTCTGATTATAATTAGCCATCACTCGAGTTGAATTAAAGTCATCACTACACGCTCAACTTCATCAATATCCTCAACAACACAACAACAATCACACCTCAAACAAGACTGCAACTGAATTGACATCCATCATGCCTACTGCTAAGCGTTCGCTGAACATTCTCATTGTCGGTGCCGGTCTGGGAGGCTTGGCCGCTGGCTTGGCCCTTCAGACCGATGGGCACAAAGTGACCATTATTGATTCTACCCCTGAATTTGCAGAGGTTGGTAACCCATTAGCCTCAACCACGTAATCCTATCAAACCGCTAACGCACGACCTGCAGGCTGGGGCTGGAATTCGGGTACCTCCCAACTCAAGCCGCTTGCTTATTCGCTGGGGCGTCGACATGGAGAAGATGAAGAAATCTACTTCGAACAAGTACCACTTCATCCGTTGGCAGGACGGAGACACTATCGTCAAGGTTCCATTCGACAACATTGTCGAGACTCACGGCGCCCCTTATTATCTTGTACACCGTGCCGATCTTCATGAAGGGCTTCTCACCGCTGCCTACAAGGCTGGTGTCACCGTGCTCAACAAGAAGCGAGTCATCTCATATGACTTTGATGCGCCCAGTGCTACAACTCAGGATGGTGAAGTCTTCAGCGCCGATCTCGTCATTGGTGCTGATGGAATCAAGTCCATTGCTCGACCACTCTTGACCGGCAAGCCTGATATTCCTCGTGATACCGGCGATGTAGCATACCGAATTCTCATCCCTGGGGAGAAGCTTCTGGCAGACCCCGAGCTCGCTCCTCTCATCACTGATCCTTGCACTACTTCCTGGTGTGGCCCAGAGGCTCACCTCGTCGGCTACCCCATCCGCAACGGAGAGATGTACAACATTGTTGTCTGCGCCACGTCCCACAACGAGACGTCGGATGAAGTCTGGGTTGTCAGGGGAGATAATCGAGAGCTGTGTGAACGCTTCGGGAAGTGGGAGCCCCGCGTCCAGAAACTCTGCGCCCTCACCGGCGACTTTATGAAGTGGCGTCTTTGCGATCTGCCTATCCTCACTCGATGGGTGCACGATTCCGGAAAGGTTGCTCTTCTGGGCGACTCTTGCCACCCCATGCTTCCATACCTCGCCCAGGGTGCCGCACAGGCTTTTGAGGACGCTGCCACGTTGCGCCAGTGCCTCGCCCTTGATCTGGATATGAAGGCCGCGCTGGACAAGTATGAGAGCATTCGCCGCCCACGAGCAACTCTGGTGCAAGAAAAGACACGAGAGCACCAGTACATCCTTCACATTGAGGATGGAGAGGAGCAGAAGGTGCGCGATGAGAGCATGAGGCTGAATGCCGTGGAGAACCCTGTCTTCTGGGGCTACGACGACCGCAGGAAGTGGCTGTTCAGTCACGATGCCGAGGTTTTGGAGAAGGAGGGTGCTAATTGGCAAGTGGCAAGCCGAGCTGAGATGAAGGCTCACTAGAGTCAATAGGACTCTGTCATTAGATATACCAGATCGTGCATTTAATTTTATTGCTTCCAAATACATTCAGCTTCCTTTGAGCCGTTTACATGTCATGTTCACACCTTCATCTACCCTTGAGTTGAAGCTATAAGAGCATTTTCACTTGAACTATACGTGATACACGGCAATTAATAAAGTATCGTCGTAATAAATTTGGGATACAAAGATGATTTTGAAGTTGCAATAGCATTGCTGTGGGATGTTGAGCCTGTGTGTCTGCTTTAGTGGTGCCCCGCCCTTTTCTCATCACCTTGGGGTTTAAAAACATTCCGGATCTCGTTGCCAGCAACGCTTGCGCCCCTGGCTTTACGCACATAAAATGATAAAATATTCTTTGAAATTTGTAGAGCATGTAGTAAAAAAACCAAAAAGATGTGGAGTTTGTGTGGATCGAACACACGACCTTCAGATCACTCTAGCAACTGAAGTTGAACTTCAGTCTGACGCTCTCCCAACTGAGCTAAAACTCCTATTGGTTGTTGTCACGACTTCTCTCATGGACTTTTCGTATATGTTTCTGGAATCAAATTGAAGAACACAAAAGTTTGGGCTGAGAAGAACGCTTTAAGCTTATCATTCTGTGGCTAGGAAATAGGATTCATTAGAGACAGTCAATAGTACCCCTTTTCAATCTACAGCCGGGAATCTGCCCGGATCAGAAGATGCGGACCTAGGCCCTTTAAAGATGTACAACCGGCGAGGGCCATGCATTCATGAAACTCGTCCCTCAGGATAGTCAAAGCATTCAACATGCCCTTCTCCCCATCATATGCGATTCCCCACAGAGCCGGACGTCCAATCCAGACCATGTTAGCGCCTAAGCATAAAGCCTTGAACACATCAGAACCTCTCCGGATACCACCATCAAAATGCTGCAAAACTTTAGTCCTTGATATTCCAAAGTTGGCATATTCCATAAAACTTACCACAGGTACTCTTCCAGCAACAGCGCTGGCAATAGATTCCAGTACCATTAGAGATGGGGGAGAGCCGTCAAGTTGTCTCCCCCCATGGTTGGAGACGAAGATGGCATCGGCTCCATTCTCAATGGCCAGATTAGCATCTTGTGGTGACATGATCCCCTTCACCCAGATAGGGAGACGCGTGTGCTCCTTCAGATAGCGCAGGGCTTCCCAGCTTAGTGAAGCATCTGTACAAATGGTCAGCTCCCTCCCAATTTCATGTGGAGAAGTAGCACTTACCGAGCTTGTTGGCTTGCTTTATTGCCTGGCCTTTCTCGGCCCCTTGCATCTGGTCGGTTCGAAGCTCGGATCCAGTCTTGACTTCCAATGAGGCATCAAAATTTGCCATCCGTAAATGTGCTGGCAGTCTGAACCCGTTTCGAATCTCAGTCAGCCTTCTTCCAAAGAAAGGAGTGTCAGCCGTGAGGACTATCGCTCGGTATCCCGAATCTATCCAAGTCAGTTAAAAGGGTCGAAGCCATACGGGACAGAATCATCAAACCTTCCGCCCTACGGATCAGGTCTAAGCTGGTCTGCCGATTTTCGAAAAGATACATCTGCAAGACACACTCGCTTGGACCTTCAAATCCTGCTTTTAAGCGTGCCTCGTCTGCTGCCGTCTTGACGTCCTCGAGAGACGTTGTTGAGAATGTACTCAAGCCCATCACGGTCCCAAAGGCTCCGCAACCACGAGCTGTGGCTAATTCGCCATCCGGATGCGCCATGCGCTGCATCGCTGCAGGCGCGACACAGCATGGGAAAGGAAGGGCATTACCGTCGTCGAAAACACGAGTGCTGGTATCTACTCCAGTGACATCGCAGAGTACGCGAGGTTGGATATACCATTTTTTGTATTCATCTCGATTAGCCCGTAGCGTGACGCCATCAATAGACCCTCCGTTGAAATAGTCACGGGCGAGCTTAGGAAGATGGTTTGAGGCGTAAGCCTCCAGGTCGTCAATGGAGTGGACAGCGGGCTTCGACATTTCTTCTCGTTATTCTGGTTGGCGTCCTTCCGGCTCTTCCTTCATCCTCTGCGAGCTTTTGAAGGCCGTCGTTTGGCCTAACTCTGTTCCTTGCCACCAGCCACCCCGCAAGGTTCAGGTAGCCCCAGCCTTCGATCCAGAACCTCGTCGGATGCATGCATCCGACGTCGTGCTCGCCTAATAGTGCGCTCCGTGGGCTGTTCGTTCTCCTTTAATTTCCAATTCTAGATTAATTATATACAACAACAAAATGAGCACATGACCCATAAGATAATTGAATGTTATTTGCCTCCTAGAGCCATCCGTTTGTGGAATGGGGCTTTAGTCATTGGGAGTTACGTCGACAACACGGAAGCACATTGTGATATTATGATACAACAGCACATTTAATCTATTACGAACATAAATACAATTTAAATTGTCTTAATCTTAACCTCCAATAGAGCACATCTCTTCTCCTCCCGGACTACCCGGATAGCTTCCCGGAGGGAACTTTCCACTTCGTTGGCCTTTTCAATAATTGCCCACCAGGCGCCGCCGGCACCTTCCGCAATCTTACCGAATGAAGGCGATGGGCTGAGAGAAACGCCAAACTTTTCACTCAAATTACTCTCAGTACTTAGTTGATCATGGATCCTCAGGCACGCGTTCTTTGGGGATGCCCAGCCTCCATTGTTCCAAATAATGGTGAGGAATGGGGTATTGTAGCGCTTTGCCATCCAGTAAGCACAGGATGGGACCCCGAAGAGCCATGTTCCATCCCCGGTGAAGGCAACAAGAAGGTCATCCCGGCCTTGAGACTGCAGAGCCATATGTGCACCTACTGCAGCCCCTGAGTACCAGCCAAGAGCGCCGCCACCGCTTCCAATCAGAGAAAGCGGCTTTTCGTGCCGCAGATGATCAGCTACATTGCCGAGATTTGTAGTAGACTCGTTTAGTCCAACGATAGAGATGCCAGAACACGCTTCTCGTAGACGTGACATCACGAAAGGTACCGTGACGCTCCCATCACTGGGAGGCACTTCGGCGGCCTGAAGCCTATTTTGTCTGGCCAAGAATCGTGCTTCAAGTCTGGATGTTCGACTCGCGATGGTTGCCTTTACTGAATCCGAAATAAGTGCCTTGTCGGTAATGAATGAAATTAACTGTGTCAGAGTCAGGCTAGATTCTGCACGCCATCTCTTTTCGCACGGCAAAGACCACAGAGTAGTTGAGTCTTTGAGTGGATCGCTGTCTAGATGGAATACTCGAGCTTCGTCCCTTGGACGCGACTGTGCTCCTATCCATGGTACATCGGCATCCACTACAAGCACCAAATCGGCCTCGGCCAGTGCAGGGAGCTGTCCCCCGCCGTTCCATTGATGGCCCTGGTGCAAGAAGCTGGTAGTTGGAAAATTATTATAGATGGGGGCATTTTCATGGACAGGAATTGCCAAAAGTTCAGCCAATGACTTCAGCGCGTCGAATCCTGCTGCGGAACGACCGCAATAGCTGGTGACAATCAGGGGGTTCTCAGCGTGGACCAAGGCATGAGCCAGATGTTCAATGCTGGCTGGAGACAGCCCAATTGGCTCTACAGCCATGTTTAATTCTGGGTTTTGAGAAGGTTTGGTGCCTGGGAGATGAGTATCAGACTCGAGCGTCTCGCGACTTGCAATGAGATAGGTCGGGCCCTTGGGCTCTGTCATGCAAAACTGCAGAGCCCGCAAGACGATTTGGACGGCATTGTGAGGAGACCTGATCTCATGTTCATATTTCATATATTGTCTCACAATGGCTCGCTGATCTGGCACATCTTGGATCCAGTGGATGTATCTAACGGGTAGGTTAGCCGATTGTCACCAAAACGCCTTCAATGAATTCCTCAAACTCACTCGTTACGGCTGCCTCTCAATTCCCCTTCCATGGTAACAGGAACTGTGCCCGCGAATATCATGACCGGGATCCTTCCTTTGCTGACGTTGTGGATGGCACCGGCGAGTCCCTGTGTACCACATTCCACATGAACCAGCACACCAGCCGGCTTTCCCGTTATTTGGGCAAAGCCAGAAGCAGCAGACAAGGCATTCATCTCATTGGGAGATGTGAAAATTTGGATGTTGTGTTTGTTGCTTGCAAAAGCAGCCAGGAAGGCGGGATGATCAGAGCCCAAGTTGACGAATAGATGTGTAATGCCTGCAGCCTCGAGGGCATACAGGATCGCAGCAGCGCCGCTCGTAAGTTCAGTCCCCATAGTTGGTAGGTGTTTTCAAGGTAATGGTAAGAATCGCGCCTAGGGGCAAAGACCAAGCTGCACAAGAACGTTGAGGATATATGGCGGATATCGGTTTACACCATGTATCTGAAGTCGCATCCAACATATCAATGACTGCCCGGTCTTTTACGTGCTGAGGTCACGCTTCATACTCCATGATTTACCCCGCAGAGTTCGTGGAGACGGAACCTCACATGCTGAGCCATCGGAAGCATGCATCCGCCACGACGGCTCATCAACACCGATGTGGGCCGAGGGGCCCTGGACTGGAATGTGTCTGAGTACAGGACCTGGGGAGATGAATATGCTAAGTAGGACCTCCTCGTCAGGCCTCGTCCAAGGGAAGAACTCGAACATCCAGCAGCAATAACAGCCATCATGACTTCGCGTTTACCATCTGACGACCAACTACTGTTCATTAATGGCGCTTACAAAGCGCCATCAAATGGGTCTACATTCCCGGTGGTCAATCCCATGACCGGAAAGCCCATATACTCATGCTCTGCAGCAACTGTTGAAGACTATTCAGAAGCTATCGAACGTGCCCATGAAGCCTTCCGCTCATGGTCACGCACGCCACCATCAGCTCGAAGACTAATTCTTCTTCGCGCTGCCGACATATTGGAGTCCTATCTCGACCAAGATGCGCCGGAAATCTTGTCCTCCGAGGTATCCGCCGTCAAGAGTTGGGTGCAGCTCAACATCAAGGCATCGGCTACTATTCTTCGTGACACTGCCGGGCTTGTAACCCACATCAAGGGTGAGATTATCCCAGCAGACCGGCCTGGAACCATGATTCTGGTTGAAAGATGCCCTGTTGGTGTTGTATTCGCTATTAGCCCTTGGAATGCACCAGTGAGTCCTCTTACATCCAGATATACGACCACAAGTTTTAATAATCTCGATACAGGTCAACTTAACGGCGCGTGCGATTGCTTGTCCTCTCATATGCGGCAACACGGTAGTCCTCAAACCCTCAGAATTCTCACCAAAGTCTCAACATCTCGTCGTACGCGCTCTCCAAGAGGCAGGCCTGCCAGCAGGGTGCCTGAATTTCCTGCCCACCTCCGCAGCAGATTCCCCGGCGGTCACGGAATTTGCTGTGAAGCATCCCAAAGTCTTACGTGTCAACTTCACCGGCAGCGACCGAGTTGGACGCATCATTGCTGGCTGGGCAGCCACCTGTCTCAAACAGTGCGTGCTGGAGCTTGGGGGTAAGGCCCCGGTAGTGGTTCTTGACGACGCAAACATTACGGATGCTGTCGAAGCGGTGGTATTCGGCGCCCTCTCCAATAGTGGACAGATCTGCATGTCGACGGAACGCGTCATTGTTGATTCTTCCATCGCAGCTGAGTTCAAAGCTGCTCTGTTGCAGCGAGTGAAAGCGATCAAGTATGGCAATCACGAAGAAGACGAGTCTGTCTCTCTCTCAGGTCTCTACACGGCCTCATCCTGCACACGCATCACTGGACTTATGAAAGACGCAATAAAAGAAGGCGCAGAGCTTCTCACCGGCGACCTTCAGTTGTCAGGGCCAAACAGCACCATCTTGGCCCCTCACGTGCTCTCGGGAGTTACCCCGAAAATGGCTGTGTTCCAGAAAGAGACTTTCGGTCCCATCATCTGTATCACCGAGGCAAGTTCAGATGATGAAGCTGTTGAGTTAGCCAACAACAGTGAATTCTCCCTATGTGCCAGCGTATTTTCAAAAGACGTCATGCGAGCCCTGGCCGTGGCTCGACAAGTTCGAGCGGGCAGTTGTCACATAAATGGACCAACAGTCTACATCGAGGCACCTCTGCCCAATGGTGGCACGGGAGGTAGTAGCGGATACGGTCGTTTTGGTGGAATGGCGGGTGTTGAAGAGTTTACCGAGCGCAAGATTGTGAGTTTAGCGCAGAGCGGGATGAAATACGCCATCTAGCCTAGTTTTATGTTCATCAATTTCTATCTAGAAGTAATTGTGGTTTCTTATTCCTCAGCGTAGACAGTGTCAAGTGTTCCAGATTGCGTTCTTGCCAATGTACTATTACTGATCAACTAATTGAGTTTCGGATTCTGAGTAGAGAGATCACTATATAAGTTAATCTTAAGATTGAAGGCCTGAACTAGGCCCCAAGCCTTAACAGTGAACACTATTCCGGGCTGTCATATCAATGTAGGAGCTCATTTGACATTTGATATCAAACTAGACAATTGGGAACCACTGGTTAAACCGGTTGGTTGGATCCCACTTCTTTTTCAGCTCTCTAAGTCGGGGGAGACTTTCACCATATATCTCCTCAAGATCTTCGTCGCCATGGGCGAAGTTGATATACCTATAGTGTTGTTAGGATCGAGTTACGGGTTACTGTAATAGAAATCGACAACTCACGTTCGTGGAGTATCGAAACCATCCGTATCCCTCCAAAGTTCTCGTACTTGGGCGCCAAATTTGTCCGCTGCGCCGTCTAGACTAGAATCATCATAAATTGGCTGAACGAAGGCGTGGAAGTTGATATCGCGGTGTGGGTACGATGCCCCTTCAGACCCAATCTCGCGGAGAACGTCCATTGAGTAGGTCTCAACAAGTATGCGGCTGTCAGTCTGGTTCGTGGCCTGAACGAAAGTGGCTAGTTGATCGGATACTCGCTGCCAAGTGGGATAATCCAAAGATTTCAGACCGACAAGCCAAGTGGGCTTCCGTCCACCGTCTTCGCAGAAGGCGTCCACGCCATCATTCATCCTGGCATAATCCATGACTCCGATCAGAATTGTCTGATCGGGCCCAATCTCAAAAAGCGGTTGGAATGCAGCTTCCGCAGCGTCGGCGTCGCCATCCAAATAAGTAAGACCAGCGAAAATGATTGAAGAGGGTCCCGGAGAAACGTAGCTGAGACCCCAATTAACGTTCATCTTCTTCGATAGTTTGAGATCGTTCATTGCGTTCAGGAACTCCTCCAGTTTGTCTCCAGAGAATACAAGCTGTGCCCTCCAGACCTTCACATTCTCACGAGGATGTACCTTCATCCTCAAGGATGTAACAATGCCAAAATTGGGACCTGCGCCTTTTATAGCCCAGAGTAAGTCCTTGTTCTTGTGTTCCGAGACTTCAATTAGCTCGCCCTTGGCTGTCACCAGATTTGCCGAAATGAGATTATCAACAGGCACTATGAGTCATGTAAGCAATCGAATGGTGCACAGAAAGCTGCTGTTAGAGAACATCAACTCACTGCCGAACTCGTTCATCCAGTAACTGAGACCTCCGCCGAGTGTCAACCCGCTAACCTAATTTATGTCAGTAGTTAGCAACAAAAAGCACATTGAAAGATAAAATATAACGATCCCCGAGCCTACACAAAGAACAAGCGGTGCGGAAATTGAGTGTATAGGAACTTACACCGACGCAGTTGCAGCCACCGTTCACTACGCGTCAATTAGATGGTCTGCCGTCCAACGAAATGCCATACTCGTTTACTCACAGACGATGACTCCGCTATTCGTAGCTGCCGCAACATACTCGCTGTTCAGAGCACCTCCCCCAACGAGCATCTCCGATTTATCCTCAGCCACAACTGTTGAGTTCAGACCCCGTAAATTAATGATGATATCTTTAGACCCCAGGTGAAATGTGGTAGCGCCGCCGTGACCACCGGCCTGAGCGAGAAAGTCGAGTTTATTCTCGTTACAGTACTTGACCTGGCCCTTTGTTCGTAAATGATGAACTCGTTGTATAGAAGCCAATACTCACAGTCGCTGCCACATCAAGTTCTTCAGCAACATGGACAATATATCCAGGTTTAGGGGCGGCATAATCGCTCCACCGTGGCGCAGAGGAAAGATCCGTGGTAATCCAGGCACCTGTCGAGAGTCGAGGAACCAAGTCTTTCATCGGGTTCGCAGCTTCGACGCGACTCGCAATAGCCGAGCAAAGAGGTAGGAGGCGCCAAAATGTCTTCATTTTGATACAAGAGTAAAGGTGTTTGAGAAGCGTAGTCTGATGAAAATATGAGTTCAAAGCCTGGATAACCGAGAGCATACTTATACTTGTTGATTTTGACACGATGTACGGCCATTCTCTTGAAAGTTCGGTGAACTTGATAGCATCTCAAATAGGTAAACGGGCTTGGCAATCCTACATGCTCGTAATCATCTCCCTTGACCTTTGTCTTACCAATCTTCGTAGTATCTAGGTCGATCGCTGCCAGGATTCATGGGGTGGGGAATCTCTTGCACTGAACTCCACCAACCTCGTTTACCGTATATGGTAATGCCAGTCAGCATGCCTGGTCCTTGGATAATTACTTGACAAGCTAACATTCAATTAAACACATTCATGGCTTTCGGGGCGGTTTGTTAGCGTATGAAAGATTAGGTATATATAGCTGAAAGAGTCCCCTCGATGATGGGTACAGATTCTCCCAGCTCATCCACCCCTAAACATCCGGATTCAAGAATCTTCAGTTAACAAAAGCCCACGATGAAGCAGTTCCTTGGTATACTTTACCTCTGCATGCCCCTGGTCTCCCAGGCTTGTGCCGCCTCCCATGTCACCCATGGGTCCATTGTTGCGCATACCGGAGAGCCGATAGGGGAGGAGATAGAATTTGGTAACAGTCAGTGACCGTTTGGAGAAGTTTACATGCGGAGTTCCTGACTGACAAAACTTAGCGACTTTTTACGTTACCGGCAAGCAGTCCAAGACGGCTGTTTTGTACCTGACAGATGTCTTTGGTATACAGTTGGCTGAGAACAAACTGTAAGTAAGAGCTGAATTATATATGTAGCAGAAAGGGGGCGCCAGAGTATTAATTCATTCACCATTACCAGGTTAGCGGATAGCTTCGGTCGTGCTGGTTATCTAACCATCGCCCCAGACATGTTTGGCGGGAAGCCTGCACCGGTTGATCTTATTGATCCCGGTTTCAATATGACGGGGTTCTTGTATCAGAATCGCCCAGAGGTTATTGACCCAATACTCAAATCAAGTGTGGACTTCATCCGAGAAAAGCTTTTCGTCGACAATATCGTTGCTACTGGATACTGCTTTGGCGGCCGTTATGCCTTCCGCTTGCTCTCCGAGGGTCACCACGTGCGAGCTGCCTTCGCTGCCCACCCAAGCCTTCTCGAGGATGAGGAAATTGCAAATATCACTGGTCCAGTTTCAGTTGCTGCTGCAGGTGAGTTGCACTGCATTATCCGAAAGGTTACGATGGACAGCGCGTTAACGTAGTAACAGAGACTGATGATGCAATGCCTGTTGAGCGCCGCCATGAAATTGAGGAGCAGCTCTTGAAAACTGGGAAGGCATACTCGCTTTCCCTTTACAGTGGCACTATGCATGGGTTCGGCGTTCGCGCCAACGTATCCGATCCTGAGCAGAAATTTGGAAAGGAGGCGGCTTTTTTCCAAGCTGTTAGGTGGTTTGACACATGGGCTTCAAACAAATAGATTCTGAAGATAACGGCATGTCAATCTATAGTATATTTATTTTGTTTCTAGGATAGGCAGAAGAGATTACACATAGGTGGTGCGGTGCGCTTGTAGACCACTCTAAATAATTGGTCCATATCGCTTACCAGCACTAAAGCTTTAACACATAGTTCAAAAGATCTATAAAAAAATCAATTCAGGTCGTAAAGATACATAAACTAAGATAATTGTACGGTCTCAAGTGTGAGTCTAGTTCTGAAGTATAATAGAAAAGTCAAAATAAAGAAATAAGCCAATAAAGGTAACCAAGACTAATTTAGTACTTGTCCCTATCCAAGAATACAATGGACAGTGATATTTGCTTAAATGCAATCTTCAAGGGAGCGGCTTGACACGCTATTCGATATTCTCTCTCGATTATCACTTACGGCAGCCCATCTCGATCGATCCACCTTCCAATCTTGAACCGAGTCTAACTCCTTGATCACTCCTCACCGTTGCGTAATGCAAAGCTTAAGCCCGATACTTCCGGATCTCACCAGTCTTGGCTCAAATGGGCGGAGTTTCGGGCACAACATCCCCTGCCGCCACGACTATGGACATGGATCTAGCCCCTCACTGAAACACTAATCCCCGGAGCTTCGGTATTATATACGCACCGATATCTCGTTCACCTATTTTGAGACCGCCCTTAGAATCTTTGCAATGCTGGTAACTCTAATTTGACGCTTACTACCGGCAATGACTGACGGCTCTAAATTCCAAGTGCTCTCGTTCAATGGGGCTGTTGCGGAACTAAACTCCGTGAAGAAGCGCAAGTTCCATCGAAAGGTCACATCGGGCTGCTTGGCTTGTAGGAAGAAAAAAGTCAAGGTTAGTACTTAGGTTTCCCAATGTAATATCTACAGCCTTATAGGGGCCAGCTACAAGAACTCTGCTAACTCAACGTGATAGTGTGACGAGTTTAAGCCTGCTTGCTTGAGATGCTTCAAAAACGGGAGAATTTGTGAATATGGAAGAGAAGAAGAGAGAAACAAGATTGTTGTGAAACGGACCCAACGACCCTCGCTGTCGTATCTAAGTGCCATTACCTTGATACCTTTCCCAGCATTAGACTCACCCGATGGCACTCCGACTGTACACCTCATTCAATATCTTTGGCAAAACTAGACAAACGTCACGAACGTCGACTGCCGTCCGGAAACCAAAGATCTGTTCAAGTCTGACCCGACTGTACGTGCCGTTATGCTGGCCCTGACAGCCACCCACATCCGTCAGCAGGTCCCAGCTCATCGTCCGCATCGTATTGCCGAATTGTTTCACAGGTCACTAGCCCTCGAAAAATATAGAGAGCAACTTCAAGCATTAAAGCATGTGCCGGATCAAAACGGCGTGAACTCGCTGTTCATCAGCGCCACGTTCCTCAATCTGTTGACGTTTGCACACCATGAATCTGAAGGGCTTCCTACCCAGAAGACCAAGGATCCTGAGTCTTCTTGGTTATTCAGTCCACGGGAGGACCGATTAAACTGGCTTGTACTGCAAACTGGTCTTCGTCCGCTCATGCTATCTATGAATGAGTACTTCACAGAGGGCGTCAAATTCGCTAGCATGGTCTTCACTGGCAAATACACAGATCGTTGGACATTCGCTCATCTTATTGAGAGCCTGGAGGGTGTCCCTGATCATTGGGTCGAGTTTTTCGGACTAGTATCCTCGAACAGAGGTTGCGAATGCAGCGGGTTAGGTGACGCATATCGTGCCCCAGCCACCATTCTCGCAACCGTGGGACATCTTGAGCTCAGCAGGTATAATTTATTCCGGAACTTGTTGTTTCTTGGAAAGTTGCAAGGAGATTTCCATTCCCTTGTCTATCAACGAGACGAACGAGCACTGTGGCTCTTTGGCTATTGGCTAGCTATTATGCTGAGGTATGGCCTTTGGTGGTGTGAAAGCCGCGCCAAGCAGGACCTCGAAGCTATATGGAAATGGCTACATATGCGACGACTCGTGCATAAGCAGGGTCGCGAGGGGGAGTTGTGGACGATCATGCTGGAGGAGCTCGAGGATATGAAGAAATTCTCCTTGTCTTAACGCCTCGTGCCACAGCCACGTGCCTAGCTGAGTGATTGTGGAGTTTCGGGATCTGTTGAAGGCCAGGTGCAATCTTGCTCGCATCCGTAGTCTCGGCTCTATTGATGGTTCTTTTAGCAAAGAGGATAGGTTGGATTTACTCTAGGCACTCCGGCTACAATTTAATAAAAAGCCAACCCTTTATTCAACAGTGCGAACTTCTGGCCACCTAGATGGATGGTGTTTTAGACGTCTACCTGTAGGGTAGGAGCTGTCCTGTGAGTGGTCTTTTTCCATTTTGAAAAAAGTCTCCTTTCCGGACTATAGCTTCTCAATAGCATCTTACTATAAAGTCGTGGATTAGTATGATATTGTGCTGTGAATATTGGAATTTCGTTCTTATGTGCAGTGATCTGTCAGCTTCGGCTTTTACGCTTGAATGGCAGCGTGCGTCGGTCGATGAAGACTGAAGTAAGTAAAAAGTGATAGGCCTCCTTTAGATGAATGGGACGCAGAAGTGACGTCAAAAGATCCCTGATCATACGACTTCCGGCAGGCCTTTTGCGCAAGAAAAAACAAAGTTCAGTTGTTTGTCTTGATGTCGAGGAAAGTAACGGCTTAGTATTTCGACATCTCGGTGATGATATCTAGACATGAAGAAATAGCATTCATGTCTCGCAAAGACGAAAGAAAAGCTGCTTGAGGGAGACAGATGAAAAATGATGGAGACATTCAGGGATTCATTGAGCTTCAGTGTTCTAAATCGACCAACTTGACGGATAAGTCGAGACAGGCAATAGAGCCTGTCGGCGAAGGAATGCGGATGTAAATGCAACCATTGACAGTAATATAGTAATATTTAGATGTGCCAAGTAATGAGTTATTACTGAAAAGCGAAAGTGAAAGCGAACACACGCTGGGATTATCCCAACTAGTGACTCTGTCACAGCATATTGACATGGATCTGAGATGCGGCCACTGCCCCTTTTGTCTTGGTGTATTTGAGGATCGTTTATCTTGTAACCTACAGGGCTGGGTTTAACCTTCCCCCCTTGCATTTGAGTGTAACATTAATTGTTGAAGGATGGTGTGATTGTTGCTGAACCGAGTGAGGCTGGGATTGGGCTAAGAAAAGGATCGCCGGTGTGACACTTGGGGACACACCTCCCTTCATCAATCGCCTTGCCCATTCTTGATTTCAACTCTCTCTCCCTCCTAGGTCTCTTCACCCAGGAAGGACGTTGCATCTAAACCTCCCGCACCTGTGCATATTTCCTTCACCACCGGCACCCAGCGCCAGGAATAATGCGTTCGACCGGCTTCCTTACTGCCCTTCTTGGGCTCTCTGGGTCAGCAATATCGGCCAATACATTTAACCGACCTCCATCTGGTGGCATCAAGGGCGATTTCCGGGACAACCCGACTTACAAAGAGGGTGAACGAGTCGAATTCCTATGGGATACTGACCTTGCATATGTCGATGTTGTGATCTGGCAAAGATTCCCTTTACCAACCACGGCTACCGACGGAGTCACGTATTTCAATGAGCCTATGCTTCGTATGTGAATCAATTGGAACCTAAAGCTTTTCCACGCGGGGGAAGGAGATTGAGGCGGAAACTGACAGCGAGGCAGAGAACTCTACTAGGATGAGCTATGAATGGACGGCCGTTTTTGGAGGTGCCACCCCTCCTACTGGCGAAAGCTCAGTGTTCTGGCTCGCAATGTACGACGCCTTATCCAATTCTACGAAAGTGACGGCCGAATCTCACTACTTTAACGTCTCACGAGCCACGGGAGCGACAACAACCACATCATCATCATTGTCGACGGTGGCCTCATCAACCAGTGCTGCTGCCAGCTCCGATGCCTCGAGTGCTTCCGCTACGAATGACGACGCTTCACAAAGCCAAAAGTCCGGATTGTCTACAGGTGCGGTCGCGGGAATAGCTGTAGGGTCGACTATAGCTGGCATCGCGATCATTGCCGCGTGTGCTTTCTTTCTCTGGAGGCATTTACAGGCTAAGAAGCTTGCCGCTGCTCCGGGAACTCCCATGGCAAAGGCTGAACCTCTTCCTGAGCTCGGAGAGTTTGGGGCAGGCAACTCGGATGCGCATTCGCAAGCACCACCGCATTATGTTCAACATCAGAACACCCCACAGTTGAATGAACTACCCTCGCCTGCACGATATGAGGCTCCGTAAAGGGGCAATTAGAATATGGGAAATTTTCAAGGGTTTCTGCAGGCGTCATGGGCGAGAGGTGATGGGGAATCCTTTGTTTTATTTTTATACCTCACTGCGGGTGTTATTAGGCCTTGGCGTCATCATATATGGGATGATTTTTGTAGGCCATTATCGGAGTACCAGCTTAGAAAAAGGATATTCACTGGATGAATCATGAGATCTGCGGGCTTTGATTCAAGGGAACAGATTCTAGCCAGACTAGACATCTGAGTTAAGTCCCCCCTGCCTCGGCAGTTTCCTCCCCAGACGTATGGTTGCATACGCCCTTGTTTATAATCAATACTGTGGAGTGCAAGGTGTTTCAAGAGCATGTCTGGAAAAAGCAGGAGCCAGCAGCGCCGCCAAACTACATATTATCCTACATGCCAAGACAGGAAGCCAAGGCCTCGCTCACGCAGTTTCTCTATTAGCTATAGCTCAGATCCCGATTCCAGCAATTTTAATGCGGCCATCGCCACGATTTAGTTTTATCGGAATCGTCCGAGTAGATGCGGAGGCTTAAGACGTGTTTTTATGTGTTCTCGCGGAAACCTTTTCGGCTTAGCTGGTTTCTTTCTCGTAGGATTGTTAAGGCGCCAAGGGGTGGTGTTGCGTGAAAGGTTTCATCAGTAATATTTCATTAATTTGTAACTTGCAGAAGGAATGGACTTTTGTTGTTGATGCAACTTTCGACACCAAAAGGGGTCGGACCAGATGCTGGCATCACTCACTGCGGCCCAGCCACACTTTACGCGTTATGTTCATGTCGTCGCCTAATCTTTGTAGATTGAAAGACCTCTACATCACCATTACCATGCCCATAGTTGGTATAAAGCTAAAGACGATCATTCAAAGTCCTTTAACTAAATCAAAACCTCATAAGACTCGTGGAGAAAACGTCACTCGTTAACTTCGGAATAGAACTTTTTTTTGGTAGGGAGGAAGCATGATTTTATACCACTTTTCTCCCTTAGCCTAAAATCCCATCAGCGTCCACGCCTTTGGAACCATGGCTTCCAACCGTGACAGCGCCCTCAGTCCCCTCTTCACTCTTGTTCTCCCCATCAAAGATGGTTCTAGGCGCGAGATATGGAAACATCCTAAATCTTTCTATCGGAACTGCTGAACGTGGAATGTCTATGGGTGTCGATAAGGGTCCCAAAAGCCGCCGGGCAGGTTCCTGTCTGAGCTTCCCGAGGTCGCGTCGAGACGTCTGCTGCAGGAAAGGTAAGCCGGACTCGGCCAGGGTGTGCACATTGATATGCACAAAGAGATAGCGGCACTGGATCCAGTCGATATTTTTGACGACATAGTAGGGCTCAGCAGTGACGAATTCGTCGGTCCGGTTGATGATTTCGCAGCATCCCACCGCTGCACCTACCTGGAGCACGGAATGTGGCCAGGTAAAATACTGTAAAGAGAGAGATTGGTCAGTAACTGTTAGAGAGAAACAGGTTTGTCAAAAACTCACCGGTAGTGGATCGACTAGATCTGGCGAAGTGGCCATGGTAGCGTTGAGACCAGAATATGAAGCGCTGGTGCTAAGGTTGTTGCTGAGGTATACACCGTTACCAAACGCCCGCCCATGTTCGATTTTGATATGGTCGAGGGTCGTTCGGATGATGCTGTGCCAGTTGCCAACGTGGCTGCCATGCCACGCAAAGAGGGTGGGAAACGGCCGCTCACGGCGCTCCAGCTGCTCCTTGAACGACGACTTCATTTCTTGCTGGAACGTGAGCTCCTTTTCCGGCGAGCCCTGAAGGAAGCGGAACTGCATCCAGTTTTCTGGCATTCCGATCAAGCGCGTTGAGTGGGATGTCTCGTCAGCCGATTGTCCTGGTCCAGGGTCGTCTTGTATGATCAGCGACTGGTTTGACACGATGACCCAATGGAGCAGTTTGTACGTCTGGTGGTCTAGCTTCTCCCATGAGGAAAGGCGTCGTCCTGGTTTCGCGAGAAGAAACTCGCGCATCTCGGAGACTGGAGGCATGCCGCAGGCCATAACGGTGAGTGATGAGTAACACCGGGGAGGCTCAAGGTCGTCTATCAAATGCTGATAACGAAGGACCAGTACGTTAGTATCCCTGTTTCTTCCACTTTCAGTATCATGCAGAGATCTGGTTGAAAAGGAAAGCGACTGATGGCTTTTAGGATTTTCTGGCATAGCACTCGAATTCTTCCAGAAAGTGCATATCTCAAAATTGAACCCCTCACGGTCAAGAGCGGTGATGCGGCAGAGACATCTTGATAGGGCTGTGATAAGTGTCAGCAACCTAGCGGCAAGGACAGCGTAGTGTGGAAAAGAATGCACTGACGGTAGGATAGAATGGTAGCAGAAGGGACAGATTCGGATGATGCGTCCATCAAAAAGACCCGTTCACCAACCTTCAGTTGGGTACCACCGGTTTTCATTTGAACTCTTTTGTCGACAAAGTACGCTTCCGCGTGGAGACAATCCTTATAGTCGCCCAGATCTTCAGGATACAGCGTGAGTGGTCCCAAACCCTTGGGGACCTCACGAATCCTCAAGGTGCTGACGGCTGAATAGAAAAAGCTGCTGAGAAGGTCCACTACGACCGGGGAATTGATGATATCATGCTCAATCCCGGGCCCCATACCCGAGGAGAAATACTGATCCATGCAGAGAGGCCGGGAGCAGACATACGGCTTCATGCCTTCAAATCCGTCCGTTACTCGCTGGTGGCAGCTGGCGCAATACTTGCCGCTCTGTATGAGGCGGCGAAGGGAGAATAGCATCATGGAGAGGGGGATACTGAAGGCCGCCTCGTCCTCTAGAGCGTGATCCTGACATAAAATGTGTGGAAGATTCGGCGTTTGCTGCTGCTTTTCGTTCTTCTCGACAGCATCAGCGATGTACTGAGCGTCAGACCCAGGATAGTTGGCATCCCGAACGTGGGCGCCTTCGGCACGGCGAAGTAGAAGTTCTTGTGCGCCGTCCCAGGAAAGACCATGTTCTCTTCTTGTGCGCAACAGGGCCGGGAACTCTTGGTTCAACAGAGTGGTGATGGAGTTGAAGAGGTGCAAGGGCGTGAACCTATCGCTCTCGACACCCCCCAGCACCTCATGCGTCTCACCTGTCTCGGTCTCATGGCGATATTTGCTGCCCGACAGAGCAGATCGCGCCGAGGAAAGGGATGGTTTGATTGAACCACATTTCCCGAGTCGTGCACGATAGACCGCCTGGTGGGATTGGAGGGTCAAGAATTCGGTGAGTGAAGGGTAGCCGGCGGGAAACTGGAGTAAGAGCATGACATGATCGGAGCTTTGTAGACCCCAGACGGAATGTATGTCATCAGTCAGGCCCAGGCGAGAGATGTTAATCGACATGGCGATTATCTCACCCAGTTGACCGGATCGATCGCCCAGGACGGCGACAGAAATCCCAGCGTCGATGGTTAATGCTAAATCATGCCGTTGCCTCTCAGTTTTGTCCGGCCAGAGGGGGATGATAATCTGCGGCTCCTCGCGAGTTGGCGGCAATCCTGCTGATAGCCCGAAGGCGGCGTCATCTTGGTCCTCGTAGTCCTCGTCATCATCTTCGTCCCACGTGTCGGACTGTGAGTCGTGGTCCACCACTGCACCTTCATCAAAGTGTTCTTGTGAGTCATTTGGATTCTCAATAAAAGTAGTGAGATCATGCGCGATGGTCGCTATCACCTTCTGCACGGGCTTGCCAGTGAGCTTGGGTGTCAAGCGGCTGAGAAATGAGACGACGCTGTCCCCAGCACAGTCAGAGGCAGTGAAGAGGATGAACGAGGACCCTTCTGGATACTCGTCGATGTCTGTCGCACGATATGTCAGATGATATACACTCTAGTGTGTATCCGCGAGAGGGCGAGATTGGGGACATTACTCTGATCCAAGACTTGGATCTCCAAAGGAGACGTGAGCTTCTGATGTGCGTAATTGAATGAAACACCTCCTTCAGACTCGCCAGGCCGAATTTCGGTGACCCCATCGTCGATGTCGGCGTCCTGGGCTGCCCTCAAGTCAGCTACGAATTGCTTGTACCCCATGGCGAGACGTCGAGATCGAGCGCCGAGATATCCTCTATCTGATGACTTCACCGCTCGCCCGCACGTTCAAGCCTGCGCAACTTGTCACGCGTAGATACCACCAAAAAGCCCAATGAAATACTAATGAAATGGGGGCGATACGAGCAACGAAAAGTGGTTGAACCGACAAGTTGGTGCTCAGCTGACGAAGGCGCTCGCAAGGCAATCACATTCCAGCACCTGAATGTGGAGTAAAGGTGGAGGATCCCTGTAGGCTGCCACAATGTCTGCCCAATCCAAACACTCGGTGATTGTGTTGGTTGATGCCCGTTATACCAACAGGCTATTGGGTATCTGGTGACACCGCAATTCACAGGGGGAATTGTGTCTCAGATCCCTAAAGTGGGAAGCAAGTGAATGGAGGATGCCTCAATACGTCATTCAAAAAGTCAAGGGGTTGGCTGAAGCATCAAGCGTTGACTAAAAGTGCAAGTCTCTGATAGGCCAAGATGTATCTTCACGCACGATTGCCGGTATCTTTAATTAAGGTGAGATGGAAGGCAAACATTTAACACATCCGGAAACACGCGAACAAAGTGCAAGTCTTTATTTTCGGCAGTCTCGCTATTCTAGTCAGTTCCGTTTCCCATCTTGCTTGGCCAGCCTAGCATTAGGATAGACATGGCAAGGTAGAAGCAAGAGTCGGGTCATCCAATTGTCAAAGTACTCCAATTTGAGGAGAGTTGTTATATTCAAAAATCTTACTATCAAGGCCCCTAGATGGTAAAATATATACTCAAATTACATGCACTTGACTCTTACGGCTCGCGAGCAACTTCGGCCGGATACTAGGACAACAAATATATGTCCGCCTTTTGATGCAAGTCATCCAGTTCTACAAGCCAGAAAAACTACCAACAACAGCCAGGATACGCCATGTATATCACATTGTAGGTGGGGTCTCAGCATAAGGCGTTTTAGTTATTGCCAACGCAACCCGATGCATAAAAGGCAGAAACAATCAGCGCTGCGCCCCTTAAGAGCAGCTATATAAACATTTTGACCAGAAATGAGCGACACTACCTCTTCATTTCTATTTTGATTCAATTGGACTCCGTACCTACAGTATTCCCATCGCATCTGAATTCAGCCAGCCTTGAACTGCAAGATGCAGGCCACCACCACGTTTCTTCTTGATGTCGGGTCCCATTCAATGGTCTACGGGTTCATGCTTACCCGCAGGTTCATGATTGCCGCGAAGAAGAATTGCCTTGTGCACAGCCTGCAGTGCCAGACATGCCGCGAGAATAGAGGCCAAATCTGTGCAAACCATCACGCTGTGCTAGATACCGGAACGGTTGTGCACGCCGATTGTTATTCTGAATCCAACCTCCTGCTGACCTCTGGGGAATTGGACGACGGCTCGAGCAAGGTCGGACTATGGAATCTAGAAGATGGGTGCGTGTGGCCAAGCTCTTTATGCCAGTCGCAAACCAGCTGACGTTGCTACCTAGAGCTCTGATGCGTGCCTTCACAGGGCCCACGACATCAGCAGGACTTGTTAGATTTCTCAATAGCGACTCTAAGTATGCTTCGACGTCTGCTGAATATGATATCATGTTATGGGATCGAAGCCAAGATGGACCCACTCACGTTCTCAGGGGCCACACTGACCACATTCGAACATTAGAACTCCGTGATGGTTTCCTATTCTCCGGAGCCGCTGACAATACTGTGAGAATATGGGATCTTGTATCGGGGGCGTGTGCTCAGGTTTTCAATCTTACAGACTATATCTCTATCCTTACTTTCAGCCCTGACGACGCTCTTCTTCGTGCTGGGTGTGGTGGCAGTGGGAATGTTTCTATCTGGGACTGGAGGGCTGGGTCAGTAACGCTCCAAGATGCACGACACTGTAACTTCAACCGCTAATTTTATACAGAACCCTGGTGGCAGAGCGCCAAACCCAGGCCAGACAGACCCAGCTGTACACAAACTTTGATGGTCGCATGATCACCTCCGGGCTCGATGGATGTGTTCGAATCTGGGAACAAGATGGCACCCTTCTCGAGACCTTCACGGCACATGATGCTCCCATGCGTGGGCTTGTCAAGGTAGGGCGATTCGTTGTTACGATTGGAACTAGGGATGGCCGGATCAAACTGTGGGATTGGGGCAGCAAGACCTATCTTACTGATCTCCAGGAACCCGTCGGTTTGATTGCCAATGTCGCGACGGGATATGGAAGGCTCGTTGTTTCATCGTGGAAGGGATCTCGCGAGCTTCATCAGATCCAAATCTGGAATTTAGACGAGATTGAGAGGTTTGCATCAGAATATCATTTGGACCATTAAGCAAGTTCATGTTATCTGTCCTCAGAAAGACAAACAATTACTCAACTTCCTTTTTTCACGCCATTTAAAGACTTGTAGTACACGAGCGAGATTGTTGTGGTCTTATTCCATCCCTTGATATTCAAGCACACCCTCCCGAGACTCCAACCATCCCAGCTTTCGTTTCACGAAAAACTCGTGATCGGGGACCATGGACTCTTTTTCTCCATTGATAATACCAATGGGTATGATAGCCATTTTCGATATATCAGGATGCGTAGGGTTCGTGGTCATTATAAACGAGCCGCAATTGCGACAAAATGAGCGCAGCACATATCTACCAGAATCAGGGGAGGTGTCTCTATACTCTTGCAGCATGCCCTCGGGGTCCGATACCGTAATATTCTGAACTCTTATTAGAAAAAATCTCTTACTCATGCTGCAGAGGGTTCTCCTACCTCCTTAGGCCAGAATGCGTTTGCTTGAAACACTACTCCTGACGCTTTTTTGCACGAGTCGCAGTGGCAGAGGACCTTGAGCGACGGCTCACCTGCCAAACTAATGGAGATGCTTCGGCAAAGGCAAGATGCTGTTCGATTGTCTACGGCAGACATTTTTTCGGGGCAATGTAGTTGTTTTTTTAGTATTGTAAGACAACATGTACGCCTCCAGCGGCTCTACTTATAAGGATCTTCAAATACCCCACGTTGAGCGTCAGTGGAGCTCACGCACTGGAGTTCCGGAGAATCAGGCGTGAGTTTCGGACGGTGAGACGTGAGTTTCGGAGATCAACATGCAGCCAGAACCAACAGACATCGTCAGTTCACCGCAATCATCACCAGGAAAACTAGCAGATAACAATAATGGTTTGAGATGAAACTCAAAAGATAATTCAAATTTGTCTTTGCCCGATTTAACCAAAATAAAAATAATATAAATAAAGAACAAAAGTCGATACATTGGAAGTACACAAAAAGCTGAACCCACGGAGTCATCTTTGTGCCAAATGACGGATAAAATTGACAGAAGTAGAAGTTTACTCCCACGAGATCTCGTCATCATAGTCACGGACCTCGAAGTCATAATCCTCTCCAAGATCACGCTTGCCACCGAGCTTCTTCTTAATCTGATTCTTCTTTCGAGACACCGCGAATGAAGCCTTCACACCTTTGTTGATTGCGCCATTGACAGCGGCCTTGACATGCTTCTTTATAGGACGGGGAAGCTTTGAGCCGACCTTCATGGCAGCTCGCCCAGCCTTGATGATTGGCTTGGGTAGTCTTCCTGTCGCACGCCTCTCGAAGAAAAGATCGTTCTCCAGATTGTTCATGATCTCGCGGGTGATCAGGTTGGAGAGCTCCTCAAGATCGCGCTTGCCACGGAACTTCTTCTTGACCTTATTCTTCATGCGAGACACCGCGAATGAAGTCTTCACAGCTTTGTTGATTGCGGCATCGGCGGCGATCTTGGCATGCTTCTTTACGGGACGGGGAAGCTTTGAGCCGAGCTTAATGGCAGCTCGCCCAGCCTTGAGAATGGGCTTAGGAAGTTTTCCTGTCGCACGCTTTTCGTAGAAGACCTCGTCTGGGTAGCTGTCGGAGATGTCTCGCAGAGCTAAGGAGTCGGATTCTTCGAGGGGGGAGGCACCCACGTTCCGAGCCATCAAAAGAACGGACAGGCCGGTGAACAGAACTTGAGTGATGGCAACCATTTTGAATATTTGAATGAAAAATGAATAATTCTAAACGTAAAGAAATGTATAGAAAGAAACAATGAAAGAGACGGATAAGAGAGAATGTATTTGATTGTATTATTGATATACAATCTTCTGACAGCGCTGGGACTTTATACACCTTTTTTCACTCCTCTTTCCGTACTGTAGATAGTTCTATAATTATCATACGCCAAAGTACATCCCATCCGGCCTTGTAGCTCCAGCGTAGGCACACAGGTTTCCTAAGTGAGAAATATTGGTTGCTGATTACTATGTACGGATTAAATTAATCTAATATGCTGTGTAGAAGCGGGGTGCTCCCATTCAGACATAAATTGCGGCTGGATGCAACGCCCCAATTGCGGTCGTACTCTTACTGCATATTTTAAACAGGGTTTGGCAATCGCCGAGGACTAGTACATGCAGCCCCAATCTGCCCGTTTTAGATCAGCCTGACGGTATTTGATGGTATTTCATGGATAGATATACTTATTTCTTGCGTGCGCTAGAAAATAGAGAGAAGAAAACCTGCCAAAAGCATATCTAGCATGCCAACCTCAGTATTCCCAGAGTGTTTAACCTTGGAGAAAAGCGTGGGGTGTAGGATGCGGCGTGTGCCGGATAGATTAAGGCTGAGGGGGATGCATACCCAAAGTTCCATATACCCTACCCTCTAACTGCACAAAGATGGCACAGAGCAAGGGCCATCATCATATCATGCCATTACTGCAGATAAGTTCGTCGGCTACGTGCAGCTATGGATGGAGTCTAGATCCCCTTACCTAAGGCGGACCTTCACAAGTCGTCTCGTTGATCTGACGCGAGTCTTCCTACCAGCCAACATTCTGCAAGCAAGAGGTCAAGCCGTTAATAAACACAGTTAGGACATAGGGAGGGCTTTTTCAGATGAGTGGTAAATTTGCCATATAGAAAGCATACATGATGAACAGCTGGTATAGCATCTGCTCCAATATCCACACCTCAGGCCAGGCCAGCTCACTAAAACTCACTGTATATCCTTCTCGAGTATTCCTACCTCGCTATGGCTTTTCGGAATTGGATACCGGATTGGGCGAGACACTTCCTTCAAGCTTCTCATGTTACATCGTAGGATTCCTTTGTTTAGAGTTTAGTCCCCAATGATGTCACGACAAGCAACTTTAACGAAAGAACATATATTTATTTATAAAAAGGTTATCAGGTCACGTCAGCTTCACCGAAAATAGTAATAACATGGATAGATGCTGAGTTTGACACCCATGAGACTTGAACATCATTTTCGCTTATTGTCACCCGATATGGCTGCGGTCGAGGTTCACAGCGAAAATATGTTGGTCAATTAATGTATACGAAATTAAATTACAAATACAATTATTAGCTAGCAATACTTGCAAGACTTAATACCCCCCGTAGCATAGTTTCCCTTAGATAAATAAAATAGCCAAATAAAGAAATACTATATTCATAATACGACGTCTCTACTTTTTAATAATAGGGAGTGATGAGTTTGGAATAGAAAGAACAACAACGATTCCATAATCCCCAGTCAAACTGATATATCTTTCCCTCTTCTTAGTGAAAACCCCACATCCTTCTGTCTCTTGGGATGTCCATCATTTGGTGTATTTATGTTGCGTCAACCGGCTTGCCCATCCGACTGTCTTATTTTTAGATCAGTTGGCTCAAGTACTTGGGTCTGGTAACCAAGATCGTCAAAATACTCTGTGAAAGATCTTTTTATATCCTCTTGAGCGGGCCTAGATTCTCGGAGTAACGTCGTTTATATCCAAATTCTAGATATGGAAATTGCTTTGGATCCCGAGGAACAGTGTTATTATTACTTGACATGAATTCAAAGCACAATGTTGAGCCTCTATAATACACTAATACCGTGGTGTGTCCACTCATCTCTAGGAATCCTTGATAAGCCAGAGGACAAGGCCGCCCGGATATCGTTAGCTCGTCGCAGCGATATTGTTGGCTAGGATGTTGATGGTACCAGTTGGTATATTTCCAAGAATGTCTGTAACACCAAGTTCCTGCAAGCGCTGACACATAGCGATAGGCCCCGGGTTACCTTCTAGTACCATGAGGTTGGCGGCCAGCCCGACAACATACGGCGATGCGAGTGAGGTCCCGCTGGATGATATCTGTCAAACCTCCTCATCAGCGACTTCTTCCCGAGATTCGTTTCTACAATTTCGATTTCATATCAAGGTCAAACTTACAGGAGCACCAAATCTGTCGATAGTGTCGACAGATTTCCCTGGCGCGTAGATATCCATCAACTCGCCAAAATTGGAAAAGTCGGCGCGGTTGTTGGAACTATCAGAGGCCCCAACGGTGCAAACGAGAGGTTCAGCTCCTGGAGATCGGTTGGAAGCATCTTCGTTGAAGTTTCCCGCGGCTACACCGACAAACAATCCCGCTTCGACTAGTGCACGTGCTGCATCGTTCATAGACTGCATTGGAGGTTGAGTACCGACAGACATGTTGACCAAGATGCCAGCAGGGCACTCTTCTTGTCTTGAAATGAAATCTTGGCCAATAAAATCCATCCCTGCAATAACGGTTGAACTGTCCCCAATCTCGCCGTTACCGCCAACGACCTTGACAGCAAATAGTTTGGCCTTCTTGGATGTCCCGTACGTCTTAGACGCAGCACAGGCTGCAACACTGGTGCCATGGCCAACAGTGTCATCGGAAACGCCATCTCCTGATAGTTCTTTGACAAAGGTGGCTCGGCCTTCGAATTCTGGATCGTTCACAGATATTCCCGTGTCAAGAATGTAGATGCATGTTCCTTCGCCGGCTGATTCGTCGTAGCTGTACGAAGTACTTCCTACTGTACTGTTTGAAATTCTCGATAGACCCCAGCCAGCATTTTCCTGTGTCGACACAGAGCTGATGTTGGCGGTTTGGACTTGTTGCACATATTCGACCTGTATGAATAGAGTGAGTCCATTTAGTGCGCTAACGCATTATATTATGAAGTAGAATCTCTCACGTCTGATTCCCATCGCTGAGCCTCTAATTCGTCATCGTTGAGGAACGCAGCGAATCCATTGAGAGTAGCATTGTACAAACTGGTGGCGTCATATTTGGTAGATATCTCCAATGAATCGGCCGTTGACTTGAGTATGACAATGTACTTATGCTCAACGAGCTGGGCACTGGTAACATCTCGATGAAGCACAAGATCCGCGGGCGTGGATCTTTTGATCTTTGCGGCAGCCAAGGCTAGCCCACTGAAGAAAATAAGAGGGAAAATACGCATCGTAAAACAGAGAGCAATGCCACTAGGAAACTCCTCGATTCCTGATTTGAGAGGTGCGTATACGAAAACGTACTTGCGTCGGCAGTTGCAGGCCATATATAGCCGGCAAAGGCGCTTCGGGAGTCGATCCCCCGCGACGTTCGAAGATAAATGAAAACGATGACAATTAAGTGGTTGGAATACGAGTTCTCCCTAAGCTTGCATTTCACCCTATCTACTTAGGAAGGTGGCTAGCCTGTGAGACTACGACATGGATTTAAGCCCCGGCGCTGATATACGGATTTACTACAATTGGGAGCTGAAGACATCTTGCTCAGCGGTGATACCTACATCAAATAAAGGCCGCTTGTCGGGCATAATTACGCGGAACCTTAAAATGGATAATATTTCCAGTTCATTTATTATTAAATAAGGTTCAATTTGCATGAGTTGCTACAGGGAATAAGAGTTCAACTCAAAGTAGAAATCACACAGATGCTTACTCAGAGATAAGGTTCTACTACACGTCAGTACTCTTTCGCCAGCTTTACTCCCTGATTATCCCCAGTTCCTTTCACTCCCTCATTCCCACCTTCCACAAAGGGAGGAAAAGTCAGCACATCAAGTGCAAGAAAGACAGATAATCTATGCTGGTTCTAAGCTTGCAGAACCATCCAAACAACAAACCAGCCCAGTTCATCTACCTCCAAGCCATCTAACTACCTATCTAACAAACCTCCTAGGATAATAGCAATATATCATCAGATGACCAGTCTCCGATAACCCACACTCAAGAGGCAGGGAATAAGCAAGGACCCAGCGGAGTAAGCTTATATGGTAGTAGATAAACATGAGTAGGGTTGTGCGGAGTAAACAAGCTACGCCATAGAATAGATTATTACTTGGCGTCAAATATACACCCCATCACATACACGATAATCTCGATAATCTCGAAAAGATGGAAACGGTACAGAGTGTTGACGAGAAAAATTATCTGGTCAAACAAGAATCCCCAGCGGAGCAGGTAAGTGAACTGCTAACATAGTAAGCCCTAAACCATTTCGGGAAGCCGAACCAAGGACCCCCTCCGTGCCATCAAAGGATTCCCTGAACTGCGGAGGCTTATGGAATTCGACAACTAAAGCACTTGGCTACATGCGGGCGCGCTAGAGGAACAGGCAGAAAGTGAAAGAAGCAACTCATGAAGAGCTTAAAGCGATTCAACGGTGAGTCCTCGAAAGGCATCCTCTTGTCTTATTTTCTCATTAAGCAGGGTTTTGTCTTATCCTCAGGATAGCCACTGCTCAGACCCCTGTGAAACATGCTCAAATACCTAGTGTGCTTATTCTACGTGTCCGCTGACTTGATTGGCCAAGTTTGTCACACACGGCGTCACGTCTGTGTTATAAAGGAGCCAGATGCTCTAGGTGAGGATGGTTTGGTTTTTCACTCTCTCGAAGAGATAGTGTATTCGTGACGCTCCGCGGGGTGACCGTCAACCTGGTTAATCATTATGAAGTTAAACATCCTCATGCAGCTCACGGCCTGGGCGGTCTCTACCACAGCGGCTTTAAATGGTGAGTACCTATCACTTCTTAATTGAGCATATTATGCGAGCCCAGTTTCCGACTACTAACTGAGCAGAAGAAACCGCACCAAAGAACTTTGCGGTTACTCTTTTTCACTCGTTCGACTCGATTGATGTGACTGGGCCCCTGAATCCTTTGTTCTACCTCGCCTTCAGCAAGCAACTCAACCTGAGCCTGATCGCGCCCACTTACGAGCCGGTTTGGGTTGCGCCTGCATTGGACTCCCTCAATGTCATGAACTCATCCATGTGGTTCTCTCTCAATCCCACACACACATATGACAATCCACCAAAAGACATCGACGTACTTCTCATCCCTGGGGGAGCAGGAGCAACCTTTGGAAATGTGACACGAATCATTGACTTCGTGCGTGAGACATACCCGAGTGTTAAATATCTCCTTTCAACGTGTACTGGAGCAGGAATTGCCGCAAGAGCTGGCGTTCTGGATGGAAAAAGAGCCACCACCAATAAGAAGGCCTGGTCAACCATCATTGCCATGGGTCCCAATGTGAACTGGGTGTCACCGGCTAGATGGGCTGTGGACGGAAATATTTGGACCTCTTCCGGTGTAAGCTCAATCTCCATAACACAGGATGCCCAGCGGTTCCCGTACTAATTGGTCCTAGGTAACTTCCAGTTTAGACATGATCTTCGCCTTCATTGAGGAAATGTACGGGAAGGACTTTGCAGATGAGATTCAGGGAACAATTGAACACAATCGTATCACTGACCCCTGCGATGACCCTTTCGCGGAGCTCCACGGGGTCCAGCCAACTGGCGATTGCAAGTTGTAATCAAGGTCGTATCAAACGCACCTCCCGGGACACCTCAGCTAGGCTAGCTAGAAGAATTATACCTTTTACTTCCAGCAGCCTCATATCAACTAGGCACATTTATCCGAAATTCCTCACGCATTACGGTATATGCCTCCCTACACCTCAAGACTTTCCTTTAGTGATTCTAGTCCGACACCTGGTGATATAAATAATATGGAATTCGACGGATGTATATAAAACAGAACGATTCAATAAAGCCGGTTCGTGATGTGAAGAGATAGCGCAGTAAGGTAGGTAGTCTAGGATATATCTTAGGGAATCCGCCAAGACCTTACCCAAAGCCATTCTCCATTTGCATCCAGATAACAAGGCTTCTCTTGCGGTTGAATTATGGTCGTGTGGGATGATGACTATTGAGCACCAGCACTGCGAGATGGCCAAATAATACCTACTATTTGCCCAATTCCTGGCTGACTGTAGCAAGTAAACCAACCTTTTCTATCCCCACCTCCAGGAAATTCTTGATTTCGTCATCCATCTGCGTCAAGAACCTCTCGTCCCATTGTGGTACCCAACCAAGAAGATTCTTATTCTCACCAATGACTTCATTACTGCAACTATACGTCAGACAACCAACATCAGAAAGGCAATGTTGAGGGGTAAAAGCGTACTCAGTGACGTAAAGTCTGGGTATCACGGCAGCAGGAAGGGCAAGTCCTTCTGCCGCAACATCGTAGCTCGGCCATTCCCGCAGCTCGCCATCCTTTACAAGGCCTCGAGCTTCAAGGACCTTGGCTATCCTATCCAAAACATCCCACCAGCTGAACCGATGGGCGATAGGAAAATAGTATCCTTGCTTGCCACTCGGCAGGTCGGCACCCTCCAGTATCTTCTCGATCAAACGCAAGTAGTACGCAGTCAGGTCGGATATGTGAGTCCCCATTGTCCGCTATCGCAGCAGGGTTAGCAAAAAAAGGAAAAGTATCAGAGCCGGGGTTTGAAATGAATATGCTCACAGCGTCTGTCGGAAATTTCTCAACCACTTTGCGCGAAATGGCGGCATTGATAGCCGCGGGGATCATCGCTGACATCTGATTCCACGGGCCGTCGCCACGGCCATCTGAGAATAATGGTTAGTATGTCCTGAAACACACATCATATCATAAGGGAATTTATGTACAAATGATAGGGGGTGGGATAATAAAACTGGTCACGCCAGCCTTTTCCGCCTCCTCAATCACAGCAACATCAGTCTATCAAGTTAGTAAATCATCCTCCAAGAGCCTTTGCTTTCATTGTTTTGGCAGCTTTACCTGTCGAACTGGGAATGAATCTGCTATCGCCTTCTCCTTCTCAAAGAGAGGATCGGTGTCCTTCACTAATCCATATGTCGAGCCGAACGCGGAGGACCAGGCCGAGGTCCCGGAAGTCTAGCCGGCCATCATCAGTACGCTCGTGTCAAATTTGCCATGGACCTAAAGCTTACGTGAATGAAGAAGACATCCTTCTTAGTCGCATTGTGTCTTTTCCCCAGAGCAGCAATGAGATTCTTCGCCTGTCCCGGTTCCAGGGCACTCGCAGTGTGAATAATAAAATCGACTGAATTAAATGAACTTAGATCCCGTGTTCATGTTCCAGGGGCAGAGTCCTTACTCTCATTGTTCAGGACGCCTTCGCTGACAGATACCTCATCTGTGAGATCGATCAAAGCCACCTTGACTCCTAGCTCTGATAATGTTTTTACATGTCTTTCAGAGCGGACGGCCACGAAAATCTGGCTCTTCTCAAAGCGCGGCTTATCGCTTGAAAGTAGTCCCGAGAGAACGGAGCCACCACTTTTATTTGATCAGCTTGCAGGAAACTTGTTTCTTTTGCGTTGGATAGACAAACATGTAGCCAGTTGCACCGGTAATAAGAATATTCAAACTCATTGTATTGCAAGGGTCACACAGAATTTCTCTTTGATTCTCTGTTGCTCTTCGTTGAACTGTTAGTTTCAAGGTCAAGGAAAGGTCAGTATTAACACATCACTCAGGAGTCGACACATCTTATAAACTCTCATTTCTCGGACTTTTAGACCACCCTCATTCGGTCCATTTATGGTCCGATCGCTCACTACATGATTGAAATGATCTTCTCCCAAGTCCGCAAAGAGCAGCTCAGGGTAAAGTTGATGGCGCTATTCGTTGGGCATTTGTAAGCTTGGATTGGTAATCATGATCATATGCCCCTGTTTTGATTCCACTTACGGGTGATTTTCCGCTATCTCAATCGCGTGCTTCTGCGAAACGCGCGTTGAAGCGGAATAAAACACGAATGCGCTTTTCTCCGCAGGAGATAGAGACTCGGTAATCGAAACATAAGGCCTCTATTGTGGTCCTTTTCCCGATGCACCTACTAGTGCCATGAAAATATACCACACCCTATGATTTTTATGAAATGCGTTGATAAGTTATTAGAATGGTCCCACAAACATCCCCCTGAGATTTGCAAATTGCACCTGAATAGAGGATATTCTTACTCGAGGATTGAGATTAATATTGTATTACATAAAGTGAAGGTAACTAGTTTGTTTATTTAAAACTACTAATATGAAGCCATTTCCAGAGACTATAGATTCGATAATAGTCCTGGCACGGGAAATAGAGCCAGTCCGATTCACCTCGTTGTAACTAGTAACGGTAGCCCCAGTAACAGGCTGGTAAGCTTCTCTTGGTATCTTTACGAATGAGAGAGTTAGAGCATAAGATTAAAAACAGCAATGGAAGATCCCAGAGCTAAAATCTCAACGCAATGGATCTTGGTAGCTTTACAGTTGTTGGTATCTGGGGTATGCGGTGTCTTAGGGAAAGGCACGCCACCAGTCCATGATGTAGATTCGAGATCATAGCTCTTCTTGCTATGTGCTCTAAAATAGCTTGATAGCTACGAGTCTATGGATTTAAGCTTATTGGATCCAATCGTCTGTGTAATTTATAAGCTTAGATTTCAGTCATTAATATGCCATGTGATAAAAAGCCTCATCCTCATCTTGATGTAAAGGCAATTTGGATCGTAAAAGAGGAGAAACGAAGTCTCTGTTTTTCCACCTACGAAATCAAGCGGTTCCTTATGGACCTACTGATGTAGAAACGTAAGCAAGCCCCGGCTCGGTAATCTGTGGTTATTTTTTTATTTTTTTTCATTCTAAGAAATTATTAAGGATCATAATTCAAGAAGAGTAGTTAGAAAGAGCAGCATAAGTTGGTTGATATGTGAGAGAACAGAGGGGGGCTACTCGACCTCCGATTGGTGGACCGGAATAAGGCAATCTGATGATCCGCTCATGCTCCGTAAGGATTCATCACCATAAATCTTTTGTCGATCATGAGCAGAAACAGCCGGATTTTGGGCCATGGGGTTATTATTTCCGCCAGTTCGGGTGCGGTTCCTGTAGGTAGTGTAACAAGTCCGTAACTAAGGTATGAGCTTCGCGTTGACGTTGCCGGAGTTATACTGGCCGGAGCCGGAGCAAGACTAAGTAGTAAGAATCTCACAATTTATCACGGATACTAGTGAAGAATAAATTCTTATAAGACCGACCTCATTCCCAATACCATCCTACAATCATCTCGAAATTACACAGCCGCAATCCCCACAACCACTTCCAATCTACCCCCACATTGTCACCAAGCCGAAGGCTCTCCATCTACAAGCCAAAATGAAGTTCAACCTCGCTACCACCCTCATAGGGCTTGTTCACATCAGCAACGTTGTAGCTGACAGTGAGTCCAAAATCTGATGCTCGAATTCGAAACTTTATCTTTACTAACAATAGAATTTCTAGCACCTTCCCTCGTTGATCCTCGCACCAGGTTCCCGGGTCACTACACACTCCCCAACCAGACCTTTCCAGGTCTTCAATCAAACTGGAATCCTCCCATCGACAGTGGAGAGCAGTCGTATGTCGGCACTGGGCGTCTCAAGGGGCGCAAGGCTTTGATCACTGGCGGCGACTCTGGTATCGGTCGAGCTGTCGCCATTGCTTATGCACGAGAGGGTGCCGACGTGACGATCAACTATCTTCCTGAAGAACAATCAGACGCAGATGAAGTTCAGCAATATGTTGAGGATGCCGGAGTCAAGTTTCACGGCATCCCAGGAAATCTGCGCAATGAGACATTCTGCACCGATCTTGTCCAACAGGCTCATGCAGCCATGGGCGGGCTTGATATTCTCGTTAGCAACGCTGGCTGGGCCAACAACCAACCAAACATTTCGGAACTTACTGGAGAGCAAATCAGACGCACGTTTGAGACCAACGTCTTTGCTTCACTCTTCCTGACACGTGCGGCCGTACCTCTTATGCCAGGAGGGTCCAGCATCATGTTTACTGCTTCCACCACCGGACGTCTCGCCGTGCCTTACCTCGTTGACTATTCCGCCACCAAGGCCGCTCTTGTTTCCATGGCACGAACTCTTGGCGTTCAGCTCACTCCCAGCGGTATCCGTGTTAACGCTGTTGCCCCTGGAATGACCTATACCAACTTTCTTACCAGTCAAGGACAGACTCAGGAGTCGGTTGAAGCGTTTGCTACCGCATTTTTACCTCTTGGACGCCTTGAGCAGCCCGTCGAAGTTGCTCCTCTATATGTTATGATTGCAGCGGGCGAAAACACTGCTTCGATCGGAAGCATCTACTCCTCCAATGGTGGAGATACCGGGTTCTAAGGCCCTCGATTGCGTTAAATCGAGGCTTAACCGCATCGCCAACATTGTATAGACTGAAGGATGGGCAGAATCCCGGTCGGGATAGAGAACTTCGATGGTGGGACTTATGACGCAGGATAAAGTCAGGATAGTAAAAGGAATGCTAAGTTGATATTATTTTTTCTTGTTAGAATGCGTTTTATAGACCATAAAATAAAGAGCTCGGTTTCAAGTCTTTTAGTGTTCCCGCCATATAGTGTGAGACACCACTCTACACCAACCAGGATGCGGCTTCTAGTACCATAGCATGTCTCTTTGTCTGTGCTTGTTACCTAAATATAAGACTAATTTGGCACAAGATATAGGAAATAAAATCGATTATTATTGCACAATATGTTTACCTGATCGAGAAAGATGTCCGTCCATCCGCGTAAAAAAAGCGACTATGTCCAACTCGTGTCCCTTGAAGCAAAATTCAGCGTCACGAAGTTGGAAAGCCGAGACGATAACAAAAGAACCAAGCCCTCTATCTCCTAGAGCGAGAAGTAGCTCTGCCTAGCAAGAAACCTTTGACACCGCCAACAGTCATTAAGAATGCTCCAAAGGCAACATATGCAGCCACCGACGTCTGGCTCTTCTGCCATAACGTTTTGGAAGGCCCCCGTAAAGCCTCAGGCAGAGTCATTGTACCCAAGCCCACATGTTGTTGTGATCCATGGACGTCGTTCTCCATGAAGCTTCCAGCGGGTGTTTTCTTCCCTCCTCGGAATCGAGGTATCGTAACCTTGAAAGCCAGCGCGGGTTCAAAAAAGCCCATCCACACTATATCTTTCTTATCGATCTCCAGTGCACGCGACACGTTTTCGGCAGAAAGCAAATTCGAGTACCTGACCGCGTGGAAATCTTCTTTCGTCTTGAAGATTACATCAAGGCTAATATCAAACGGACCGGCATTCTTAGATCGAAGAACGGCAGCAAGGTCCCAAAGAGTCTCTGGTGGCTCGCTCGGTGCAGCAGACTTGCTTGCGGCGACGTGAGCCGCTCCTTTCGCGACGGGAGCTGGGAGCGAATCTCGGAGGCGGGCGATTTCAGCTCTGAATATGTCATCTGATGGGGCCGGCTTTCCATTTCCAATAATGGATGTCGTATAACTTAACAACTTCCTTTCATTGAAAGCGTCCGGGGTAGGTCGCAGCCTCTCTTCGCCTGGTTCGAGGTCCATGAGATGGTATATGGAGAATTTGGCACACTTGCCAAGCTCAATCTCCATCTTTCCACCAATACCAAAGGCGAAATTGCCTGCAGTCGCCTTCATTCCTGGATAAGGGCCGTGCTATTCTCAATGTCAGCTAAATGGTGACACGACTTGACGAAATGAGAGGGCTCACAATCATGGCTACTCTAGCTTTGGCTGCCATGCTGGTTGCCAATTTTTGATTCTCAGCAATAGCCTCGGCAATAATGAAGAGCTCTCCGGGGCCTTTTGGCGTACTCTGGCCACGACCGTATACGTGAAACTCGAGGTCCCATTCTCCTGTAATATCGGGATGCTGCTCTTTGACGTACATCTTTATCCGTCCAAAGAGGTTATCAACGTTCTTAATCAAAATATCTGTGTCCTCTATTAGCGCTCGTCAAACCCGAAGAAAGCACAGAGTCGGCTCACGGTCTTTAACAGATCCCATAAACATGGAGCGATATCCAATAACACGAGCCGCCTCGAGTTTGAATTGATAGGGTGAGCCCTGTGATTGGCTTGACCGATATTCTGAGCCCCTCACACGAGTTGTACGATCATCTGGAAGCTGCTCGTACTTGGAATTCTCCAGGTGCAGAGCTCCTCCAGGCCCACGCAACACATCCGGCCTCGAATTCTCGTACAAGGCGTGGGCCGCAACAGACAAGGGTGTGCAGCGGGATCCGGGGAACGTGGGGCTGATATCAAAAGTGCCGTCTTGGTATACGACGGCAACTGCGCCAGGTGACTTGGGTGTAGAACACGCACCACCGCATTCCATGATCTTGCCCATGTGGACGAAGCCTCCATACCGTTGTTGGATTTCTGATTCTGTAAGCTCTGGGTATTGGCGCTTCAGCTGATAGCTAGCATACGCAGCATAGGGGGCCGGGTCGTAGGATCTTCCTCCGATAATGACAGTAAAATCAGGGTTGGCCTCCATTGCATCAATGAAGGGTTCTGGGCCCATCTGAGCTACAACTCGGGCAGACGACTCGATCTCCGATTCTGCAAGGGGAGGCACGCAGGTTCCGCAACCTACAATACGGCCCGCTTGAAGTCTCTCGCGGATGAGGTCCTTGTCGATCTCGGCATAGATTGAAATGGCCTTCATGAAATAGTCTCTGGGACAAGGTTAAAGAGGAGAATTACTGCTGGGGGTATGTGTGAAGACTGACGAGTTTGCTTCCTCGGCTGCAATGTTCTCGATGATTTCCCGCATTTTGTTAACATGGTCATTGGTCCCATCGCCTCCAGCAGAGCTGAATATCAGGGGAACCCGAAACCGATGAACCAGGCGAAGCAGCTTGATCAGGTCCTTAAGATAGGCTGAGATTGGGGCAGTCGTAGTACCCAGTGCCAACTTCTCAGGGCCACTGTCGGTTGAACCGGAGTCAAGAATGATGGCTGTTGGGACTCCATTTGGTACGAGGTGAGCAAGCTGGTACGCAGTCGTGGTTTCGTCGAAGCCGTAGCCCATGTTACCAATTGGCGTCACAATTTGGCAGATGGGGGGCGAGCCCATGGCTGAGTCTTTGGGATCGGCCGACATTCTGACGATAGAGTTACTAAGGGCCTCGTGCTTGCCCTCAACTCTCAGTGGTGGCACTCGGCAACTGATATATGCGGGCGATTCCCGGGATCAGGGGGAGTTGCAATCACGGGCCTCGATGGACTGGAAGGTCGTTACAAGTATACCGCGGTTGAGTCTTAGCGCTGCCAGCATCCACCCGAGGCCTGTCAATGAACCCCGATCTCAAGGCAGTGTTGTTGGCTTGGCTATCACAAGTGACGTGGGATTTAAGTAATCCTTGAAGATACACCCCCAAGCCTCAAACGCATGTCGTGGCATTAGCCAACGAACTGCCGAATAACGTATGCAGTCGGAGTTTTGGGGTAGTCTCCGAATGTCCGATTCTCCGTTTGTCAACTCCGTCGGACACGGAAAGTGGGCGATAAGCCGTTCGATCTCACATTTACAAGGATTCTTCAGCCTAGCTCGAGAGTTTAAATCCTCGGGAGCTGACGAATGTGACGTCCTGGGCATAGCTCCCGGATGCTCAGCCCTCCCCCACTGCCGATGGACTAGGACAAAGCGTACTGCGCGCACGTTTCGATCTATTTTGAGGCTTATTTCGCGCTGTAATTCAACCCTTTCGGGTCAGGATGAGTGTTTCTCCTCTGGGGTCGAGGCTCACGAGCATGACCCGCGCGGTAAGGATAGAATGTTTCGCTTTGACAGGTGAAGAGTACGGGTAAATTCATCCTCGATATATAAACCTCTGCTCTCCTCGGTAGGAATATGAATGAACTACCAGATCAGCGTCATTTCTTCATCCACTACTCAAAGCTCAACTTATTCATGCTCATCTCTTTTCCTTCGAAGGAAACCCTGATCTGTTTATACAAGCATCTCCGGGCAGCTACTCGTTGATAATATGCTGCATCATCAGAAGGGTAATCTGAGCCAAGACACGGGAATCATCGCAAACAATTACATTGAATTATCCGATTCCACGACATCCTATCAACCAGTCCAGGCCGATGATATGCATCCTCTCAACGATGCGGACCATGTGGAAGACGCAGACGATTCCCTTCCATTTGCCCAAGCTGCCCGCAAATACCCCAAAGTGGTCGCCTATTCTCTGGCCCTCATGCTAGTTGTTCTCGGATGGGGCTACGATCTTGTTCTAGTTGGTTCCATTCCAGCCGTTGATTCCTTCAAGAGAGACTATGGAGAAATGTACAAGAACGAGCTCATCATTCCAGCGATGTGGCTATCTCTGTGGACAGCTGCTTCACCTTTGGGAATGGCGATTGGGTCTCTCTTTGCGGGCTGGTTCCAAGATGTTGTTGGCCGCCGCATGAGTCTATTCACGGGAAGTGGCGTCACGGGTGTCGGCGCTGCCATCATCCTTTGTTCATACCTACCCCCGGATATTGAACTGAGAAGGGGCCTGTTCTTTGCAGGCAAGGTGATTCAGGGGCTCTCCGTCGGCCTCCTCAAAGTCACTGCCATGACCTACATGTCTGAAACTGCCCCTACCTGTCTACGGGGCTCCGCTCTAGCCCTTGTGCCCACGGGAAATCTGATGGGCCAGTTTCTGGGATCAATCGTCATCTATCTTTGCAACAACGTTGAAGGGAAGGAGGGATACATAGGTGCATTTGGGTCTCAGTTCATTTTGGTCATCGCCCCCTTTATAGTTGGAGCTCTCATGCCCGAGAGTCCAGCGTTCCTCGAGGAGAAGGGATTCAGTGAGAAAGCCTTCGAGGCAACGAAAAAGCTCTACGCGCCGCGGGCAAACCCGATGATTGAAATGCGGAAGATCCGCTCCAGCATTGCCGAAGAGAAGAAAATGTCCAGTAACGCGACGTATATGACTTGTTTCACCAAGGCACATCTCAGGCGGACGATGATCGTTATCCTGGCGAATTTTCTTCCGACCATGTTTGGCCTGGACCTTTTAGGCAAATCGAGCTATTTCTTGCAGTTGATCGGTATGCCGTCGAGTACGAGTCTGTTGATCCTCATCGCCGGCGTCGTGGTGGGCATCATCGCAAACGCCGCTGGCGTCTGGGTCATGTCCAGAGTTAATCGAAGGCCAGCGATCCTCATATCTCTCTGGGGCGCAACAGTCTTATGGGCCAGTATGGGTATTTCTGGATTTTGGAGAGGCCCGCTCGTTGCCAACGTGACCGCCGGACTACTGACCTTGATCATCATCGTCTGTGGTATTGGTGTTTGGCCAGGGAGTTACGCAGTCATGGGAGAGACAAGCTCTTTGAGGCTGCGGGCAAAGACGCAAGCTGTTGGTGGAGTAGCCCAGCAGGGAACTTCAGTGATGACGAGCTTCGTTCTGCCTTATGCATACAATCCCGACGCAGGAGATTTGGCAGGCAAAACAGGGTTTCTCCTTGCTGGCCTCTGTCTGCTGGCTGTGGTCTTGTGCTTTTACTACATTCCGGAGATGAAGGGAAGAAGTTCCCTAGAGATTGACCAGATGTTTGATCTCAATCTCAAGGCGAGAGAATTCAAACATTGGAAGAGCCCGGAACCTGAGGTGAGGGCGTTGGATTAGGGGTGAGTAAGTAATCGAAAGAGTCAAGTATAAGAAAATGGCAGTATGTTGAAAAGTTAGCTTTCCTCTACACAGATACTGACGCGACGACTCTCTTGATGGGGCTTTTTCTTTTTTCTTTTCCTTTTTTTCCTGTCTGTACTACCTATCAGCGTTGAGCATATCCCACCAATTCATGCGTTGTTTAGATTCGAACAAGTAATAAAAAATAGTTTATACCAGAGCAATTGACCACCTCTCCAGGCCAAATATAAGTGACTTGTGTTTATTTTTCATGAAATCACCTCATTCAATCACCGAAGAGAGTATACCCCCCTACATACTAATTGAAAACAGCCAATTATCATACTATAGGACTCAACATGTGGCCTGAATCTTCCCGGGAAATTGATCTACCAATCCCCAGAACGATGGATGTGAGAGTTCGAGTAGCTGGATTCACGCAGTAAAAACAATTATAAGATGCTAAATCCGATATCTCATCACCTAACCTAAGAGAAAGAGAATAAAGTTCAACAGCAATGGAAGCTGCCAGAGCCCGACAACTCAACACAATGAATACGAAAACCTTAAAAAAGAGCCTTTTGCTAGCCCAAGGCTGTGGTCGTACGGAAAGAAAAGTCTGCAAACCTTCATGCCGATGACTCACTTGCCGTCAGGACGAGCGGCTCGTCGAATAGCTATTAAAGCTACCTTCTTTAGGAGATAGCAATCATAGAAATGCTATTAAGATTTTAAAACACAGTGAGGGATCTCATCACAATAAATACATGTACTAAAGGCAAAAATAAGTTGAGCTCTGCTAGCCCAAGGCTACAGCCATGCAAAAGGAAATCTCTGTAGAACAATCAACTTCACTAGTATTGGCCATCCCTCCAAGCTAGCTCCCACAAAAGCATTTCAAAGAAAGATTCCCATCGGACTGCATATTTCATCAGCGAATTCAGCGTCTTTGGGTGGATTGGTGAGGGGAGAGTGGAGGCCGTTATGTCAGGTGACTTCAATATGTGATGTGTTCAATTGTCTGACTCACGAGCCAATTTGTACATCTTTCCTCACTGATCATTTCAATAGGCAGCAGTCAAGCATCCAGCTCGCCAATATGTCGCTAAAAAACCTACCATTCGAGCTGCTGGATCAAATATTCCATCCGCTGCTCCCCCGCCGCTGGCTAAGGGCCGAGGCACTTCACAGACATGCGCGTGCTCAATACCGCGCTCAATACCGCGCTCAATGGATCGAGTATCTCGAGCTGCGTCGAATATCTCGTAGGTTCTCATGGAGCTGACGATTCACTTCTCACCGTTGCTCACAATATCAGGATCATTGGACGCCTTTATCTCGCATAGAGCTTTTCAGGAGATAGAAATAGATCTTCTTGTACACAGATCTGACTACCTGAAAGAGCCGACTGTTAGGTGGCTTCTCACCACATTCGCTCAGAATGAAACAATAAACTTGCATGAAATTTTTCCTTTTTTACAAGATTGTTCAGCTTTTATGGCCTCACAGGGTGCCTGGAATTCGGGCAACTCAAACATGCAAGGAGAATACTTGCACGCAGCATGTGATGCATTAATGGCGCATCATGGTCATCGTTGGGTGCTTCGAGATCTCATTCGTTGTCCAGAGGAGGATCAATATTTACCCACAGCTTTAAGAATCGCTTATTCCTGTCTTCGGGATGAAGTCATGAACTTGAAAGGCACTGCATTCGGAGCAACACAGACATATGGCGCGTTGCAACTTGCCGCGTGCCACGGAAACATATTGGCTGCCCGGTGCCTCCTTGCCAAAGGCACGGATGTGAATAGCTACCACGAGCTCTTCGGATATCCGCTCTATCTTTCGGCATATTATGGGCATGGTGAGATTGTTCAGCTGCTGGTAGAGAATGGCGCTGACGTTCATGTCGCCGGTAACCTGGGATCGATTTTGGAAGCTGCAGCTGACCAGGGCCATCAAGATGTTGTCCGATATCTCCTTGGCACTGAATTGGGGAAAAGTCCTCACCATGTGAACAAATCATTCATGTCAGCATGCAAAGGTGGCCACCTTAGCATTGTCAAAGGATTGCTGTCGCACCCGTTCACCGATATCAACTTCTGCTTTCAATACCGACAAACTTGCAAATTTCCCCTCAGTGTCGCGATAGAACATCGCCAAAGAGAGATATCCAATTTCCTCTTGACACAAAAGGGTATATCACTGAGCACACACTTTAAAGGTCCATACGAACATTCGCTTTACAAAGCTGCAGAACTTGGGTGGGCGGATACGTTGCAAATTATTCTCGGGTTCAACTGTGTCGACCCAAATGCAAGGAGCCGCGACACGGGTGCGAGTCCGCTTCTAGTGGCTATTCAACAGGGGCATGAGCACATCGTGCGCATTCTTATTGACAGGGACGATGTTCAACCCTTTACTTTCCATGAGCAGGAGCCATTGTTCGGCGCTGGAAAGCATTGTCCCATACGGCGGGCCATTCTCGGTGACCATGGAGGCATCTTGAACCTCCTACTTGATCGCTACAATATCAGCCCGAATACCGCACTGAGACCTCACTGGTCAATATTACGGACAGCATGTGCCGCAGACCGGGAATCAACAGTCAGATCACTACTCCAGCGGGTGGACATAGACCCAAACTATAGGATGAATCATGAAACCGACGCAGCACCACTTTACACAGCCTGTGATCGAAATCACTCCTCTGTCATCCAAGCTCTACTAAACGACAGGCGTACAGACCCCAATCTTCCCTTTGACAAGACATCACCCTTGTGGCGGACCCTCCTTCATCAATGCGAGCAGTACACGCCACTGCTCAGATCGTTCCTGCGCCACCCAGAGCTCAGGTTGGATATCGAAATCCCAACATCTGACTCGGTCTATCACTACCACTATGAGTTCGGAGTTGTGGATATGGTCAAACAACGACCGGGAGCTGATCTTCTGCCAAGGCATGACGACGAGGTGGATCGTTGGTACGATGTGGTTGCTCGTGGCGACACCGAGGAGGTCAAGAAACTCGTCGAATCCGGGGAACTGGACCCCAACTGCGCCATTGGAGAGGATGGCGAGCCTGGTGCTCCATTACGCCGCGCGGTATTGTCTGCTGCTCGAGAGACTGTTGAGTTTCTGCTGTCTCTGCCACAAACTGACGTGAATGCTGGGTTGAGCGGCTCCGCATTGTCAATTGCCGCCAATGAAGACGACATCCAAATGATGGATCTACTGCTCAGCGACCCAAGAGTTGATCCGAACTACCAATCACCAAAGATGGAGGGATACAGAGTGGAGTATCCTGAAGCGATCGGGGAGGGGATAGGGTTCGTTGGGTACAAGTTACAGAAGGGACATACTGGGGATGAAACACCGCTTTTGATTGCTGCCAAGAGGGGGCATCTCTCGGCAGTGCAAAGGCTATTGGATGACAAGCGAGTCAAACCAGCGGTACGGGACCTGCAAGGGAGGACTCCGCTGTGGTGGGCGTGCCACTACCGTCACGCCACCGTTGTCCAAGCACTTCTCAACACTGCAGATCCGGGTGTCAACATACAAGACGTCTGGGGATGGGCACCTCTGGCTGTTGCCGTAAATACCAGCCGTATTGACAACGTGATCCTGCTGCTGGAGAAAAATGCCCAGGTATCACCCGAGATACCTTCCAGCTCATACGCAAGGCCGCTCCATCTTGCGATCCAGGGGGGGGACGAAGCCATAGCGCAGGAGCTATTGAAGGATCCCACAATCGATGTGAATCAAAGGTTGTATACAGATTCAGATATGGCGCGGCCCTGGAATCCTACACCGCAGGAGGCGGCTTGGAGCACAAGGTTTGCTGCCATTACGACGATGATTCGTGACTATGAGGACCAGCACATTATAATGGAACAGCGAGAGGATCAAATCACGGCCATTTGAATTTATAAAAATAGAAGTTTAGCTGATAGAAAGTTGCCGCGCAAGATGAAATCGAGCTCGCATTTAGCTATTCTCTTTGCCACAGCCATGGCATTTTCTTCCTTGTTTGAGGATAGACTAGTTGACAAAATCAAGGAGGAATATTTCAGCAGTTGACAAAAAATGAGAACAAAATGTGATATAAGATCGCTATTGTGAAATGACCGAACATGCTATAATACCAAACACACTAAGAGGAAAACAATTTCAACTTCTATCAGTGAGCGGCGAAATTATACCACAGCCGCGATCGTGTTATCTCGGAACCGATCAGCCTCCCGCTTCAGCATACAGATGCAGCTCGCCACGACAAACGCCTCGACATCCTTGGCGGCGGCCTTCTTGTCGTCCGTCCACAAGCTCAGATCCATCATCAGCCTACCGCCATTGCCGCCCATGTATCGGGTTGTACCGGGGGTGCGGAACTCGTCGCTACGCACCAGCTGAGCGACACGAACGCCCCTCTTCCCGACCTTGGCACCGGCCGCCGATGCGACGGAGTCAGTCCTCTCGAGGATTAGGAGCGAGGATGCGTCGTGGTCCTCTTTGCGCTCGCCACGGCTGCCGTACCGCCACTCGAAGGAGCCAAAAGAGGTATCGAACTTCTGGGCGCGGGAGAGCATGGAGCGACTCTTGACGTCAATCAGCTCGCACTCGACCTTGTCCGAGTTGATCGCATCCTCGACAGACACAGCAGTATTGGCGGGGAAAATCCGCATTCTAGGGTGTCTGCCCGGTCCCCATCGGTAGATGGTTGAAATTAAGGGGGTCTGATTTCGGTCTGAAGCGCTAACGAGGGCGCAAGAGTTTGAGCTTCGCTTGAGTCGGATAGACGTGTACTCTGGGTGTCCAGTCTCTACACGGTCGACCGAAATCGTCTCCATTTTAGATCCGATAAGGGCCGAGTTGTAGTCAAAGCCAACAGCTTGGATCTGGAGCTGGCCTGTGGTGGCAAAGCTATATGGTGACGAGGAGCCGCCAACAGCATCGTTGTAGGCAGGCGGGATGTCAGATTCTCTTGATGAAGTGGACATCCGGCCCGTATCCTGGTCAATCGTGAGGCTGGAAGACGGGTCTCCTTTTTTGTCGCTTGATGGGGTGGTGAAGAACGACATGGTTGGAGTGGTAACTTGAATGTGCCAGATGAGGTCTTGGTGTCCTGGTTCAGTGTATGTGTTGATGTTCGGCAGAAAGTGCTTCTTCTGGGTCTTGTGAGATATGAAATATATCCTGAATACACTTATGCGACAGGACAGTCTTTATATACCGCGAGGGGCAGGAGGAAGCTGGTGGGATGAGGATCACAACTCTCCTACGTCACACTGGGCTATGCAAGCGTTGGAGCACTGCGCTGATCGTTCAGCCCAGTGAATTACAGCGGGTTCGGTACATTTCGGCAACAGCGAGATCTGGCACCACGGGCGCTCATTGGTCGGCCCGTTGCGAGCAGCCCAATCACAGGCCTCGCTTGCCACACCAGCCCTAAGACGGAGCCTGTGGCCGGGCGCTGGGTCCAGATCCTAGTGGTATTGGTTAGTGGGGTAATGTTTTGGCTGACGCGTTTGATGATTGGTTGATAGATCCATCACAGCCAATCACATCGAGGGCACAAGCACAGATGGATCAGAGTGGCTGGTGCCCGCTGGTCTCCACACTGGCGTGGTGGCGCAGCCCCATAAAACACCAATGATTTCTGATTGCCCAAAGAGGAATCATTCTCCAGAAGCCTCGTCGGGGATGAGAGATGGAGAATGAATAGATGCATAGGTGAACAACCTGTAGGGATGGTAAATCTTTGACAGGAGGTTTCTATCTCTCTGTGGCCGCCGACCATGGCAGCAGAGTGAAATGATAGGAAGTGCTTCAGTATCCAGTGTTCAGTTTGAAATTCGTATACATGGCCTGGATGTTTTTTCTGGAAAGGCGGACAGAGTGATGCTACTTGATGCAAGCAGTGTTCATGTGAAAATAGGCCAACTATTGCCTTTATTATCATGTATTTTATTCATCAGATGTCATGCTGGTGACAGAGAAATGGAGAGATGAATCATGCGAGCAAAGCCTGATGCGTGTAGGGTAGGCGTGTTGGAGGCTGATTAGTCAACAATTTGGGTGAGAAAGAAAGGGGCGCCCATCTGGGCAATTATCTCCTAGATTACAATTGACTTGAATGAAGTAATTGACTACATTCATATAGACCCAGGGAACACAGGAATTTTATGAGTTTTTTTGGACGAGGTCACGTCTTCCGCTCGCTGAACAATCAGGGACAAATTAGGCGTTTAGCCAGGTACCTCTGCCAAGTGGGCGACAGGAGAAATGAGACATCCAATCAATAGAAGAGTGGTGATAAATAGGCTACTCTCTAATGAAAAGAGAAATTTAGCAGTATAGAATAAAAAAGTAATAATAAATGCCGTGTCATTCCTTAGGTATTTATTATTAGCCCTTAATCGTCTAATAAGAACGGTCGCAGACTTGAAAATAAGCAGCCTGATGTTTGAGTGTCTCAATTTCAATGTCACCCACTTGCCCCGGTCCTGCCCCAGCTTTGCACTGAATGTTATTGGACTGAAAAATTGGGCACTTCCCCGACAACAAAATCCTCCCCATTGGCCTCCGCATTTCCCCAACCCAACCCTTGATTTCACCTCCCTCCTTACCTCCAACCACGCGCGCACACATAAGGGCTCTTCTGCTTGCCATGGTGTCGCTCAGCTGGCAATCCGAAAATGCCTGCTGCGGAGTCCCCTGCCAGAGTCCCTCCAGCCTGCCAGCGATGCAAACTACGCAAGGTTCGCTGTGACAGGGCTGCGCCCAAATGCGGTGGCTGTTCCAAGGCCGCCAAGACGTGCATCATCGTCGATCCCGTCACCTCGATCCAGTACTCAAGAGATGAGATCAGTCAGCTGGAGGAGAGGGAGAAGGAGTTGCGCCAGAGAGCCGGTGGTGCCCCTCCAGTGCAGGCCGCAGCTGGTGATCGCGCTGTGGTCGATGGCCCTACGCCCTCGACCGCATCGCCGTCGGATTCGAGCGCCTTTGTCGGCGACGCAAGCGGCCACAATCTTCTGCGATTCATTCTGTCAGACAGCAGATGGCGCTCTTGCGAACCCCAGCTTCTCAGGCAGCTGGCGGAACGGCCCCAAGTGCCGGAGCTGGCCGTGAAACCCAACCAGCAGCCCTTGGTAGACGAGGCCTTGGGTCTCCTGGATACATAGTGCGTCCCCCGACCGCCCAGAGTGTCACTGGCCTGTACTAAACCGCGAACAAACAGCTTTGACAGGTTTCACAGAAACCACACCTTTCTGATGCGGAGAGATGTCATGGAAACCTTCAACAGAGTCTACCATCCCGAAGTGAACCGATCTGCTTCATCGCAGGACTATTTCCGCCTCTTTATGATATTTGCTCTTAGTGCTGTCCCTAGATTCCGTACTGGCGCATGCGAGGACCACCCGTTCGGTTATTTCCTGGCTGCACAGGGCTATCTTGGGGGCGTTCCCTTGATCGGGAGCCTCGATGCCATTCAAAACTTGTTGCTCATCGCCAGGTTCGGAATGTATCACCACATTGGTACGAGTCCCTTCCGTTGTTACTTTTCGAAACCTAACAAATGCCCAATAGGTACCTCTATTTGGGATCTCTCCAGGTTCTGCATGCGCCAATGTATCGAACACAACCTCCATTTACCTCCCCAGTGGCCGATGAGCCCACTAGATGAGCAGTATCGGAGCCGTATATTTTGGGACTGCTATATCCTCGACCGCTATAGTTCGAGTGTTCTTGGCCGCCCTTTTGCCATCTCTGATCGAGACATAGCAATCGACCTGCCTGTCAACGCCTCTGATGCCGCCATTGAGGAGGCTGTTGATAAAACGCGCTTGTCTGACCTTGCCGCCCCTCCCCCTACTGCACCGACTGAACTCTCCGTGTTCATCTGTGTCATTCAGCTACGCCGGATTACGTCGAGGATCTACTCTGACTTCTATAATGGAAGAGGCGTTGGCAGTGCCAGTGGCGATACCACGCCCTCTCAAAACCTCTCGTCGGGCGACGTCTACGTTCGGCTCTATAAATTCCTCAACGAGCTGGAAACCTGGAGAAGCCAGGCTCCCGTCTTCTCTCACCCCACTTCCCTCTACCAGAGGCCAGAATGGTATGATTTTCTGCTCGCAAAGGATAAACTCCTGCTGGTGAGGTCGGCCATGTATATCGCGCCCAAAAGGAACGGACAGCCACCACTCGACCTGCTCACAATGTCCCTTGACTGCGCGACTGCGACCATTGAGCTTTACGACAAAATGGCCCAGAACAACTGGATATCATGGACGCGAACGTACTTCCAAATTATATTTACTGCGGGCCTCTCTGTCTTCTATTGGATTTCCATGCGTGCTCAGAGACAGGACGGCCACTCAGGGTCGTCCATGGCCAGCTTGGAGTCCACATTGCGCCTCTGTTGCAAGACTCTGCAGGATTTCAGAAACCAGATGCCCGATGCTGGGCGTTTCTCCATCGTCTTCGAGATGCTTACCAACAATTTTCTACGCCACTTCTCCTCGGGTACCGGGCAGCAGCTCGAGTTACCACCCGCCCCGATATTTGGCCGTACCGAGCCTCAAACTACCGTGCCGGAACTTCAGACCTCGGATATCTCTAGCCACGACTCGACTTTTCAAATGAACGCGGAGCATGCTTCCAATTTAGAAATTCTGGACATGCTGTCGGCCTCGGCGCCAGACATGGACCAGCAACACGGCCTGGATCAGTTACAAGGGGAGCATCAGGTGTGGCCGGAACTCACCGACGAATTCATGGAGCTTCTGGAGAATGGACTGGGAGAGTACGCCTGGGGGGCTACGGATACCAACGCTTTTCCTTGGACTGACTCGCAGTTTAGCTTTGAAGGATGACGCCTCGTTTCATCTAGCACTGAAGCAAGCAAGCTAACTATTTACACAAAATAACAATATTCTTCGTTTCGGTCCATCTTCATCCCTTCAAGCACCTTGTATAAAATTGTACAGCTTCTCAACCGCCGCGATGGCCGTCTCCATCTGCGTCTGTTCCGTCGCAGCGCCGATGTGAGGCGTGCTGACCACATTCTGCTGCCACAGGGCGCCGTACTTGGCCTTGCTCGGCGGCTCCTGCTCGTGGCAGTCCAATCCCGCTCCCCATATCAGGTTGTCCTGCAGGCCTCGCGCGAGATCCTCCTCATGCACGATGCCCCCGCGGGCGGCGTTGATGAGGATCGCGTGCGGCTTCATCATCGCCAGCTGGTCGTAGGAGATGAGCGCCTTTGTGCTCGGGGTGAGCGGCACGTGGATGCTCAGCACGTCGCACTCCCTCAGGACCTCCTCCACCGTCGCCGCGCGCTTGTGCGGGATGTCAGCCCACGCCGTCTCCGGCACGAACGGGTCATACGCGATCAGCTCCGCGTCAAAGGCGCCGCGGAAGATGCGGGCGACGGACTCGCTGATGTTGCCCATGCCCAGCAGGCCGAGCGTCTTCTTGTGCAGGATCAGGCCGGAGCACACCTCCTTCGGCACCAGCTTGCCCTGGACCTGCCGCTCGTGGATCTTGGGGATCTCGCGCGCGACGGACATGGTCAGGCCGAGGACGAGCTCGGCGACGGCGCGGGAGTTGACGCCGGGAGTGTTGAAGATCTTGATGCCACTCGCGGCGCACGCGGCGGCGTCGATCTTGTCGATTCCGACGCCCTGCTTGCCGATGGCCTTGAGGTTTGGGCAGGCGGCCACGTCCTCGGCGGTGAGGTAGGAGGAGCGGATGAGCAGATACTGGGCGTTCTGCCGCCAGTGGACGTGGTCTTTGTCGCCGGGCTGGATTGTCCGGAAGCGCTGCTGGCAGTACTTGATGGCCTCTGGGTGGAACTTGTCCAAGAGGTAGACGGTAGGGCGGCGATCGTCGACGGGGCTGGCCTCCCGGCTGCTATCTAGAAGGGTTCCTGGCGCCATGGTGTGTGTATTCAAGCTGTATACGGGGGAATGGTATTCTTGTGGGGTTGGTAGAACTTGGCAATTCGAAGCTGTATATAAATTCTCATGCATTTGATTAATGGAGAGAAGGAAAGAAGATGTTCAGAATGACATCAGCCATCCCTCGTAATATGTCCCCGGGAGTATCCCGCTGAGTCACATACTGCTCTGAAATCTCCGATGAGAAGTGGACAAGTAGTATGTTCCATTGGCTATCACCTCGGGCGAATGCCGCTATCCCGCTCCTGCCTGGATATGCAAGCAAGTCTCGCATTGATATCCATCGGTTTCGAGGCCTGCGGGAGAGGCTGTGAGGGAGTGGTGGGGTGGCATCGTGCTCCATCGGAGGTCTCCCGAGCGCGACCTCCTGGCCGAGGTTGTCCAACTTGAGGCGTATCGGACGTTGGCCGACAGTCAGAAGACGCATGCCATACTACTTTATCATTTGCAATAATCTAGCATGCGGGGTTGCAGTCAAAGGAGCAGAGTACTGATGGTGATGATCATTCCCTGAACTTGCGCATGTTGATGAATCTGTCCAGCAGCTTAGGAGGAATGCCGACAGGCTCCTCATGAACAATTTGTGACGAACATTGAGATCATTGTAGTCGAATTAGTTTCATCATCATGTGTATGATTCCATCTTGATAGATGTGGAATGGTTACTACTACGAAGAAATTAGCATCATTAAGATAACAGCGATGATAATCACGATATCTGTCTGGATATGGGCGTTTTGCATATGCCTTCTATTAACATCAAACACAAGAACTCAAGTAGTAGTCTAATTATTGTATTCCCATCCTAAGCCTTTCCATTCCCGTTTACAGCCGCCACAACTCTCGTGTTGAGAGCAGCCATTTCTCCCCCGCGCTTGGAAGCACTGCCAAACAGCAGAGGGCCGTCGGTAGCAGCCATAACCCACCGGGCACCCATGCCACAGAACTTCTCCACGAGGTCGAGGCGAGAGTGAAGGCCTCCAATACCAACCCACTTGCCCACCTTGTTGCAGGCGTCAATGGTGCGCTGGTACGCCTCAGTGACCCGCGGGTTGTCGTAGTCGCCGGGGATCCCCATCTCAGCACAGAGATCATTGGTGCCGATCAGGAGCGAATCCACGCCCTCAATAGCAGCAATTTCATCCACGAGCTCCAGAGCTTCGAGAGTCTCAACCATGGGGATGACCAGGGTACTCGCATTGACCACGGGGTTCGAGAGCTTTGCGGGGTGCGAGCGGAACTGGAAATGGGGCAGGCCGTTTGTGGAGGAGCGGACGCCAACAGGCTGGAACTTGGCGGCCTGGACAACGTCCTTGGCGTCCTGGACGCTTCGGATATGGGGCACAATGACGCCCAGGGCGCCGCCGTCTAGGATCCTCGAGACGAAGAAGGGATCCTTGCTGGGGGATCGTACGATGGGCGCGATGCCGGCGTACAGAGCCGCAATGCAGATTTGGCCAGCGGTGTCAAGGTCAAAGGAGGAGTGCTCCATATCGATGAGGAGGCCATCGAAGCCGGCCGACTTGGCAATGCCGGCAATCTCAACTGACCGCACGAGCTTGACGCTCAGAGTGTAGGCTACTTCATTACGGACAAGCTTGTCCTTGATGGTGTTGGTAAGAGTCAGAGCCATTGTGAATGATCGATAAGGGAAAGAGATATGAACGGTTGACAGCAGACTTGGAGATATGATAGGATTGATGTAAGTGAGTGGTGATCCGTTAAAGGCAAGGCTAGCCCATCACTCCGAGATTATCACGATGCATGCGAACCCTAGCTTTTAAATGTCATTCGACTTTAGATACATAGCTTGTGGGTTCTTGATTTGCCGATACTCGGCGGCTTCTTTGCCTGCTAACGAGAGTCAATCGTTTGCTCATCCTCGCTTGTGGTGATGGAGTCGGATCCGGCAACAGGCCGGTGGAGCTTCGGTGGACCTCCGGCGGACCTCCGACGAACTCTGACCACATTCCCCAGCTCCCCCTCATTCAAGGTTCCAGCCACGCAGGCAGAGATTTCCGAAGGGAGGAGCAGCGTCCCAGTCACCGGAGCTTGGCCGAGCTCGAACCTCCCAGTCGCATCGTTGCACATATTGATCGTCCCACGTCGGTTGGCAGTCCACATCAGAGCGTCAACGCCACAGGCTCCGCTTCCTCTTGGCTGGCTCTTGGGTGTATCAATCGCTCGTTATGTAAGCCCAAGTTCGAGAGCATCATCTTGTTTACCCTGTAGTTGTTGCAACGTCAAAAGGTATTCGATAATGCAAGAGTTGATTCCCCAGGCTTGTGAACGCTGCAGAGTGAGGAAGCAGAAGGTGAGATCTCTACACGAGTTGGCAGCTTCTTTCCGTTTTTTCATTCTGATATGGATGGGCTCAGTGCGATCGAGTTAAGCCCAAGTGTGGGCAGTGCCGGCAGGCCTCAACCCCGTGCATCGAGCGACGGCTGGGAAACTTGCTGGACCCGGACAACCCAGAGGCTCACCATAGCTATATTGAATCTATGAAACGTCGAATCTCAACCCTGGAAACGAGACTGAACAGTGCTGCCTCGGTACCACTCACTTCTTCTACAAGTGGGCAGGGTGGCGATGGCATGGAGATCCAGTCCCTGGCAGCAAATGCCCATCACGACACCCTGCAGACTGAGATAGGATTTCTATCTCTGACAGCCATGGCTGGCTTCACAGGGGACCCGATCCTACATACCTCAAATATCTCTTTCAACAAACTTGTCCAAGCTTCAACCAGTGTTTCGGGAAGCAATATCCTCCAGTCCCAAGGCCAAAATGAGGCCGTTGTGGGTCAGTTGGGTGACTTCCATCGTACTTTGTTGCGAAAAGGAATTTCACTTTCCATGACAGAGCCTACGAATGCCATGCATCGGGTCTTGGTTTTGCTCCAGCACAGTCTCCCTCTGATCAGTGGCCCCCAGCTCTCTGATGACTACAACGCAGTGATGCGGAGCGAAGAGCAGGGAAGACTGGAAAAGGCCGCCACCGAGTCTCCCTGCAAAGTCATACGAGTATATCTAGCAGCCGCAATAGGGATGCTGATGGGCAGAGGGCACAGGCAAACTGAGAGCTTCGCGACGCTGTTCATTTTGACTGCGTATCAGTTCATGCCCCGGGTATTTGCTCAGGCTAACGATCGAGAGGCAGCCCAGTGCCTGACACTGATGGCTGTTTTGGCCATGTACACCCCGTTTGGGGGTTCTGCATGGCATCTCCTTGGCTTGGCCATGACTCGATGCATTTCAGGGGGGATGCATACCGCAAGAGTGTCAGATCACCGATCCCATGACGAAGGGCAAAAGAGCAGCAGCCGTGTTTTTTGGACCATTTATACGCTGGATGCGTGCGTCAATTCATTATCCACCTGAAATTCAGTAATCATTCTGACGCAGCAGTAGTATTCTCAGTGCATCATCGGGTCGACCCTTCAATATCCAAGACGAAGACATTACTTCTGCGGTTTGTTAGGCCTCCCCCATTTGCGTGTTTGCTATATACTAAATATGTTATGACTTCAGAGGCCATCAAGGTCACGGGAACACACGGATAGACTTGACGAGTTGCATGCTTGGAATGTCCACCAGGCCAAGCTTCTACACGACATTCGTGCGTACCCCGGAAAGGGCACCTTATATCACTTCAGCAATTACCAGCATTGGAAAGAGACAGCCCCGTTGGCCATGGCCTCTATCGAAAATGAAGATGAGAGGTCATTTCATCATTATCATTTCCATTCCTCAGCTTGCCGGGTTCTGCTTGCGATTGTTTGCATATGTGAGGCAAATCGGGGTGGGCTCGAGAGCTCTATGATCATGACACAGGCTACTCAGGATTTCGAGCAGTACTTTGAGGCTCTGGAGAGGCATGCGACCACGAATGATTGCACTCTTACGAGTGCGGATGGTCTCGAGGTGTTCTCGACAGCCGTTGGTCTCATCTGGGTCACCTATCACCGGGCGACAAGCAACAGATCACTTGCCGGAGTTGATCGACAGGTCTTGGTACTGACGCAAAAGCCACTGCAGCTACTGACTCGAGTCTCGGGGATATTTTCTGCATTCACGATCTTCCGAGATATTTTGCAGAATTTCACAAATTCGATCACTTCAGAGAGCGTGATATTTGACTACTCAACCATCAGTCAAAACGGAGACTTCTCGATCCCCGTGCCAGCTCAAACGTTGATGCTACAGGCGCTAGAAATGAAACGGAATTTATCATGACAATAATATATATGTTTATATTTAATGCCAAATCGGGGTCTTGCTATACCTAAAGAATGGAGCCTGCCTTGGAAGTATCTTGCACCCTGTGCCCTATGATGATTATTCCATAGCGGATTTAGCTAGTGCTGATCTGCTGCTAGACGAAATCATACTGGCTCTTCCGTCGGAGCTTCATAAGGGCTCTTTATGTGACGTATCTCCAGTTGTTGACAACACCAGTCTGCTCTTGCTCCTTCTCAATTTCCTTGTTCTTCTTCTGGCAATACCACCGTGTGGCTACGCAAAAGATAATCGTGAGGCCGCAGCCTAGGATGATTACACCTCCTCCGGTCTGGTACCGAGGCTCTTGGGATGTCAGGAAGAAGTAGGGAGAGAACCAGTGAGAAACAGAGGACACGCAGTTGGCAATAGCGATCAGGGCAGCTCTCTTGGTGCGTGGTCGGGGCACCACGCTGACCTCCCACGGAATTTGAATCTAAAGCCACTCTAATTAGCGAGAGAATTGACCAAGTCAGGACGGGCTCAGCCACCTACATTCAAACTGATGAAAGGCCCAGTGCAGAGCAGGAACATGGAGAAGTACCGTGCCGGGACGTTGAGCGTAGAAATCATGATGACAGCCCCAACCAGGCAAGCTAGCATGGAGCCAACAATGTGCCAGCAATGTTCCAGATGTCTGTCGGCCGACCATGACACTAGCAAGGTGACAAAATAAGCCACAATGTATGGCGGTGCTTGGATGAGATACGTGAGAGTTTTGTTGAACCCGAGTGTGTTCACAATCTGAGGAGTGGTTAGTCTTGATAGGATGGTTAAAAAATGGCTTGGAACTTACAGAAGGGAAGAAGTCTTTGAATGATTGAGCGATGATGATGGCAAAATGCATTCCTGCAAATAACCAAGTAAAGGGGTCTTTGCAAGCCTGGAAGAAGCCTCCCCAATAGTCTCCTTCATCGTCCTCGGAGATTCCCCCCGCGTCAACAAGCTGCCGGTATTGGGCCATTTGTGTTTCTTCGTCAGTAAAATACCCGCCGCCTGTGTTGTCTGGGAAGTTTGGCAGCGCCCAGAAGCCAACAAAAGCAACGAGAATGCTGACAATGCCTATTATTTATTAACATATTAGGTTTGAAAACGAACCATTTCTCAATGGAGGGAAACTGTACCTTCTAAGAGAAGGAACCATTGCCAGGAGTGCATCCCGGCAAGATTGTCCATGTTTGTCAGAATCGCAGCGGAGAGCAAGCCAGAGAAAGCGTTGGATACAATGTTTCCCGCATGCCAGATACCCATCCTCAAAGACGTTTCGGATTTCACATACCATGACGACGATAGCAGCGCGACGCCCGGGAGGAACGGCCCTTCTGTGAGTCCTACTAGAAATCGGCAGAGCATGAAAGCCCACGGAGACTTGGCAGCTGGCATGCAGATGGTGACTGCAGACCATGCTAGCATGACGCAGGGAAGGATGATTCTTGGTCGTCCTTTTGCGATGATGACGTTGGCGGGGACCTGGGAGATGATGTATCCGACGTAGAAGAGGGAGATGCCAGCTGACCATTCGACATCACTCATGTGCATGTCTTCCTGCATTCCGGCGATTCTAGCGTTGGAGACGTTGATCCTATCGAGGTAACTACACAAATAGGTTAGAAAAAGTCATATGTATGGGAGGTGGGAGTGGAATAACTTACTTCATGAGCAACATGAGGGTGATTACAGTGAGGAAGCGCTAATCCAGTTTCTTCAGTACAGCTTTGTTCAAGGCATCAAGCTTCTCCGGAGATGCATTTGCAAGAAGAGGGTATCTTTGGCGAAGATTCAAGAGCTCTTCTTCGCTCAACTCGCCGCGTGAGTGCGTTACTTTGGATGGAGCTTCGATCTCGACATGTTCAGTGTGTCCGTTGGGCTTCTTGTCCAGAGATTCCCGGGATTTCTTGATGGTTTCGTCCGCCATTTCGGCAAGATAGCTTCAAACGAAGTTGGGATATGTTGCCGTTATTTTGGATGATGTGCTTGGGAGGTGGAGGAAGAATATAAGACTGGCGCGGAAAATTCTTGGAGAGTCTCTATTCTGTTCCCTCAACCAGTTCTGTCAACTTGGGCCATGTATCCTGATTATTTCCCTAGATCAACCATGGCACGGCTGCTCTAGATATAAACAACTTTAGAGGGGAAGACCAACCCCGGACCCCAGAGTTCTGACCGTATTTGGCCCGCCTCCGCACGAAGCTCCAAGGATGAGGATCTGCATCTTTGTGGGGTAATCCTGATAGACGGAGGTCCTCCGCTCCCTCCCCTCATTCTTTCGGACGTTACCCGTGAATTAACCCATCACGAAGGACCTTCCAAAAATGATTATAGCCTGCATATGCTTGGGTTTAGTTACGGAGGCGGGTGAGCAGTGCAGTCGACTTGTGGGCCCAGCAGGAGAGCCAAAATGACGATATATGGGTGTGTACTAAGAAGAGAGACGGAATAAAAAGTGGAGGATCCTGATGACGGAGAGAAGACCGTTAGCTGAAAAGCACGCCATGACCAACATTAGGCGCCAAGTGCCGAGTTTAGAGGTCTGGCCTGAGACAACGTTGATAGTTGGCGCCGAAAGCCAGGTAGAATCGCGGACTTCGGTGCACAGTGCCGCAGGGCCATTTCGTAGGGGATGAAGATAAATGAATTCTGCGGTTGAACCCTTTGGATAATTAATATATGCCAATTACTAATATTTAAATCTATGACTTACCGAGACCTATGGCCTATGAAGTACGGCATGTTGACCTTGCCCTACTTGATTGATTGATATCGCAGTACTTACCATCAGATCCAATGACCTCAGCAATGCTTCACCGCCGGTGATTCCTTGAAGGCGTCTAGACTACTTGAATTTAGAGATCTAATCAAAGGACTTCATTGCCGTGTATCGGGGGGGACGTACAAATGGCTTATCAGACGATGATCGGACGATTCTGCGATAATTATCAGAGGGTCTAGGGTAGTTGTGATAAGCGGCTCCGCTTCGGCAGTCTGCCACAAAGTCAAAGTCCACCGTTCCGCCATGACAATTGAACATCGGCAGTCTGCCATGTTTCAACCCCTCACCCATCCGCGGCCATTGAACCGATCTGCATCCATCGCTTGCATGAACACTGGCATGTAACACTGGGACTCATGACTTGACCGCCCGTGCAGTGCCCGTGCCAGGCATGAATTCTGCTGCTCTGGCCCGTCGGCGGCGTCGGCGACGCGTACCCGACAGCCAGCGGAAGAGAGCGCCCAGAGCGTAAGTACCCCGTCATTCTGTGGTACGACCCTTGTACTTAGTACGATTGCAGATGCGAGCAGTGCAAATCGAGGAAGAGCAAATGCATAGAGACGGAAGTGGGGATTTGCCAGAGATGTGCCAAAAAGCAGTTGTCCTGCCGATTCGACAAGTAGGTGCAAGCAGACGATGAGCAAAGGACGTTCCGTTCGAGTGTTAATCTGGAAATAGGGAGCTGATGTCCTCGGAGGAGTTTAACCAAACCCCTGTCTCGGTGACTGCATCAGTACGCGAAGTCAACACTTCCAAAGACTCTCCCAATGAAAATATAACCATCAACAGTCGTAAGTACAGGTATCTCTAAGGACAAAAGCAGACTAAGAATTGGAAATAATCAAATATTTTACGTTTAGACCAGACGGAAAGAACAATATGGCCGAGGTTCCTATCACGACTGCGAGAGGCGTTCAGTCTCGACGAGGAAAGCCAACCCGAGGCCCAAGAAATTGTGGCTATGCAGGCGGTAAGAGAAAGAGATACACCGGGATATAAATCTACTGTTTCTGATTTATCTGAATGGATTGTAGAGAATCACTGGGCCCCGGACATTGCAACCCTGGGATCTTCGCCGTCTGCAACGGGCGATCGAGGTCTTCCCTCCTCGACCAGTGGCCGATTTCCTGCTTTACGTCTGCATACACCGTGGAACCGACATATTCTTCTTCTTCGACCAAGGGCAACTTCTGTCACAAATCGATGAATTCTACAAAGACACCCAATCCCCCCTTCGCACAGATGCTGGCTTCATTAGCCTGGCCCTCGCCGTCTTCGCCCTAGGAAGCCAGTTCACATCGCTCGAGAAACCCGAAGGCTCACACAATAGGTCTCCAAGTGAAGATGGAGATCCGTGTACTATTTTCCACCGCCAAATACGCACCTTGATTCCCGATCTTATAGAAATGCCCTCACTGTACTCGATCCAGGCTCTGTACCTTGTGGGTGTATACTTAATGCCGCTTAGCGCCCTGAACTCCTCCTATGTCTACTTGGGGCTTGCGTTGAGGAAGGCTTTGGAATTCGATCTTCACCAGTGTACGGATGATCCATCCTTGACCGAGCGAGAGAATGAAACTCGGCATAGAACTTGGTGGTCCATTTATGCACTTGAAAGGTCAGCCCTGTGGAATTGTTTGTTTGACATGTCATGGCTGGACTGACGCTCTTTCTAGGATTACTGCCGTCAAGCTCAACCGCCCCCGTGCGATTGAGCCAAGCATAATCACAGTTCCTTTACCGAAACCATCCCCACCGATAGACAAGGAACAAAAGTTCGACAACGTGATCCAGCAGGCTGCCAACGCCAGACTTGCGATGATCCTTGATCGTGTAATCGAAATTGGGTAGGCTACTCCCCGCGCGAGCCAAGAGTCAATGCCAAATTGCTGATGATGTATAGCAACTGCACTACTCAGCGTGCAAGGATGACATTATACAACCAAGCTGAGGCTGATTTGAAGGAATGGAAGCGGTCGCTCCCCTCACACTTCAAAGTCTTCAAAGTTCATCCAAAAGAGCCGTCCTATCGGAGCATCTTCCATCTCTATCTCAACTACTACTACGCATGGATAGCCATGGGTAAATCCTATACTGTAACTGTCGTGCGGTACCATTTGCGTACCCGCCTAGGAGCTACGAGCAGCCTAGAGACGGACAGTGACAAGCCCGACGAATCTGTGTATGTTCTCTCTTCGGCCTGCATCAGGGCAGCAAGGAAGATGCTGCATCTGTTTGAGAGCATCGCCACCACTGGGAACATGACGAGGTTCTCATTTACGGACTTCCAGGGCTGCAGCATTGCTACGATCGTGACCATACTAGCGGGTATTTTGGAAAGGAACTCGGACTATGAAGCCTCAGTAGGATTTGGGCTCAGCTGCCTGAAGAAAATGTCTGCTGGGATTGTGACAGCCCAGATTGGTGTGCGGTTCGTTGAGGCACTGCAAAAGATTGCAGACGAGGCTGTCGCAAAGCTCTACGCAGCTGGCCAGAGCCCCCAACCGCCGCTGTCTGTTGGCACACCTGCAACAGCCGCCGATTATAATCGGTGGGCTCAATGGCTGTCCCGCGCAAACCATCAGCCTCGTGGTGACTCTTCATCACCGCCACCACGGGCCGAAGCGTCAAGTATGCTGCAGCTATCTGAGTCGACATCTCCTTACGATCCCGTTGTGGAGAGAACCAACACTTGGGTGCCCGCTCAACCTATACTAACGGAATCATCGCTTACTGTAACCGCCTCCACCGAATTTTCAGAGGCTCCCTTATTGCAAGGCTTTCAGACAGGAGAAGGGCTCTTCCCGTTGGCAGGGTTTGGCGATGAGCAAACGTTCCTGATGGAGCTAACAGGGATGGATGTACTGGACTTTAGTCAGTTATAACTTCTCATGTAAATATTTGTAATATTTTCAACTACGCATGCTTGTTCGTTTTTATAAAGCGGCTTTGATCTTGACGGGAATAGGGGGATCCTCCTTCAAGCCCTGCCATCTACTCTTATATACTCTGCCCTCCTTAAGCACGCCCAAAACATTGGTCTCTGTATCATCTAGAATCTTCACGTCCTCCAACGGGTTCTTATCCAGGACCAGCAAGTCCGCAATGAAACCCGCCTTCACCTGCCCAAGACTATCTTGCACTCCCATCATCTCAGCTGGGACAATCGTCGCGCTGCGCAGGACCGCTGCTGCCGGCAGCACCTGGGCACGGATCTTGAACTCTTCAGTCTGGGCCAGACCCAGAGGGCCCAAGAGGTCACTACCGTAGCAGAGCTTCACCCCCGAATCGTGTGCAATCTTCAGAGCCGCCAAACCAGCCTTGAACACAGCCGTATTCTTCTCCTGCGAGGCAGGAGGTAAGTAGCCCTGCCACTTCTCGGAAGCCATCTGGTCGTAGGATATCAGCGTGGGTGTGAGGTACACCCCCTTCTCGGCCATGATCTTGGCCGTCTCCTCATCCACAAAGTTTCCATGCTCGATGCCGCGCACGCCATTATCGATACAGTGCCGGATGGCCTTGGATGTGTACGCGTGGGCTGTGACGAATGTCCCCGCATTGTCAGCGCACTCGACCATGGCCTTGATCTCGGCGACGGTGAACTGCAAGTGCTCCAGCTTGTCGGTGGGCGTGGAGACACCGCCGGAGCCCATGATCTTGATGAAGTCAGCACCGCGACGGATCTCCTCTCTGACGGCCGTCATGCACTCTGGCACGCCGTTGCAGAGACGACCCAGCCCATTGGTGTGGCCGCCGCAGCACTCCGTTGCGTCATGGAGACCGCGGATGTCGCCGTGGCCACCAGCCTGGGAGAGGGCGTGGCCGGCAATGAATAATCTGGGCCCGGGGAAGACACCGTCCTCGATTGCCTCCTTCAGGGCGAGCTGGGCACCACCACAGTCGCGAACACTGGTGAAGCCGCGGTGCAGCATCTGCGAGGCGACGTATGGCTGACGCAGGACCATGACGTCGTTGTCATTGCCAAATGCCATGGACAAATCGCCAAATCCGGGGACGGCGCAGAAGTGGACATGAGAGTCGAAAAGACCGGGGGATAGGTATTTGCCTTCCAAGTCGACGACTGTGTAGCCTGCTGGAGGAGAGCTGGGGGAACCAGTGGTGACGGATTCGATCTTTCCGTTGGAGACCCTCACCGTAGCATTAGGAATGATTGTGGACGAGAGGACGTCTACGACATTTGCGTTCACAAAGACACGGGCGTTGGGGCCGTCCCGAAGCCAAGGCTTGATGTCAGATGGTTGAGGCGCCATGATGTTGCACTATTGATGATCAAGATAGACTGATGGCTGATGGAGTGCAAAGGAGAGTTTGGAAATAAGTACAACACGTATTTGGCTACGAGGGAGAGAACATTAGGTTTGCCCTATCATTTATACTGCAGAAGCGCTTCCCCTCATATCACTCCGTTGACGGATCCCACGTTTGTTGATGACACGCGGAAGCTTGGCCCCGTGGGGATATGATCAGCCGTGAGATACTGATCTGACACCATGGCACATATCACCCAGCGAGTTATCTGCCAGAGATACAAGCAGTGGAGCCATCGGTAGGTAGGATGGCATCGTTCCGCGACCAAGTGGCAGACTGCCGACGCCGCGTCCATCGTTCCGACGACCACGGCCCACCCGGCAACGTGGTCTACCCCAGATTAGAGTTGATAGGAAAGTCGTTTTGGGCCACGGTGATGCGATAAACCTGGGGAATAGGGTGGATACTTGGTTGATAACCGGTGTCTCAAGAGTCAAATGATCCATACTGCTGGGATTGCGTGGTCGATAAATACTCGACCCTTTACCCGGTCGCCAACTCCTGCCCAACTGAGAAACAATCGTCCCCCAAACGAAATCAATTCTCTCCAACATGACCACCTCAATTGACCTGAAACCCACGAATACGGGCAAGGTTGCCGATGAGGCCGGTAGCGATGAGCGGGTTGGCGAAACCATGGAAGCAACCTTCACTCCTGAAGAGGAGAGAAGAGTGCTTAGGAAAATTGACCTGGTGGTCCTGCCATTTGTAAGTAGTCATCCGCCTCTTCCGTCGTTGGAAAGATGTCGAATAACAGTCTGGTGACTTTAGATGTGCTTCACCTTCATGCTGCAATATCTCGATAAGCAAAGTCTCAGTTACGCCGGTGTCTTCGGTCTCATCGACGACCTGAACCTGACCAGCAAGGAATACTCCTGGACAAGCTCGATCTTCTACGTCGGCCAACTTGTATCGGAATATCCATTCATCTACCTCATGAGTCGTTTCCCCCTCACAAAGTTTGTTGGCGCGACAGTGTACGAATAACTGCCCTAATCCTATGCAGAAGCACTTTGCTGACCGTCATTGATCATACAGAGTTGTCTGGGGCATCGTCTGCCTCTGCCTCGCCGCCCCTCAAAACTTTGCCGGCTTCGCCACCGTCCGTTTCCTCCTCGGTTTCTTCGAAGGCGCCGTCTCCCCTGCCTTCGTGACAATAACTTCCATCTGGTGGCGCAAGGAGGAGCATGCAACGCGCACAGCTATTTGGGTGACAATGAACGGCCTCGCCCAGGTCCTTGGTTGCCTGATCATGTACGGCATCGGCAAAAATACCTCACTTCCGCTTCAACCTTGGAGAACCATGTTCCTGGTCTGCGGCGCTTTGACCGTATCCGCTGGAATTGGATTCTTCACCCTGATGCCTTCCGGGCCGAAAGATGCGTGGTTTCTCAACGCGAGAGAGAAAGAGATTCTGTCCGCACGGATGGCGCAGGACCGTGAAGGTGGCGACAAGGAGTCCTTTTCCATGGAACAGTTCAAGGAGACGATGCTGGACCCCAGAGCTTGGTTCATCTTCATGTTCGGCGTCTTGGTTACGATGCAATCCCCCGTGCTGACTTTTGCGACATTAATGATCAACAGGATCGGCTACAGCAAACTTCAAACCATGCTTTTCACCGCGCCCTCTGGAGCTGTCCAGATATGTTTTATCTGGATTGGCGTTGCTCTTTGCAAGATCTTCCCAAAGAACAGAGTCCTTGTGGTCTGGATCTTGAACATCACACCCCTCGTAGGTTGTGTCCTTCTGCTGAAGCTTCCTTCAGACTCTCGTTGGGGTGTCATCGTGGCGGCATGGCTGGTAAGTTCCCAATCCGAAGTCAAGGTGCAGCCAAGCAACTAACAATCTCAGGCATCTTGTGCTAGTGCTGTCATGTCCGTTCTTCTCTCTCTTTCTGCCTCCAACATCAAGGGAAATACAAAGCGCGCTACCGTCAACACCATGTTCTTCATTGGATATTGCGCAGGATGCATCGGATCACCCCAGCTGTGGACCGAAAGCCCAAGATACACCAACGGCGTCATTACAGCCATCGTCACATGGGTCACGCTGTATGTCGTCTCGGGGCTATATCGCGTCATTTGCACTCGGGAAAATAAGAAACGAGATCTTGCTATGGCAGAGAGTGGTCCTCAAGCATCCACCCATGTTGTCCTTGACAAGAATGGCATGCCTAAGACTGATCTGACGGACATTGACGACAAGATGTTCAGATACAGCTCTTAGACGACGCATTCTACTTCTACTATTCTAGAGCCCTGTAGCATATTTCGATTGTAGGATATCTTAGGATGTCGTGGATCTTGACCTTTTCACAATCTGAGATATCATTGAGATGAAGAACACGCTAAAATGTAATAAAAATGTTTCTGGCCATCACAGTAAGAACACCAATGACAAGGTGACGGCTGCTTCGGCATTAACAACACAGTATTTTGCCTATATCAGTGTCTGATAAATATACACCTAATAATTAAGAGTACTAACGAAGGCTTTCCAAGAAATGCAAGGAGTCCGTACATCAATTTGGGTAGTGTAACAACTTCTTCTAGCTGAGTTGATATAGACTACACCTGGAATCTGAAACGAGGATCCCTTGCATTGTGGATTCCCCCTGACGTGGTCTCGGCCGATGCAACTCCTGCAGCACTATCTCGACGCTTGTTCTCCCATCTCATCCACAGTCCATATGAACTAGTGATTGTGATGAGTGCAATACTCATCCCAATGTTCGTGGAGAGACTAGTTTGGTATCGAGGAGATTCCCATTCATGATATATATTGCTTGAAAGAAGACCTGCGCAGTTTCCGAACGAGATGTAAAGACCACTAGTCATTGCTCGTGCGTTGAGGTTAGGAATGTTGGAAAGCATCCAGGTCGATCCGATAGGGGTTGCAGGATAAGCCTACGATTTTGTTAGCGTAGCACTTCATAATTTCAGAGCACGCGAACTGAGACCTACCCCAATAGTGCACAAGAACATGGCGAAGTATAGGACGGATGTATTGTTTGTATCGATGGTTGACAGAATTACGTAGCCGACCAAGCTGACGACTGCCGAGGCAGCCATATGAAAGCCTCTTTCTCCGAGTCTATCAGACAGCTTGCACCAAGCCACAAGGAAAACGGCACCAGTGAGGGCAGGAGCAACGGTGTACTAATAGAAGTCAGCAAATGGATCCGCAGAAGACGGCAGAAGTAGAAGCAGTCTCACAAGATTCGTCTTGATCACGCTGAAACCCAACCGACGGACAATCATGGCTAGGAAGTTGGCATTGGAGGTGAGAATAGTCCCCGAAACAAAGGAGATCACGACCCGGATATAGCCGTGGACCGTGAAAAACTCGGAAAATGACTCCTTGAGGCTAAATTTGCTCTCTGGGGGGGCCACGGAGTCTTGTGCTAACCGAGCTGCAGCGATATCCCTCTCCTGCTTGCTAAGGAACCAAGCAGTCGAGGTCTGGCGTGGAAGGACCAAGAAGGTTAAAATGGCCCAGAAAAGAGACAAACTTCCCTCAAGAATGAACAGATACGACCATTGGAAATATTTGTCGCTATTCAGCTGGAACATTCCAAAAGCAAGAAGGCCTCCGAATGCGGACGAGGAGGTCAAAGCCGCGTAGAAAATTCCAATGCGGCTGGCGAGTTCTGTGCGCGTATACCAAAGAGATAGATAATAAATGACTCTGTAAACACGAGATTAGCATGCGTGTAAAAGCTTCTCCCTCTATTGTGATACGTACGATGCCAGGAAGCCAGACTCGAAAACACCAACGAGCACCCGGCAGGCGACTAACTCCCCGAAGTTGTGAACAAACGCCGTTGCCAAAGACGGAGTGCCAAAGCCGATCATCATAATAGGAATCGTAATGTTGGCGCCAAACTGTTTCGTGAGCATTGTCACAAGCGGACCGAAGATGATGAAAGGGATCTGGTAGTACGTGAGGACTTGGTTGAACTGGTTCCCCTGGAGGTGAAGATCCTTGGTAAGCCCTGCAGTATTCGCGTTTGAGATATTGCTCCGAGCAAGAGAGCTAGATCTCCACAGTTAGCCAACTGTTTGATGCCTTGAAACAATGACACCAGAAGAGATTCGGGAAACAGACTTGAATAGGTAGGCAATTGACAGAATTGGAAGTAGGATAAGGTCAGTCTTGAGCTTGAGCTTTTTGACAACAGCCGGGTCAAACGTCATCTCGCTGTCTCCATTTTCACTTGCTGTTTTGCCACAGTCGGCATTTTTCATGCCAAGACCTGATGGTTGGTTGTTGCTGGACATCTTTGATTCGGTGCTGTGCCGAGGGCCGCGTGACTGGAAGAAAAGTGAGCAGGATCAACAATGATTCAGAAACTTGTCTCGAGACTCTTTCCGCCTGGCACCTGACATCACTCAGCCCAACTTTATACTTCGCTTCTTGCCATCATAAGAAGGTTGATTCCCAACTGGCGTGGGGTCTGGGGACGGCTTAAGATAGCCTGGTCCACCCCAAAGCATGATAAAGGGACGTGTGTGTGGACCCGATCTACCACAAACTTCAGTTCGGCTCATCCGATGATTGTCCCATGCTTATCCGCGGCCAAAACTACTGTCTTGCCGGCCCAGCCGAGATAGGCCTTCCCTCCCCCTCTCAAATCGCTCTGTCTCGCTTCGGTTGTGCCAACGATACGATCGGAAACGACCATGGAGCAAGCCGCTCACTTGACCCGGCGTAGGACCCTGCAAGCTTGCAAAACCTGGTTCGTCACGATCAATAATCTACTCAATAACCTAGTCAGATGGCTGATCGGACATAGTCGACGCAGAAAGACGAAATGCGACGGGACGAAGCCTCGGTGCCGACAATGCAGATCCAGGAACGTGGAATGCTCTTGGGATGAGTCACCAGGTGGCTTAGACATTTCTGAAGGAGGAAGACATCCGCACTCTCTGTCTCCAGCCTCATTGGGCCATGTTGCCAATTCTCCAGACTCTTCTCCATTCTCAATCCACAGGCCAAACACCTCCCTACGGCGATCCTTCGATCTGTTCTATGAGATCTATTTACAGACCGTCTTTTGTTCATTCCTTCACAAATCGACCTATGAAAAAGACCCAGATAAGACACCATTTCTGACCTCCGCGGTTGTTTGCTTAGTCTCCCGACATTTGAAGCCGTCAGAAGTGCAAGAAGACTTTGGGCTTGCGACAGGGGCGGACCTCTGCCAGCATTACACGACTATTGCCAATGGCTGGGCAAGAGATTCGATTTTCACACCAAGTGGTAAGTCTATACAGATGTTGGCACAATCACCCCCTGGTCCGCATATGCCTCTTGGAGGAGAATAAGAATACTCGGTCCTCGATCCTGGACTCGTGGTATAGATCCACAAAGTTGGAGTTTATACCTCAACGTAGGGGGCGTGTAACTAACCATGTGCAAATCTAGTGACAAACATCCAGGCAAACCTTGTGCTGGCCCTCTCTGAACTTCTCAACCGGTCAGGATCGAGCCATTGGATGCTCGCAGGTACGGCCATCCGAATGGCCCAAATTATGAGACTCAACAAGGAATATCATGAGCGCACAAGCGAGAGGGAGCAAGAGATACGACGCCGAACGTTCTGGGCATGTGTGATGCTTGATCGATTGTTTGGATTCGTCCTGACGAAACCATTGGCCATTTTTATGGATTCTACGGCAGTCTATCTCCCCAGCTCAGAAGCAGGATTGCTATACGAGGAGGCAAGTAGAGGGCTGACTTTATCGGCGCTCGAGTCATTCTCTGGACTCTCTTCTGACGTGGGTATACTTCCCTACTTTGTCAAGACGATTGTTTTGTGGGGTGACCACTGCATCTTTTACATATGCAATAAACGGTTTGTAGATCCTCTCCCTCCTACCGATTCAAGCAGCGCCTTCTTCAAGAGTCACTATGCTTTGTGTAACTGGGAGGCAGCACTTCCCGCATCCATGCGATGGACGGCAAAGAACTATGAAATTCAGTCATCCATCGGGAACGGGCACACATTTGTTGCCATGCACTTCTTGATCAGGAGCAGTCACTGCGTTGCTCATCAAACATATCTCCCACACCTGGACGGGACGACCATTATTCTAGATAGCACCGACGCAGCTGGCTGGTCTCTTTTGTTCCGGGAGCCAACACTAGCCTCCACATGTGTGGAAAATGCTCTCTTGGTTGGGAAAATGTTGACGGATCTCTACGAGGCAGGTGGAATATCTGTTCAGCATCTTCAGTCTGCTTGGGTTGCTGCGTCGCTCTTATCGGTTGCCAGCACGTTCATGTGGATTTTGTACGCAAGTGATGCCGAGTTCTCCACGGAGCAGAATAAGAGTGCTGTTGAGGGGTATCTGGACCTCATTCAACGACTGCTGGTTTCTTGGGAGTCTGATCATCGTCTTGTGCGAGCATGGATCAAAACAATTGACGACATGCATTCCATCTACCGTGCAGCGTACTTGGGACAAGTACCTGCGGAGAACGACGAGAATCTAGATAGTAGTGAAAGCGAAACTTTAGATGTCTCGACCGAGTTTAGACCACAGTCCGGAGATGGATTTGTACCCCTCAGTACAGCGCGAGATATACATTCCGTTCTGAGGTTGATTATGGGAGATAGCACGGCCAATCGGCCTATGGCTCGGTCCGTCTGGATGTGCTTTTCGTTGGGATGGCCCCTTTGGCTTGGAGATCACCTTGACAATCAAGATGTTGAAGCAATAGAATGAATAGCCATTTATAGCGGGTTAATTCACTCTTCGTCACAAAACTCTCCATCTGAGGAGAATATAACTGTTCTCTTCATTGCAAATCAGAATGAGATAAAACCTTGTTTCAGGAACACATATGTCGTACTCGTCACCAAATCATGCCACACAACCGGATAGTATGTATCTACAAGATCAAAGACCTGAGAGACAGCGGATCCCGGGGAGATAAGCAACCAATGTGTATCTCAAGCTCAGTCACAAGCAGCATCGTACCGATCGGCTCAACCGATCCCTTCGGCAAGACGGGGTGACCCGAATTCTAGTCCCGGAAGAACTCACCACGTCCAAAATAATCAATGTTCACATATCATATTTAACTCGTCCTTGGCTCTGTAGTTTCCAGGAGGGGAACTTTATTTCAAACCATAATCGAATTTTCATCCCCAAGATGGCCCCTTCTGCTGTTACCGACACTCCTGCTCCCAACGGAGCCAAACAGGTGGCCCAAAAAGATCTTCCCAGTCCAATTGACCCTTCCATGATCCCTCGTTTGGACCAAGACTTCATTGAGTATTACAATGCATACATTGTCGTCAAGCCCGTTACCCACCAGGTTAGCATGGACGACATTCGCAAATACCCGAAGCTATATGCCGCTTCCTGGGCCAAGGATTTCACATTCGAGCCGTTTGTAAATGATATTGAGATCCCGGGGCCGGATGGGAATATTATCAAAGCTCGATGCTACACACCTGATCCAAGGACTTCGCCATACGGCGATGGCCCTTACCCTATTCACATCAACGTCCATGGTGAGAAACAGCTCCACGCTCATGTGGTGAGCTATGCGACTGATATTCAATTCTAGGTGGTGGTTTCATCTTTGGCGACCTGACTGGAGATGCCGAATTATGCATGTTGGTGCGAGATCGCGTTGGTATTGTGGTACTTGATATCGACTACAGACTTTCTCCCGGTTGGTCAATCTTGTTTTATAACTTTGAGTCGACTTCAGCTTACACTTGTGGCAGAGCACGTCTGGTACAAGGGACATGAAGATGTTTGGGCAGCATTCAAATGGGTAAGCAAGAAGGGCAAACTCACCCCGTGGTTTTAACGGCTGTGCTAATACTGAGCATCCAGGTCCGAGAACAAGGCAAGACCATCAATGCAAAAGTCGATTCCATCTCTATGGGGGGTATTTCTGCTGGTGGGCAGATCACCGCCGTGTGCCAGCAACTTGCTCGGGACGAGGGCTATGAGCTGAAGCTCGGTATGTGTCACCCTAGATTGGCGTGTTGCTGGAAAACTCACATTTGCTTATCATCCCTTGCAGCTCTTCTCGCAGTCCCCTCCGTCGAGGAATTCATATCACTAAAGCAGCCTAGCGATTCACCATACGCATCCTATCAAGAGAACGCTCTTTCCCCATGCCTAAGCTGGAAGAGAATCGCCTATTGCGGCTCTGTCATCAACTCGTCTCTGCATAAGGATGGCGACGTAGTGCGCCCCGAGTTCTGGCATAGTCCTATTCGTGGAAATTTAGCAGGTTTGTGCAGGACCTTCATTGCTACGGCGGACTGCGATCCTCTGAGGGACGAGGGAGAGAGTTATGGTGCTAAGTTGGCTGCTTCTGGTGTTCATGTTTCTATGCGCCGATATATGGGTGTACCCCATCCTTTTATGCATATGTTGCTCATCAAGAAGGGACAAGAGTATGTAAAGGAAATATGTGCACAGCTCAGTACTGCACACAGCCTTTAGGGTGAATGTGGTTCCTTCTTCAAAGGATCAATGTAACACGATTTGGTTGCAATGAAGAAGCGTTCGAGATGAAGCATGTATGTCAAAATGATGTCTTTGTACGTGTTTCCAGGCGAATCAATGAGACATCTTGGTTATATGACGACGAAAATATCATGTTTATATTGCCTATCCTAGAATTGAAAGACGGCTGAAGAAATGAATAATGCACGCAACGAAGGTTCACAGTGCATTATTCCGAGCTTGTCTATTTGACATACTTCCCCCCTTACGACTTATTATGTTCGAAGGTCTTTTTTTAACATTATACGTAATATTTGGGAAGCATATTGATATATGCTACCATTCTTGGGGTTTCATGTCTATGGTTAGGTACCATCACTCATGGCTCTACCTAAATTGGCATGTATGAATTTGTTTGATACTATTTACAGGCTATCTTGCCTTGCTTGCTCGAATCAGCTATGTTTTCATGAGGCCACTAGGCTGACGAAATACAGGGACGCTTGATCGGATGCATCGAAACTAAGATCGGCTGAGCCGAGGCCTCCCGATCTGCTCCCGATACCCATTCGGCCGTGCCTATACACAACCCTGCTATGACAATTTACTAAAACCGGTACAGTTGGAGTTATTTTCGCTCACAAAGAGGAAAGTTATGATAAAAATGAGACGAGCAGATCGCTTTTAACCTCTATCTCTCCGGAATTGGTGAAGCACTTGCCATAAACAACCTACTCAGCAGAAAGCCCGCAGCAGGCTTCAGTACCAGTCCCACAATTCAAATCATGATTCATAACTCGTCCCCAGCAATTGTGGTTATCGGGTAAGTATTTCCGAGTACCTAGTAGTGGGACATGACTGAACTCGCGCGCAAGGTGCGGTGTGATCGGCCTATCTTCTGCTCTCTCATTGCAGGAATTACTTCGTGATGATCCATCCAAGTCTTCTTGGCAGGTTGTAATTGTCTCCAAAGAATGGCCTACTTCTATTCCCGGGGCTCCCATCCCACATTCAATCGAATACAGTTCTATGTGGGCTGGGGCCCATGTCCGGCCCATCCCTCCCACCACCACGCAGCTACGGCAAGAGGGTCTTTGGCTAAAACAGACAGTCTCGAAGTTCAACAGCCTTCTCAAAGCTGAAACTCAAATTGGACTGACCTTGGCGCCGGCTATTGAAGTATTCGAGGCACCTGGGGACGAGTACAAAGCTCAGACGGCAGAGAGCTTCGAGGCTGACTCGGGGCTAAAAGGATACCGCGAATTGACAGCGAAAGAGCTGCCAAACGGAACAACGTTCGGGTTTGAGTATGAATCGTACTGCATTAATTCTCCCATATATTGTGGGGACCTTTTGAGGAAGTTCATTATCGCGGGAGGGAAAACGATCAATGCAACCCTCAGAAGCGTGGACGAGGCATCAATCATTACACCCAATGTCCAATTCCTGGTAAATACTTCAGGGATTGGTTTCAATGACTCCAAGGTTTTTCCCATTAGAGGTAACACAGTCTAGTGACTCCTTCTCAAAGGCTCGTATCAATGCTAATTGTCCGATAGGACATATCGTGTTGACGAACAGTACTTGCTTTGACAAGACAATTACGCGACAAAACCTGGATGGTACATGGAACTTCATTATACCTAGATTTTTCTCTGGAGGAACAGTGATCGGTGGTACTAAAGAGCCTCACGACTGGCGGCGGGATCCCGACTCTGCAACCTGCCGCCGCCTTCTAACAGGAGTAGAAGAGCTGAAACAATATGCATTGTCCAGTGGATCTCTAGGCCAGCCTGAGAACATTTCAGTTATCCAGGAAATTGTTGGACGACGCCCAGCTCGCGAGGGTGGCTTGAGACTCGAAATCGAGTTTCCCAGCAACACGTACTCTGCAGAAAGCAAACTTCCCGTCATTCATGCATATGGTGCCGGGGGCAGAGGGTTTGAAATCAGTTGGGGGGTCGCTAGTAGCGTCTCAAAGCTGGCAAAGGGCCTCATGGTGAAGCTTGACCAAACCAAGGGAAGGCTCGCTAAGCTATAAGCTTTTTGGCTTACACTGTTTCTCTATGTCCATGGTCAGAGTCTATGTCCACCTACAGGATGATGGCCTTTTGCGCTTTGGCTCCGAATCTGACAAAATCCGTGGCAATGGAGCTGATTGTTCACGAACTTAGAACATGGTTGAATAAGCATCAATCCTGTCTGCAAAGCTTTCAGTATTAAGCAAGTAGTCAAATTTCAGGCATCTACATATTTCTTTGGTCGAATTTAATAATGTTATTGATTTTGTGTTTATGGAATACCCCAGCCTTTCTTCAGAGTGCCCTTGATCTCCCCTTCTAAAGTTCCGATGTTAGATGCCAATGCCCCTGGACCAGTCGGGCCTGGGTCATTGTAAGGGGCTACAGCACGAATCTCTCCTCCGGCAACCTCAAGAATAGTCCCACCGGTGATAGGGATTGTCTGCTTGTCCGCGTCATAATCTCCAATCCGTGAGCCAATAGCATTTCGCTCAATTAAACCAAGCATCACCTCGGCAACTTGCCCGGGCTCCAACCACGAATCCCTTTGCATATCGATAGAGGCGAGCTTATCGGGGTTTTCTAGGTACATTGGCGTTCGCATAATACCAGGAGCAACAGCAGCTACGCGGATTCCATACTCTGGCTCGAGCTTAGCGAGAGATCTCACGAAACCATTAATAGCGTGCTTTGTCGCCGAGTAGACTGGCGTTGAGAACGACGCCTGCTGACCGTTTGTGCTGGAAACAATCAACACTGTCTTTGGACTCCGTTCGCTATTCAGAGCACGAGTAATGGCCAGCTGCGTAACGCGGATGGGGTGGACAACATTGATATCAATTTGGGCATAGCGATCTCCATCAGGCGCATCGCGACTCTTGCCCGTCCCTGGGGGGACCCAGAAGCTGCTAAAGTCCTGATAAAACATAAGCCAAAATATACCACGATAGCTGCAGGGGGGAAAGTGTTCTTACAGGTTCGAAAACACCGGCTCCAGCAACCACGATGTCTACGGTCCCAAATTCTTTCTCCGCTGTATCGAACAGTTCATCAAGTTGCTTCCAAGACGTGACATCGGTTTTCTTAAAGACTGCCCTGCCTTGAGACTTTGATGATTCTTTATGCGAGCTGACAAACTGTTGAGCTTCGGGCCGCAGAGTTAAATCTGCCAGCACAACGTTGCAGCCTTTCCCGAGCAGGGTTTTTGCGAGGGCAAAGTTTAAGCCGCTGCCAGCTCCAGTGATGATGGCAGTCTTGCCATGAACTTGTTGTGACATTGCAGCCAATCAAGGAAAGACTTGATAGATAGAGGAGGTTGATTCAAATTGGCGATGGCGGTTCGAAAGGGACGAGTGCATGTAAAGGGGGTTGATAAAAATCGTCTGCTGAAAGATAGCATTAATCCTAGAAATACTAATATTCCGCTCCGTGCCCCATGCTCAAAGAATGGATAATGCAAGGGCGGCTAGTGAAGTGCTGGGGGCTCTTACACACCGAAATCGGGGTTATCACTCTAAAGGCCAGCAAGCAAGGCGTAGAGCATAACACGAGCATTTGATGCTTTAGGTCTAGTGAAACGCTCAAAATGCAATGTGGTCAAACAGGTGCTAGTGATAGCAAACTGATAACGCACAATAGTTCATAAATTTCAGCGTCACGCTTATCTGCATTGCCTGGCTTGGTTACCATGAGCTTGTGATTCAAAGTCAAGACCGAGAACAGCATCTACTTCAAAGCTGGCAAGTGGAGAGGTTTGTGGGGTAAGTCATGTGCATAAATTTGCAGGGATATGAGAGTGGAAAGTATCACCGAATCGCCTTTTAGCTCTCTAGCTCTGTAGTTCACCCTACATCGACCACCGAACCCTTCCAGATGCGCCTTTAGTAGCCTTATATTGGACCGATCCATTATTAGTACGGAAACTCTTAAGAGTGTACCGTCTACTCGCCTAATATTGCTCTTCTGTGATAAGAAGTGCGAAATATGGCCGGATTCTATAGTCTTATCAAGCGCATCCTCCGATTCCTTGAAGGAACCACTTTGATCTACGTAATCATTTCCATTGGTCTTAACTTCAATTATCATTCGCGAGTTGCTTATCAACAGTTAGAAAATAGGTATGACTAAAACAGGGGTTCTTATTCCATAAAAAGGTCGAAAAGAGGTACCAACGCTAAACTTCAAAGGACTAGGTAGGCAAAAGAGGACAATCATAAACCATCGCAAGATAGTAAAACAAATCACGCTGCAGCAGCGAATGCTCGATGTTGCTGTCTTTGGCTATGTTGCTGTTTCAAAATGTCTATCCAAGTCAACTTCGATCCTTTTGACTTGCGCCTCTCATCCCAGAGCTGCTCGGATAGATATAGAGAATTCATCCAGCAAGTCATTCCGGTTCGCCTGGCGGCTCTACTATACCAGCCAGCGAATGAATTCTGAACGTGAACGTCTTCAGCCTCACAAGAAGCGACGAATGACGCCCATAGCAGACCAACACAACCTGATAGTTCAGAGCTCGGGTCGACTGTCTCACATCGTAGTAGGCAGTCGCGTACTTTCACGACCTTATCTTGGAGCCATGAGGAATGGACATCATAAATGCGCCGGTAGAAATAAATCTGGAGCGAATGCCGAATGGCATCGAGCACATTGTCCAAAGCTTGCTGTTCGGGGGTGAAATTTCCGGTAGTCCGGTGAGAAGAAGCTTGAGCTGCCTGTGCGATATGTTGGTTGATGCATCGATCGAGTGTCTTTGCCCTTCCGAGAAACTGTTGTAAGTCGCTAATGGCTCCGGAGGAAGAAGAACTTTGCTCTGCAGCGTCCTTTTCTTTCCCGAGCAGAACAACATGGAGGACAAGTTGGATCCACTGTTCAGGTAGCCCAGACGCTTTGGAGTACAATGCGTCCGGCCAAATTCCCAGGACTTCATCCTCGTGCTCTGTCTCTGAGTCGGGACTCCGTGGTTTCGACATTTCTTCGTCGAGATTTTGCCAGTTCGGGGGGCGATAGGCCATGCTATCCTCTGGATATGGAACTACACTGATGGAGGCAATATCGTTGCACACCCGATGCCGGTGCGTGAAATCAATCCCTCGCATGCATGTGCTCTCGTACATCAATCGTTCATATGCGTAATATTGATGAAGCAATCGAACTTTCCGAGAGTGTTTGCGCCCTAGACCATTCAACTTGATAAACTTCTCTGCCTCGAGAAAATAATATTCTTCAGTGACAGGATCTCCTCCCAGTGTTGAAATGAGAATCATGGTCTGTAGTGCCATCAAAACGGACTTGTATTTGTACCTCTTCGGGAGATCGTACGCTGCCTGCAGCATTATCTCGCAATGCTCGGCGGCTTTCTTCTTGTGGGACTCTCCTTCGTCCAGCCACACCTGAGACTGATGTATGCTACCCAAGCTTCGAGCACTGATGGCCAGCATGCCGTGGAATGCGCACATGCCGGCGTGGTCCACCGGCTGGCCGAGTGCTAGCAGAGCCATGCAGTTTCGGACGTTGGGCAAAAATAGCACATGCCACGGGGTCTTTTCATGTCGTACGGGAGTTAAGAAGCTGAGAATCGTAGTCGAAAAATGCTGGAGGAGAAAGATGGCGTTTTTAGGTGTGCCAGGGACGGCTGTCGATATGCTAGAGGAAATGTACGTAGCTGAGATCGCGTGGATGGTTGGCGGCGAGAAGGAGAGATCCGAGAACAATTCATGTTGGGGGATCTGGTCGTCGTCAATGGTATTTGCCTCCTTTGGGCCGACAGAAATAGATATAACAGAGTCAGGGTTCTCTTGTTCAGCTGCGTCGAAACCCAGTGCTGACGAGTCTATAATGTTGATATAATTTGGAAGCAGGTTTGGTTCAGGCATATCGAACATGCACGTAACGAAGGGTTCCAGAGAGGAGCAAGGGAATGCTTCTGCTTGGGGAACATGGCGAGTGTCCCTAGCCTGATCCGAATCTTCAGCCAAGATGCCGGCAAGGCCCTCTTCATCGTGTCTTGCAGATGGGCCTGGGTTAAGGGGTGGATCAGATGCTCTTCGTAACAGGTTAAAGGCGCCAAAAGGCCCACGGCACACCTCAATTTCGTTTTCAGGGGGTAATCTTTGACATTCCTCATCCAGCTGGGAAATATGCCAAAGAAGTAGCGCAGACGGAATGCTCGAGGTGAGCTGCTCGCTCATCTCCCTCCGAGCCTTCTCACTAAACAGCGGCCGCCGGAAACGAGTCCTCTCTTCATGATGGGAGTTGGCTTCAAAATCAAAGAAAATAGCCTTGCTGTACCCTCCGCAGTAGATCGCAGACTTTCTGCATTGCCCGCATGTAGGCCGAGACTCGTCGCATTTGACTCGTCGACTGCGACACTGCAAAAAGTCAGTGCCACATATACAAGTGAGCCGGGGGTTGATTCGTTGATCTCATACCGTCTCACAACCTCCAAACGATCGGCTCTGTGTTGAACCAGGCTCATCAATGGCCAGATCCAGACTGTCCAGGTTCGCTGCCATCGTGATTCTTCACTGGAAAGGGGATGGATGACCAGATCCCATCGCGTGTTTCCATGGAAAGAAGAGGATTTGCGGGGACCAAGAGAATCAAGAAAGTAGAAGCGAGACTCGCATGGTTTATAAGTCATTTGGATCCACCAGACTTGCTCTTATCAAGTATCGCTCGGTTATAACATTCCTCTTTTATTACCACATCGATATCTCCAACAACGCGAGGCTACTGTCCGATATAGGTATAACCCGGCCAGAAAATCGGGCCAACATGATTCAGAACTGTCTGAGATAAGCGGTAATAGCTCATGGCAAATCAGATGACCCCCTTCTTGCCGCTATCTGCCAGTAGCTCCAAAACCGAGCAACCCTATCGTCGGTATCAGGCTGCGGGGAACGGCCCACCAGCTGAGTGAATTCGTTTCCTGGGGTGCATGTCCAGGAAAACGGTAAACCTAAACCTGGAGATAACCTAGGAGGAACTTGGTGATAACCCTGATGCTTGACCCATGCCAGTCGCCCAACCAGCCTTCTTAAAACAACAGATGGCCTCCCACCTTCCATGTCGATTCCTGACCACATCACATTGTTGCCAATTTTGGAATTGAGCTCGACTTGAAAGAAATCCAATCACCAAGCCTCGCATAGGCGCCCTACCCAGCCGCAGGCAAGCCCTGGTTGAGTTGACCTACTCTCACCCGACAACTCCCCGACGTGTAACTTGTTTCTGAGTAACTCTCTGGTTGCCTCAATTTCCTGATTTCCAAGATGGGAGGTGCTAGCCTTTCGTCTACGGCAGGCGATCCTGTCAAGTCCAAGGAAATGCTTGACGACGTCGAGCCCGGACTCACCAGAGCCGATTCAGCAACCCCTGGACAACAGTCTGAACAGTTTCAGGCCCATGGAACAAGGCGGGAAATCAAAACTCGCCACGCTCAAATGCTTGCCATTGGCGGCAGTATCGGCACCAATCTCTTCATCGGCGTCGGTCAGGTCCTGGCGGTCGGCGGCCCTGGTCTGCTCCTCCTCGCATTCGGGTTGATGGCCATCTTCGTCTACGGAATGGTCACTCTCATTTGCGAACTCGGGTCATTCGTTCCTGTTCCAGGAAACTCCATGTCCGCAATGGGCAGTCGCTTTGTTTCACGATCAATGGGTTTCGCTATGGGTTGGCTGTACTTTTACTCTTTTGCCATCATCGTTGCCTATGAGCTCGCTGCCATGGTTATTATTATCGACTATTGGCCAAACAATATCAACCCGGCAGTATGGATATCCGTTGGCTTCATCTTCTTCCTGGTTCTGAATCTCTGCCCAGTCGGCGTTTATGGCGAGTCAGAGTTCTGGTTCACACTTGTCAAGATCATCATGGCTACTGGACTTTTGCTCCTATCTCTGATTTTGATGCTTGGTGGTGGTCCAACGCACGACCGTCTCGGATATCGGTACTGGAACGACCCAGGAGCAGTCAAGTCCTACATTGTCGGCGGCGCCGGTGGCCGCTTCACTGCCTTTCTGTACATCTGGGTCTACTCGGGGTTTTCCTTCTTCTTCGCACCGGAGCAGCTCATTCTCGCTTCTGGTGAGATGGTCAACCCGCGCAAGAACCTGCCCTCTGCTAGTCGGCGATTCTTTTTCCGTCTCGTCTTCTTCTATGTTCTCGGAGCTGCAGCCGTCGGTGTCATTTGCCCATCCAATGCCCCGGGTCTCACCTCAGGGGCAGGAAATGCTGATGCGTCTCCATGGGTGATTGCGATCAGCAGCGCTGGTATCGATGTTCTTCCCTCCATTATCAATGCGGGTATCTTGACGGCTGCTCTCTCTGCTGGAAATGCGTATCTCTACATGTCATCCCGTGCCTTGTTTTCTCTCGCCACGGTTGGAGATGCGCCCAAGATCTTTACCCGCTGCACCAGCTGGGGCATTCCATTGTATGCCATCCTTGCTTCCAGCTGCTTTGGTTTCCTGGGATTTCTCGTCCTCAACACCGAAGCAGGGCAAGTTTTCAACTGGTTCATCAGCATTACCAACACCGCCGGGTACACATCTTGGGTTGCGTGCTGTGTCATCTATTTCCGCTTTCGCAAGGCCTGTGCAGAAAAGGGCGTGACTCCTCCTTATCGCTCTGCCATCCAACCTTACGCCGCCCGAATCTGCATCGTGGTCTTTTCTATCCTGCTACTTTGCAACGGCTTCACGGTCTTTTATCCCGGAAGGTTCACGGCGAGTGGGTTTCTCACAACTTACATTGGCATTCCGATCTTTGCCGCACTTTGGCTTGGTCACAAATTCACTGCCGGGAGGCATGACCCGTGGTGGCTGTCAATCAGTGACATTGATCTGGTAACGGGTGTGGCCCAGGCCGATGCCGAAGCTGAGATGTGGAATGCGCTTGAAAAGGAACGTGAGGACAGTAAGTCCACCAGCAAGTGGACCAAGCCGTTCAATAAAGTTCGGGCTCTCTGGAGTTAGATTGATGGTACAAGTCATGAGAGACTGCGCAGCCAGGCAGGAGTGTTCCTGAGACCATAACCTAAGGTTGTTGGTTTGGTCAGATCAGATAGTGTTCAAGGCTTAAGAAAGCTTAGAAGATATATGATATAATCATTCAAAGGACTCTTAATTTTATTTAATGTTCATTCATTGCTTTAGGATGCAGTCAGACCATGGTAATATTTATTTAGACGAAGGAATTGCCTGTTATTATTCATGTATCTGCCATTTACGGTGACGTACGCACGAGGATGTTCCAACTCAGATTTGCATAGGAACTCTCGGAAAATGAAGATTTCATGTCGCTTGACCACTCAAATTCCCTCACTATTTAAAAACAGGTGAGAGAGTTTGAGACGCTTGACTCACGCAGTGAAACCCCAAAATAGAAGATGCTAGACCCGACATCTCAATACAATGAATAATCTTTCAACACAGCCTTCCCTAGGAAATTGACTCTATTATAAGAGACTTAAATTATATTTTCTATTTAATATCTACCTCTATAGCCCAAACTACTGAAGATACAATGAGGTCCAGCCCGCCTTCTCGGCCTCCTCACATTTGTCCAGAAACTGTCGATACGTCGCACTGTATTTTGCAACTCGTCGACGAGACTTGCCTTCCACATTGGTGTTGACACCTGTCGCCCAGCCACTTATCTCACTTGAAAGTAACCCCTTACTGCACTCAACCACGTGCTCATACCAGGCATCTGCAGCCTCTTGCCTCGGCTCCACATAAGTGTAACCGTTGGCTTTAACAAATTGCAAGAGTCCCATCACCACATTCACGGAGTTTTCAATACTCCTGGGGATATTCCCGAATGGCTGATGAGGGCCGAGTATCATGAAAGTGTTGGGAAGAGACGGCGCCATGAGTCCCAAGAACGTAACTGTCTCATTGTCTGCCCAAATTGCGAGATTGTCCTTGTCAGAATTGCCTGTTTCGAAAAGTGGCCGGTCGTCTTTGCCTGTCCAGTCGATACCAGCCAATGCGCCCGTAATAGCGTCAAAGCCTGTGGCAAAGACTAAAATATCGAGTTCATGCTCCCTGCCGTCAGCTGTCAATATTCCAGACGGAGTGACGGTGGTGATTGGTGTCTCGCGGAGGTTGACCAGGTGGACATTGGGCTGGTTGAAGGCTTCGAAATAGCCGCTCTCGAGAGGAACACGCTTGGTGCCAAACCCATGATCTGTTGGGATAAGCTTTTCTGCAAGCACTTTGTCATGGACGCGACTTCGTATCTTGTCAGCTATCCAGTCGGAGTAGGCTTTATTGGCCACAGGGTCTGTGTATGTGTCCTTGAATAGCCCCATCCATTTGCCGAAGCCGCGTTCACTATACAGTTTCTCCCACAGCGCAATCCTCTCTTCCTCGGGGACATCGAAAGTGTTTCTTGGGTCAGGCCCATACAGGAACCCCTGTGGCGCTTCCGCACATTGTTGGAAGATGGAATCGTACTGTGTCTTGTACTGGGCCATTCTTTCTGGAGAAATAGGAGTGTTTCGGAGGGGCGCCGACCAGCTGGCCGTCCGCTGGAAGACAGTCAATGACTTGATCCCTGGCTCTTTGGAGATGGCGGTGATGGTCTGGATTCCGGTGGCGGCTGTACCGATGACACCAATTCTCTTGTCCTTCAGATCACGAGCCATGTCAAAGTCCCGCGGCCATCTCGAGGTATGATACGCCTGACCCTTGAAGCTGGAGATGCCCGGGATGTTGGGCAATTGGGGGGCAGACAGGATACCCACACCCGTAATCAAGAATCGAGTAGAGTACCTGGCTCCTTTGTCGTCCGTCAAAAGCCACAGTCTACTTTCTTCGTTCCAATTGGCATGAGTGATCCTTGTGTTGAATTGGACATCCCTTCGTGTGTCATTCTTGTCGCAAAACGCCTGAATATATCGCAGAATCTCGGGCTGGGCAGCGAACTCCTCAGACCAATTCCACTGGGCAAGAAATTCCTTGTCCCAGGACAAGTGATAAGACACCGCCTCTGAGTCGAATCGTGCCCCGGGGTAGCGGTTAAAGTACCAAGTTCCTCCCACCTCATCAGCAGCCTCAAACACTTTGACGCGCCAAGATGGGAACAATCGTCTGGTGTGATAAAGACAACTGATACCTGACAATCCGGCACCAATGACCAGGATGTCGAATTGCGAGCTATCTTCTGCTGCAGCCATGACGTTTCTTCAGAATCAAGCAAAGTGAAGATGCAGGTGTTATGCAAGATCCTCAAAATGAACTTTCGTCTATCCTGGTGTTGACCGTGTTGCTCACATACGCTCAAGTCAATATAATTTAATTTCCTCAAATATTCATACGATGATGCGAGTTACTTTTCTCCAGCGTCCGTAAAGCCTTCTTTCCCAAGCGAGATCATGGAATGGCATGGTCATGCCAGAAGAATTGTCGCCCCGTCCTTGGCCACGAGACCCGACCCCAACCGTCCGTTCAACTAAGAAGCCGAGTTCGGACTCCACAAGCCTGTCCCAAAGAGCGAAATGAAACGACCCTCGACATTTGGACCCGCGAGAGATAAGCCATGCCGCCCTTTGAGGGTTAGCTTCGTTTTTACTTTCCCTTTCCACATCCCTGTCTGATTCTTCAGTCACTCCGTGGGCCTTCTTCCATCGTCCAGGAATGGTAATCACGTATCTGAAAATAATAATCATCCTCATATACGAGATCCAAGTATCAAGATGAGTGTATCTAATTTTTATTTGAATACTCGGAAACATAGAAACCGATCTATGACTCGCTCTCCCAACCCTGAATAACAACACGGCCCTGGTCTTTCTGACCACTCAGATCTCGTCGCTAGCAACCATGGATGTACCAGGATATGCTTTGATCACAGGCTCAGGCTCTGGGCTTGGGAGGGCATGTGCTCAGACTTTCGCCAGAGATGGCGCAGCAGGCGTAGCCCTATTCGATGTCAATGCGGAAGGGCTTGCCCAGACAAAGGCCCTGATTGATGAAAAAAACCACATCTCAGCCAGTGGGAAGCCCTGCCGCGTGATCACCTTCGTGGTCGACGTGACCGATGAGGATCAGGTCAGCAAGATCGTCTCGGAGGTTGCCCAGGAATTCGGGCGACTTGACTACCTCGTCAATGCTGCTGGTGTAGCCTACAAACACGTCGGCGGTGCGGCCTTTGCGGAATCCAAGGAGTGGCTACGGGTCATCAACATTAACCTGAATGGCACCTTTTACATGCTCAAGGCCGCGGCGAGAATTATGCTCAAGCAAGATCCCATCCTCTCGACCTTTGACGGGAGGCCACTACAGAGAGGCTCTATTGTGAACTTTGCATCCATCCAGGGCTACATCGCCACGCCTCTCTCAACATCATACGTCACCTCTAAGCATGCGGTTGTCGGCCTCACCAAGACTGCTTCTGAGGACTACGCCAAGGAGGGCCTCCGCATCAATGCCATTTGCCCTGGGTATATCGAGACACCGATGACAATGGACTCGCCACAGATTCGGGCAGTCATGGCAGAGAAGATAGCCTCGTCTGTGCCCATGCTCAGAGCGGGCCAGCCTCAAGAAATTGCCGATGGCGTTGTGTATTTATCTGGTGGCAGAAGTTCGTTTGTTACTGGCAGCTCTCTTGTTGTGGATGGAGGCTATATTCAGCGGTAGAATGATTAATATACAAAATGATTCTGAACATTCTGCAGCTGAAATAGGATTTTCCCTCGTTCCCTCCCGGGGGCAGAACGAGAGAGATTACAGCATGGGAAGCCTTACAAACTTGCCCATGATTTGATCTCTTTCGAATATGCCCACCAGAAAACCCCCGTTCGCTTGTTCCAATCGTTTGCATGCTTTGAGTTTTTCAAAAAGTATATTCTGGAAGCTCAAACGGCGCATCACATTTAAATCGATCCAATGACACTGGTAGAAGTTGAATTACATTCAGTTGCCGCCAATAACCAAGAGAAATCCGAGCGTAACGTCCCCCATCAGCCGATTCGCCTCACATCATTCTCAAACTGTGAATTCTGGGCCGCGCCGGGACAGATTTCTCCCCCAAATATCCTTGGACCGTCTTGCAGAACGTGTTGGTGATTTAAAGGCACTTGGCACTACCATCGACCTTGTAGCAGGTCAAGCCCTTTTTTGTGCACTTCGACTTTTCCGATGAGGTGCACGTAGTGATTGCACGGGGGTCAATACCCCCATCTTCCACGTTCCTTGGCTCCGAAACTTGGATCTTTTCGGCATCGGCGACGGGCTGGGCGGCGGCAAAGGCAGTTGTGAAAGCCAGCATGGTCATGGAGACGATCTTAATGGCAACCATGACGAATACGGTGATGTTGAGTTGACGAAGGGGTTGATTGAGAATGTTGCTTCAAAAGAGACAAGTAGTAGTCGAGTGAGTGGAGAATGGCTAGTAGAAAGGTTGTCAACGACGCTTCTTATAGTTGCAATCTCTGATCGTTATAAGTATTGCCGAAAAGGAGCGTTGTCAAAGCATGGGAAACGTCATCTGCCTCGTCATCTTTTTTGTATAGTCTCAATCTGAGGCAATGGCGGCGCAGATTATGCCATTTTGATCAAACGCCGAGCAAGGCGAAACCTAGAGTCCATGAGAAAGATCAATATGTGGAACCGTATCTGCCCCGAATAGGCATTCGCCGTGAAGAATAAGAGGCCCCTGACAGGTAAAAACAGGCAATTCCTATTTCCGAGTTCAACGTAGATGAAGGAAAGTTTTCCAGGCTTGATGAAACTAATTACTTATCAATGAAGTGAATCGACTTGATGTCTCATATGTAATGTGCAATTCACGTGCGAACCAAGTATCCTCACGGTTTTTTATGAAGCCATACAATTTTTTTTCATGCCTAGAGTACCTACCCTAAGTCTGTTCTATCTTAAACAAGGGATAGACAAAAGAATCGTCAAAGTTGTTCGGTATTTGAGTCAAGAAAACCTTGATAGGTTTCCTGAATGCACTCGTCTTGATACCCTATAGGTATAGCAGGGTCATTTTCACATGCAAAGAACAACTTCTTAGTACCTAAGCCACCTACGAGACGGTGCCGACATACTCGCATTCGAGTCCCTTCTCGCTCATGCACAGACGCAGCTTAACCGCGGGTTGGCTTTTTTCTAGATTAGAGTCATGATAATAGTAGAGCCGAAGGACGTCAAACTTGGGTTTCTGGTTCTCGAGCTCAGGTATGTTACTAATTGAAATATCCATTGAACTTATAGTAATTCATGACACAGGGATACCGTACCTTCCTCCAAGCATTTTCTATCGAAAGGGGCCTTCCATAATAGCGATGAGGAGGTGAGAAGCCACGACAACGTCCCAGAGCTTTGAGCGCATCAATCATGATGAGATCGCTCTGCTTTGTTGCATCAAAGGTCTAGACAGTTCTTAGGTCTAGTTATGAGAGCTAAATCATTTGATGTCAGAAAAGAGCAGCTCCCCCGCTGTAACTCCCCTAATATGCGTGAGATACGATTAGAAACGCGTTCCAGATTTTCTGGGAGAGCAATATGGATAGTTTCTCGCGAGTTATTGTTATTGTTGCTGTCAGAACGAGTATCCAGGTTTTGGAATTCATGTAGAGTCCTACCTATGAAATTGACAAACACGCTCCAAGACTTAAGATTGAGTTGTCCGCCTGGGAGTAGAGCAACATGGAGCTTAACTCTATTACGCATACAAGAAATAATCCCACAGTTATATCCTATAGAGGTTGACAGGAATCAGAGAAAATCCAGCCGTCCGATTATCCTCACAAAATCCTTTAGTGAGAACTTGAGCTGCCTCTTTCAAGAGCTGATCACATCTAGGAGAACCCATCTGTTCGCCTTCCCTTTCAATAGTATCAAACCTTTGATGCTCCGCATTCCAACTCAAGCCTGCCCCTCCAGATGGCGTATACTGAAACGAAGGATCCGGGCCTCCTTGACTGGGTTGTATTTCCGATGGGCAGATGTAAAGAGCCTCCAAATTATGAGTGTTGAAGATATATCCAATATCCTGCATATGCTGTTCCAAGAGCGATTCTGGCATTATGATTTTATCGATATACGAAGATATTGTAAAGGTTAGGTTCATAAAACTGGGGTCTTCACGGGCCAACAGCTCCATCACAAAAGATTCGCAAGTGTCATGGGTAATATAGAGCGCGTCAAACTGATGGTCGTATCGGCGAAGGAAAACTAGCTCTTGCAGGTCTTGTTGGAAAGAGAGCTGCAAGTTATGCTGCCCTGCCCAGAGCAGCGCGATCTCGCGCGCTTCATGGTCGACGTGAAGAAGAGGAACAGAAATCCATGTCTTCTGGATCCGGCTGTAGTCGAATTTCGCGTACCAGTTAGAATGTGGCGGAGGCAGGTAATCTTCATCGGAGGGGGTCAATTCTCTCGGGGTCCAACAGCCTGTTTTGAAGAAGTGCACTCCCGGACTGAGATTGGGCAGCGCGCAGTGCCATATCTGACTGCGGATTTCGGGTGGAAGCTGGGGGAAGAGATGAAAGGTTGACATTTTTGGTCCTCCGCGATTCCCTCGCTGTGGCCTCATTGCACATACCAGGGAGCCCGAAGTACACAGTATTATATTGTGTAAACGAGATGTGAACGAGGTGGAATAAATAATCGTAATAGGCGTAGGGAGTCCTGGGTGGAGAAGGAAAAAACCAAGTATGTGGTCGGCCTGGTTGAAATTGGGAAATCGCCGCGATGATATATCTCTGCCCATGCAGCTTGGCGGAGGTGGCCGGGCAGACTGGGGCCATTATTGGCCACGATCCGGCCATATGTCAAGGAGCAATCGCAAAAACCTGGTCAATGCCACCGCTAACTGGATCATGCGAGTAAATGGGGTGACGGCAATTACCTGAATTTGGAGAGATGACCCGCCATCCGCGTGTGCCACACACGCGGGGTGTGGGTTGAGTTAGTGTGCATTAAAAATAGCAGAAATCACCGAGTCAGTCTATACACTGTCATGATACCAAAGTCCCAAACTGTGCCTCTGAATAGAAAGACGTTCTCTTTCGTCCATTCGTATAGACGTGGGTCGGAAAGTGAGCCAAGGCGTGAGTAGACGAGCAACCCGACCCTTTGGGTTGATCTCAAACCCATGTATTAGCCCTCAATCAAGGACGACGTAATTAAAGTGTCCCAAATATAGCATTGTGTCTCGTGCCTTCGCTTGAGACAAGATGGTAGCTTCGCGAGAAAAGAAGCCGGATTCATGTTTTACTCTTGGCGCTGAGGACGGCGAAAGTGTATAAAAAGCTGGCTGTAGCTGCTGGTTGAGACAAGAAAATCAGAACAGCATCAACAAACTTGAATTTCATACTATATCCTTCGACACAGCGATCATCTTCCATCGCGGAATCTCCTCTGAAGTATTCAAGTCAGTGACTCCTATATCATCGTTTTCGGCCGTGCTCGAATAATGGATATTGACTCGTGAATTAGAACATCAGTCAACATGCGCCTCACACTCGCGACTCTCCTGGCATGCTTCGTCTACATGACGACTTGTGTATCTGCCATTGCCATTAGCTATCGCGTCCCCTGGAAGGAGGGCAAAAAGGAAGGCGCAGAATCCAGCTCCGAAGAGATCGAAACCACTCGCAAGGACTCGGTGATAAATGGCATGTCCACTTGGTCGGGGGGCAAGTATAAAGCAACTATGGGTGGATTTGGTGCTCGCGCCATCATTCAAGTTCAGACTGCCCAGTCAGGAAGCAACAGGAAGAAGACGGAAGCCCAAACCATGATGCAGGAAATGAGGAGACTGGTCCAGCAGAACGCTCGTTCGCGCTCACCCTCGCCCGAGCCCGAGGGCAAGAAGAAGCCCGCCAGCAGCAGCAAAAAGACCCGCAAGCGATCTCCTCAATTCCGCAACAAGAGGCGATCTTATGCCAAGAGAGGATATAGCCGATACTAGGTGGTCCCTGGGAACCCCAGATTCTAGGTGAAACAAGACGCAGAGAACCGCGGTGAGATTTGATATCCCTATGCAAAAGACAGCAACTCCCAGGTGATTCCCTGCGCCATGTTGAGTTGATTAGGGTATGAGTGTACGAAGGGCAATTTGAGAGATCAGTTTTGTTCATACTCGTTTCTTTCTGTTTGAGGCCCTGAGTTCTAGGAGGCAGAGCGATTGAGCTCCTTGAATAGTAATGGGATCCCTTTTTGTAAAGTATTAGTTATTAAATATTTTGTTGCGAATTATATATGTAGAAATTGTTTTGTCATGGACGCGTGTTAGCAGATCCCCTGCTCATCTATGTTACTTTTGAATGTAAAATTATTACTGCTCTCCTATAAGATTATATGTATATCCTTAATAAAGTAAAATCTTTACTTGCCTTAATAATCCCTAGCTACTTTGATAAAACAGTCAACTGAGTGATAGAAGAAATAAGATATCAAACTAGAGGGTGGTTATGAACAGACCACCTTCTGCAATGATCGTAAGAATACAGTGGCATAAAATCACACAGTCTAATGATATTCAGTGCATTATCTCTTTAAAGTTTAGTATTAGTCCTCAATACTCTGACCATACGGTTCATAAACTTGACAGTCAGCAGTATAATGTTTAAGTGTCTCAAATTGAATATCACCCACTTGGCAGTTGATCCGACCCAAAGATTTGTTATGCTTAAATTCAGGGTTCACCCAGTATCCTCCGCCAACGTAACGTCACTAGGTCTAGACCGGCAAGGTTACGAGCGGACAGAGGTGTCTGCCATTTTAGGGTTGCTCTGGGGTGACATTTGTTTGAAAAACGTGCTCAATTGTTCTCTTCCCGTGGCACAAAAGTCTTGGCGAGCAGATTTCCTAGAAATCATCAATCGTGATTATATTGAATTGCATAATTATCTATCCTCGTATTGGCTGGTTTCCGATTGCCAAGGGGCTGGCTTTCAGTTTCATGCTAGTCACCGGGTTCTTGGATGGTGTTTCATTCTATTTGATAAAATTGATAAATACCTTCTAGTCTCGCATCACGTTGTGCCTCTAGCTCTCAGTCTAGCTCGTTCTTCATCAATAATTCTGTTAACACATTGGGTCTTTACAGCCTCATCAGTAATGATGCTAGACACTGCTAAGAAGGGCCTTTTTGCTCTTCTGTTGCTCTCTAGGGCAAGACTGGCATCTGCCCAGGGTTCTGGGCGTCCTGGTCATGGCCTTGTCGGTTATCCCATCATCATGTACCAGCCTGAGTGTGCGCACGCTTGCCGGTCTGCGTTGCCACGTTCGTCCATTCCTTGCGACATTCACCTGAATGGTCACCACAGCAGTACGGTGTCGGCCGAGTGCCTGGCCTTGAGCGAGCCGTACCTATTTTCAGCTGCTTGGTGTATATACACACATTGCCCGGACGAGAATGTGGCAGTCTCAACACTGGAAACGTTTTGGGAGACCGAACTAGTAGGACGAGAATTGGACCAACCAAAGCCTAAATATACATATCAGGAATCGCTTGCTCTTGTGAAGAACGATCCGCCAACCACATTGCTAGCCAAAACGACGGCTTTCAATAGAACGACCCTTGTTAGTGACGAATCTTATACTGCGGCTTGGAATGGCAACACGGCTTTCGAATATACGGAGATTAACCACCAAAAACTATCGTGAGTAGCCTCTTATCCGAGGAATTCAAGACAGTTTAACTAAACAAAGAATAGCCTCATTGTCCTGGTCACAGGAGCCGGAATCCCGATCTTGTTGTCACTGCTCCGGTTCATACCCTTCCCTCCCACTTTGGTTGACCAATTTTATGGCTACATCATTGAGCCTCCGCTGTTCGGGGGACGCCACGCGAGTCCGATATTAGGTCTAGGACTCGTCCCAACCAGAGGCCAGTCTCTTTTCATTCTGTACCTCGTTGCCATCAATGTCATATTTGTGGCAATCGGATATAAGCCTCGTCAACCAAACTCCTGGTGGGAACATGGCCTCTGGGAGGAAATCCTCAATTATGTGGCAAACCGTACTGGGATGCTGAGTTTTGCCAACCTGCCACTGGTGATTCTGTATGCGGGTCGCAATAACGTTCTTCTCTGGTTGACGAACTGGTCATACTCTACCTTCTTGTTAATCCACCGCTGGGTTGCCTTTCTCTGTGTGCTTCAAGCCGCGATTCATTCAGCTCTTTGGTTGCATATTCATGTAGGGATCTCTCATGACCATGGCGAAGTTGCCGCTATCCCTTACTGGTACTGGGGTATCATCGCGACGCTGGCCCTCGTCCTCATTCTCCCTTTCTCCCTACTACCAGTCCGTCAGAAAATGTACGAGTTCTTCCATGCGGCGCACATTGTCCTCGCTATTCTGTCCATTGTCGGATGTTGGTATCACATCATCTACCGCTACAAACGTCAATGGGGATACGAAAATTGGGTCATCATGGCTTCCGTCATCTGGGCCTGCGATTGGGTCCTGCGAGCAGTAAGAATGGCTGGAAATGGAATTAAAAGGGGTTATATCACTAAACTCGGCGACGAATACATTCGCCTCGACGTGCCCGGCCTGAGCTGTCCAGGTCACGCATACATGTACTTCCCTACTCTTACGTGGCGGGTTTGGGAAAGCCACCCCTTTTCGGCAATCGGTGTCTCTCAACTCACGGTTCTGGAGGCGGGTTCAAGCAATGCGAAAGACCCTGAACCTCCAGTCCTTGACTCCGAAAAGGCCGTCGGATTGACGAGTGTCGTTACGGCAGGCGAAACCTCGTCATCCACCTCGCCACAGGAGAATGACTCAGCTGCTCATGCAACAAAAACAGGAGTGAGCTTCTTCATCCGCGTTGAAAATGGCATAACATCTCTTCTTGCAGCCCATGCCGGTAGGCCTGACGGAATACCTCTGTTCGCTGAGTGCTATAGCCATCAGTCTGTTCTTCGCCATGATCTCCATGGCCAACCAACTCCAAGTCATCCAAATCTTGTCTTTATTGCGGGCGGAGTGGGTATTACTGCGGTTCTGCCAAAACTTACCGCGTCACAATCCCTTTTCAAGAAACCAGTCGGCAGGAGAACACTCTATTGGGGTTTACGTGACGAGGGTTTAGGACTTTTGGGGGCCGTGGAAGACATGATTGGGAGACGCCAGGAACACAAGGGAGAGCCCAAGGAAGTCAGAGGGGATCAAGAAAATCACAACAACACTAGGCGGAAGTGGGGGGATGTTGATGTTCATGTCAGGGTTGGAGAAAGATTTGACTTCAGGACTGCGATAGAGACGGAGCTAGCCGCAGTTAATGGCCAAGGAGGCACCGTCATTCTCACATGTGGCCCTCGGGGGATGGCAGACGAGGTCAGAATGGTTGTTACTGCGCATAAGAGAAAGGGTGTTGCCGTCAGACTAGTAGAGGATAGTTTCTCTTGGTGAAAAATGAGAGTTTCTCCATTTTCCAACTTGCCGGACAATATTCTCAGGTTTAATTGTCTATCTGATAAGGTTGCAAAACGTAATTTCTTTTCAGAGGCTACCTCTATTGGGAGATGGTACAGTACAGGGAAATAAACGGTGGACAAATCACGCCTTCAACCAAACATACGTAACATATGAGCAGGATATTGTGGGATTTTATGATTCACAATAAGTCAGTGTGACTACCATTGTGCTCTCTCAGTATTGCTTATGCTCCGCCTTTGTCGGTCCGCCCGGGGAGGTAGAAACCAAATCGTGGCTTTTCTCGTGCCCTCTTCGCTTTTTTCCACGCTTTCTTATTGCGATTCTCTGGCTTAATATATAGCCTCCCCATATTATCGCGCGCCATTCCCGGTGGCGGATTGTTAAAGTCAGCCTTCGGTTTGCTGGACTTTATCTGCGAGATATGAGTGAGCTGATCCGCTATTCCGGAATATCAGTTTGTCAACATACGCCAAAACACATGGCTTCTGATAGATACGTGAAGCGCTTCTACAAATAGTTTATAATCGGAGCAATACTCCTGGCTGTAGGCTTGATTTGGTGTCGGTTGGTTGGCAAATAGAACGTATTTGATGTGAATAAATGGAGAAACTGTCGGCTTATGCCACTGATGTCACATGGCCGTTTTGTAAGCCTCCAAGCTTACATCACGTGAAATCCACATTAAGGAGGCACTTTTGATGGCTGGCACGTGGCACATGGGCTTTTACTTTTCCTCTATTTTCCAGGACTCGAATAACGAAGACGTCCATGGGACAGTCTAGAGCAATATTACGATATACACGCGTTATCCCATTCGAGTCTCACTCCCGTTTACGAAGAGTGATGACGGTTCAGGCAATCGGAAGCTTTGGTATATGGAGGCCTCTGGGACGACCAAATCCGATTATCCATTGAAAAGGAACCCGAAGTGGCTAGCTCTACTCTCGACAGTCCTCGGGAGGATCTCAATCCAGGAGAAGGCCGCAGGTGTCCCACAGCACTCTGCCACGAGCGTGTTATGCCAAGAACTTGGGGCCGTCATCGGAAACTCGGCAAGATTGCGTCTTAGAGGCCGCCTAGTTCTGTCCATATATTCAAGATACGGCAGCTACACAACTTCGTATTTGAGAGTATTACCGCTAAAACGGACAAGCTGCTTTCCTGCTCCGCCTTACCAGGATCCTCCGATCAGGGGATGTGAACATGAACTCGTGGGCCATGACGTTCGGCGGCGAAGGTGTGCGCGCGCACGAAGACGCGCTTCATGCCGATGTTGCTGGGAGGCGAGAGCCGCTGCGACTCGCGCATCACGCTGTCCATCTTGCGCAGCCGGCCGTAGGCGTCGGGTGCCCAGCCAGAGCCATCGGCAACGGCGGCCATGTATATGCAGCTCGCGTCGCACTTTGCCTGGGCCAGGTGACGGTTCACGGCGCGCAACGTCGGGAGTAGTGGCGCCACAGCCCATTGCATCCAAGTCGGGAGTATGCGCAGCGTTGCGGTAGCAAAGACTTAGGAACAAGACCAAATGTTAGTACAGTACCAATGTAGATAAGGGAGTGCGGCTGCCTGCTCACCTGCTTCTGTATGGTGAGTCGAGATGTCCACCCAGGTAGGATCATGACTGAACTCGGGACCTACGAGGGCCTCGGCCGCAACTTTAGCCAAGACGGGGCCAAGAATCTTCGAGGGCTGGACCTCGACCCATTCATCGTGGTTGGGGAAATGCTTCTCGAATGCATGGGCTACCGTCCTCTCCATCCGCGGGATGAGCAACGGGATCCGCGGCGTCAACCTCCTCTGCATTATAGAATGATGCAGTTAGCTCTCAACGAGTAGGCTCATCCCCGTGTAATGACCGAGCAGGTCTCGTTCTAATGCCCGTTGTGGGCTTGCCACTGTGAACGGCAGACCGGCCAGCTCTTTCAGCAGCGCATGGGGCAAGATGACAATGGCCTCATTGTTACGGGTGAGTCGAAAGGTTGAGTCTGGAAACTACGCCGGCAACCATCAGTCCTCGCGGTTCCTCTGGTCTTCCGGGTGGCCTCGTAGGGGATGTACCTTTCCGTAGCCTCGTTTAAACAAAGATGCGGCGGACAGAGCAAAGATGACATTGTGGATGAATGTTGGGATCAAAACATCCCAAGCGCCAACCGAAAGAAACTTGGCATGTTTCCTCCCCAGTAACAACGCACTTAGTCCAAAGTAAGCAATGCCCGTCAGTGGAAAAGGCCATAAACAAGAGCAGGCGCTTTGCAACAACTTAGAAAACATGGTCAAAGATCTGGAGAGGTACGAATCCACAGTCGCGAGTCTATTGGCCCCGGTGTTTATATATCAAATATCACCCCGGACGAGCAGGGTTTCCTTTCGAGTGAGTATGCAACCTGATACAGCATCTTTTGCTTACGAATGTTAGGTACCTTGATGTACGCAGCAGGTACTGGCCCAGACTGCGGTGGAGGTAGTAGGTTACATTATTTTGGCTGCACAACGCGGTGTGGGACGCAGCTGTGGGGGATGTGAGAGCCGGTCCCTGTCATTCCCTGTCGTAATGCGTATAACCCATGGGCACAAGTGCTGACGAGCCTCCTGAATGCCCCTTGCATTCAACCTTCGGGCCAATTTTCCCGAGCAGGACTGTTGTTGCCAGCACTCTCCAACACTCATATACGCCATCCTCCCCGCCTTGTGAGAGATTCGCTGCTCAGCAGAACCGTTTTACTGTTTCTACTACTTTGGAGAGTAATTCAGTACAGAATGGGCACGCGGCGAATTGCTACAATCTTCTCAGCCATCATTCTTGCGGCCGGACTCGCCATCCGCTATGCAAAGGACAGCGCGCCGTTCTGTCGCACAATTCCCGGTGATGCCGCATGGCCGACCAGGAACGATTGGGACGCATTCAACAAGACGATAGACGGGAAGCTTATTCCCAGCATACCTTTGGCCGCGCCGTGTCACTACTCCTTCGTTAGCGGCGACGGAAGTAACGCCTCCGTTTACGACCAGAGTGTTTGCGATGCTCTGCAAAGCAACTGGTTCTCGGCGACAACTCACCTGCCCTCGTCCTCGTCGCCCATGGCATATCCCTTCACCAACAACAGCTGCAATCCTTTCTTGGGACCCGACGTTCCCTGCAACCCAGGCTATATTGTGTCCTACACCGTCAATGCCACCGCGGTGACGCATATCCAAGCTGCTCTCCAGTTCGCCCAACACCACAATATCCGGCTCGTCATCCGCAATAGTGGTCATGACTATCTAGGGAAATCAACGGGTGCTTACGCACTCGCAATATGGACGCAGCATCTGAAGTCAATCGACCTGATCTCCCAATATCAGGACCCATCCTCAGATTACGGGGGCCCGGCCCTCAAGGTAGGCGCCGGCATTCAAGGAGGCGAGCTTTATCAATTTGCTCACGACCATGGCTTGATGGTTGTTGCTGGGAACTGCCCCAACGTGGGCGTCACTGGCGGCTATGTCCAAGGCGGAGGCATCGGTATCTTGTCGTCCAAGTTCGGCCTCGCTGCCGACCAAGTCTTGTCCTTCCAAGTCGTGACGGCGGCGGGAGATATCGTCACCGCAGACCCAACTCACAACGAGGATCTGTTCTGGGCTCTGAGGGGCGGCGGCGGTGGCACCTTTGGTGTTGTCCTCTCCATGACCATCAAAGCCTTCCCGGACACGTTCTTCTCGACGGCTTCGTTGATGCTGCCGAACAACGGGGACAACACAGATGGTATCTACTCGGCTCTGGGGACTTTCCTGCAGTCCTTACCCAATCTTGTTGATGCCGGTGCTTGGGTAGTTTGGGTTGCAGGCCCGTTCGGATTCATGATCTCGCCGGCCATGGTTGCTGGCCTGCACCCGGCAGAGCTGGACGCGCTCCTCCAGCCAGCTCTGGACAGTATGGATCAGCTAGGACTCCAATACCAGTATTCTTCGGCCGAATATCCCAATTTCCTTGATAGCTATCGATCTTTGGGAACCGTCTGGAATGTGTCGGACTACAACGCAGGCGGCCGCCTGATCCCTCGCAGCCTCGTGGAAGACAACGCCGGCACGACATCCCTCGTGGGTGCTATCCGGGACATCGCCTCCCAAACATTCATGTCGGGAGTCGCCTTCAACGTCGCACATTCCGTCTCGTCGCCCGATGAGGTTGCCGCCAACCCCTATTTCCGCATGACCATTTTCAATGCTGCGATCGGTACGCCTGTCAACTATACCGACTGGGAGGCCAACAAGCAGGCGCAAGACAGCATCACTCACCAGCTACTACCTGCGTTAGAGGCCATCACGCCCGATGGAGGTGCATATCTAAACGAGGCTAACTTCCAAACTCCCGATTTCCAGCACACCTTCTACGGAGGTCATTACCAGAGGCTGCTGTCCATCAAGCGAAAATACGACCCCGACAGCATCTTCTACGCCGTGACAGCAGTGGGGAGTGAGTCCTGGGAGCAGCGTCTCGACGGAAGACTGTGCAAGAAGTGAAGCAACGTTCATCTACAGATCATACATGTATACATAAAAATTCCTCGCCTGATACATTCATCTACCTTTTACTTAATCTTCTGCTGCATGCATGTTGTTTTTCTTCAATGAGATAGGCAGTGACCACTTAATTGCACTTACAGAAGCCGTATGAGCATGTCCAAATGAGCCTGAAGAACGTCCTCTCTTCATCTCGACACATTTTCCTCAATACAGATATCTCACCGCTCTTCCGCCATGATTCAATTACCTTGACACAGATTGCCCTGTATGAAAGGGTACTCTTGTCTGACCTCATATTTTAATGAACCTTTGAGCACAAATTACACACAACGTTTGCAGAGGCATGACACAGGGCAGACTAGACACCAGCCAGGATGAGAGGTCACCCGGCACGTTGGGGAGAAAGCAGTCGAGGCGGAACAGGTAGCAAAATGAGCGGATTAGGCGATCGAATGACTGCATACAGTGACCAACGATGAGAGATGCGTGCGAGAGTTAGTCATGAGAGCGCTGGCATAACGAAAGCACGTAGAGAATAACACGCAAGGCTCAGGGACACCGCAGGGGACGAGATCACGACCAAGAACAGAAAGAGAGAAATGCCAAAAGGTGTGGGAAGAGCAAGAAATTTCCAAATGCCACGAGAGGGAGGAGGATGGTCGTTGGGTTAATGGACGGGAGTCACGACGTACGGCAGCGGTCTCCCGTTTACGATGAGTTATGATGGTTCAATCATTCGGCTTTCCAGCTACAGATATCTGACATGATAACTCAGAGCCTCAATTTTCAGACCTCGATTCATACCAGGCCCTCAAGCACCATTCGTGCGCAAGTCAAGTACGGAACCGTCGTCCGTCAAGCGGTTGACAGTCACACCCACAGGAAGCGCCACCACCTGTTCATTCGTCATGTATCCGCATGCGTCCGATGTAGCAGACGCTCCCAAATCGTGGATTTCTGTAAGGCACTTTTTCGAATCGCGATTGACTAATGCACCAGAAAGGAAATAGTCCCATTTAGCACGCTTGCTGCACTCTCCAGATTGGATCTTTCCATCTTTTTCAACCAAGCAGCGCTTCTCATCTGCCAGGCTGCTGAATGTACCGTCCTCGCGAGCCCTCCAAATTTGAGAGTCCGACATGGTGCAATTGGTCCATGTAATGAGGCCTCCACGTGAGGAGGAGTCAGTCAAGCAGCTGAGAGTGTAGGTGTTGAAAATCACACCAGTCGGCACGGTTTGGACAGAGGATCCTGGTGCCGGGTTCGAGATGCGGAAGATCGCTGTGCCATGAGGCGGTACGCTCCTTGCAGTGAATCCTTTTGAGCGCGTGGGAACAACGGTTTGGGAGCGGCCGGTCCACAGATCCTTGACAGAGAGTTTGGATGGGGTATGAGGAGTGTCTGTTGCAAGACCAATATGACTCCAGGGAACGGTTAGATCAGCAGTCGCGCTGCCCTTGTTCAAGACAGTGAGCAGGCGGTCGCCATTGTGAAGGCTTTTGGTCAAGACGTCCCAGCCAGCTGATTGACTAACCAGCGATGCTTGCTGGACCAGAGGGTCCTGGTCAATCGCGATGATGTCAGGATTTGTGAGATACTTGACCTCCTCATCGGTGAGAGAAAGCACATCAGTACTCAGAATCAACGGAGCTGAGAATGAGGCCCAAAGCGCAAAATGTGAGCGTCTCTCGTGGATGGTATAATCGAAGTGATCGACATTGAGGAAGTCCGGATCATTGAAGTAACCAGGCCGCTGGAAACGGCCGAGGCGCACTTCCTGTCCGTAGTTGAACAAGATACTATCCCAGCCAGTGATGTCTGGCCAGTACAAGGTCGAATTCCATACCAATGTATCTCGGGAGTGGCGCGCGAGCTGCCCAAACTCTGGCACCCAACTCATCACTTTGTACCAGTTGGTCAGATTCGCTGCTTCAGCAAAATATGCCGGTGCCGATTCTGAGAACACCATCGGGGTTTCCAACTTGGATAGGACTTCGTGCCACTTCCCATACACCTCTCTATACTCAGCCTCGGTCCCCGTTGGCATATTGCACCCATCTAGCTTGACAAACTCAAAACCCCAATCCGCAAAGTCCTTGATATCTATCTCCTCGTAGCCGTATGCGCCCGGGTACCCAGCACATGATAAGGTTCCTGCATCAGTATATATCCCAGGTATGAATCCTTTGCTTTTGATGTAGCTTGCTAGCCAAGGAAGACCTCGTGGAAACTTGTCTATATCCCATGTCATAGAGCCGTTGGCAAGCCGTTCCCGAGGAGACCAGCAGTCATCCAAGTTGATGCGGTTGTAGCCCGCCCGGAGTAGGCCCTTTGCTAGCATGGCATCGGTCGTCTCAACGAAAAGCGTTTCGTTCAAGGCGTCCATATAACGAGCCCAATTGTTGAACCCCATCGGAGGTAGTGGTGAGAGCACTTCGGATGCAGCTGAGGCCAGCCCTAAGAAGGCCAGCAACGCGACACATGGATAGCAGCGAGGAGTCATTGTGCCCGTCTTCAATATCTCTGGCCAGAACATGATTGTCCTATGCTTTGTTGATGTGTGGAACTCGGGGGAAAGGCCTCTATAAAGCCATGGACGGAAAAATTCAAGCGAGGTAAGCGATGATACCCCAACGCTGAGCTTGCTTGCAGTGTTACATGCATACTCTGCGGGGCTTTTTGTTGGGGCCTCGTCATTGATATACGGGGGTTTGCATCACCCCGCTCGGCTTCGCAATCTCTGTTGTCTTAAAGAGAAAGTGGCATTTGTTTTTGTCTCAGATCATCTCATGCTCGCCCTATGAGGTTCCCTGGCTAGAAACGTGCGAGCCAATAGATTCATTTCTTCTCAACGGCATACGAATCAAACCGTTGTGGGAGCAGATTTTCACGATTCCATAGTTGATGCAATGCCACTATATACAGGAGTAACGTTGCACCTCAAAGGAAACAGCTGTGCCCTAAGGCCGGGGAACTATTCAGGCACTTACTAATCCCGAATATAGGCCTATTCTCTCTTATTGCATGAATGCCTTGCTCCCCATATGGCAATTTAGGAAGCTCAGATGACCGGGGGTTTCCCAAAGCAAGATAACAGGCTATGTAACATAGATAGTGACTTAAACCCGGTTATCTTTGCCATCATCCCGATGTCGGTTTTCGAGTGGAGCAACCCTATTATACCTACATATGAGCGATCCTATATGACAGGCGGTGTGAATGCTTGTTTGAGACTGATAGTCAATATTAGTCAACATAAGCCAAGACATGCTGTTTCAAGAAGAGTCAAGAGAACGGTTCAAGCGACTAAAGAAATGCTAACAACTTAACACATCTCCCACTTAATTCAATATATTTATACTAGCTTACTCGAACGACGGCTCCAGAAACTTGACATCAGCAAATTGAACTTCATTGAGTATTAAAACTATTCCAAATTCTCTAGAATGTTTAGAATAGCAATCCGAGGTTGGTAAAACACTTCAAGCGACACCCAGTGTGGTACGGGCACCAATCAAGGCAAATAACCCAGCTTCATCAAGGGTGTGCAAGTTACACTTCTATCAATAAACTAATATGGTCTGATATCGTCAAATATTTGGGTGTTATCCCATTACTAATGTATCTATTATATAAGGGTGCATTTCTTTAAAGGCACTTATGGCAGTTCAACAAATTTGCTTCGAGTATTGGGATTAACATGAACATTGGCGCCAGGAACCTCGGCAATCGGCATTCCAGCAATTTCGCCTATCGGCTTCTCATCTGTAACACCCAGCTCCGGGTAAGAGGGATGCGTCGCCGGTGGTTTTGGTTCCTGGCTCTCTTGAGGAACCTGGCCTTGGGTCACTGACGCGTTCTGTCTCTCAGCACGGGACTTGCCCTTCCTGTAGAATAAAAAGGCAACGGCAGCCAACAGGAGAATCCCACCAAGGCCGGCGCCGACGCCGATCCCTGCCTTCGCCCCGGTCGAAAGACCCGAAGAAGGTGTATCTGACGTGGGATTGCCAGTACGGGTTGCTTGGTCGTCGTCTGCGCCAGTTCCCGCAGGTACTACTAGAGTGGTTGAGAATGACGACCTGGTAGAGGTTGAGAAAGTGCCCGTCGAACGGCTCGTTGAGGCCTGTTGGCTGTCCTCGGATGCATCACTGGAGCTACGTGAAGCTGCCGAGGTGGTTCTTGAACTTGCTTGAGTAGACGAATCCGAGGAGCTGCTGCTTGCCGAGTACTTCCATTCTGAAGAATAGCTGACTTCCCCTGTCACTTCATCCTTGATTCTGAGATAATATGTTCCCGACTGTAAACTACTGCTTGGGGTCCAGTAGCGCGAGCTTCCCAGGGCGAGTTCTAGTACAGATCAAGCGTCAGTCATGTCAAGAGATTGAAACATCCGACGGTACTAGACTGCTGCCGTTCTCAAATAGCTGCAGACACACGCCCATGGACCTCTGAGACTGGGTACGAAACGTCCTCACCCGCTATGGTAACTACCTGCTGGGCATTATCTGACGTGCTAGTCACCACGCTGAGGGTAACGGGTCCTTCGTTTTGGTCCCATTGTAAATTGAACGCTTTGTCCGGTTGGATTGAGAAATCGGAATTGGTGAAGACAACAGCCAGACAAAGCTGGCATATTGACAGATAGAACAGCAACCCGGGCAACGGCCGTGGAGTAGGCGAAAGCCACATTTTGCAATCCAGCATCGATGATATGAAGAGAGGTCGAGGAAACAGAGCGATGGAAACCGTTGAGAAAATGAGGGGTTGGGCATCTTCAGGCCCTTGTCAACGAGTGTATTGAGAGATCTCCCCATTCGCTGGATGCCCATTCCTAGAGTCCGCATCCCTGTTCAAACATCCACTGCTAGCAAAAAGCGGCAACTTTACCGATACCAGCTGAAGAAGCTGAAGCTTGAATGTCACCTTTGCCAAGACCCTGCCAGGTTATATTCCTCGTGTGGGATGTTGTGCTTGATGCAATCGTTCAAATTAGGAAATCAAAGACAGTATTGAAGGGAAGAGTCACCGATATCTACACAATCACGGCAGGAATAAAAAGTATCATTGGTAGTAAACGTAGAATACGCAGCAAATGAAATGGAGCCATGAGAAATTTGGTAAGGTCACCTAGATGACCGGATGAGAGCAATCATTTACTTGATCATTTACTTGTATGGACATCCAGCCTGAGCCACTTGGTCTGACCTCTGTGAGTAAATGCGATGCATGTTTCTATCATGACTATTGGCCCCGGTGTATATGCCTCAGAGTAATGTCTTGGTGGCAGTTTTCAAATATCATTGCCATCGTAGACGGTCACCTCTGGCCACTCCTCGGAATTCTCATCCAGCAACGGCGACTCCTCTCCTCCTATATGCTCGCCAAAAAACGCCGAGACGTACGTACCCCGAATATCCGCCATTCGTCGACCGTCGATTGTACCCATAGGTCTTGTCGTGCCCCATAGCTTCCAGAAGGTGGCGTCCGTCCAGTCCGCATGGACCGTTCCATTTACCATGATCACCCGCCACCAGCCTGATTGGTTCGACGTGTAGTTTTTAAAGGATTGGTCTTGGTCGTTGTGGTGGCCCTGGGCCGTCAGCAGCATCGTGGGCTTGCCAGCGTCAGCTGAAGAGTCGTTGTGGGCCGCCCTCCCCCAAATGGTCCCGTCCTGATTCAAAGTAGCGACGATGGCATCGCTCTCGATGCCGACGCTGAGTGCTGAGGAGCCGCCGAAGGAGTGGCCAAAAGCGCCGATGCGAGTTTTCCGAAAAGGGGCTCCCAATTCCGCCACAAGCTTGGGCCAATTGTGGACAAAGTGCAGCATCTCGCGTACACGTACGGCGTGCAGCAAATCAAGAAGAGGCTGGCTGGCCGGGGTTGTGATGGGAAGCCCAAACAACCCAGTACCGTTTGGGAAGCGCAAAAAGGGCTGCTCGTATGGATGGTCAAGTGCAGCGACGACGTAACCGCGGGATGCCAGGCCAGAGAGCAGGATCACGAAGCCATCAGTTGAGGGACCCCATCCACCAGGGCCGAATACAAGCGTGGGACCAGCGCATTTGCTCAAATACGAGGCGTTCCAGCGGTTTGTCGAGGTCAAGTGGGATATGTTGAATTTGTATACGTCTGCGTACATCTGTGCCAACTCTGGCTCAATGTATGTTGCGGGCGCTGATGGGCTGTCCTCGGTTGGATAGTAAATTGTTGCAAGATATTCCGTCGAGATGTTGTTTGGGCTTACGGGGTCGTCTGGGTTGTCGAAATTGATGACATGTCTCCTAACCCCAACATTGTAAGGCCCTGGAGGCTCCGGGATGGGCTCGCCGTAGCAGCATTGCGCCAGCCCAATTGCCAGGCATAGGGCTGGGTGGAGCTTCATTGTAACGTCTTGTTGAACGGAAGTAAAAGAAATCACGGTGGATTGCTTGTCTCTAGATATACCAAGAACCCCGCACCAAATCTGAAGATTAGTGGGATCTTTGTACTGTAAGCTCAAGAAGGATTCGAGCGATGGATGTTCTTTTAGGCAGGAGCTTAGCGATGATATTACTGTCTAGTGTCTACCAGCTTATCTTCACGTTTGCTTCCAGTCATGGGTAGGGCTGACACCCCGCACTGTTACCAGCCTTCCTCTACCTAAAGGCGTAAGGTCGTGGAACAAGTATTGATATGTGCAATGCAATGAATTAAGTTAGGCCCAGGAATCCAAAGCCGACATGCGGCTTGATCACCGCAATGCGATTCCTTGACAGTTAACCGCACCCCGAGATGACGTATGTGAAAGCTGATTTGACCAACCATTTCCACACTTCCAAAAGTGCTTAGCGGGCGGGCTAACATTTGGGTTGGTGGGATGGATAATTAAACAATGGAATGGCTTTTTGTTAGACCAAGGGGCCGATACGCTAGTAGAGCGACTTGAAGGCTATGAGAACATGCCATGCGTAGCTTGGACGATTGTATTATTGAAACCAATACCTAAGGTAGGCTATGAATAAATAAAATCGGGATATTAGATCTAGGTATTAATGTTAGACGCAAAGATTGATAAACAGTCTGGGTACCTACTTAAAAGGTTCCAAGTCAGATGAGACAGACCTCTCATGGATATACCAAAGGTGTTGCCAGCGTTTGACTAAGACCCTTTCAAAGCAAACAAACCACACCAGCTAAGCAAAATTGAAAAGAAAAATTCAGTCAATTACAATCCTGTATGCCCTCATAGGATATAGAAATTCATTTAGATGCAACAAAGAGAGCCGAACTAGCAAATTATCTACAGCGCATTGTGGGATTCATGGCTTATAGGGTAGGTGGATTATGTGGTAGCACGTGCCTGCCGCAGGGAAATACTTTTCTCCTTTGTTTGTTTTGTTTTGTCTGCTTTGTCATTCATTCTGCGTCACATCATTCATCAATCAGCTGCTTGGCACCGTCCGAAGAATCCGTGCGCGTAGCAGTCAATTGCCTTCGGATGCTTCGGTCGACACCGACACTAGACCGTTTGCGCCCAAGAGCGAGGCGACAGCAGTCCATCGCCTGACTGAGCCTCGGGCGCACTCGCAAGGACTGGAACCAGGCGCGGGCCGTGGTTGATGGCGCAGAAGTCAGACTGACCGGCGTGCTCACAGCGACGATGACGCGGAGTGAGGCGCAGGAGTCCTTAGTCAACCTCCGATCCATGGCAGAGGTCTGAATCGCAGTGGCCTTGAGCTGTCGCGTGCGTGCGTGTTCGGACCCCGTTATGTCCGCGGACCCGCAGCCCCTGTTTGTTTGATTGTTGGATCCGATCCGTGTCTCGATTTAGCAGCGAAAAATTAATTATTAAAATTCTATCGACGCCCGTGTTGGTTCACACACATTCGTTTTGCTCATCCCTGTGGTTGGCGTCCGCCTGGCCGAATCAACACCAGCGTCAACGCCCCTCCCCGCCCTGCGTGCATCATCGTCGCCCTCATTTCCTTCGCCATGATGAAGAGACCGGCTTACGTTTCCTACTGGGTAGGCATTCTCCCATTTCACTTCCTTGCCTCGGTCGGTTCTGACTTGTCTAGGTCTTCCCAATCATTTCCGGCCTAGTATGGCTGGGTATGCTCCTCGGCATGCTCCTCTCGTGGATCATCGACGACAACTCCCGCCACTACGACACCATGTCTGACAGGGCTACCATCGCCTACATCAGCAACATAGGTGCCGATCGTTTACAGCCTCTCTTCATTACCGGATGTGTTCTCACGGCTGTGTTTCTCGACGCTGCCTTTATCGCCGAGCGCTGGCTAAGACACAAGGGCCGTCTTGTGCCCAACTCCTCAGTGGGCGAGAAAGCTCTCTCCATTCTGAGTCTGTTTTTCGCCGCCGTCGGAACCGTGGGGCTCATTTGCCTGTCCATCTTCAAGACGGGCACGCATGGCCGTCTACACTGGGTCTTCCTGGCACTCTTTATTATTGGATACCTGATCTCTGCCATCTTTCTTTGCTGGGAATACCAGCGTCTCCAATCCAGTATGTTGCCTCCCGCCTCACCTCCCCGATCCAAACTGTAGAAGCGTGCCTAACGCTGACTCTTCTCTTTTCCTTTAGAAAACCGCACTTTCCCCGAGCTTCGCCTTTCCTTTTGGATCAAACTCGCCTTCATCATCGTCGAACTTGCCCTCCTCATCGCCTTCGGCGCGTGCAGCAGAGCCAGAAAGACCGACGCAGCCGCCGTTCTCGAGTGGACCATTTCGTTCATCTTCAGCTTTTACGTCTTCTCGTTCGTCATCGACTTATGGCCGGCTGTCGACACCAAAGACCCCAGCAAACGGCATAGGAAGCTGGCCGAGAGAGAGATGGAGGAGGCTGTTAGCATCAGCAACAATTCCAATTAGTGCAATATCACCATTGGGCGGAGAGTAATGACGTATGTTTTGATCTTGGGTGTCGGATATGGGTAGAGTATGATATCAGGCGTTTGTGTCAATTTGCATTCGCATTCAGCGAGGTGTTTTGGAACTATACATAGAACATTGTATTGGATTGGTTATTAGATTATATCAGCGCATAGACACTTTGAATTTTTTTACATCAAGTCAAGTGTTGGCGAAGCTTGTAAAGTGGCCCGTGCAACTATTGATCGATTTGATTCGGCGGCAAATGGATGTTGGTCTGGCTCGTCTTGCTGACATGAGCAAGTCTGTCACCTTGGTGGGCTTCTTTGTCGATCCCATCATCAGCGGGGAGTGAGTCACTATTAATCGACGGCCTCTTGCCTCTTCTCAATTATATCTACCCCGACATCACCAACATATCACCCATGGGAAGGTAATCAGATTGCAAGAGTACCTAGTTATCGAAGACAATATGGCTTCCTTGGCCTCTCTCGCGCCCGAGCTGCTTCTGCTCGTCGCAGATCGTCTTCACAACATCGAGGATTATTCCGCCCTTTCATCGACATGCAGATACCTCCGCACCACTCTCCAATCCGTGGCGCCAAACACCATCCTGCGACTCGCCAACAACCAGTCGCGCATCTTCTTCCGCCCGTCCCCCGAGTTCCTCGTGGCCGCCACGGCTCGCCAGCTGGGAGAATGGGCCCGTCTCAACCCCGCCAACGAGACATCCCTGGCGACAGCCTTCCAAAACGGCCCGGACGGCATGCTCGATCTCGCCCTGCTTCACTGCGGCCTCACGATGCCCCGCATCCGCCAGCTGCACGCGCTGCGCTTCTCCGTCATCAACCCCGTCACCGACATCATCGACCGGTGCGTCGGCCAGCAGTGGTACTCCACGCCCGACTTCTGGGACGGCGGCGTGGACGACGCGTACACCATCGACGCGGACCCGGACAGCACCTTTTTCCACCTCGCCATCTACGGCGAGCTCTTCGCCCCGGACCTGGCTGCCTATCTGGACGGAGACGTGACCCATCGTGCCCTGAGTGTCGAGACGCGCCTTGAATTCATCAAGTACTGCGTCCCGGACTTTGCTTGCGAGTTGCGCGGCAGCATTGACGCCCAAGACGCCCGTCTCCCCAGTGGTGAGCTGGATCCCCGCCGGGACGTCAAGCCCGTGGGACCATACGCCAGAACCGAGAAGGGCAGTAACTACCTGGAATTCCCCAAGAATAACAACGTCGCCCTGGTATGGGTTCTCCGAAGCACGAGGTGGAGGCCGCACTGGAGAGAACTCCGCCAGAGGGCAGCGGAGGACTTCCAGGACGATTTCGAGGATGATTGGTGGTTCGACGGTGGGGAGGGAAAGGATTGGAGGCAGCGGCTCTGGGAGAACACCATGGTCTGCCAGGGGCTCGAGGGGCTGGGGATGATACGGCCCGAGATGCAGGACGGGTGGCTGGAGAAGATTCGGGCCTGGAAGGCCAAGATTGCAGCCTTGGATAGGACGCCGGGTGAGATTAGGGTCGGGAGGCATACCACGTATGATTATCCGTTCCTTCTGGGGGATTTGCGGATTTGTGCTAGTGGGTATGTCGGCGGTACCTGAGATGGTTAACTCTATATGAGAATAACTTTATACAAGTTATTGCGCTCAATATAATAAGAACTGGAACCAGATGTAGCTCGAATGTGACTTTGTATCTCCTTGGCGCATCTATTGCTCCAAACAAGTATTTGCTCACTTGGTAGCAAATCACAGTAGTCATATACTTCCCTGATACGTTAAAATAGAGTTTTAGAAACGCGATTACTGGCTTGAGCGAAGTTGATGTAGGTACCTAGGCTATATATCATAGCTACTTGATTTGGTGCATAGGTAATCTATGTGACCACACCTTGACCTAGTTATAGCCTCTTATTTACACCATTTGCTTTGTCAAGGAACTGCAGACTGCTGGTTTCATCTGACGAAAGGTATGTGACAGTCCTCGATGTGGGCGGGAATCAACTTGAAGCAGTTATCCAGAGCATCAAGGCTCGGCCCACAAACAAACGGAATACACTTCTACAGAGCTCCTTCAGCAATTGCTTTACATGCCAAAAGACACCAACAATTTAAAGGGAAAGCTCTTTCTAAGGATTGTAGTATGAGCCATCCTCTCCACAAGACAGCGGCAGTACTACCAGCTAGGTTATACACCATTTTCTCATTTACCACACCCTTCACTGGAATTCGCACGTTTGATGTGCCTAATATGCACCTTGTGTTCAGCTGACAAGGCTCTTTATCTTACATCAGGCCGGTCACGGAGATGCATCCATCTAACCGCGTGGTTAGGGCTCAAGTATTGATTACGCCCCACCTCTCTTCCTGTAACGTGTCGAGTTTTGATGGAGCGCTGAACAGATGGATTCTTTCAGTAGCATATGCATGAACTATTTCATCATCTCAATGCTTTGTTTCGATTTAACAATTATTACAATACATCAGCCCAAAAATTACAGCCATGGACAATCTAGACGTGGCGGTGCAACAATCCCAGGATGCTCTCGATCTAATGCCTCCGGGTGATCCAGATCGGGCATTTCAGCTTCACCATCTTGGTTATTTGTATCAAGAAAGATACAATAACTATAGGACACCTACCAACCTCGAAGATCTGGACAGGGCGATCCAACACTATCACTCATCCCTTGATTTAACGCCGAAGGCTCATCCGTTGCGGGCCGCTCGACTTCATGATCTTGGGACTAGCTACAACGACAAGTATCACAGAACCAAGGCTCTGAACTTTTTGGACGATGCTATTCAACAATTCCAAGGAGCTCTGGATTTAACGCCAAAGAATAATCCGGATCGGGTAGCTCGACTTCAATCCCTTGCGAGTAGCTACGACGACAAGTATGAAAGAACCAAGGCTCTGGAAGATTTAGAGGGCGCCATCCTACAATTCGAAGCAGCTCTTGATCTGACTCCAGATGATGACCAAGTGCGGGTTACTCTACTTCAAGATCTTGCGCCCGCATATCATGCGAAATATTGGAGAACCGGGAATATTGAAGATCTAAGCAAAACGATTCGATACCTCAAAGAGGACCTTGATCTCTCGTCAGATGATATGTTCCGGTTCGATATGCATATGACTCTTGGGAAAAGATATTATGATAGATACCTCAAGACCAAATCCTGGGCGGATTTAGAGATGATGATACAGGAGTGTGAAGATGCCTTGGACTGGACACCGGATAATGCAGCATCGAGGCAGCAGCAGGATTATTTTCTGGGAGCCGGCTATTATCATAAATATCAGAGAAACAAGGACATGGAAGATCTCAATCTCTCTACCCAATACTGCGAAGCAGCCTTTGACAGCCCGGTGGCCTTGAGCCCTTACTATTGGATTCGTTCTGGAAACTTGCTAGTCTCAATACTTGCGGAGACTAAGCAGTCGTCTTCAGCTTCCAACGTGGCCTCGGCGGCCATATCACACATTCATCAGCTTGCGCCTCGTGGGTCTAGTATACCAGACAAACAGCTTGTGCTGGGTGAGATATCCCAGTTGGCTTCCGACGCAGCGGCCCTTGCTCTCATAGCTGGCGACAAGCCAACCAAAGCTCTTCAAACTCTTGAGCTCGGGCACAACGTTATCACAACAGCTCTTAGCGATATGAGGACTGATATATCCAAGCTTCTGCAGGAACATCGTGAGCTAGGAGAAGAATACATAAAGCTTCGGGATCAACTCAATACCCTCCGTTTAAATGACGAGAGCTACAATCCAGACATTACTGTACGTAACCGGGATTGGAGGTTGAAGCTTCGCGGCCCCGGCAATATGGAACGACTTATACAAAAAATTCAAGCTTTGCCCGGCTTTGAGGGATTTCTGTTAGGCCCAACTGAAAATGAGTTGAAGAGTGCTGCCAAGCTAGGTCCAGTTGTCATCATCAACGTAAGCGACTACCGCTGCGACGCACTGATAATAACTAAGGACAAGATAAGGAGTTTAGCACTTCCTGGATTGGACGTCGACGATATCCGTTTTCGGGCGGAAACGTTGACAAGCCCAGACTCAAATTTGCTTGAGTGGCTATGGGACACAATTACAAAGCCAGTTCTTGATTCACTGGGATTTGTCCAAATTCCTCGAGACCGCTGGCCTCATGTATGGTGGATACCTACCGGACTCCTAGCCAAGTTTCCTATCCATGCAGCGGGTTATCACGACTCCTCTAGCACCGTTTTGGACCGTGCCATATCGTCTTACAGTTCTTCCGTTCGAACACTGCTCAGAAGCCGGCAAAAAGATCCCTCTGCAGAAACGAAGTGGGAGCCGAACAAGATCGTAGCGGTTGGTCTTACCGAAACACCAGGGCAGAGTGATTTGCCCTTTGTGAAGGAGGAGATTAAAGGCCTCAAACGTATATGGGGACAGATATCAAGCCCCGAGCCACGTCGAGAAGATATCCTGGCCGCATTAAGGGACTGCGAAGTATTTCACTTTGCCGGTCATGCGCTCGCCGACCGCTCAGATCCATTGCAAAGCTCTCTAATTCTACACGCGGAACACCTATCAGTTGCGAGCGTGCTCGAGGTGAATTTACAAAGTCGCGCACCTTTCCTTGCCTACCTCTCCGCTTGCGGAACTGGTCAAATCAAACAAAACGAGCTTGTAAACGAGAGGCTTCATCTGATTGCCGCTTATCAACTCGCTGGCTTCCGACATGTCATTGGCACTCTTTGGGAGGTAAACGACGAATCATGCGTAGGAATAGCGACTGAGACATACGAGTGGGTTAAGTCCAGGAATATGAGTGACGAATCTGTTAGCGAGGGCCTTCATCATGCGAGCAGAAAGTCTCGGACGCAATGGGTTTTGGAGAATGCAGTCAGAACAGATACCAACAGGTTACAACCAGGTCACACGCAGTCAGACTTGCCTGAAAAGACAGTCAGAGACACGAGAGATGCTGAATTATTCGAGGGTAAGCCGGCTTTATGGATACCATATGTCCATTTTGGAAGTTAATTAGAGAGAATTTCTGAGATAAATGGATCACAATCGACTGCAAGCTGGCTTAATCCCACTGGTGCCCACCAAACAACAGATGGAAATCATTTGCTGCATAACATCGCTTACGCCACCAGTATTAGATAGTGAAACGAGTGGCCTCTACGTGGAACATCTTTTTACAATATTAAGACTAAAATAGTATAATCTATAAATAAGGTATTGAGATTAATTAATCGTCTAGATAAGTTCTTTTAAGTATCTACTACCTCTACAAAAGTTAGGCAACTTATTTATAATAACTGAGGAGCCAGCGGGGTCACTACGTGACCTTCTTGACATGATGGAAGGGTAATACCGTGAATTAGATCGTGACAGTTCCCTGAAATGGCATTAGATTATTCACGCGAGCACAAAATAGAACTTGGGAGTGAACCAAAGTCCTCGTGAAGACAACAAGAATGCAGTCAAAGGGCGTTATTATGGGGCAGCATACCGTTAAAAGGGGTCTTCACTCTGGTGTGGCAAATATGGGGATTCAGTTCGAGTAGGATTGGAAAGGGCACGGTTCTATGAACTATTGATACTCACGATGTAACGATGGTGGCCGGCTACCTCCTTGATGATTATGTTAAGCACTGGGAAATTGATAAAGGGGGAAAATCAGCAAATATTAGGGCTTTTTCAGAAAGTTCTGGGTGTGATGGCTTCACAGGATGCTGGGTCTCTTGTTCAAAGACCTTCCACATGGTGGTGCAATGGGCCTGACAAGCCGGTTACCAGGTTCCTCCGCCTACAGTCCTTTTCTGGGCCAAGTGCATGACGTCGCTTGAGAGTGACCCTCTGAATCATGGGATCCTTATCTTATTGGCTACCAGCTGCCACGGAACATGTCAAGATCCCGGGACTCACGGTGGCACGTGGCGGATACTTTTTTTAGGTCCGAATGCGTGTTGCAAAAGAGCTTATCTCGCCTCTATGATACTTCACACACTACCGAATTAGGTAGAATACCACCCTGCAAGGGTCTGATTTTAATAGTGGTGGTCTTGGATGTGCAATCCTACACTACTGCCGTTGCCCCGCGCGAAGCAATTCCTAGGTAACATGGGTGAGCAAGCCGCGGCGATGGGTTCATGGGTTCATTTCGCGAATGTAACATTGAAAACTAAAAGACGGGAAAGAAAAAACAACAAATAGCAAGGCCAGTGCTAGCTATGCCCGAGGAAGAAGGGAGGAATGGAAGAAAAGACCTTCCGGACCCTAGTAGGCGGCGGTATAAGCCGATACGAGATCTTTGTCTTCTCACTGGCTGGAAATATTAAGGCTTGAAACACTGAGTTGCTGATCATGGAGTCTCAGGAATGTACTTCTACTTTCTGTCCAGACACTCTGAAGGGTGAATAGACGTCAGGTCGCCATGCGCCAACCCATAGACTCTATTTCCACGCGCATCTTATACGTTGGTGGATTCTGGTGGGTAATAAATCAGTGGAACGAGTTTGTTACCGACGTTGGAGGCCTTGGAGGCCTAGTACTTGGCTGGTGATACCTGTAAATGTTTCCGGCAGTTGAACAGCTTGGCATGCGTCTGGCATTAGACGAGAGCAGAAACAGGAAAACAAGAAACCTACCTGGCTCCAGCAAATCATGGGTGGGCATGTCCAGAAATCCCCGAGGTAAAATTAGCAACGAACCTGGCGGTATGGCTGGATATTAGATGGGATGATGCGTGGCAGGCACAGTTCTGGTCGGCGATCACATCTCGGATGGGGACTTGGTTGGCCGATGCTGCAGCCCGCCAAGTGCCGGATGGAGCTCTAATGAACGAGAATCTTCCTAATCGGGGTAGATATACCGACCGGGGTCTCTCCTGGGAGGCAAGGATCGGCAGCCGAAGCAATCATCACAATGGCTCGGTGGAGAACATACAAGGAGGTTAACGGCCAGAGTGGCATACGGCAATCGGTTGGGAGGCCGGATATTTAAAATTAACCCCGGAAATCGTGATCGAACCAGTGGGAGGCCTTTCATGATGTCGACGTACGTTAGATAAACAGCATAAGCTAAGCTGACATGGCTGACGATACCGGTATTGGCCGAGACAGCGTCAAGGTATGTTACGGCACTAAGCCAACGGGTTACGTTTGTATCTCCCATCATGATGCCTAATTAGTAGCAATAAGATCTACTGCCGAAGTGTAATCTCAGTCCCTCCACTGAAGACAAGACAGATCTGTCGGCATATCAGCCCTACCGCTGTCATATTGGCACGTAACATGGCACCGCCCATTTGAGCGGCCATTGTCGTATTGTGCCAGGGCACACGCGTGGCAGCCGTGGAGCAGAGCGTGGCAGAGGTGCCCTCGCCACTCAATGAGCTGCCGGCGAACTCCCCTTAGGGAAATAATGCATCATTTTACCTAGGTCGAACCTCTCTTTCACGGACAGAGGGTCGATACTACCTCCCAGGTCGCCGGTAGGCCTCCTTTACACCCTAAGTTCCATCAGCATCATCAATTGATAGCAGGCCTGTCTCGATGCTTGGGACCCATGCCGATCCTCCAACCCCAAAGTCCCATCTGGCGGTAGTGGCCCCTTGGCCACTCACACGATCTTGCTTGGTCTGGACGTGTGGGACAGGCTAACTTAAAACCGTCCACCAGACGTCAGCATGCAGATATAGTTCTGCACCAGTCCGGTGGTGCTTCTCCCGAATGGAATCGATATTTGTTACTAGCTCATCGCCTGTCTCTGGTATATGCTTGTTTTGCTTGCATCACAGATCATTCTTTTTGTTCTTCTCACTTCAAACGTTTACTCTTTCGCTATACATATCGACATAATGCCTGGAATTCCAAAGTCGAGGGGCTGCCAAATTTGCAAGCAGAGAAAGATCAAAGTAGTGCATCCACGAACCCCAGGCTCATCAGGACAAGCTAACATACTCTCTTCCAGTGCGACGAGACTTGGCCATCTTGCGAACAATGCAAGCAGCGCAGACTTGAATGCCCAGGACCTACTCAGCTCGTCAAGTTCATTAACAATGCTTCACACAGTGAAAATCCAGACGAGCCACGGGCCGAATTTTCAGTAATAGACCCCATGAGAACACCGTGCAGCAGTCCTAGCCCGTCTTTGAGGTTGCGCAAGGTATACTATTCAAAGGTTGGGGACGATTCAGCAGAATACGGCCTGCTGCTTCAAGTCGGGCTCCCCAGAAGCAACCCCACAACCCTCGCGGACCGAATCAGCGTCCGTCTCGTCGCCAGCATGGATCATGGTTCTGAGGGGCTAATAAGCGTCCACATGAGCTACCTTCCTGAGCTTCCGCGACGCCTGGGCTCGAGCGCCTGTTTGCGTGACTCAGTGGACCTCTTTTGCGCGGCATGGTCAGACTCGCGTCGTCATCGGAAACGAAGAGAGCTGATGGAGATGCCTCAGTACGGGAAGCTTCTGCGGAGTCTTCGACGTGCACTGGTGGCAAGTCAGGCCTGCAGTGTTGAAACTCTGGCTGCAATGACACTTCTTGAACGCACGAGCAAGCTCTTCGATGGAGGGAGATATGCAGATTTACATCTGAAAGGGATCAGAGAAGCCCTTATAAGAAGAGGGCTGCCGAAGCTTGAGGATCCGCTTGAGATCGCGGTTACAAACGAAATTCACGGGCTTCTGGTTAGTCTGGGTCAACAATGCCTCGTGTGATACCATAGCTAATGTCCCACCCCTCCTCTCAAGTTGCGTGATCCAACTAGGAGTGGAGAGAACGATTTCATCAGGACCTCGCCTTGGAAGGAGGCATTCGACCAATGTGCAGAAGAACAGTCATCTACCTCGGACGTGCGGCCCTTTTTGGTAAACGACATGCTGCTTCTTCATAAATACATCAGAAGTCTCGCTCCTCTGTATCATGATTTTGGGCGAATATATTCCGACCCATTTAGCCAAGGCATGACACGACTTGCCGTTTCTATTCGCCAAAGACTGCAGGACATGAAGGACTCGACGCTGCGAATGCAAGAAGACTCACTGGAGGCCGATGCTGGAGGAGACAAGGTGACTAAGGAGCCTTATGGAAAGAACCTCATGATGGGTAAAAAGTCGTACTTCAAGTCTGTGCTACTTGCGGCCCTATACCAACGGATGCTCATGTGCCACCTGGTTCCCCTGCGGATGGTATATGAGATGAGCGTCGTGTACGGGACGCCAGACCCGGAGATCTTCAACGAGTTCAGAGAGGTAAGCATTGGGATCTGGAATGCGATTCCTCAACTGCGGGCTTTGGAGGCGATCGTGGCAATTTACACGATTCATCCCGCCTGTCTCGGTTACGAGGATGCAATCAAGGATGAAAGGCATGATGATTATGAATCCGCCTGGGATATGGACAGCTCCCTTTGTCGGTTCCCGGAGGATCGGGAAGCATTGAATCTCGCGATTGCAGAACGGAGCAAACCAACAATAGGGCGTGTGGTCTAGGGGTATGGCGTTCGGTGAGTTTCCATCTTCCCAAAAGAATAATTCGAGCGTAAATTAACAGGAATAGCTTCGCATCTTCTGATAGCGCTTTGCGAAAGGTCCGGGGTTCAATTCCCCGTTCGTCCAATTTTTTTTTAGTCTCTCACCAACCTGACGCAGGCGTCTTTGAGAGAACACCAACCAATCATGTTCGTTGTATATATTGTCGGGAGGACGATGTTGATACGGCATCTAGAAGGGTGGTTAGCTCGTGGCTGGGCTTGTGGCAAGTGACGTGGGTACATGTTAAGGTAGTCAAAGTTGTCGCTTGTGGTTGCGAGCTTGGATTTATCAGCGCAGACTTCAATTGAGAGGACCGATTGCACCGCGGAGGGTGGCGTTGGAATAAGAACAAAGCGAGGCGTTAGAGTTTGTCGAGGAGGTTTAGGCCGAGGGAACGAATATGACGGCGAATATGACTTTTGACCTCTCTAAATATTGACCATGGCTGGCTCCATCATGAGATTCGTTGTCAGTTCCGTCGATAATAGCCCCATAAACGAGTCTTATATTTAAGCCTCATGGCTGTATACCTTAAAAAAACTGTGTTGTGAATGTTAATTGATTCAGGTTGAGTATCTTGCGAATGAGTTTTTTCGGGCTCTTTAGGAAAATTTGAAGTACAGCAAGATATACAGGCCGGCTCATTGCTAGGATTTTCATTTACTCATGATCCTCTTGGAAGTAACAAAATAGATCACTTCCTCATACCTCTGAACAATGAAATAAGTTAAGGTTTTTTTTATTGTGCATTATTAGGAGTTGGACCCTAGTCGTAACCAGCCGTCTTTTTCATGAGAAGCTAAGGTCATATCATTAAGCAGACTCTAACCGAGGGTGTGAGACACGAGATTTCTATTTGAGGTTGTATTATTTCAGATTTGTTTTAATTGTGATGAGACCCATAAAGACCAGGCAGTTCATCTACCCTCGGTAAATGTGGAATGTTACTAGGTGGCTGTCACCACTTTTTAACCAGTGCCACAGAAGTCGGCATACTGTTTTGAGCTGGATACAGGATTACCCCACCACTAGAAGTGTTGTTAGTTGCCTGAAAATATCGCTTTGATGGATTTGATGACTTACTCTGGGGAAAGGAACCTCAGCTCCAGAGCCACCAAACACAGAGAACGTAAGAATAAACATCATGACCTTGGCCCCCGCATCCAAGCCGCCGCCGACAATGTAATTATACTTGCCGAACCATGCAGGGTGCCGGAGACGCAGCCACCATTGAGATATTATCCCTGTTGCAACCTGAGACCAAATGACGGACGTAGTGCCTGCGGTTGTAGAGGAAGCGTTGTGGAAGATGACAGGAGACACCATCTTGCGAGTATCGTGGCCGCGTATGGTGGGAAACCTCCGTGAGATGAGCCAATGGACTACGGGAACAGCGGCACCAAAGAGAATCGAGAGGGGAATCCACCCATATCCATCCTTGTCGAAGCCATACACATATTTAGCCAACGACCAAGTGACGGCATTTGTGTTGAGGGACTGGATCTTTTGACCACTCCAGACTTGATTGCCGATGGGATCCAGTAGGATTTCTCGGCGGTTAGTAACAATGTTGTCCATGATGACATAGTTGAGCGCCGTGCCGAGAAGACTGCCGTATGTCTGAAGGAGAAACATGGTTCGCCATGGGATCTTAAGATACTGCGCCATCTTGAGATCCGTGGCCAGGAAAACAGACAAAACGGTTACTTCGTGGCTGAACATGGAAAAGTAGAGGTTTGCAACTGGCTTTCCAGGCTGAAGGACACCGCAAAGCATCTTGGACAGATTGTTGGTCGAGATGCTTGTTCCAAGCAGGCCGTAAAGGCAAAGTGAAAAGGGGGCAATGATACAGCCTAGGAGGATAGCAACCACGTAGGCCCATGGATCAAGCGTAGTGTTCCCGACGTATATCGCCCCGAGACCAAAGAAAAACCCGACCAGCAGAACAATAGCATACCACCACTGGGGAACGTCCTTGTAATTTTGCTGCATGATCTTGTAGTGTATATCAGGCTGCTCATTTTTCCATGCGCGAATCAGAGACTGCTTGATTTTGGGGCCATAAAACAGACCAATGTGAGTGAAGAGACCGCCTATAGCTGCCATTGCGGCCATATTAGCCCAGACATTGGTTGCAGTGAGTCTGGGTAGCCCATGTTTTTCAAGGGCAGCGGGGTCCAGGATGGCTGTCCTTCCAAAGATGGCCGTTTGGTTATATACCTTTCCAGTAGTTGCATCAAACATGGCGGTAGACATGAAGGGAAATTTCTTTGCGCCCCAGGCTCCTCCGTAGTACAGCGAGAAACACATTATGTAAGAAAGCAGGATTCCAACCCAGGAGTTTGCCTGCTGCAATAATGGTAGAGACATGTACCGGGAGGTGATATACTGCCAGTCAAGTGAGAAATTGAAGAGGCCTTGACCTTCGTTGGAAGAAATCCCGCCGAATATGGTTTTGACTACCGTCCTAGTAGCAGAAGGGGCGTGCATCGACGCAAGGCATGGAATCGAAATGCCATTCAACCATGGCCAAATATAGGAAGCAATTGGCTCCCAAATCAGCATGCCGATAGAAGTAAATCCAAACATGCGCAGGCGGTCCCTGTTGGCGCCCTTGGGGTCCCGGTGGAAGGTCTGGTAGATGGATATCATTGGCAAGCATTGCCACCAAACCATTTCAGTTGCTATGAGAATAATGTTAGCTGATCTGTTTCTACCTAACAGGAAATTAATTGAACATACGATGAACAATGATCGATCTAAGAAGGCCAACGAGACCATATCCAAAAATTGACGCGGAAAATATGGTAAGGATGGCGGTTCCGGCCTCAGTCTCACGATTGTAAAATAGTCTCTCCGCCCCAAACACTTGGACAATGGCAGCTCCGTTGCCGCTCGAGGTAGAGAGAATTGAAGCGACCGCATGCTCCTTCAGACCAAAATGTCCGGGGTTGATAAAGTGGACAACAGGACCGAGCCATGCAGCTTGTGAGGGAAAAAACTTCTCAACATGCTCTCGGCGTGGAAGCAGCTTAGACCAAGCAACTCCAATAACATATGCCATCAGACAGAGGAAAACAGAGGCAAATGACACCTCAACTGGCTTGTAGTAGTAAATCTGGTTGATACAGGCGGCAAGAGCAGTCAAACCAGATCCGATGATGAAGGAGCGAAAAGTGCAGGCTGGGTCGCCGTCATCCTGAGTGCTGACAACATACTCGGAGATGTCCTTTCCATCACGAACAATAACTGCGCCTTTCACGAGCTGAGAATTTTGTTCTGTGTGATCCAGGGGCTCGCTGCGCTGAATTTCATTGTCGACGACCTCATCGTCCACGGATGACGATTCCACAGTTGTGTGTGTGACGGCCTGTGAGGGTTTACCCATCATGAATGAAACACCCGAGGGCGAGCCTGAGTCTTTTTATGAGGCGAGTAGAGTCCAGAGGAGGTGAAGATACCACCACCTATTCAGGGTGGAGGGATCGTATCTATTATACATGAGCCTTGCCCTTGATATCGATGGAGTATTTCCGATCTGCCACACCGCAGAGCAACGTTGAGTCATGGTCGTCGAGCCACGAGGAACCCAAAAGGGAAAATTTAATCGCCAGCCGTTCAAGGAACTGGGTGAATGAACGGTCAATTGACCAATGGCACAAGTTGGGTGTATCCAAGTGCATACGCTAAACCAGGGCTTTGATGGATGCAACAAGAACGGGGTCAGATTGCGCCATTCTGGGCATCCACAATGCCCCGTTCCAGGTCATTGGAACTCGCAATCAGTGGATGATTTCAAAGCTGTCTTTCTCCTGTCTGTAACCGGCGATTGTTTTCACTCCATTTGGCCTAGCCAATATGTGCCTGCTGCCCACTTCTCGCGTGTGGCCCGTCAAGCTTATCTTGCTCTTTATATCAATAGCCTGGGTAACTTTAACACAACCTGCTCTCCTTTCACCAAAGCGTGCGCGAATAACGATATGGCGTCATGCTGATATGAGCTCGCGTCGCGCAAAGACCCGGATACCTACTTTGAGATAGACAGCAATCGGCAACCGCCGTCGATGTCAATAGGTGGTGTGATATTCCAGCAGAGTTCGATCTCGTGAGCGGATCAGCATTTGCCATGGAGACCTCAGCTCGGAGGCGAAGAGTCGAGACAAGTAGGAGGAGGACAGGGTGTCAGGCCTGCCGCAACCGTCGGAAAAAGGTGCGCTTTACCGGCCAATTCTCGCGAAAGAATCCCATTGACAAAAATCAAGTGCGATGAAACCCGACCCCAGTGTGTTGCCTGCGTCCAGCGCGGGTTGGACTGTATATACCAGCGGCCGCTTGTTTTCAAAGGCTTCAACGAGCAGCGAATCGACTCACCAGAGGACTCGCGTCATGGCGACACGAAAAGAGGCCCGGAAGGAGGCCGCCTGGTCAGGGAGTCATCTACCTTCGATTTGGGAAACACGGTTATCTACGCCAGTCGCGAGCAGGCCGGATATGCTCCTAAGCCACACGAAAACACATGTGTTTCATCTCAGTCGGACAATCTAACATCGACCAAAGTCTTAAGTCTTTCCCGAGTTAGCGAACCACCATCCTTAACTTGGGGCAGTATATCAAAACCCACATCTAAGCCCTCTTTACCTTCTCTGGACGAATATGTGTCTGGATTGCAACTTCATGAAATCAGAAGACAGTGGAAAGATGATACCGTTGGTCCTGGCCCTCGAACCGTGGAGGATAGTGTTCGACTCAAGCTTTTTCCCCCCAACGACTTTGGAGGCGCGGGAACTGAAGGCGATAGTGACTCCGGCCACTTCTCGAATCAATCCCCTCCACACCCGATGCAGACCCCTTCAAGTTCGACCAGCCACTCACAGTCGTGGGGGGAGTCACCAAGATCAGCAAGTGACCGCTCGAGCTCTCAACCTAGATCTTTCCCCCTGCGCCCCGAGGTGGAGGAAGCCCTTCTCATGTATTTCGGGCAGCAAGTCCTCCCAAGGACTCCAGTTGGCGTAACGTTTCCCCAATGGTTCTATAAAAATCGTTGTTTTCGAGCGGCTGTCCTAGCTCTTTCCTCGAGCTTTCTTAAATTGGACCGGAATCCGGGCAACAGCCACAATGTCGCGAATGCAGCAGTTCATGCATATGGACGCAACGACAAAATCAACTGGCTGTACTATGACACGGCAGTCAAGACTCTCAATGAGCAGCTAGAGAGCCCACACAAAGAGGACCTGGAGCAGCTGGCTGGCGCGGCATTGCTCCTGGCTTATCATGATATTGAGGTAGGCACCCCTCTTGGTGTGAGAAATCATGCATGTGGGCTTGACGCACTCGCCTCTCGGATGGACTTTAGCACCTGCTCAACCCCCGGCCTATTCAAGGCGTGGAGAATGCTTCGCTGCGATCGGAAATTCTCAAGCCTGGCAACCCGCAAAACCATAACTGCCGTCGATGCATACGACATGAGCAGTGTTCTTGATCAACAGATCGCAATCCGAGAGGTCCTGATTGGGCTGTGGAAACTTCATTCACGATATTTCATGGAAGCGACCTTTTTGTCAAACTCCCAAATGGACTCTTCACTGCCGCCCTTTTCATGTGCAAATAACGATGAAGAGGAGGGCAGCATTGTGCCGAGTCCATCCGAGAGAGTTAGCCAGTGGCTTCAATTGGTTCTCAACAGAGACTGTGACGTCCACCAGGCTCAGCAGAAAGACTTTTATTCAGACAGCCTTACCCAACATGTGATAAAACAACAATGTACTTACTTCGCCAAACAGCTAGACCAGTGGTATGAAGGGGTTGCGGAGTCTGATCTACCAAGGGTCAAAATTGGCACCGACTCGGATTTTGTGACGAGCAGTTCCATCTCGGATGTCTTGGTAACATATCGGCTTTCAAACGAGAGCAAGGCCCTTGATCACATTTTGTACTTGCTGTCTCGGATGATTTGCAACTATCTCCGATCCGTGTTCAACCCAGGAGCAGTGGCTCCCGTCTCGGAAGCATGGGCCAAAGTGATCCTCGGGATCATTTGCGGCATGAACTTCACTCGTCAGAACTTCACGTTGTTCCGTGTTGATATGCTACTTCTCATCACCGCGCTTCTAAGTGAGGGGACTCGAGTTGTGATGATCATTTTAGAGCACGTGATACCCCAGATCAAGAGCATCGACGAGGCAGATCCAGGATTCTTTACGTGGGCGTACTTGAAAAGCATTCTCCATCTTGTGATACAGGAGAGGCTTCAAGGAAGGACAATCCGTCTGATAATTGATGACTCCATCCAAGACTCGGAGCAGAGGCATACAGCTGTTAGACATCGGCTTGTTGCTTTTGGGGACTTTAGTGCGCAAGGCCAGTTTCGGGATGTGTACAGCGTGGAGTGACTAAGTCAAGGGGGTGTAAATGAGTGGTCGTACTTCGCCGATCATCACGTAATTCATCGTCAATAATATTGTTCTTCCTGTGTTCTCATTTCCGGCACACCTCGCTGAAAATTGTAGCGCAGAGGGAGGGTCGCAGGCTATCATCTCAACACATTACGAACCCTGGTGGTTAGCTCCTGCGTTATAGCTTATATGTAGGTTCAGCCTTGAATTAATGCAGCCAATATCCAATTGGCTTGGACTTTTCGTCCGGTAAATGTATATATTTTTCCAGGAGTTGTGGCCACGTTCCTCGGTCGAATCGAGGGCTATTCCGCGCATTGGATACTAGATCGATGCTCAACTCGGGTCGGTTGGTACACATTGAATGTGATCTCATGCTCTAGTCACAATATAGAGCCGTAGCCGAATCGTAGCCCTGTTCGAACTGGCCCTGGACGGTAAATGTAATTACTTTTTGTTCCCGCAAGAGTCACGGGTGTCTCCTATTGTCACCTCCTTTCTCTTGAATCTTTTGAATATCTCCCGTCGCATAATCCTTCCTCGTCGCTTCCAGCGCGTTCCGTTTGAAATTCTCTTGTGCCTTTGATGATGTGGCTGGTGCTGTCGTTATCGTGTTCGTGTGGGATATCGGCATCGTGATTGACTGTCGTAAATCCTAGCTCCATGGCTTGGGAGTGATCTTGTCCAGCCCTTATCTGCCCAATGGTTACAAGGTCGGTAGCGTATGAACCACTTGGGTTCGTGCTTTTATCCTTGGCCAGGCTCTTGAAGAAGGCGCGGAGTGATGGCAAAGAGCCTGCCAGAATGCCAACTCCGCACTCAACTACTGTCCAGAGAATAATGTTGGACACTTGGTCTGTGAATCAAATACACAGTTATTGGTTAGAATGGAAATCAATAGAGCGACGTGCATGAAAAGAACAAACCGCCACGTACAGATAAAATCATCAGGTTTAAGATAAGCACTCGAGTATGGTACACGAACAATGCTTGCGATGGATGCCCTGGATGTCATAGAATCAGCCATGTATCATTCTCTGTGTGAATGCCAACGGGTCCGAGAGACACGTACAATATTCCCAAGCCCATAACCAGCTGAGCATACAGCTTTAATTTGGCTCGCATCTGAAGCCTTCGTACCAACATTATAGGTATAATAGCGGTAACAAAATCTGTTATGACGTTCGATACCGAAGCGGCGTATGTTAAGATCGTGGGAAGAATCTTGTCCATGCAAGTTCCTTTCGATGAATCCCAGAATGCTTCAACTGGTCGGCACTGAACTAGGATAACGATGAGTCCGACAGAGCTCATCAGAACTGCAAGAATAATAAGTCCTCGCAGTGTCCAGATATAAACTCTTCCAGCCGCAATTCGTAGGACGGTGACGCAGATGCTTGATTTGACGAATACGAGAGTGGCGGCGTAGAATATCTGCCAGAAAAACACGTACTGCCACAGCCAAAATGTTACTCTTCGGTTCCTGTTTCGCTCGACTCGATGACGCGTGTTCGTACCTTCATACCCTCGATTACTTGGGCGGTTTCGAGTTTAATTCGGGGAATGCCTATGCCTCGGTGGCATCCGATACTGACAATGACGTTGTGTACTATATATGCGGCCTGCGTACTAAGATGTGAGCCATGAGATTCTTCAAGAGCCCTAGTGCTGGGAATATCTCACTTACCCAGCCTGCACACATAAGATAGTCGTCTGTACCCAGAGATTGGTGCTTTGCTCGGATGTACATTCTCATCGAGACGATTATGGTACACAACACCGAGAGGACGACTGTGGTGATGAATGTCCCAAGCGCTAGCCCTTCTGGCTTCACGGGCTGCCAACCGGTTTCCTGGGCCATAATGACTGGCTACTACCGGACGATAGATGCGATGTTGGACGGGGCAAACATGGCGGATGGGTTGTGATGAAAGTCGTAGTTGAGTCGTTGACTGGCGACGACGCTGAGCATTTTTCTTGGAGGATGTGCGATCCCTGATATGTTTGATCGTCAACGACAACGCTTCTTTTCGGTATCGCTGATGCATGTAATTAGGCTTTTAGAATCCTTTGCCTTACGCACCTTTGTTTCCCCGTGAATGGCTTGCCTGAGAGCCCCGTATGAGACCTGCGGTTGGTCATTATCCTGTCCACCAACGTTACGTCGTATGCGGGCATGGTTCGACCAGCCAATTGACATGATGAGATCCTGACACACCACCTCCTCAAAGCGGGTTAAGGAACCAGGCCCCATGTTCCCCGGTATTTGCAAGGTTTGAAGCTGACAGGTTGGTGTGGAATTGCTGGGATTGCCACTCGCGAGCTCCCCCCGAGCACTTAGTGGTAGTGCTCTGTCAACTACCTAGCTTAAGAAATGAAGATGTCCTGGATCGAATTTGGATGCAAGACTTTATTGGAACTAGAGCTTAACTCATGTCGTATTTCTTTTATTTGGTGACCAGTAGTAGTGATGCTTGGTTTCAGCAAGCGTGGAGGTGGTTGTCTCCCAGGGTGAGGGCAGGGGCCTCAACACGGCTCCCTCACCTAGTTTGAAAACCGTCAACCCGGTCGATCACCGCTTCATTAGCGGTGTGATGGCAGCGGGTCAAAGAAAAAAGAAACCTGTGCTCCTCACCTTGTCGTGTGCTAGGTACGGACTACGAACCACTGCATATAACCTTGTCGCCAAGTTCATCAGACGGACCAACCAATAACAGGGATAAGCCGCGGATGAGGGAATAAAGATGGGTATGTTGGTTGATACGTATTCATAATCCTCCCCCTTTCCACTGCCCAAGTGAATGCAACAAGTGTCTTCTCAAACTCTCGCCTCCCCGCCACGTCCCTCTTCCACAAATAGAAGACATGGCCTCTTACGCCGTCAAGGATCGTTTTGCTGTCGTTACGGGTGGCGGCTCCGGTCAGTGATCCCTGTATGACCTCTCCAGCCGGGGACAGCGAGACTTATTCATTCTAGGCATTGGCCATGTGCTCGTGAAGCTGCTCCTTGCTGCGGGGTGCTCCGTTATCATTGCTGATTTGCGGCTGAGGCCTGAAGCCGAGGAGACAATCAGCAAATATCCTCACCCGGCGGCCGAGCCCAACAAGCCATCTGTCATATTTGTTGAGACTGACATATCTGATTGGACACAAATTTCTTCGCTATGGAAGACCGCTCTTGATAAATTCGGCCGAATTGACATCGTGGTAAGCTGTGCCGGAGTTTATGAGCCCCCATCAAGCTCCTTCTGGTACCCGCCTGGCATTTCACCCCTTTCTGAGGATGCCGAGGGCGCCAAGGTGGGCCAGTACAAAAGCTTTGCCATCAACACCGTCGGGCCAATCCGACTGGCACAGATTGCGATTGACTACTGGCAGCAGAATCCCGAGGTCAAAGGAAATCTGTTGTTTGTGGCAAGCATGGGTGGCTACATGCACTCCATGCAAGCCCCCTTGTACTTTGCGAGCAAAGCCGCCCTGGTCAGCATGGTCAAGTCCCTGGCCGGCCTGAACAAGGCCCTAGGCATCCGTAACTCGGCTGTCTGTCCCGGCCCTGTATTTGTACGTTGTTGTGTCCACCCGAGTAATGTCGTTGCACGTCACTGACTCAGAGCTAGACGCCCATCTTTGAACAAGAGTATTGCCGGGATAGGCTTAAGAGAGGGGATGTGGCTCTTGAGCCGGAGCATGTTGCAGATTTGATTATGCGAGTTCTCCAGGAGCCACAGTATGGAAACGGAAACATCGTGGAGATCTTGATGGCAGGCAGCAAAGACGACCAGTCAGTCAATGTACGCGAAGTAACTCTGGAGGCCTTGTACCCGACCGTGGGCCCCTTGGATGCAGGTACCCGAGCTATGGCAGAGGAGCTCAAGTTTTTCGAGCAGGTGAAGGAAAAGGGAATGCGAAGGTAGCCATTTGCAATTGCTGAGCGTGTTGCGTCGTCATTATATATTACTACAGTCTCAACCATTTTGTGCATACGATATACGTGAACCGTGATAGACCATGGCTAGTGATCCTTGCCGATTCGAAAGTGTGGATGTTCTTTTTCGCTCACCCTCGTGACTAATGCTTACCTACTTGTGATCAATCCGGGATCCCGCGCGACTCCAGAACCGTGTCAGCAAATGCTTCTCGCCGTATTGATGTGGAGAAAACAAGTTTCTACAAGTTTTGGTAGTTCACAACAATAAGCTCCGGTTAGATACACCTGTGCATGTTGGCATGTTGCCCGCTTTAGGCCATCTCATCCGTGTGTTCTCCGTTTTGCATTTGCAACTAACAAGTTTCTTCTATTCTTTCATATGATTATATCCTAGCCATTTCTATCTGATGATTTCATTCTATTACGTGCTGCGATAGAGACACCCATCCCGAAAATTAAGAAGGCTAACCTGTAACGTCTTAAACAATTATCATATGTACAAAATTAGAACAAATAATACTATAATCTAATAGGCCGTGCCTTTTCCTTCTCATAGAAACTTGTATCCCATATCAGTTTGGCCGCTTGAAGAAAACTTCATTTAGCATATCCAGTCAATTCGTTTAAATTCCAGATAGAATTAAATAATTAAGATAGATCCAAGGTCACTTTGATAACATCTTCGGCTCTACATTCTATTTCCAAACAGTTAAATGCAACATCCATGGCTTGCTAATGAAAGCGACCGAGACACAGCTCCGGACTACGGACTCCGGTCGGACCAAGCTCCACTAAGAGATCACCACGGAGGTTGAAGTACCCGATATTAAACGGCCAATTGCTTATAAGCTTGATGACAAATTCAATTTCTAGGCAGGCAAGGCTTCAGATATAGAATTCGGACTTTTTGGATTGTCCTTAAATCCGCAAGGAGTCTGGTGTACCTGAATAGAGCATGGGGGGCGGTTGTACCAAGGCAACAACAATTATATAAGTCTAGAAGTTACGAGCGCACCATAACCCGTGATGAGGCCTAGTGGGTATAATCTGAGTTCCTCAACCTTACCAAAATCAAACATAAATTCGGATTTATTTATTTTCTTGTAGAAAATGGGTTGGGGAAAATTACTCTTCACCGTTGGTTCCGTGCTGCCTTCTTTGGTTGCATCGCAGATAGTGCCAACGGAAGTTCACAATACCGGGTTCAATTCTTCCTTTGTTCTCACCGAGGCTCAGATCAAAGCTGCTGATCTCGACGATACCCTCGTTCAGAATGTTCAAAATGTCATGAACTTTGACAGAACTCAGATGGCTTTTGGGGGGCCAAACGAGGATGACTTTTACACCCTCCCTGCCTTGACCAACTCAACAAGTCTCAAGCCAGGCCAGGTTCTGAAAGTTCAAAGAGTTACCGACCCCAGTGCATATGCCATCCCCGCCAACACTGGACTATCGCGCATCATGTACACGACTACCAACTTCAACGGGACCGTCATTCCTACGACCGGCTTTATACTATGGCCTTATGCTCCCCGAACTTTCGGCGATGTCTCGAATGGGACCGCAAAAGCACCTGTCGCAGTTTGGACGCACGGCACATCCGGCTTCTTCGGCCCTCAAGCCCCCTCAGCTCATCGCTCCCTCTGGTATGACAACAGCGGGCCGTTCGCGTTAGCAGAGGCGGGATATGCAGTATTTGCTCCAGACTTTGCTGGACTGGGTATCGGAAAGTCCTGGGATGGCAGTGATATACCTCATCAATATCACGCTACTTCAGCTACAGCCCACGATGCCGTGTACGGCCTTCGTGCAGCCCTGGAAACTTTCCCCGAATCGCTGGACAATAACTGGGTTGCCATGGGCCATAGCGAGGGAGGGGGAGTTGCCTGGGCCGTTGCTGAAGTCCTCCACTATGAGGAGAGTGAGTTTGCCGATCTATTGGCCGGGTACAAAGGTGTTATTGCTGCCAGCCCTACCACCAGGGTGTTCTCCGGTCCGGGCTTCTTCATGGCTCCCACAGTCGCACAAATGCTGAAATCAATCTTTCCTTCTTTTGAATTCAGTGACTGGATGACACCTGTCGGAGTTGCCAGACTGAATCTGATCAAGGAAATAGAGGGTGGGATTGGTGTCTTTACCCAGATATTGGCGAACTCGACGGAGAACATCAAGGCAGACTTCAAGGACACATGGTATGTCGACGCATTTTCCAAACTTGGTGATGCAGGTCATAAGGATTTCAAGGGGCCCATTCTTGTTCTGCAAGGCACTGATGATACCTATGTTCCCTACGATGTCACCTCGGAGACTGTGGAGGAAGCCTGGGCGAACTACCCCAACAACGACCTCAACTTCTTGGTGGCGTCGGGTGTGGGACACGTGCCCATTCTCAGAGCTACTCGCCAATTTTGGCAGAGGTGGATTGACGAACGTTTCGAGGGCAAGCCTCTGTCCAAGAAAGGAGGAGTCAGAACCAACGTCGCGCCGTTGAGAAACGCTGAGCAGTACACCAAGATCATCAACTCTTTCCCCTTGTGGGCCGGACTTCCACAATTCGGTTACGAGGTTGTCCTGCCAGTCTAGTTACAACAATACGGCTTCGGGAGAGGTGGTGGGTGATTGGCTAGTGTGTGTTGTTTTTTAGATGTTGTCATCGAGGCTACCCTGACTATCTTCCTCGCGTCTTCTTTTCTTTTCTTCCTAACTCCAGCCTCTGCTGGCCCCTCTCCTAGTTCCTGGAACCATGTGTGTAAATTTAGGTTAATCAGTATAGTGGGGAGACAGATATAGACGTTAAAAGAGTCAGGAAGAGAGAAATTGGAGCTTGCTGGAAGGGTTATCGCAGCCTTAGACGTCAGACGTGTTCCTATACATATGCCTTAGAAATAAGAAACTATGATTAGTTTACTAAACTCGAGCAGGCCCTGATTGAAACACTGCCATTTCATATTCATTACCTAGTTCTATCAAACCCCCACCCGCCTTGATCGCCTGACCGGCTCGCGAAGTGTATGATATTGCTCATTTGGGAGAGAGAATCTACAGGGCCTCCTTGGGATGCTCCGACGGCAAGATTGATAAGACCTGGGCGGTCTGAGATCTCTACCTGAGATGAGTAGAAGTCGCTATCTCTCCTTAAGACTTGTATTAGATGGTGTTCCCACGTCGTTCCTTCGTACCTATCCAGACACAATCTTTGAACTGCAGGGCCAAATCTAGCAATCCACTGCTCTTCGCTGATAGTCGTATACTTCTTTCTGCCTTGGTCATCGGTTCGAGAGAATGGCCACTCTGCACGCACCACATGGTATTTCTTGGTGATGAAATGAAGGATAGGCCAGGAGAATATCCAAAGAAAGGTCAAGTAGAAGACCCAGCGTATCCAGGTCGTCGTGCGCCATCTATTGAGCGCGCTGGTTGAGAGGATATCGACAGCACGATCAGCGACGGGGAATTCAATCGAGAGTCTGCCCCTGTAGCCTGTGCCGCGAATGAGGCCTTCGAGACGCGAGCTCAGGAGATCCTCGTCCATGCCAGTGACCATACGCGTGAGGCGGAATCTACGCATCAACAAGGGTTAGATTGCACGCCGTCTTAGGGAATTCAGCGAGGAGAAGGCAGGTTCTCGTACACTCTCACTCCGCTGGAGCTTGCGCAATAGCGATGGCACCACTCATTCAATCCCGGCTTGATCCGATTAACTTCGAGGTCTGGTTTGGTACGAGGGGCCGTCCTCTTCAGCGCGGTTCCACGATAAGTTTTCTCATCATTTTCGATAGTGACTAATTCCATGGCATCTAGACCGGAGTCTGGACACACGTAGTTTTGCATGCCGATGAGAATGCGGAAATCGGTGACTTCTTCGGTTGTTTCTTTGTCCTCGTCGTCGTCACTGACCTTGTATCGTCTGGTCTCGTTGTGTCTGCCTATGACGTGAATGTAGGGGGCCGGGGGCCTCGCCGCCATATACTCAACCCATTGCTTCAAGAAGTCTGGATCCGAATCAGAGCGCTCATCTTGCACAGCGTTCACCTCGCAGGCAATGCTGGTGCGACCAAGGTATCGTCCCTTTGGATTATGGAGATCACGTGAAGTCGTGCCAGTGAGGAGGAAGAGTGGCATACGAGAGTTTTCAGCATCATGGCGGCTGGCGCGGATGCTGCTGCCGTGGTTCAAAAGGGATACCTCCTCGTAGGCCGGTGGAGCGACCAGGGCATCCGTGTAGGGATCATCCAGCCCGGTCTCTATTCCCGGGGGGCTGGGATCTGCATGGTCCTCATTTCCTGGTGGGAGAGGCCGACCCATCGGGGCGGCGAGGGATTTTGTGGTTGAGTGACCTGATGTGCACGGTGTTGATGTTGAAAGCAGCGAGACTTAGAATAAGGAGAGAATCGAGAGATGGATGTGATGAATGGTAGACTGCCAAGACCTGGCTCACCTGAGCAGAAATCTAGACATCAATAGTCCATACCAGCCACGAATAAGGAGTCAGTGAGACTCAGCCGCACTTGAATCTAGTAAGCTCACAAGCAAGTCACAAGACAAATGCTCCACAGAAGGGCAAAAGATGTCTAGCTCAGAGAGCGCTGCACAGAGCCCTACAGGGGACCTGCTTCCCTATATTACAGCGCAAAAATAAATCTTGCCAGAGGTATGGAATCTACGCGATGACTGCCAATGCTTTTGTCCTACCCTAGAGTCTGTCGAACTGTTCATATTTTGGCCAGATTGGTTGCGTTAGAAGAAGACTCGTATATTTTTTTCATTTAATTCAATTTATTTCATCTTAATTAAACACAAGTTAGGACAGGTAAATTTATGGAGCGACAAAAAAACAGAAAAAGGTCGAAAAGATATCCGATGCGATGTCTTATTGTATGACCTCAACATGAGCATCAAGCGGTTGACAAAGAAAAACCTCCAATATTAAAAATCATCCTGGAATCGAAAAAGATAATGGGCTTTGCTCAATGTCCCAAAAGATGCAGAAAAAGGGGCTTGCGACTTCTTATTCTATCATAAATTGAGGCTGAGGACATTTGAAGGTCATTGTAGATCCCCTCGTAAATCAGCCAATCGTTGCCAACCTTCGCGCTCCCGTCCGGCTCGGAAGATCACCGTTGGAACCAATTTAAAGCCATGCTTAGACCGGAAGCTAGACGACATCATTTCTAGACTTTTCAGTACGGGGCAACAGGAGGAACTTCGCATTTGTTTTGTACCTTCATCTCACATGACGCATATGTTTTTGGCTAGGAGGGTGAATGTCATCTAAATAGCCTCGAGGCTTGACTGAGGGCGATGAATTTTGTGGGCTACGTCTGTTATCTAATTTGGGATAAATCTACGCTTTAAGGTGAATTGTTGCTGATACATGTTGTTGATTTGCTTCCGCTGCACTGAATGCTCTCTTTGAGCAGATGCAGCTGTAGATACCTGTCCTTCAGCGACGATGTCCCCTTTCCACCACCTTTCTTACAAAAAATGCCTTCTATTCAATAACCAATTGACATAATATAAGACACTGGACGACGGTAATCAAGGTTGAAGTAATGGAATGAGCCGCAACGTAAGTGATACAGTGAGGACTCTTTGTGAGTAGGTCGGCCAGTAAAGTAATTTCGAGTAAAGCTTCGATCGGGCCTTTGTGGTATTGACCTTGTAATTAGATATCTGGAGTTTTGGCAGCTACGTTGCGAGATATAGCGAGGATATGGCTATGATCTATGCCGCTATTCGACCCAGAACCTACTGCATATGCTGGTGTGGCAGTAGAGGATACGAATAGTGAACGGGGTGAGATAGTAGAGAACGGGCCCTTGCTCTCGGTAGAAATAAGAGCGTAGCACTTTATGCTACCTCCAATTGTATTTTCGTGCTTGTGTTGCTAGTCGTGTCTGACGCTCCAATCCTTCTGCACGCGAATCTCATCCTGCATGATGGATGTCGTGGTCAATCTCCTCTCGGAACCCGACTCATCGTCCGCCCGAGAGACATTTGCATCATGGCTTCCTTTCATAGCGTGGCCGTATGTTCCCATCTCCCAGGTTGACAAGTCCTTCGACCGTGACCCCTTCTTACTGTTACCGGCGCCGGATCCGAGCGCAGACGGGTAACCGCTTGATCCCTCGCCAGAACTACCTCCGCCCTTTCTAAACCTTGTAAAGAATGGCCGAAGCATGGGGATGCTGACGCAGAGAATGGCGAGGTTGGGTTCGAGGATGAAGAGGAGGATGGTCGTGGGCATGGTACCGGTGACGTTCATGGCTAGGTCGACGGTCGAGATATAAACGATGCGGAAGATGGCACAGACGACAACTCTTTGGCACATCGAAAGAATAGTCAGTTAGTTGATCCAAAGAGTGATCAAGACGAAAACAAGATAAAGCAGTGCAATGAACTGGACGAATGCCAGACAAGGTGGGTAAACAGGAAATGCACTTACGCCGTAGCTAAAGAGAAACAGGCCATGATCGCCAGCTTTTCCGTCTTTCTCTTCTGTAACTTCCACAAGGACCTCATGGGCAAAGCCATCACGACCAAGTCACCGGCTGCGTTTGTAGCAATCACCGATTGGATAAAGGGAATGTAAGCTCCGCACACTCCCAGCCCCGTCCACTGAGCTGAGATGGGCTTGCAAAGGAATATAGAGGCAAAGACACAAGCAATATTCCACAGACCGACAAGGACGAGGCAGATTATCGAGGCGTATTTCATGAATTGTGTCGGGAAGACTCGGAGGTAAAAGCACAGCATACTGGCTTTGCATAGAGCGAGGAGGGTCATGTATACGGGCTGCATTCCAAATGAGACCTGTGGAGGATTCGGGATTCGTTAAGTTGATGCTGTTTGATACTGAATATCGGTGGACTTCTTACCTGGAGGATCCACGGCACGTTTGGCAACACTAGATGCCGGACAAGATGGGTCAGCCAAAGATCATGTTGAGGTGATCACCATGATAGAGACTCGAGTCCACCGAAAACGAGGATCGACGTACATTGTGGATGTTCAGCGAGATTATATCCGCTGCCAGTTGTCGAGACTGCATGCGTCCCAAAGGTAAGCAAAAATCATCCAAAGATCATATGAGTACGAAAACTGTTGGGCAGGCATAACTTACAGACTCCTTGGCAGATCAGCATTGCGACGCCCATCGGCTACCCAACACCACATCGTAAGTGAGAGTCCTGGAAACGGCAAAATGCAATGGGTGCATCTTGAAAGAGGGTACTTGGACCAACCGTTGCAAGCACAACGAGTGCATCATCCCATCCAAATCCAGGCCCGTAGATACGCCCGACCACTCTCAGCGTAACGACAACCAAGGTAATGGAAACGACAATACAGTTCACGATGAGTTCATTTCGAACTTCAGCGGTCATCGGCATCCGCTGCTCGGGTAACCAAGGCATTTCTCCTGCTGCTGCCTCCCTAGGCCGTGGCTTGGCGGGCGGGTCAAAGAAAAATTAGATAAAGTGGTCACTCTCCTGACTGTATATCTTGACAGAGAATGGGCGACAAAGAGAAAGATGATAAAGAAAATGACCGCTCAGCGATCCACGAATGTAGATTTGTTTTTCAACTTAAGAAGTGAGAAGCCCTCACTTCTCAGGAGAGCGACATTCTTTTGGTATCCAGGTTGGTCTGGCTTCCATGCCTGATCTGCAAAATCCCGTTCGAATTCTCTTCTTTGAAACGGCGACCAGTAGCGAGAATTCAGACCCATGCTTGGCCCCTCCGACGAACCCACGGGCCAGAGTTAGTGGACGGTAGTCTTCCCCGGTCCATGCGATGCATACTGCTTCCTTTTCATTCGCTGCCATCGATTATGCACGGTGCATATGTCGTTCCAAACCACCAAGCGAGCGCGAGAACGGCACCAGTACGTGGGTAACCAAAAATAAAAGTGGCTCGGGAAAATCCCCTAGCTTTGGGAACCAATCAAAGGGGATGCTCAAGCAGGGCCCGTTGTAACGGTCTGGGTCGAGGCAAACTCCAGGGTTCAGGCTTCAAGCAAATGAGGCCTCCCCCCATGTAAGTCTTGGTATTATGCCGAGCCATGCAGTGGACAACATACGTCAATCTCTACCAAAAACATACATATTCCCAACAGTCAAGGCTGGCGAGTTAGCCCTGTCACCGAAAGTGACCCGAGACGGGGGCTCAGAGGCACTTGGATCAACTCCCCTTGCCCACCCTGATCCTTAACTTGCCACCTGTCGAGATGGGATGGAATTTGCGCCCTTTCTTTAAATCAGCCCTGTTGACTCTTCATTTACAGGGAGATTGTGTAATATGCATTCTATGTAGTATTCACAACCCAGCATTTGCAATAAAGCCGAATGACTTCGGATCATTGTGATGTTTTCTTCCATTTCCTTGGATCGGCCAACTTGCGGGCGAAGCTAGGCACGGGCCTGAATGAGAAGAGACAGGGGTTAACGCGGAGCATCTCTCCATTTTGGGTTGGTTTAGAAGTCTCACCATTTTAAACAAGAGACGGAGGCTGGTTCCACACACCACATTGTATGTAGACGGTAAAAATACCCAAAGAGGACCAGGCCTCGGCCCCGTTTGCAGCAGATGAGTTGAGGCGGTTGGCCATATAAAAACAGGGGAAGAGTCGAGAGCAAATACCGGACACGACCAGGTGACATCCCTCTTCCCTCTTCCCGCATTCTCTCCTCTCTATTACTTAATTTTTCACGATAAAAATCAAGAAACATGTCGAGTCCCGGTACTACCAAGCAGTGGATCCTGACCTCCAAGCCGGTGGGCACACCGACAATCACCGGCGAGAACCCGACTTTTACGCTGCGCACGGTAGACCTCCCTCCCGTAAAGGACGGCCAGATCCTCGTCAAGGTGCTGTACTTCTCCAACGATGCTGGTATCCGAACATTCATCGGCACCACGGTGGACAGTGACCGCTTGTACCTGCCACCTGTCCCACTGGGCACTCCTATGCGCTCAGGCATCATTGGCGAGGTGCTTGAGTCCAAGTCGGACAAGTTCAAGCCTGGCGAGCTCATCATGGAGTTCCATCGCGCTACATGGAGCGAAAAGGTCGTGATCGATGCCGAGGGCGTTCAGCCCGTCGCGCCCTTACCGGCTGGCATTTCCATCACCCATTACCTGGGTGCCTTTGGTGGCTCGGGCCTCGCAGGCTACATCGGCCTGCTGGATGTTGCTGAAGCCAAGCCTGAGCATACCATTGTGGTCTCGGCTGCCGCTGGAGCGACGGGATCCGTGGTTGTCCAGACCGCCGTCAAGCTGCTCGGCGCCAAGCGCGTCGTCGGTATCGCCGGGGGCCCAGAGAAGTGTGCCTGGGTGCGGGATCATCTCGGGGCCCATGCCTGTGTAGACTATAAGAGCCCGACATTTGTCCAGGACCTCAAGGCCGCCACTCCAGACGAGGTCAATGTCTTCTTTGATAATGTTGGTGGTGCCGTCCTCGATGGCGTCCTCACCCGCATGGCAAAACACAGCGTGATTGCCGTCTGCGGAGCAGTCAGTCAGTATAACTCTGAAGAGCCAATGGCTCTCAAGAATTGGTTTGAAGTGGTGTCACAGAGAATCATCATCAAGGGATTCTTCATGTTTGATTACCTTAATAAAGTACCCAAAGCGATGGAGGTGCTGATCGGGGCAGCTGCGGCGGGAACGATCAAAGTCGATATTGAGGATGTCCGTGAGGCTAAAATAGAAGATGTGCCAAACGTGTGGGCGGCCATGTATGGTGGAGCGAACAAGGGCAAGTCAGTCACCAAGCTGATCAGCTAAATGGGCAGAACGTGTTACGATATGATATGTTTAGATATCTCAAGCATGGCAGACTTGGGCCATGTATCAAGAATATAATGATTGGCTTCCACAACATTGAGCAAAAGAATCACATCCGCCAGTTTCAAACCCATGCCTACTCATCGGGTGAATGTCAAGGTTACGATAAATTGACTCACATCAGCAGAGGACAGGGAACCCCTCTGCATTATTGTATGGTGACAATCCCGCAGCTGACTGGCATTAAATAAATGACTTGTAATATCGTTGGGATAGGGCTTACTTGTCTTTTGTGTCGGCGAGATTTATTGGGTTGAGAATTGATATCCATTTTTGTGAGAATTTAATCTTAAATATGTATGAGAAGCGATTTTTTTGGGGCATAAGAAAGTGAGATAAAGGCCATGGGTAGCTTTTAAAGCGAGCATACTATTGAGAAAATCAATCCCGTTTGTGGTTGAACTTGTCTGGCACATCATTATCCTGGTCCCTTCTGCCACTTTCTCCAAAATTACTGCCAGGAAGACTCCGACATTGAGCGGGAAAGGTCTAACAACAGATTATGGGTAAGTGGCAATCCTAACATCACATTTAACGTAGATGAACTTGGAATTAGATAGTTAGCAGTAAACTCGCTAGCCAATCTCGTCAAATTAAAATAGTAAAATGATCAGAGTTATATATCATTCTACGCGGATCCAAAATTATGGGAATACATTGAAATCTGCTTAAACAGGAGCCCATACTGGGTAGCTTGTTAGAAAGGGGGGTGATGGCGTAAACCCAGCTAATGTGCGTGGTAGTTCTCTAGCGATAGAGAGTTGTGAGAATGAAGATAAACAGTAGGTAAAGATTTTCTCTTGTTCAAATTTTTCTGCAGGTTTGATGTTGCATACGTCGTGTTTTAGATAAACAGTAACGGTAACTCGATGATGATCACCTGTTGTATATATCCTGCGTGTTTATTAATTTAAGGGATCTATTCTTTGGACGACCGAGCATTCAGTGACCAAGAAGCAGTTATCTATTGAGATACCCCATTTATATCTTAGTTTTACTATAATTATACTTATTCATCTACCTTTCATGCATATAAATGGAAAGCAGCCTAATAAGGCGCAGAACACTTTGCTGGAGATCCCATCCGAGTGCCGGCTGCCGGAACCAGTGCTGCAACAGGCCAAACGTTGTTCGAACCTTACCAGCGAGTTCATCCAGAGCTTTTTGACGCCCAGCGGTGCTGCAACTACGGCTCTCGAGGCCACTGAGCTGGTCAGCAGGATGGAACGAAAGAACCTCTCGGATAAGTCCGCGGCAAGAGTTATAACGACTCAAGAGATCATGAAGATTGGGTTAAAAGGGTAAAATAAAGTATGAATAGATGCCTTGATACATTGAAAATTTGGTCTAACTCTTGTTAGTAGTTCTCCCTTATGGAATTTGATGAAGGCTTTACAATTGATCCTAAGGATGAGGGCGGAGGTGTAGGCCGCTTCTTTACTCACAGTTAGACCCCAACTGCAGAACCGATAGGTGGATTTCTTTGGATGGGCCTTGGATCGCTATTGCAACGATAAGGCCTATAATTTAGCGAAGACATGAAGATGGACTATCGAAATCAACCTTCAAAAAATGCGGAAGCCATAGTTGAGCTGGCCTCCTCCAGTCTTGATTCTATAGGTCGAGTTTGATCTTGGCGTCATCCCATCAGGGACGATGATTTCATTCTTGTCATCGCAGATTTGGATAGGACTCCCGATTTTGTTCAAGAGATAAGAATGGCAAGAAAGGCAAGCTGCGCGGGAATAGGTTCAAATCGAGCCCGGGGTTCTCGGCCCATACAGGTATATGGACACAAAAGTACACATATAACGATAACTAAAACATATTAAGTCTCCAGCTTAAATATTAATAGCTTACTATAGTCGAAATTACCCAATTACAAAAATCCCTCAAATCTTACTGCGTTGATGCCTAAACTGTAAACACGGAGCAGTTGTGTCGCTGAGTGGGGAGGGGTAACCAGCGACGAAAAGGAGGCAATCAGACCTGCGGAAGCTTGCGGGGTAGCATTGGCAGTAAATCAAGTGGTCGTTCCTCAGCATTGTGTCATGTCTTTCAAGAAAAGCTCCCCATCTCTCTCTCTCTTTGGTTGCACGGTGACCTAGCTTGTTTGATATCCTAGATGGGTGAGTTGTTCGCTGGAAGCTATCTGATATCTTTAACCCTGCATATTGACTCTTGAGTGCCAGATCGTCGTTGCCTCCTTGTCTCCAGGCCCATCGAGCTAAGCCAGTCGTCTATGATAGAACGATGGGCGACGATCGGCAATAAAACCCCCGTCCCGACATTGATAGAAAGTCTTCCCTTTGTTCAGCACTGGGCACTATGCATCGTTGATTGTGAGGGGATAGACCCCTCTGACCCCATCAGCCGGGACGTTTTCCTAAGGGCGAAGTATTTTGACCTTAGTGTGCATCTGGAGACCTGCTTCAGCATAATATGCAGCAGTCAATCGTACGACGATGTCGGCCACGGTAATAATACCTGGCAGGAAAAGGCTGTTAGGATGATTTCGGCCGTGCAAGATCTTGGAGTGACGATGGAGTCGGATAATTGGATCTTTAGGCGCGGTGCGTACTATTTTGAAGGGCGGGAATAATTCTTACATCGATCTAAACGTCTGACACTTTTCTACAGGTTGGCAGATGTCCAGTAACTGGGGAGAGTACCGGCCCATGCTGTGGAACTGCCAACATTTTGCCTTATTTCTCACGCAAATGGCCATTAACACGATCGAGTCAACCCAGGTTGTTCGATCACTTCTAGGCTTGCGTGAAAGATGGTTGTATGACATGGGGAAGAAGAAGGAGTCAGGGTACTTGGTAGCGGCAGCTGCCGCTACCTTGATTCCGGTCGTAGGGCAAGCGGTAGGAGTTGGATTCTGGGTAGGTACAACGGGCATTGATTTGCTTATCCATAGACGGAAGATGGAGGCCATTCGTATGACGTACAAGGAGCTGGAAAACAGATACGAGGAGTTAGAGACATTGTATTGGCTTAAGTGTGTTCGTTGCCTTAGATTGTCGGGCTCTGGCATCCGTTGCTGTTGAACTTTATTCTCTTTCTCTTACGTATTGGTTTAAGTGATAAACTAGAGATTTGTCCCCTACGGGGTCCGCCAGTGCCTCTTCGGAAACGAGCCGAGAAGTTGAGAAGTCGTCCATCTTGTGGCTACCGGTGTCAGAAGTTGTGGATCAGTCACGAAAGAGTTGAGGTCATTGGGACCCCGATCGAGGCACAAGCCTCGATCCCTAGGTCGGGAAAAGATCCTCGATGCATTCTAGCTGTATTCATTGTGTTGAGTTGTCGGGCTCTGGCAGCTTCCATTGCTGTTAACTTTATTCTCTTTCTCTTACGTACGTAATCTAGCTGATGGCTTAAGTCACGGCCAAATTTGCATGCATTTGCGTAACGTCGCGGTACGTAAGTCTAGGCCGCGTCACAGGATTCGGGCCATGTTCTATGTATAGTGTTACATACGCTTACCCGTCAGGCCCGCGTAAATCACGCTTTTACTAATAACGCCACGTAATTAGGAGAGACGGGGTGTTATAGTTTGGCTGCAACGGGCTACCTGTTACTACGGTCTTCTAGGTAATTCTTGGAGGGAATACTCAATTCTCCTGTGAACATTCAAAGTGGTATATTAGAAGCTCTAGGCTTATCGATTCCTACGAAATATCAAATAATGGCAGATAGCCGCAGTCTCTCATGTAGGTGCGCCTCGACTCATCGAAAGCCACGAATTTCGGTGTTGTTGGTCCAGGGGGAGGTGTTGAACGATGGCTCATTCTCTTGCTCTGGGTTGCGAACGTGCTTCTCAAGCTTCTAGTTCTCCCTCGCTAAACTCTTAATGTTCAGAAGAGTTTCTTCCAGTTAAAGATTCAAGTTGTCAAGTTTATCTGTGGGTCCCATGATGGGCATGAATATAAACTGGACGTATTGTACATGGAGTGTACATGGAGGGGCCGGCCCTGCTAATGCTTACAATCTGCTGCATTTTTCTCAAAGTTTTTCATCCCCTAGAGACGGAGCCAGCGTGACCACATAGATTTGGTGGTAATGAGGATTTTGATGGTGGTTCTCTCTGCAAATTACACGGCTAGGCAACTATCCTAATTCTAGAACGGGCCTTCAACGGCTTCAAATCGTGAATTTCCATATCCAACATTGACAACATGGTGAGGCTAGTTCCGCTGGTCATTTGGTCTACTGTTAAGTTTTTGGCCACAGCCACGTCGTAGGTTATAGATTTCAAGCTTCTTTGCATACATTAATGCTTGGCCAAGGCGAATCGAAGCACTCAATTGCCTTATTGAGTGTAGTCTAGAGACTACAAAAGTCCTCATAAACGTGCCAAGCCAAATGAAGATGACCTATGTCAAGGAGATAATTAGGCTTGGCTCTGGACGTGTAAAAAAGATCAGTAGAGTGGATATGGGCGAGCTCTGTGCAAAACCATAAAGAAATAGGCCTTACTAATTATGGTGCCCAAATTATGGTCAAGCTCCTTCAGATTGTAGAGAGAAACGAAGAGAATAAAAAGAATAAGCAGGGGATTATCTTTTGAAACCATGGGTCCTTCGACATATAAATATCGTTAGGTCGCTAGTGTTCTAAATGAATACCCCTACTCCTTTCAAGCCTGAGGCTGGGCGGTGACGGTGACGGTGACAGTTATGGTATTAGGACCCGAGGCTGTGCGAGCCAGAATGGTCCTTGTAATTCCGGAGCCGTCCTCAAACTCCCAGGCAACCTGTAGCCCTTCATTTATGTACCCTTTTACGAAGCAACACCCACTGGAAGCAGAACAACTCTCCACCCGAAATTTTGCTCGATTAAGCGATCAAGCGGGCCCTTGAGCTTACCTTCCAAGCGGAGATACCTAAGGCTCCCACTAGTTAATTCCGTGACCTTCAAATATCTCTCCAGGACAGTTTTACGCTGAGGTGTCAAGATCACCATGAGCTAAGGGGGGTGGATGGGCACATTGAAGGTTGAGCCGGCACTGAAAAGGAGAAGAATTCCAACGGCGCCATTGTTGACGACTTGATCTCGTGGGGTACCGTTCTCACTGAAATGTACGTACGATACTCAGACATGCAAGCCCTAGCCCAAAACCAAGTCCATTGCCCTGCTCGACTTATGGTTACATAAGTCTCTCGTAGACTGTATATGATGGTTCCTCGGGTAATTCGTATCCAGCCCCTGGAGAAACGCCTTGTTATTCCAAAGCCCTTGACCACGGGTCTGTCTCTGCCGGCAAGATTGGTGACTTTACGATTTACGGCAGCGGAAATCACAGCACTGCTTGACATCTTCCGTGAATTGGGCTAAATATAGCAACTTTGAGCTTGATTAGTCATTCGGTTTTGGACTCTTAATTTAGTTATCTCAATTCACGGTGATTTCTCCGCTCCAGTCACCGCTCCCGACTATTTCCCCTTATTGCGTTCTTCCTGCCACGAGACTAACATGGCTCTCATGGCTCGAATAGCCCAGACTAAATGCTGTATTATTTGCGGCCATGAAGTCCTTCGGCCGAGACTCACGGACGAAGACATTCCGGCATTGGCGTGGAAGCAAAGATATCGCATTGGTGTGTGTGAATCAGAATCATGCTCTCTCACGCAATGTTACTCACTGTCCAAAACTAGTTTATCAAGATCGTCAGTTTTCCACAAGATTAAGCGGCTTAGCCTCTCACCGTGATGCCCGAGGGCGTTCCTGGTATGCACCATGGGATCACGACGATACTCGCGAATATTCGGGCATCACTAACCTGCCGTCCCATGAATCAATCCGCGTGATGGACTATCATTCTGCCTCTGAGGATTATCTGCGATATGGATTTCCTGCGCACGAGAATTGCTGGTCCCTGCTGCAAAAAGCTTATTCCCCAGCCCCCGTTCCCTACGACATGATCTTCAACGTCTGCAAGTCGCTGGAGGGACCGCAACCTCATAGAATTCTCGACTGGGGTCACGATTATGGGGGCGCATTGCAGGTCACTTATGGTGATAGAATTCAAGGCCGTAACGTGGATGACAGGCGTGATGCTCCTGAATTTTTCAATCAAGATCCCTGTTCTTCTGAGGACATTGAGGGTCTTCTTCGTCAGAGTTCCGAAACACCGCCTTCAGGTGCTGAAGTCTCCCCTGAGATTAGCCTTTTGAACGATTGCTTGAGTTTATTATCATCTGATGTGCGCTTTTTGGTTGCAAATCTGCTTCCAACAGCTGATCTCCTTGCCTTGCGGCTCGCGTCGAGGGCATTCTACTTCATATTTCACCAACAGTCTTTTTGGGCGCTGAAATTCACCCCCGGTGGAGATAAAGATTGGTTGTTTGAGGCGATAGGAATTGCAAAGGTTCGAAGAGTTGATTGGAGATCACTCTACAAAACCACGAGTCAGCTCGAGCGGCTTCCACAAAGTCTTCGCAATAGATCGAGGATTTGGAACCTCGCCAAGCTCATCAGGGACGCGACACCATCTTCACCGATCGAATCTGCTACAAGGCCCTCTATATTTGGCCCTGATTGTGAGTTTGATGTTTGGGCCTCTGTGACTACCAGCCAACAGGATGCAGCACGATCATCCGAGAACGGTCCCAAATTAAAGCTTCCTAGGCAAAGGTTTCAGCTCCCTGGTCCACTGGAGGAGATCCAAGTGTACTTTGTCCGGCTTGGTCCAGTTGAATTCATCTCTGGCATCACGTTTCTTATGACTTCTAGCAGGAGCAGGCACATAGGGTACAAATCAGGGTCAGTACGCAGGCTCAAGTTGCGCGAGGACCCAATTGGCTTCAATCTGAAGCTCGAGTACTTGGGCATTATTTCCGTTCAGGCGGTGTACTCCAATGGAGATATGTCAGACTGGCTCGGAGTCGGTCTTGATATGCCAACAACGAGGAGGCTTGTACTCCATGACAAGATTACTGCGGTTGAAGGCGTGTTTGATGTCTGTACGTCCCTTTCTAATCATTGGTTGATAAAGCTTACGAAGAGCCTTTTTCTTTTTAGGGATTTAAATTGATTAAACTGTCCTTTTCAAGACATCCAGCAAAGACAGTGGAGGAGGAAGGGAAAATGAAAAACAGAAGATCGTCTGTTTTTCACTCCGGAATTTGGTACCCAGAAATGCCGGACATGACAGCAAATTTACACGAAAAGCTTGCAATGCTTCCCTATGACTTTCACCCGACTCTAAAAGGCGAGGCCGTGAGTGGATCAAGGTATCTGCCACTCTGCTTCACGAGATTTGGGGGTAAAGATGGCCAGTTACTCGGGTCTCTCTCTGGGATTCGTGGGGAACTGAGTACCGCAATTATCTTCACTTACGAATCGGACGGTGTCCCTCCACTGGAGCGGTCATGGCCAACGGGATATGGATACAGAGAGACGGAGCATCCCTATTTTGAGATTGATAGCAAAGGTGGAGAGCGGTTTGTCCGAGCCATATTAACAATCGAAGGGGATCTAAAACCAAATGAAGATCCCTTCATTTATGGAGTGCTTAGTTCTGCTACTGTATGTTGAGCTGTACCTCCCCCTTCCACAGCCTTCTCAACTAGAGACTCAATGGTATGGCATCATTGAATATCTAACCTTTTTCTTCTAGCTTATAACAGACCGGGGGTGGGAGTATGAGTTATGCAACTACGGCCTTCAGTATGGCGGTCCCCTTGTTCCTTTTGAACTGAGTTTACCCTCTTTTGAAGTCATTACTGGAATATATGGGGTACCGGTAAGCCTTTCCAAACCGACCGTCCTTCTTTCTGGTGGAGATTTGTACTTACCATATTATAAAGGGTGGAATGTCCTTGGGTATAGTCTCGGAGAAGGTCATTGACTAGCTCCCGTGGTGGTAGTTGAGGATTTTGCTTATGCCTCCATCATTTTCGTATTAGACATTGGTTGATGTTCATTCTAGCTCTTGAATTTGGATATATTTGGTGGAGGCTAGTTGAAGGACACACTGAAACCAAATTAGAAGGGTAAGGTTTGTTAGTGCTGTCAAAAAACAAAGTATCACTGATAGCCACTTTTCTGAGGAACTGTCGGGATAGCTACAGCCAATTTGAATGCTTCGCATCGTGTCTGCGATATTTAGATACATATTTGATATTTATTTTGCATCAAAATATCAGTACCAAGATGATCCGTCTTTTAACTGTGCTAAGAAGATCACACCAAACTGACTGCTTAGTTGACACTGATAATTGCTCGCCTAAAAGATGCGAGGGGTGGCGTTCCATTGTCAACCACTCGGCTGATAATGTGAATTTTGGTTCGTGATGCGTTTCTTGGTATTCTCAGGGAAAGTTTGGGCGTATCCTTTCCTTCCAAGCAAAGGTCACCATAATAGCCTCCAGCACCTTTATCATGGTACCAGTCGAAGGTTAGCGAGTCTCCGTCTTCGTCTCTCGAGCCCTTTGCGCTCAAGCTGACGACATCTCCAGGACGAGATTTGAGAACAACTGGCGAAAAGCCAGCTTCACCTTGAAGAATGGCTACTGGATTCCGGTTTCCTGCACCGTTCGCTGCCCAGTCCATTCTTGCGATGAAGTCATTTATATGATATGGTAGAAGACCCGTGACTGACTCCTTGCTCCAAGCTGCAGTCTGAGGCGAAGAATCAGTCCAGGTCGTAGTCACATTGTCCGGGGTGAGCTCCCATGCGAATTTCCCCGCAAAGCTCGACTGCCTTGGGTCCTCAGGGTCATTAAGGCCGGGCCAGACATAGGCGAAACATGGCGAGTCCCCCTCAGCAATGTATCTCCACTTGGGATATTTCTTCCCCAAAGCACCCTTGCCTTGGATCTCGGTCACGTAGTGGCTATCCCAATACGAATCCCGAATAGTCCGACCGTAAGCGACCCAAGCAGACTCGCTGGAAATGTAAAGGAGTTCAGGGAAAGTCTGCCGCATCCAAGATTGCGAGCTGTTCGTGTAGGGCGCCCCTTGATCGCGATCTTGGTCAGTGATGGCATAAACCCGAAGCTTGGACAAGAAGGCAGACAGTTCGGCTTCTGACCGGGTGCGGCGGATGTCCCAGATGGACTGGGCTAAAACGTTGGCTCCTCCCCATACTCCAACATAGATGGGTCTGTCGTCTGCCTGGTCAACTATATCAATGATGAAATTTGAGCCATCTGTCTCTCTTCCGTCTCCAATTGATTCAATTCCCCGTTCTGGGTAACCACTTCTGATGATGCTTTCGAGGTATTCCGGGCTTGGCCAGTAGCCAATCTTTTGTTGATCTTCAGATTTTTGAAACGTGACCTGGTTACTTCGCCTCATCAAATTTGGCAAATCAGAACGGTAGCTTTCGATCACATCGCGTATATGGTTGGGACCAAGTGGCTCAGGAGGAATGCTCCATCCAGATGTGGCGATGAGGGCCTCGATCTCGAATAGATCAGCGCTTGCAAAAAGATGTACCATCGATTGCATATCATCAGGCTCCCATGAGGCCTGAGTAATATCAGTCAGAACAATGATACGCGGTTTCAAAGGAGCTATTTCTGGTTAACAATTGCTCCCTGGGGACAGATTGAAGACAAGTACCATGCTGAGAGATAGTGTTGGCCGTGGCCAAACTGGACAGTGCCGCAAAAGCTAATGGTAGCTTCATATTCAAGTTTTAGACGTCTTTCACTCGCGAATAGACGAAGATTCAATCAGAGATGTACGAATTTGACTCACTCCCGGCAAGGTCTTCTACAAACGGCCACCATATTTATATACAGTGCCTAGAAAATATGTCTGATAGACTTGCGATAGGTCAACAATAACTCTTTCAAGGCGCTTAAAATTGCCGAATGGATAAAATTGAACCGTAACCTCAATCGGGCCGTTCACGGTGGAGATGAGAACAAACCATCCGAGTCCCCAATAAGCCCCAGCAACGTATGGGTCATAAGAAAGGTGAGGGGTAGTCGGCTGATTTTCACGGCCATTTCCCAGAAAGGTCTCGGGACCATGAGGCCAGGCGAGCACAAGAATATAGGCTGTTTGTGGGCACCTCCAAGTGGAGCATAAGATGAGGATCGTGATTCCCCATGGGGATGAGAAATATGTCAAAGATTGTGCCTAAACCTGCCCTATTGAGAATTGAAATATATTGACTTCCCCGCATGCCAAAGATGGCAACCTAGAACGCTCCCATCAAAGAACAATCGGGTAGTATTCCATACGTAATGGCAGTTTTCCAAGCCCTGGAGGTTTTGATTTGAGTAGTAGGGCTGTATACATTACACATGTGTACATCCCACCACTCTAGTTGGATCTACGCAGGCGACGGCCTCAATGAACGATCTCTCAGTTTCATCCGCACGTTGACTGGCTTCTTCTCCACCAGTAAGAACGTCCTCAGATCCTCCCAGCGCAGCTGCGGGCCTGCCGACTGAAACCCAAATGTCCATACAAGGCTTGCCAAGATGAGTCTCATCTCAGCCATGGCCAGATGTTGACCCATGCAGTTGCGAGGTCCCACACTGAAGGGCTGGAGGCCGTGACGCTGGTCTTTATAAAATACAGAGTTATTGTCGGTGAGAGCCTCGGGGAGCCATCGCTCAGGAACGAAGCTAGTAGGTAAATGGAAGCAGCGAGGGTCTCGGTTCATCGTGTATGCTTGGATCGATACAGAAGTCTATATATAGTTGAATACGTGGCTCATGTCAGCGTAGGTTGGTCAAAAGACACCTCGGTCTTAGCAGGGATAATCGAGAGATAGACCTACCCCTCCGGGCAGCCAAACACCACAGACGGTATCTCCAGGTGGTGGTACCTGCCTCGGAAGCATCCAGGGGATCGGAGGACAGAGCCGAAGGCCCTCGCGGATGACAGCATTGAGATAAGCCAGGTCCTTTAGAGTGTCTAGTTTGATCTCGTCTCGACTTTGGAAGGCACGCAATATCTCGGATTCCAGCTTACGAAGCTTGTCCTGGTTGGCAGTCAAGTAATTCAGAGTCCCCGACAAGACCGTGGCAGTTGTTTCACTCCCCGCTGTTGTCAAAACCATGAATGTCGCGTAGATCTGATCGGTGGTCATCCCTTCTGGCTCATCCTTGACCTTCATCACATGCGACATGATGTCCGGGCGGTCCAGCTCCCAGTTGAAACGCCGATCGACCTTGTCCACAATTTGTCGGTAGTGATCATCCGCCATTTTGCGAAGCGATGCCGGGATGCATTTGAGAAGTAGATACTCGACTACGGGATAATAGCGCGCCGCTGCTACGTAAGAAGCAGCCTTGACGCTGTTGAATAGAAGTGAGATCCATGGGTGGTATCGGGAATTCTGTAGACAATCAAAGGACTCACCGTAGCCTAGGTCTCCAAAGATATCAAATGTGGTGAAGTTGAACCATGGCGACATGTCCACCACTGCGTGCTCAGCTTCCTGGGGCCGTGCCTTGACTGTTTCTTGAAGCCGCTCAACCAGAAGGTTGACGTATCGGTAGAGGACATGCTCTTGAGAGCGCAAGGCGCGTGTAGTGAATGCGGGAGCGAGTGCCCTGCGAACCCGAGCGTGCGACTCTGGGTCAATCGCGCTGATGAGGGAATCAGGCTTGCCCGGCTGTCGCTTCCACCAGATTGGGTCCTTGAGAAACTGTTGGTGACCGGGCCTCAGCTGGAAGATATCTGCCCATGCATCTGGCTGGGCAAAAGTAACTTCGTCCGGCGCGGTCCGCAAAACTGGCCCGTATCGACGATGGAGATCTTGGAAGTCGTGCACAATGGTTCCTCTAAGAAGCGCAAAGACAAACGGGAGCCTTGACGCCGACCATGCGGTTGGGCCGGGAACCTTGCCAGAGGATGAAAATACAGGTTGTAGATGATTCGGATGATGGGATACTGGCCAAATCAGTTATTTCTTCATTACATAGACACAGAGGAAGATAAGGTCTGGGAAGTCCTTGAATGAACGCACGGTGATAACGAGAGCGAGGACAGTAGTCCATCGGCTCACCCAAAAGCACATCGTCTCACTAACTACCATGCTATATTTCACCTTGGAACTGCGATGAATCTATTGAGGGTATTTTACCTGAGGTAGATGACAGAGTGGCTTGCAGTGTGTTGGTGGTTCTTGAGAACTCCTTTCGCAAACTCCGCGTCAGCAAAGGAATGAGCGTACATCGAGCGGTCTGAAACTCTAACCCGTAAGCAATTACATAAGCAACAGAAGAGATCCAGGGAGGCTTTCCTATCATCATGATTCATGACTAGGGTAGCGACTTAAAATGCGGCGGCTGCCGAACCTAGTTACCTGTTGCGGATGTCGGTCGCGAGGGAGTGCGAAGGCGAGATGTGGATTTCACCGCGAGGAACTTGTGGAAACAAGTCGTATTAGCCACTAACTATGCCCAGCTGCTTGCTCGAAGAGTCGCAGGTAAGTGTGCATGGAAACACATGCTGCTTTGTACACACAACATTCTGGACCCTGCCTCCAATAGCATCTCTACACCATCATCTACAAAGAAAAGAGGACAGTCGCCCGTTTCCACCGCATCGATCATAAGACGTAAGCTTCTCACTAAACATACCCGTGGATGTTTAGAGTATCCATTGCTACTTCTTTAGAGACCAGAGGTCGGGAGGATCTGTATTCTTTGGGAAGGACTATTGGGAGCGACTCTCCTCTCCATCATATAATTCTCGGCGTCGCTGATCGTCTGAAATTCTCCGTGTGAGCTGAGATAAATAAATAGAAGAGGAAATCACATTGATGAGCACATGAACCTGCCCGGGGATGTATAGTAGGTCGGGGCGCTTACCTTGAGTCTCATTGGCTCCCCGCGAGGCATGGCGTATTTGCCTGTCAGAAGTATGAATCCAGAAACCAGTTCGTAAGGTTTCTGATTGCGTCCCCTCTTCCAGAGTTTGAACATCCCTAGTCTGAGGTGAGGTCACCTCGTGCCTAGGGGACTGTCTCCAGAATTTGGTACCTCCAAAGCTTGAGTGTTGCGCCATAGAGACATCTTTACCTTGTTTATCGATGAGAATTAGGTCAATAGCCGAATACCAGCTCCATGATGGACAGGATATCACCACATCTGTTGTACTAGGAACAACTCTTTCGAGAAAGTCATCAACCATAGGAAATAGCTGCCCGAGGAGGGCTTTCTTGATTTCGGTCCAGTGCATGTCGTGTCTGTCAAGCCCGAGAGAGCTAGCGTCGCGAGAACTCTTTGAAAAGGCAACTCGAAGGTTGGTCATGGATGGAAAGAGAGGTGAAGAGTGTTCTCGGGCTCTCTTCTTTGACGCAGTTCTGAAAGCCTCGTCAAGAGGGACACGGTCCAGATCCCAGACGAATTCAAGTGAAGTCATGTTACACAGGGCTTGCTGAGGTAGGACATCTTGAATACTTCGATGAAGGGCAGGCGAGGCAATATTGATAGTGTTGTTTCTATACAGCACACTGGAGCCCTCGAAGTACCTAGGGTGGGAGAAATATCAGCAATTTGACCTGGTCTCTTTGAACGGTAAAAGCCTCACGCTTGCCGGCAGGTGAGGAGCCATCCGAGAATCCCAATCTGACACTTCTCTGGCCATATTCCCGGCCATTCCTTACAACGAGCGATGCCCTCTAGACACCTGTCATCTTTAGGCTCGCATGGGGCGTCACTGTCTCGAGATACAATCCCGTTGATATCACCGAACTTATCCAGATATCGAGCAGTCCTGGATGCATGGCATGAGGAACGATGGCACACGCACCCGAACCATACCCACTGCTTAGGTTCCTTTGTCCGCAGGTGGGAGTCTTTGACTGTGACCAGGCGTTCGATCTTAGCATGGCAGCCAAACCGTGGATCGTCATATCTTTCAAACATGGCCATATAAAATGGGTACTGATACTCCAGGCTCATATGTAAGGTCCGCCCACCGAAGGCATCGTCCAGAATCTGATAGCGAAGCTCAGGGGGAAGTAAGAAGAACTTGTCCGTCCGATGGGCCAGCGATTCACTGGCCGCCTTTTGCTTGTGTTCCCCAGATGCCTTTGGGATAGGTAGGAAGAACTTGTCTCGGAATGCGATATCCTGTTTCTTCTTGGTCCTCCGTTCCAGGTAGGCCAAAACCCTCTTTAGAAACCCGATGACGGTGGGGGAACTCAGAAGCAAGTATCCCAAAAAGGCGGCGAGCCAGGCGAGAGGTATCAGGACGGGGCAGGCCAACATGAGGATGATCGATGGGATGGACCTGGCGACGCCCTTTTTCTTTATTCCATTCCGCAGTCCGCGCCAGGCCTCATGGAGCCACGCGATGATGGTCATTGGGTTCAAAGCCTCATCGCGAAAGTCCTCAAGCTCGTCCTCGCTGGCGTCTATCACCACTTCCAAGAACTGCATCATGAACCTTTGCAGCCTGCGAGCTGATCCATTCCGCGCCATCTTTGATGTGTTTGGAGTCCGCGAACCCCGCAGCCGAGTCAAATAAGCGACGCGAGTCTTGATATCAGCAAGTTGGCCTGCAGCGTGGCCGTAGAAGAACCCGATGGTGCTGTGACTGATGGACTTGGCCGCGCGGGGAATTATTTAGATGGAGGAAGGATGGACAACGCCTTGCCTCTCGGTGGGAATATGCCTGGGAATCAGTTGATCGATGTCTCATTTCCGGCGTGTCACCCCCTAATAAATTCGATCCTTCGCGTCTGCCTTACAGGGATGTTTATTGGAAACAACACTGCCTCGAACCTAATTGTCGCGCGCCTTGAATTACGCCTCGCCGCCTTGCAACCCTAATCGCGGCCAAGAGTCAACCATTATGACTACTGCGAGATGTCCGGAGAGTATTTATGCCCAAGACTGCTGGAAGGAACCGTATCCTGCAGCGTGGGCTGGTTACACGCCTGGATATTGGCCATGTACAGGGGCTGGAGAGATGAACAACGGTGCCATTGGCTGCATGCAACCAACTCTGGATCAATCACAGTAACACGGGGGCCGACGCATAAACGAGAACCTGCTGGCAGGAAGCAAAAGACGCGTTAGAATAGCCTTCATGTTGTTCCAAGTGGCCGAGATCTTCTCAAGCTACGGGATTGGGCCGAGTCAGAAGCTTTGTCAGCCGTGTCCGATGTAAACAAAAAATAACAACAATGGAGCCTCGAGAAGAGTGCTGAGCCTGTCAGCTAAGCTTTGACTAGACACGACACAGGCACGACATACGAGGAACCGGCAAAATGGCCCCAAGCGCGAGCGACTCCGGTGGCGGGCCGCTGTCATACATGGAGAAGCTCTCCAACGAGATATCTGTATATCGTCCGCCTGGATACGACCCCGGGCCTTCCGGTGATGTGGCCAACGCCAAGGCGAGCCCGCGGCTCATCATTATCGGCACCTGGACTGACGCACGGGACTCGCATATTGCTAAATACATATCAAAATACAAACAGCTGTACCCGGCTGCCTCCATTCTTCTGTTGAGGAGCACGACGAGACTCTTCAACAACACGTCGTTGATTGGGCCGGCAGTTCGGCCAGCATTGGACATTATCAGAGAGTTCTTCCCTCCATCACCGCCATCTTCACCTCCATCGTCGTCTATCGCGACGCCATCCCTCCTAATACACATCTTTTCCAATGGCGGCTCTGCAAGCATCTCCAATTTATATGAGCAGTATGCTGCAACATCAGAGAATGCAGAGGACACGGTACTACCTCACCATGTCACCATCTTCGACTCAAGCCCTTCGGTATTTCGCATCCACCAAACGGTCGCGTATCTCACCACCGGCTTGTCCTCGCCCACGCACCGAATGGTAGCCATTCCCACTTTGTACACCATCGCCACTGGAATGTCAGCAATGATCAATCTCGGTTTGTGGAAAGACGTGCTTCTCCATTGGGGCAAGAGCCACAACGACCCTTCCAGGGTGCGCGAGAGGCGGCGGGTATATATCTACAGCGACGCGGATCCGGTCGTGAGTCACTTGGACGTCGAAGCACACGCAGGTGAAGCCGAGAAGAACGGTTTCGAGGTCTACAGGGAGCCCTTCGCCGGATCGGGCCATGTCGCACATGCCAAAGAGGATGAGGTTAGGTACTGGGAGATTGTGAGAAGTATCTGGAGTGGAACACCAAGAGCTAAATTATAAGTGTCTGTTTGATCGTAATTTCGCGGAAGCCCGAATATAATTAAAATTCTCAGGTCCCAGGTGAATATATGATGCTTGGTTGCGACTGGGACAGTACAAGCACGCCTATTCAACATGAAGTACGGAAGGGAAGTGTATAAAGCAAGCCACACTGCAATGGTAAAGAAGAGATCATGGACCGTGGCTTGTGAGAGGCTGCCTCCATGTGGCTCCAACTTGACTTTTCATAGCGGTGCCGTAGTGAGTCGCCGAGTGCAATATTTTGTGATACGATCTAACCCTTCTAGAGCCTGGAATCACAATTCCGCCAGCAGAAAAAAGCCTAACCCTTCCTAAAAGACTTCGTATTCATTCATTTCATACAGTATCCGCTAAACCCAATATATCATCTCGTATCGTATTCTTCAAACCAAGTTGTCTGTCGTGTGCACAGATCAGATACCCTCTCGATAGTCTCTCGTCCTCTCTCCATCACAGTGGCATTCAGGTATCCCCACACCTATCTATGTGATCATGTTACCATTCAAGAGCATGCCAAGTGGCAAGTGGCGGCCGATCTTCATTGCGGATGGCCCCGCCCAAGTGCATTGGTGCTTCAGCCCTACGACCAGGGTATGCTCAGGTTGCCAACGCACTTCTCATTTCCTCATCGGTGTGAATTTCCAACCCTCTGTTTAATGGTGGCTAGATGGGGGAGGCCCAACCGGTGGCCCGTAGCTGTTTTGTCCATAGGGAGGCTGGGGGTAAGTACATGGCTGCTGGTATGGGGGCTGGAAGACTTGGGGAGTAGTCGTGGTGGCTGTGATGGCCGTGTCGTCGATTTTCTGTTCATAGACTTGCTCCTGGTATTTCTGTTCTTTCTTCGCCTTTCTCTTGACCAAGACTCGTGGGAGGACGCACTTCCAAAGGATCCAACCGACGAAGAGCACAGCAAGGATCACGACGACAATGGCGATGATGGCTGCAGTAGAGATGGTGCTTTTCTTGGACGAGGAGGAAGACCCGCCACCGCTGCCTCCCGAGCTGCCGCCCTTTCCTCCCTTCCGAGTGTAGAGTAATGTAGTGTCTCCTATATCATCGACTGCTGAGAGGGCGGCGGCGTGGGCAACAGGCAACGCCCAGCTGCAAAGCAGGAGAACCTCGGTTGCGAATGCCTTGTTCATTTCCAATGTGGGGGTAAAGGAAAGTGTATAAATGTTCTACTGCTCTAGAAAAATCAACCAAGAACAAAAATATACGTCGGTTTTTGGAGAAGTAATCCAAGGTCGGTTGGCCAGCGGTTGGCGAAGGTCTCTTATACACTTCCACAATGCTGCTCAAGGACCGACATGATACATACAGCCACCTAGTCTTTCAATGATTTCAACACTGCTTTGTCTTTTTTAAATGGCCACCACTCAACTGCTAGGAAGTTTAGGGCTGATCAGACTTGAAAATAGCGCTGGGCTGAGTGCTGACTCCATGCATTCGACCCCTGTGCCCAGCCCAATGGACGGGAGTCATGAGAATAGGGCGCGTCTGGTGGCGCATTTGTACTATGCTCTCTCTTTCAGCACATGCAGCTAAATGGGCGCTTATGCGAATTAAGGATAGCAGACGGCGATCTGAAAGTAGTTCACTGTCGAAAATAAAGATCTAGACTTGGCTCCGTCGGTCTCCCGCTTTCCACCGCCTTGTGAATGTGCATGTTTGCTAAGGAAGGGAGCAGGGGCTGGCGAATTCATCTTCAGCTATAGCGAATGTGTTGTCATGCCAGGTACCTAACCAAACATCTCACCCGATCTCGTATATATCATAGCCTGGAAATTTTGTTGACTCCTGTTCCCTGCGAATGCTCTCATTTTTATTATATTCTTCTCCCCCTTTCCTTCTTGCAAAGATGCCTCTTCTGGTTGAAATAACTAAATGAGCTTCTTTTTGCCCTTTTTAGCTGCATCAGACCAGCCACAGCTGTACCTCCGGCTACGGCAACTACTACATACGACGCTACGGCCATGTCTAGGAGGTCAAGATGGACAGTTGGATTAGTAACTGACATTGTGTCGTGTGTGGGTGACGATATTCTCGTTGGACCCGTTGTGCCAAGAAGATCAGGCTCTTACGACTATTCCATGTTCTAGCTAACAGGGTGTTCTAGCAAGGGCATCGTCACCGACATAGAATTATTTATTAATCATTCCGTCACAACTTGGAAAATACTCAGAAATTGCATTCTATGCCTTGCACCGCGTTGCGCAGTAAACACCGCCCACCTTACATGTAGCCTTGGCCCTAAAGGAAGGCAGCCAGGTCAACTGCTCACGAATTAACTGTCTCCATAGATCACCGTGAGTTCGGCGCCTTATGAAAAAGCTTTCATTTTGAGCTATAGCTAAACTAATTCCATACAATTATTTTTCGCCTGTCCGCTTCGCTCGCGTCTAGGTTGTTTCAAGATTGCTCCAGTGGGGTATCAAGCTCCACACTACGGAGTACCTTATTGTTAGATACATGAATTGTCATCTTGAAAGCTGCCTCAAAAAATTACCTCTCCCTGGGAAATCTTCTTCGAGACTCAAAAGCTTTTGCTTATACCGGGTAAGAGATAACACATAAGACTAGAAAGGTACACACACAAGATCAGTATCCTCGCTGGCCACTTTCAGCCACACCAATAACGCGTCTCGCAGTAAGCCTACTTTTATAGACTCCCAAATCGTCTAGTAGTAGTAACCCATGCTCATCAGGTCACGGCTCCGAATCCGCGTACCTGTGGGGGAGGAGCGCTTCATCTTCCTATGCCCACTACGTCTCTGGTTGCGTTGATAGTTCCTGCGTTTGGGGGCAGCGCCATTCGGCCTTGTAGGAGTGGGGGGTCTTGGCCTGTTGACCAGTCGACAAAACTTGTCACTGCAATCGGCGAAAAACACTCCAGCTTTAGTCTTGTACTGTCCAGCTTTCTCCTTGACAAACGTGGCAGCATCGCCGAACGTTTTCTTCGTCTTCTCAAAGCCTTTCTTCGCGTCTTCAAGTTGTTCGGTACGGCTAGCCACTGCTGCGATACCAGTCATAGTACAGCAGAACGCGGCAGTTGCGAGTGTATCAGCGGAGGCCTTTTGGCCATGGGTGCTGCAAAGATTGGCTCCATAGCCGCAGACTGCCGCACTTGTTGCGTACCTGTGTGAAAATTTACTTAGCTTTATGAGTTCTGGGTGCAGGCCAAGACGCGAGTACATACCAGAAAGTGTTTTGCGGGTCATCCCATGCTCTAGCAGGCTCGGCAGAGACGATTTGGGTGGCAATGGATAACAAGGCACAGACGGAGGTGATGTTGAAGCGCATGATGATAGACGGAAAAGTGTGATTTAGAATTCGTCAAGGAGTGGGAAAGAGATGAATAAAGTGGGATCTATGATGTTTCTTGCTTTATTATCTCTGTCGATGTCGGTATATATAATTATTGTGAAGCCGGCCCATCGGCTGTTCCTTTTAAACTTGGCCTTGCCAAGAACCTCAGACCAAGGCTGAGGAATACGAGAATAAGTCCGGTTGGTAAAAAGTACCCGCTACAAGGATGAGGCAAACCATTTTTAGTTTCGCATAGCTGTACTCGTCAGCGATGTTCACGTAATGCATGATGCGATTTGAAGAGTAGAACCAACAGCATATGCACCTCGTAATGAGAATCAGTTTGGAACGCGACGGGTGGGGCTTTACAGGCTCTTGTAGAAGTTGTTGAGCCAATCAGGTAAATAGCCGCTGTCCGCTATTACTCGGATCCGCCAGACCGTTGGTAAGAATGCATCTTGTTACAAAGCAACTATCACAAATTGACCCAGGATGTTAATTTATAGCTCACTTACACGGGAGAAACGGCAGTTCAACACCTGAAAAGGAAAGTCTTGCATATCTCAGCTAATTTGCTCTAATTTCGTATCAAGATTTGTACCTACCCACCATATGATAATATCGTCACCTTGAGGTGTCGACCCACTGTCGATATTACCCATATTACTGAGAGTGTGGCGTGGTTTGCATTGGCTGGGCACCTACATGTAGTATTGATTACCTTAATTACCCCTCACTGATCTGATACACTCCAGCACGCCAGCAGTCGCCATCTCACCATCTCCTTCGCCCATTTTTCATCTTCTTACGACCCAAATGTCTTCCAGTAACGACAACCTACCTCCCTACCAGGAGAAGCCTTTCGCTCAAGAAAGAGCATCTCTTGTTTCTTACCCTAGCCGTCTTGCCGGTACTGTCCAAACATGCTCAATAAAGGATGGCCAGGTTGACTACTTCTCTATCATTCGTGTTTCTGAGTCAACCTACCATCTGTTTCTTACAGTCGACCCTACACCTCTCTATCGCATTGAACTTGTCCTTGGGCCCAGCAAAGTCGGCAATATCCAAATCTTCTCTGCATCTGATGGTACACTCCTCGCTGCAGCACGTGCATCAGCTGATCAGAAAAGCAAGACCCTGCCTGTCGGCATGGTATGCACTTCTTCACCTGCCGAGCCTAATGCACCTTGGCGCCCTATTACTTGGGAAAAGTCATGGCTTCCCTTATGGTTTGACACCCATATACCGGTTGTCACGGTACCTGGTCGACCTGCCAAGCCTCAGTACTTTCAATGGAAAATTGATGAGGGTAAAGGCGCAAAGCTAAGATGGGAAGGCGAACTCTACACTAATCATATTAATCCGGCACCAATTGAATACGTCTTCGCGAGACTGAGCATTGAGCCTGATGGAGGGGAAACTTTAGTAGAGATTCGGAGGGGAGCAGGTATTGACTTTGAGTTGAGTGTGATTCTTGAGGCGTTTCTACTTATAGACCTTAATTTGAAGGCAAAGTCAGCCTAAGGGTCTAAGCCTTTATTTTTCAGCAACACCTTACTCTATGTGGTTAATCTTCCTTGGAAGTGTCTCTTTTATCTGTTGCCTATTTGCAGGTTAGAACATTGATAATACTACGTCGGCTTCAGAGGCTCTATGCCTCTCTATTCGGTTAACACTTCAAATAACTCTGCTCTCTGTTAAACTCATGATCATCAACCGCTGTTGTGTTGCTGGTGCCGTATCTTCTTACGCATGAATATCCCATCGCTTTATAACATGAGTTAGCATTTTAAGAGCAGTGCGATCCAGAACGCAGTTCCAACCAGCAAAGCCCTAGGGCTTTTTGCATTTTATCCCAATTTTCAATGGAAAGCTGCCCTCTCATCCACCTTTTGTACACGCAATGCTCCAATGTTCGTCCCCGAGCGATTAGCTATGGACATACTATAGTAAATAAACATAGAAAACCTTCCTCCCGCAATGAATAGGAGAGTGTCTGTGAAAATATATCCGAGGGGAATGCCAGTCTTACAAACCTCTTCATGCTTGTTTGGCTCCAGTCAGCCACCCGAAGTAATCAGCCAATATCAACGTCAACATCCTAGAAGTAAGTTAGTCAAGCAATCTCATTACACAAAGTCTGTTTCGTAAAAGGTCTCTTACGCGTGTGGACCAGTGCGAAGATAAAAGAGTCCGAATCCACGGTAGAAGCGTGTTAGCCCCTCCTCGCTTGCTATCTTTTGGAAGCAATCTGCCATTGAGCGGTATAATAGAGCCCCTTCCACTGTTCTTGCGCGTCTCTGTAACCTCGTTTTGACGAGGTCGAATGGGAGGGCGATGGTCGATGCAAAGAGGCAGGCCAGAGCACTGGCTATTACAGTCTGTGTTTGAATGGACCACGCCGTGTGCTCTTTCAGCCGGGCTTTGGTCTCTGAGAACAGAGCCAGTTGCCCAAGATTCAGCGCCATGGCTCGGGCAATGGTGGGCGCGCACCCTGTCCAGAGGGATATAATGCCATCCGAGCGTACTATCGAGCCGAAGGCATCAAAGACCGACTTGTAATTCCGTCGCTGAGCTATAGGTCTCATACCATCTGACTGCATCCTTATCAGCGCCAGGTCCGCGGGATTGGCCAAGAAGGCAGCCAGAGCCCCAGAGGTCAACCCTGCACCGGCCCTCTGGACGAACGTAACAGTGGCGTGGCGTTCATCTGCTCGTTTCTGCAAGGCTTTCATAAGAGTATCGAAAGTCCCGAGGCGTGCCGTGGCGTATACGGCTTGCCGCAGGAGCCCAGCAGAGAGACCAGAGTATAATTCAAGTAGTCCTCCCCGAGAGGCGAGATCCTTGACCAACGCAAACGGGGTTGGTTTAGTGCTGGTGGGCGTACATTTACCAACAAGCTGCATGCGGACCTAGAGTGATTTGGTCAGCTATGATTTGCGAGGAAAGGCATTCTGCATTCCCTTTTCTGTTTTCGCCCGTCGTGGCTGGTTGTTCTGGACTTCGTGTACCTTGATCATATCGACGGGCTGTATTACGGCAAAGGCGACCATGCCTGAAGCGCCTCCGTTAACAAAGGGAAGAACTGTCGCGATGTTGTGGTTCCCAAAAGCCTCCCTCGAACGGCCAATATCGGATCTGTCTGCAACTGTGATAGAGGCCATTGTTCCACCCTGGCAAAACGTTGTGTAATCATAATCAGCTCTCCGAAGAAACGTCGCGAAGAATTCTGTTGTGCAAGGTTCGCAATATATACCCAAGATTAGAATCCAAGCCTTGATTTCTCAGTTTATGGTGAACCGACCCGCGGTCAGCGTCCGAGCCGTCGTGTACGCCCGGCCGCGATAATAGTAATAGTCAGGTGCCTGCCAGCTTGTAGAAACTCAGTCGCCGACCAAACTGTTTCGGCATCCTGGAAAGCCAATCAACATGCTGATTACTGCGTGACTCCCGGATCCCTGGCATAATCCATAGTTGTCACCGTAAGTCTACCCGCTTTTTGTTACCGCCGACGGCCCGGCTCGGAGGATGTATCCACCAGATATCTCGGCTGATGGTCCTCGGGCATGGCAGTGGCTCTTTGAGAAGCGGTGCCGCTCTCTCTTCTGATTCTGCACAGTCATGAGATTAGCCCACAATTTAGTGACTAACATCCTCCTTAGATGCCAACCGGCTGAGGGAAGAAATGAGACGTCAAATTGGTGAGCAATCATGATCAGAGCACTGCCTGAAATAAGTAAAGTAGCCAAACAATACAAATTACTAAACTCAAGAATATGCTGGTTATGGTCGGTCAAGTCTGTTGTTGATAGTCCATGTAATTGACAATACTCTTCACAATGGTGTGGCTCTCTCAGCTACGTCGGACAATATTTCGATCGGCATGCGACATATGTGGAACACACCACCGTTTCAGAGACAACGGGGATGAGAATCCCATGATTAAGGTCTCATACTTATGAAGACCGTAAACTGCAAAATAATAATCTTGACCCAAACACAAAGACGGGGTGATAGTCATGTTCAGTCACCGGGTGCTCCTCATTGGTCTCTTGGCTTGCGCCAGGGCGACAGTTCAAGAGATCACGACTACATCAATCGCCAGTGTCTTTCTGCCTAATGCCGACCAATTCGCGTATGGTGTTATGGGCTCAATTGTTTCCGCCGACGCCAACAAGACAGCTATTGTTCTTGGGTGCCCGCCCCATTCGAAGACCGACTTTTGTCAATACATGTATGGTGACACTGTCACATATGGTCCTACAACATTCAGCTATGATGCACCGCTCTCTACAACGGAATGGCCCATTTCAGGTGCAACACACGTGGCGTCAGAGGCTTCTCCTGTTCTGCTTTCCACGCTCATTCAAGCTAACAATTTGTCAGGTCTTATAATCGAGCGTGTTCACTTGATACCAAGGCCGATATTGCCTATTGCACAGAAGAAAGGATCTCGGGATCCCCTGGAGAGGCGCAATCAACACATTACACGGGGACGACTTCGAGCTTTAGCGACCTGCGTACCAACGTAACCGTTACAGCTGGTTTCGAGAAATTGGAGTCGTCCTCGGCCACTTCCCACCAAACGCCGACCCTGCCTACGACAACATCTGGTGGAGACGACTAGCTGGACGGACGACAGTTTCAACTTTTGCATTTGTGTTTTTTCACATATAGCAGTTGGATCGTTCTCTACCACTACCCATTTTGACCAAATGGATACAATAGGATTGATAATGAATACCATGGAAGACCGATTTTGCAGCAAGAAATAGAGACTATATGAACGTTCATCAATCAAGTTCTGTTCCTCCACATCTATCCTGGCCTTTTTGTATGAGTTCATCTTTTCTTTCGCTTCCTTACGGCATCATCAGAATTTAGAAGGGAAAAAGTATCCAAAGAGATAACTTATTTACACACAACTCTCAGCTAGATTCCATCATGGTGTGCCTGCCCCTAGGAAACAAGGTCACAAGATGCCTACCTTTTCCTGCTTTCATACCCAATCCGCAGCAACTCACTCAGGATCACTCGTGAGCCTTAGTGATCCTCACAGTATATATACATGTTCATTTCTATAGCTAGAAACACTCCCCTAAACACTTATTAATGGCAATAGCTACCTCTTCATTAATACTAGCTCCTTAGTGCTCGCATATCAGCAATGGCTTGCACAGAACTAAGACAACCTCACCATCTCACTTAGAACAACCTCAACCTTATCTCTAACCTACCCTACACCCATCGTCCAGTATAGGTCACCAAGCCGTCACATCACACCCCAACCATGTACAAGAAAGTATAAATGACTTCCCCTGCTCACTGGCTCTTCGCCTTCTTAGAGGAGCTGGCCTTCTTGCGAGGGATGCTAAGCTTGATCTTGGCCTTGTTGCGCAAAACCTTCTCGCCATCGAAGGGCTTTCGTCCACGAGCCTTCAGCCGAGGCTCTTCTCCCTCGTTAATTCGGGCTCTTAAGCTACGAGCATAAGTGTTGGTAGATTCCCGCTCGTGGAGATCTTCATCCCACGCGCGGGCGTGGGGCTGGGTGGATGAGCCCGCAGCGTTCGATGCAGCCGCGACTGTCCTGAGGAAGCCAAGAGCGAGAAGAACAGTATATTGATGCATCTCTGGGGTGTGAAGATGGATTGAAAGTGAAAGAAAGATGTAGAGATGATGCAGAGATAAAGAATTGATTGGGTGGATTAGGTGATTTTCTAAGTGAAGCAACGCCACCAACAGTTCTCAATAAAGAAAATGGAAGAAAGAAGAGAAATTATAAGAAAGGCAACTGATGACATAAACCATCTAAAATTTATGACAAGCTACATGTAGTCTGACCTCAAACCTATACTGGGCAAAAAGCCAAAAGAAAAGCGTCTGGCCGTAATGCACCGGCACCAAGCACCCACCAAAGGTGCCAATTTTGGCAGTCAGACCCTCCGCTGAAGGATTGCAATCTTGACTGGGGCCAAAATTGGAGGTTCACGGTTTACTGTCAGTCCACAGTTGACTGTCAACTGGCAAGCACAGTACTTGTTTAGTTATTAGTGGCTGAGAATTTATGGCTGTCCGTAACCCAACCAATAACAGTTCAGCAGGCACACTATCATCCGTCCTTCCGTGGGATGTGGGAATATTATTAGAACACGGAACTTGGCGAATGGGAGGAGCGGGAATTTGGACGTGCTCAGTGAAGCCCTGAGGTCTCTGGTCGCCGTGCTTCTCAACTTACAAGATGTAATAAAATTATAGAGAAAGCTTTCATATCATAAGTTGACTTATCTCTCTTGCACGATTACTTTTTGTTATTTTTACTACTTCCCCATTGAAAGGAGCTAAACGTGAGAATTTGTGACTTGGAGACCATGATTCCAAAATATGCTGGCCCAAACTACCTAGAATTGGGTCGATATACCCTCCGTATAGCCCAAACGACATAGGATGAGCTTGACTTTTTACAGTACCGAGATATCTAGTGTTATTTGTATCCAACGAAGGAAGATTGATGCTTGGCTGTGGAGTGTGAAGACAGTTGATGTTATAGGGTAGGCCATGCTCCCAAGCAATCCTCCCCAGTGGACGGGAGTTTGAACTTCACATGCCTGCCACGCAGCATTTCATTTCTTCGATGGGTATGGCAAAAGTGCGTTAGTTCACACTAGACTGAGATCGAGAAGTCGCTCTTTGTTAAAAACTCCAATGCTTTCGACTGCAATGTACCTATTATGTAAAGTTCCGGCTGGAAGCTGGCTTTTTATCGTGAGGTTCTACTCAATCTAGCATCTGTACTACCTATCTGTACATGTGTGTAACTGTTCAAGGGATGAAAATTGCGAGTAAAATACTGTAAAACTTCTCCCGATACTGCTCAAGCTGGCGAAATCCGCGCTGGGCTACATGGAACTGTTCTTTGATAAATAGTCTTAAATGGTTGGGATCAGGACGCTTACCATGCCATGAATAGCATGGATGGTCGCAGCGGATTAATTTTTCCAATGGTGACTTAAAAATTCTTGGGGCCTATAATAAACGGAGAAGGGTGACGACTTTTCTTTGAGTTGAAGAGTTGAAGTCCCGCTGAGCGGAGGAAACGAGTACAGCGATGAATGCCATGGTTAAGAAAGTACATAAGTCTACTAAGATATCAGTTTGATGATCATATATGATTGATACGTGGATGGTCAACGGTTAACTGATAAAGCTGGATTTAACTATACATGTACAATGTCGGAACTGCGCTACCTGACAAGGCGCTGCTTCATGACACAATACCTGCCTTAATTTTAATGTATGACCAAATACAAGTAGTGGGTTACTAATGACTCACATGGTGAAATGTTTTCAATTTTTACAGGATTCACTTTCTCGTCGGGGTTTCTTATCTTGGAAACTACCTGCAATGTCACCCCTCTCGCCCCTCCATTGTGACGAGGGGCAACAAATCCAATTTGGCAACCGAATCGTGATTACCATAGCCACGATATTCCTTGTTTCTTTGATTTTTTGAATGATGCTATCACTGTCGAAGGGAGGCTGTTTAATTTGCAGTGCAGAGACAATGTTTCTAAACTCGGCCCAGCTGCCAATTTAGAGAGACAGAACACCAGCAGCTATCTGTATGCAAGCACTAATTGGATGTTTGGAAGTAGGACAAAGGTGTTCCAAGGGGGACTCCTTTGGATTATTATTACGGAGAAGTGACCTCACCGTTCGTAGGTTTAAGTGTGGTAGTGGTTCCGAAAGCATGGTTGGTCAAGCGTTCGCTCTAGTTCTTGATTATTCTGCTAAATTGGAACCCAAATAGGTCAAGGGAAGTAGTCGACAAAATACCGAAGTTGTGTGACCTTTCTTGGTCGGCAATTCATTCCCGCCTATCCGTTGTGTAGAGCGGGATCATGGAACACACTTCCTCCCCGGGCGCTCATTCTGGAGAATCACTAGAAGACAAGATATTGACCTCATTGGAGCTTTAGCCTGAACTGCGTCTGTTTGGATATGTATCTAGATGATAGGCCATCGGTGGTATCTGATCATCAAATAACAACTGAACGTTAAGCGTTCATCTATCTATGCCTTGATGCTAACACGTGCTCGATAGGCTGTAAAACTTGGGGGAGGAAATATTCATGGCATGTGATGCCGGCAATAGTTCTTGAGACGGAGCTTACTCTTGCTTCATACTAGTTAGACCTACGGAGCTCGCCGCGTAACCTCCTGAAATTGGTCACACCATCTGCCGAGAATTGGTACATAAACACACAAGGTAGCATGTATCAAAATGCTGCCGTGTCATTAACCGAGCTAGGGCCTTGATTGTGCAATTGAAATTGTAACATTGCTTTGCGGCACTATTAGAAGTGAATTTGGGCTTCACGTTCCATGTGGTATTAAACGAGCACTTACCAGGCATCGTGTGGAAGCCTGCGCCCAGGGGGCCTTGTCGATGATGCTGGCAGGACAGCGTTACACTCCTAGCTTGTTGATGATCGGCACTCACTGGTTAAGCGGACGAAGATGGGAAAAAAGGTCTTGTCCCGAAATGGACGACGACGCGTCAGCTACCATGGCCCTACCAGCACGCCCTGCATTCCTAAAGGACAGAGAACAATAGTTCCAAGAGAGGGGAAGCGATCGATACGCCTCGAAGGCAGTTGAGTGAAACACGAGAGTGTTGCATTGGTCCAACCTCAAAAACTTCGCAACGAGCTTTCATCGAGCAGCGGTGGCATCATGATTCTCAGGGGTGTAAACTTTCCCATCCACACAAGCTTTGAAAAGGGTGCAAATCAAGCTTTCTCCGCAGTCGGAATGGGACACTGCTCACTTGGCAGAGCGGGGCAGTCTACGGAGCTTTTTGAAGAGAATAACTTCTAGCTTTGGTTTAGTTTCAATGAAGCATGAAAACTAGAAGATCTTTCCAAGTGCTACATGGTCATTTAGTATTACAGAAGGTCTCCAGTTAGGCTAGGGCTTAAGATTCAAGCAAGGCCTGAATGGCATTGAGAACCCGTACCCCATGTTAGCATTGGGTCAAAACATTCAGTGAAAGAATCTGTTCCTCATCGGAGATTGAAATTTTAACCATCTGAGCAAGGTTATCTCGACTTGCCCCGGAACTTTATAACGTCGGCACTGGTGCTACAATGGCGCTTCGCGAGACAGGGAACTTGCATCCATTTGAAATTGCTCACACCTGGTTTGCTGCACTGCCGGAGGAGGCCATTTTAGGAAGCCGACGATTGTGGCCGTGGCAAAAGTGACATACTGTTTTGGGACGGCTCTGTAGCCCGAGTACTGTCCGACTAAGACAATATGTCCGGACGGAAACTAGCATTGTTTCGCCAACGTCGCATTGCCGATATGCATCTTCGGAAGCTCATACCATCTAAGATGGATCAGCTTCCCACCAATAGTGAGTCCGATTTAGAATTTGAATGTATGGGATTCGTCAGCTCCCAAGAAAGGGAAATGCAACTCAGAGATGATACCCCCTTCTTGAACAACAAGGGAAGAACCTCTCTCCTGCCTTGCGAGGAAGGGATAGACAAGACGAGTGTATCAAAGGGAAGAACGGTGACGACAGGTTGGTCGATGGCAAGAACGAAAAGTATAAAGTGATGGTATTCTTCCTGTTCCAGTCTCGAAATGAACAGCAGCATCCCCAGACTTCCCATCAACCCTGAATCTTTCCATTATCAAACTTTACATCCAATATGCGATTCCAAGTTGCAGGCACTTTCCTTCTTGCAGGCTTGGCTCTGGGCCATCCTGGCCATGACCCGGAAATGGAGGCCCTCGAACGTCGCCAGGCCCTTCAGACTATGAAGCGCGCCTCGCTCTCACACTGCCGTCGTCACTTTGAAGAGAGTGGCCTCGCAGCTCGGAACCATGAGCGCCGTGCGGCCAAGATTGAGATGCTTCGCTACAAGCGTGGCCTGTCCAAGCGTAGCTGGGAAGATGTCCTTGCAAAGTCTCACGACAAGTCGGATTTGGGTTACACCCCTGATACTCCCGCAGACACTCTATTCTCTGGAATCAATGCGTGCATTCTTACTCCAGAAACTACCGAGGGTCCTTACTGTAAGTTACATTTTGCTCTTCTATCTCTGTCTCTCTCAAAAGATAGTTCTGACATTGCATACTAGACGTTTCTGGAGAGGACGTGAGGTCTGACATTCGCGAAACTGAGAGGGGCGTTGAGCTCCTTCTGGACTATCAGGTCATTGATGTTTCGACGTGTGAGCCTGTCCCAGAGGTGTATCTTGAGGCTTGGCACTGCAACACCACTGGAGTGTATTCAGGTGTCAACGCTGGCGGGAACGGCGGTGGTAGCGGCAACATTGAGACAACTCACCACCGTGGCATCCAGCTGACTGATGGCGACGGTGTTGCCGAGTTCACAACCAACTTCCCTGGCCACTACACTGGCCGCGCTACCCACATTCACATCATGATTCACACCAACGCTACTCTCCTTGCCAACGGGACTTTGGGACACAACTTGGCCTCTAGTCATGTTGGCCAGTCATTCTTTGACCAGGACCTCATTGATAGGGTTGAGGAATTGGCCCCCTACAATACCAACACACAGCAGCTTCTCACTAATGACCAAGATGGCATTTTCAAACAGGAGGTCGGCAATGGTGCCGAGGATGTTGACCCACTCGCAGAGTACACTTATCTTGGTGATGACCTATCCGATGGTCTCTTCGCCTGGCTTGCATTTGGCATCGACACCACCTATCAGCGAACTGTCAGCCCAGCCGTCTATCGTTATGAGGATGGCTTTGTTGAGAACCCGGGCAGCGGTGGGCCAGGCGGCCCCGGCGGACCACCAACAGAGTAAACAGTGAACAGGAGCAATGTTTAAGTAGAAATGTATGGGCAAGTTAGCTATTGACTCCAGGGAAGGAAGCACTTGTCAATGCTCTTGGTGTACACCAGCCAACAGCGGAAAGTTTCCCATATCAAATGCCTTCAATGTTAGTTCCTGGGATAAGTTCTCAATGATTCACTTTTGGTGAATTTATAGGACAGAGTTGAATTATACTACTGCCACTTTTGTGATTTATTAAAATAAAGTTAGCCTCTCGTGATGATGAAAGTAACAGGGGGAACATCCGACGACACCTTGGTTCAGCAGCTTTGATGTAAAGGGAATGACAGCTTGACCACCCAGTGGAAGCTGCCTCTATTTTGCAAGTTGTATGTCTGCCCAAGCTAGTTGCGATATTCTGCCATATCTTGTTTCCACTGCTCCTTGATTTTGTCTACCAGCCCAGGTGTAGCACATACGTCCACTGCTGTGCCTGCCATGGCTTTGGCCACCCTCATCGCTCTTTCGAACGCTCCTCTCGTGCCCGATGCCTTCTCAAAGTCACGAGTGTGCGGTTGTCCACCACCAGGGCCGGGAGGGATGGCGAAACTGACATTCATGCTTGGCAAAGCATAGCTCAGATTCCCTTGATCAGTACTGGCCTTCACCCATGTAAACTGACCTGGTAAAGGTAAAGGTGGTCCGGGAGGATCAGACAAAGCCCCCCAATACTTTCGCCACGAAGCTGCGAGTACGCGATTTGGGACGTGGTCATAGTAGCCTGGGGTCACTTCGATAGCTACTTGAGCACCTGTGGCCTGAGCACCAGCTAGAAAGCACGCCTCAACCTTCTGTTGCAGTTCTTGCAGCCGGGACAAGCTAGTTGCTCGAAGAACTGCCACACCTGCGGCACGCTCGTGGATCACATTTGGCTTGTTACCACCATCTGTAATTTGGAGACCGACGATGTCATCTGGCCGCAACTGCTGGCGCAGGACTGAGATGCTGTTGTACGCCACGACGAGAGCATCCAGGGCATTAATCCCGAGCCAAGGGCTGTTGGCTGCATGTGCTGCACGGCCAAGATACGAAACATTGAGGCGCGTGTAAGCCGTTGTGCGGACCATCGGGCTGTTATTCAGGATTCCGGCATGGGAGATGATTGAGACATCAACATCGTCGTAGGCACCCGCATCGAGGAGTTTAATCTTGCCACCGCCGCCGCCTTCTTCTGCTGGTGTCCCAAACACAACGACTTTGCCACCGATGTGATGAGTCCGCATCATCTCTGCTGTTGCTAGAGCTGCAGCTACCGATGTGACGGCAATGAGGTTGTGACCGCATGCATGTCCTAACCCAGGGAGGGCATCTAATGATGTCCCGTTCAATCAGTGTCAAGATCCTGCCACGGTACTTGAGTGGTGATAGCGTACCCATCTCCACGTTGAATGAGACCGCTGGGCCTGGCATTTTGCTGTCATAAACACTCATCCATGCTGTTTCCATGCCATAAACCGAAGGTGTGACCTTCCAGCCATTCTGGTTGCGCATGAAGTTGGTCAAGGCATCATGAGCTTTGTGTTCCTCGAAGCCTAGCTCGGGGTTCTGGTGAAGAAAAACATTCAGAGCCCAAATAGAGGGTTGTATGCATTCGATGAAATTGTCGATCTCAGACAAGCAAAGGGGCAGCTCTTGGCCATGTTCATCAACATCTTGCCTCTTGATAGAGTTGGGAATCAGAATATACCCATCCTCTTCCATGATGACAGAACGTCGACCCTTGTGATTGAAGCGCGGGGGGCATGTGGGGGAAGAGGAAACATTGAGTAGGCCTCCAAAGATATCGGCAAGCAAATGACGATACGACCCATATTCGGCGTTTCATGCAGGCTATTTCTCTTGGCAGAGGCTGAGTAAGTTCTTAGATACGAGGCAGCTGCACATCCGAATCCTCGCAGAGATATAATACCTCCAATCATGCTGCATACTTATGCGGCGTCACACTTTTATGCCCGGGGATTTCCAATTGCGCATTCTCCCGCCCGTTTTTCTTTTTGGCATGTCACGATTTGATGTCTTGCCGATTCCCTCAAAGCATCTACTAAAGAGGTCCCTCAAAGCATCTATTAAAGAGGCCCAACCATGGCAGCCCAAAAACACCACGTGGTGACGAATTTACAGTACTGGGACGATCCAGGTGATGGCTCTAAGCCCACCCCCATCTACATTGGTCAAGGCAGGATAAGTAACAAGCGCCCTCATAAATCCCATGAATTCACCATTCATGACCTCGGAGGCGACGAAGAGCATTATCAGCTCGACAGCCACGGTTTCCAATACTGCAGTCACAAAAGTCAAGAAGAGCTCTTCGTCGATGACGACAAGATACGATCAGTGTATGTACCCGAGTGCCAAGATCTCGTCAAGCACGTCACGGGGGCGCGGGACGTCCACGTCTTCAATTACAAAGTACGACGTGGCCCGACGCAATGGCATCATCTCGGTCTACACAATCTTGCAAACAGGGGTCCCGTGACGCGAACGCATGTCGATCAATCGTATGAGGGGGCAGAGAGGCGGTTGCGATGGGAGTTCCCCCACGAGGCGGGTGAATTGATAAAGAAAAGATACCAGATCATCAACGTCTGGAGGCCGATCAAGCCCATACTCAAAGACCCCATAGCTGTAGCCGACTCAAACTCTGTTCCAGATGCCGACTTGGTGGGAGCCGAGCTCACGGAGGAGGGCTTTGTGGGCGAGAGTTGGGTGGTTCGGCACAACCCTGACCACAGATGGTTTTTCAAGTCTGGGATGACACCCCAAGACGTGCTGCTCATTAAGTGCTTTGACTCGAACGAGAAGGTGGCTCGCAGAGCGTTACACTCAGCGTTTGAGGACCCCGCGTTTCGTGATTGCGAGTCTCGGCAGAGCATTGAAGTGAGGTGCCTGGTGTTGTATTAGTCTTCTCAGGTAGAAAACAACTACAGTCATTGTGACGATTCGCCACAGCTAGCGGTCACCAAATTAAGCGGAATTGATAGAATACTTAAATTCCTTTTATCTAATGAGGGTCTGCGGATCATCTTTTTATTCATTGAATGAAAGGGGGGGTATCACGTGAGAAACCCCGTGACCTGCTCCATCACGTCACGATCATACTGCGCAATATAAAACCAGCAGTTACGGCAGAAAAAAAGCATACAATAAAACCAGCAGCGGGGTAATGTTATCCTGAGCACTGCCACATTACGAAGAGGCCACATGCGTTCAATTATGTTTCCTCGTTTCCTCTCAAACTAACACATCATGCCGAATGTAGAAGTGGAGTTGGTTACATTGCATGAATGAGCATGAATGCGTTAGCAAGCTGCCCCTCTCGTATCTCTTGGCGTATGGTCGGCATACCTCCCCGTACTGGATTGAGATAGTATCATGTTAAGCCGAGCAGTACTTGTTTCAGGAAGCTCGATACTCCGAACCCGCACGCTATGCAGTCGTCAACCAGGTAGCACAAAGTCAATAAACCTCTTATCTGCTAAAGCAAGCCTTGGCGCCATCATATACGACACTGATGATACTATGGAGATCAGGCGGAAACCTATAAAAGCCTCATCAAATCCTTGTAGTCCACGGTCTTGAGAGTTGAGAACCGTCATCAGCACTAAGTATACTATACCCAATACCATCCATTCACACATTTTATCACTTCTCACCATGGCTTCTGTATCGGAACCCCTTCAAACCATTGACTGGATGGGCAAGGCTGTTCCTGTTTGGTCAATGAAAACCCTAGACTATGGACTCTTGCTCTCTCATGAGCCCTCTGAGATCGATAAACTCGTTAATGCCTGTATCGACGAGGGCTATTTTTACCTTGATCTCCGGGGTATTGATGGTCGCCGTATGTTAGCTGACCACCAAGACACGCTCAAGTTGATGAAGAGATTCTTCGATAAGCCATTGGAAGCCAAGAACGAATTCGGCCTCATCTCCTCCCATCTAGGTTACGAGCCTGTTGGCAGCCGCACTGGCGTGGCAGCCGGTACCAAGGATGGATATGAAATGCTCAAGGTGTCGCGAGACGAGATCCAGCGAGACAGCCCCAAGATTCCCGCTGTGGCCAAAGAGAGTGGCGACCTTCAGATCCTCGAGAACGCAATCGGTAGCTGTAACACAATCACAAAAGTTCTTCTCTCTGCGCTGTCCGACGGCCTTCATCTGAGTGGCGCCGGCCGTTTTGAGAATCAGCATCGCAACGAACGTCCCTCGACTACGACGGTGAGCTCGTCCTCTTCCCTAATCCCTCTGTCTTTCTCCATTTTGAAATCCTCGATGTTATCTCTTGCTTGGCTTGCCATCTAATACTGAGCTGACTCCGGTCATCTATTAGCTATCAATGATGCACTACTTGCCTTCAAAGCTGTCTGGTCCAAACAACATCGGCCACCAGAAGCATACCGATATCAGCACCCTGACGCTTTTATTTAGCGAGCAATGGGGCCTTCAGGTCCGCCCACCCGGCGAGTGCGGTGCTCTTGAAATGGGATTCGTCGCCCCCAAGCCGGGATGTGCCTTTGTCCACGTAGGCGACTCTCTCCGCTTTGCCAGTGGCATGAAGTTCCAAAGCTGCATCCATCGCGTCGTTCCATTCAATCCAACCGAACACCGTTACTCAGTTGCGTACTTTTTGCGAGCCGAGGATGACACCATGTTTGTTGACTCAGAAGGCCGTGCTATTACTGCTGGTCAATGGCATGATGAGAAGTTCAAGGCGTTTACAGACCCTGAGCTTTGGCAGGCTATGGCGCCGAAATCAATGATTCTGGGTGGTATGAAGGAGGACGGTGAAGATGAGAACGTTGCACCGTTGTTTAAACAGGCTTTGGTACCAGAGACTGTGCTGAGCAAAGCTTGATTATTGTACATACACCGAGAGACGCATACGAAACCTCTACAAAGGTTTCAGAAAGCAGAATTCAGTCTTCCTGTTACGTTTGTGTGGCCAAACCAGGTGAATTGATTGTGCAAAGGTTCCTCCAGTGCTTTTCAATAACGCTTCTCACATGGAAGTAAGCGGTGCTCGTACACATGCTTCCTCGGCTATTTCTTGCTCGCACAGGGATAAAAGGAGATATTTGTGCGGGGAATTATTTAGCGCCCCCCGATCAGACGAAATGTACCTCAGCCATCATCCCAATTTCCGGCTATCGTTCCTACAACCTTCCCCTTGAACTAGTTTTTTTTTATATGAGCAGCAATGAGTAGTACCGAGTTACAAGTCATTACCGTTGCCCAATCGGCGCGAGCCCCAAGCTTACGAAACCATGCTCTATCTGAGCCGGTTGATGGAGCTATAGAGCATGAGGGGCCAGATGGCGGAAGATCAGGACAGGAACTTGCCCCTGTAGATGGAGGAGTTGCTGCCTGGAGACTACTATGTGCTGCTTTTGTATTCGAGACGTTACTTTGGGGTAATTGTGAATATGCATGCCGGATTTCCGCAGAGAATGCTAACATGCCCCTTAACAGGCTTCCCACTTTCGTTCGGTGTCTTTCAAGAATACTATAGCAGAGTGCCAGAATTTGCCAATAATCGGTACATTTCCGTGGTGGGCACTATAGCATCCGGCTTCGGTTATCTCGGTGCACCGGTTGTGATGCCTTTGATTCAGCGGTATCCGTGGTGGCAGCGACAGATGATTTGGGTTGGCTGTACGTCCCTCCTCATTGATTGCAATAATTTGATAGTTTGGCTTGCTAATTTGTATTTTAGGGCCAATCTGCATTCTGGGACTGGTCTTAGGATCCTTTGCTTCTACCTTAGAGGTCCTTATCCTCACACAAGGTGTGGCTTACGGTCTTGGCTTTCTGATATTCTACTATCCCATCATCAGCATGGTTAACGAGTATTGGATCGCGCGCCGTGGCATGGCTTATGGTATCCTTTGTGGTGCATCCGGGGTCTCAGGTTCCATTATGCCGTTCGTGCTGCAAGCGCTGTTAGCTAACTACGGATACCGTACGACACTTCGCATTGTGGCTGTAGCTCTGACAGTCCTCACTGGACCGTTGATCCCTTTTCTGAAGGGTCGATTACCCCCTTCCCAGAGAGCGACTACCCCTAGAATAAACTAGACCTTTTTTCGAAGCCCTTTATTTTGGGTGTACTCACTATCGAATCTGCTACAAGGATTTGGATACTTTTTTCCCTCTTTATATCTTCCCTCCCATGCCTCCTCCCTACAGCTCGGCGAGAGAAGTGGTGCTCTCCTCCTCGCGCTGATGAGCGTTTCTCAAGTCGGTGGCCAGTTTCTTTTCGGCTTTCTCTCTGACCGCAAAGTGCCAATTAATGTCCTGGCCTGTCTGTCGACAGTAGTCGCGGCAGTTGCTTCTCTCACTCTATGGAGGCTGGCTACTTCACTGCCTCCGTTGATCGTTTTCGCTCTGCTGTACGGATTTTTCGGTGCTGGATTCACGGCCATCTGGGCCCGCATGAGCAGTGCCATCACTGATGATGTAACTGCCGGACCCATCGTCTTCAGTCTGCTAAACTTTGGCAAAGGCATCGGGAATGTACTCGCTGGGCCTATTGGAGGTCTTCTCATGTCGGCCTCGAAGTCCACTGCTCCAGCAATGTCATTTCACTGGATTATCGTTTTCACTGGCGTTTGTTGGTTCGCCAGCGCGGTTGCAATCTTTCTGCAGTACTTGAAGCATCCTAGAATCTCGTTCGTCTGAGGGACGTATTCTCTCAATTGTCTATCTATTGATGGTTCCGGGCTGTGGTTCTTGACTATCCACTGCACATGAAATGAAATATACAAAACCAATGAAACTATTCTACCCCTATTGCACAAACTCTATGTAAATGCAGATGTTCTATCTTTCAGTTTAAGCGGCGGCACTAGTTGCTTCAGAAACCAGAATCTACTCAGATAACACCATAAACCCACTAAAAGGTTCTATGAAACCATCTCATTGCCCAGAAATTCTGTTTCTAGCAGCACTGGTTGCGGAGGACTTCTATCAAGCAGACGAGCTAGTTGACGAAGGAGCGCCGGTCGATGAAGGAAGTCCTGGTGGGGTGCCGCTTTGGCCGGGACCTTCGCCCTCACCGCCGCCTGGCGGGCCAGAGTTCGGGTTCTCAACTCCGCCCTCCTGGTAGCGGAAAGTAGCTGGCTTAATTTCTTGGGACTGTGTGGTGTCTATCCCAAACGCAATCCAGGCGAAGAGGCCATCACGAACAGAGTCACCGAGGAGGGTGTACTCGAAGACAGGATCGACGCCGTCGGTACGGGTTTCTTCGGATAGAATGCTGTCGTTCTCATTTAGAGTGAGCTCTTGTTGGTTGGTGTTGTACGGGGCCAGAGTCTCGACCTCGTCAATCAGGTTCTGGTCAAAGAAGGTCTGGCCGACGTGGCTGGCGTAGATGTCGTTACCAAGAGTGTCATTAGCGAGAACCGTGACATTCGTGTGGATTAGGACGTGAATGTGTGTGGCACGGCTAGTATAATGACCAGGGAAGATCGAAGTAAACCCAGCAACGCCATCATCAGAAGTCTCCTGAATGCCACGAAGGAAGCTCTTGTCGATATTGGTCAAATCACTGCTATCTCCGTTGCCATCGGCGTTGACGCCAGAGTAAATGCCAGTTGAATTACAGTGCCACATCTCCAGATAGGCCGATGGCACAGGCTCACAGGTATCAACATCAATGACTTGATAGTCGAGAAGAATGTCTACGCCCTGCTGAGTCTCGACAATATTGTCGCGGATATCCTCACCGCCAACATCTAGTACAGCTGTTAGAAATCATTGGGTGAAAAGAGATTCTTAGACCTACAGTACGGGCCTTGTGTAACCTCCGGGGTGAGAACACAAGAGTTGATACCAGAAAAAAGAGTCTCTGGGTCGGTCTCAGGAGTGTAGCCAAGTTCAGTCTTGTTGTGCGATTTCTCCAAGACATCCTCGAGGGCTCGCTTCTTGAGATCTCGCTTCTTTCGCTCGTTCTGAACAAGAGCAGCACGGCGGGCATGATTGCGAGCCGCCAAGCCGCTCTCCTCCCAGTGGCGAGCGCAGTGCTTAAGAGATCTTCGTTCTATAGGCACAGAGTTGATGTAGTCACGTCGCTCAAGGGCCTCTTTCGTGGGGTCCTGGCTAGGGTGAGCCAGGACACTTCCAGCCAGGAAGACAACGCCAAAGGATTGAAGGCGCATGATGGTCAATTTGTCAACTTTTCAATTGGGAAGATCTGAGTAGAAGGCGTTTGTGTGAGTTGATTGCTTCTTGGCAAACCGTTCTGATTCCAGGCCAACCTTATATAGATTCTAGTCATCTCCAATTTTCGTCATGGCTTGCCTACGCACCTATATAATACACAAATAACAAAAGTCGTCGTCATTCGTATACAGACGTTTCATCATGATGTTGCATTTTCGAGCATAGACCTACCCGGGTCATTACCGCATGCGTAGGTGTTCGCCTGCTTTCTCGCAGCTCCAGCTTGGACACCTTCCACATGCCATGCTCAAGAGGCTGGCTGTGGTGCGATGTTGGTTTCATTCTGCATAAATATGCCCCGGCGGGACCGGGCAGGTTGCCTTCCAAGCGGGCCCTTTTCCAATTGAGCAATCAGAAACAAGGAATTTCTCATCTACAGGGTCTCGACTTGCGCGTTACGCAGGGATGCAAATGCTTAGCTTGTGGAGAGTTGGGCAAGCTTGCGGCTCTCCGTTTGTTGTTTAAGGCGCTTATTTTCTTGCGTCTTGGAATTGTTACTCGGTGATAGGTTGAAGTTATTATTAATAAGGGCCAAGAAAATGGCGAGAGCCAGCAAATGGATATGAAACACGGCTGAAATCAAGAAGCAGTTTGTCTCGAATTGAACTTCAGACTGGAGCCCTTGGGCTTCCACCCCTTTGTTACAAAGCAATACATAATTGCGTGATAACCAAGGACCTACACTAAATTGGGCCGAGGCTATATGTGCAAAGGCCTTTCCTCGACGAGTAAGGGATTTGAATTACTTCAGAAGGTGCTTGTTGATGATTGTAGGCGTTGACGCGCAAACACATACGAACCCAGCTATCTTGCCAGGACATTAAAGCTTGATTTCTTCAAGGGTCCCTATTCCAGAAGGTGGACGATACCCTTCTCCACGGCCTGTCACCGCTTCAGCATTAATAATAACCTTGTTAATTAGCACGCTGGCAAGTTTAGTTTGCAAGGGTCAAGCGGGTAAAAAAAGCTTTTAACTTCGATCATGAAGGCTACATAGTAGTATAGCAACCATATATCCCTGTTATTCATCTACTTGACGTTGTGAAGTCACAGTCGGTGAGAGCGTTTGCAGGAGAATGAAGGCCCCTTTTTGTTGAACCCATTGACCAACAATAGTTCCGGAGGTAATTCCAAATGCCGCGTCAGCGATTGCTTCATTTGGCCACCGCAAGTTCTCCACCCGACACGGGTATGGAAACTCGCTGTCGATCTCCAGCTGCTCCTTGTCCAAGGCAGTCACTCCTTGGTATTAATAAATGCGATCCTCATCAGTGTCATTTACCCCCTAAGTTAGTAGTATGCTGGCGTATTGGAAGACCAGAAGTCTAGCCCTTTCTCACCAGTAGAACTATTGACAATTTGCTTGTTGGAAGTATTCACCGACAAGACAAATTATCACCATCGAGTTATACTTGAGGCGACCATTGCCAACCCGTCATCCGAATCACCGGGCCTGAGTTTTGAGATAAACTTATTGATGGCCACAAAACATCTTTCAGTTCCATTATGGAGATAATAAGCATGTCTTCTTGATGGCAAGGGGTGTCGCGTCAACATGAAAGAGGCGATAAAAGTGAAAGTGAACATGTTGATCAAGCAAGCGTAGACCAGAGATCTTGAGGGAAACCCCGACCAATGCCATCTTTTATTCGGCACCGCATGAGCCTCTCGAAGATATTCCAGCATGTCCTTTGACTCTAAATCTTCAGAGACTTTGAGAGATTGAGGCCGTGATGATAGTACCATATGGCTAGCAAATCATTCTGGGGGCGGGTTTCATGGCAACCCACAGGGCTCTTGTATTTACATCAAGTGATGCCTCATTTCTCCCAAGAGGGCCCTAAATGACCCCGAATTTGGGGCTTTGTAGTAAAAAGCATATCTATCACAGCAGAACCCAAATGAATGGATCTCCATTTCATATAATGTTGCTTCCCCTCATCAGAGTAGCTATTGAGTAGCTTGCGTTTGGCATCTCCAGCCATCCTAATCATGCATCTCATCATCCAGTGTTTAAAAGGACCTATCAAAGGCTGGTTAACTTAATCTCCAATTTCACATCGTATTGACACCTCGGGCAATGAAAAAAAAGTCAAAAGAAAAGCAACAGCTAGTGGGCCGGCAAGACCAAGAGCCGTCGCGCATAAAGAGTAAAGAGGGTATTTTCCTTGTACATTTCTCTCATTTACACAACATCGGCCAGGAATTTTGGGTACTATATACCCTAACAAACAAAAGTTGAAAGAAGGAAAAGCAATGGAGGAGGGGGGGATATGATAATGGGAGAAATCCACGAAATAATTACGACGCGGATGACCTAATTCCTCGGCCGTTATGGACACGATGGCATTGCAAAGGTGCTCATGTCTAAGGAAGTAATTACCACCTTCTCCTTTGGCCAGGTGTGACGGAGTCTGGAGATAACGAATCGAAGATGCATCTTGAGAATACTAGTACAAGGATGCTTCACAAATTAATCCCTCCAATCCTCGGGCGGCAGACCCCAAATCACGGATCTAGGCGTCCTAATTCTGTCCGGAGTGGGCGGACTCGCAAATTTGACCTGAGCCAGGGCCTCGGGATGTGGCAGATGAATCGTTTAGCGTCTGCCAATGCTGAGAGAATGCCTTACACTTGCCGTCATTACGGGGATTGTGTGTACCCACAACTCGCATTAGAAAGCGCTTGACGCCGATTCGCCAGAAGAACCATGCACGGAGCCCCCTAGCGGAAGAAGAATGAATCATACTCCCTGTTTCCCCACCCAAGCCACGATTTGTGTAGCAATTGCAGACGCAGAAACGCGTCAGCATCACAGATTGAATGAAACTTTCCAGTTTCAGAATTACGACGACTTTCCTGCTTGGAAAGAAGCTCCGCACACTCTACACCACGCGGGGATATAAAAGACGACAGCTCGGAGGACCACTGCATCCGGTGTGGTTCTGTGTTTGAACCAACTATTTCCTCCTAGCATATCAATTGGAGACCATCTCGCGCCGAGCCAGTACCTGAAATTTGAGTTTTATCGTCTGTTCATTATTCCGTCCCGAAAATGCACAAGCGTCGGCACCAGCAACAACAGGCTTCTCAGCCAAAAGCAGACGCTGAGAAGTCTCACCAACTTCATCAACACAAGAGCGATCACGGCCATTCACCTGCAGATCTCGGCGCCTGGGTCGTTCAGGTTGGAATAGCTGTCAACTTCGGACTTGCCGTCATCAAATTGGTTGGCGGATGGGCGTTTAGTTCGAAGTCTCTTACCGCTGATGGCTGGCATAGCATGACGGATCTTGTCACGGATCTGCTTGCGCTGGTTTCAGTCCTCATCGTTTCTATGCCCAAACTCACTGAATTTCTCCGACCGACCGTCTCCAACATTGAAGGGTCGATCTCACTGACCATCTTTGGACTCCTTGTGATCATGGGAATTCATGAAGGTTGGGAGAGTTTGGTGTCCTTCCATGAAAGCTTCTTCGACCAAGCGCTGCTTTTCGGGGAGAGCGGGCTAGGGTATGATTCCCATGGCGACATTCATCATGATGTGCCCAGTATACAAGCGGCATGGATTGCCGGTCTGACAATCCTCGCCAAAGAGTGGCTCTATCACAAGAGTGAGTACCTCTGCGAAAGTGAAATTGACCCCATTCTATAAACAGCAATACTAATTCCTTTCTTGTAGCAATGAAGATTGCTGCCGAAACCAAGTCTTCGGTCCTAGCATCCAATGCCGTTCATCAACGGGCAGATAGTTTGATGAGCATGGTGACAATCGTCGCCATATTAGGAAGCAACATCTTCAAGAATACTGCTTGGATTGTTTCAGTCGTCGAATCTTGATTTTTTTTCCATCGCTGCCCTAAGCAGGAAGAACTCAGGCGCTAGTTCAATGTATCTTAGGTACACTCAGGTTTACTTAGGACTTAAATTTTCAAGCGCCTGAGTTTCAGGGGTGGTTCTATCTGATTGATTTGTTTATGAGTACTTCTTTCACCCCACCACCTATTCTAGCTAAGTATAAAAGGCATCCCTACCTCTCTTCAATTATGCTCATTCGTCCTAAGCTAATTTTGAAAATACCTTTCTATCTAGCTATAGCAATGAAGAGTAAAGTATCTTCTTATTTAGAGTGATACCGAGAATTCAGATAGCTTAGTATAGTTCTTCCGCCTTTAAAAGTCGATCTACATCTGGTCCGCTGTAAGTTATAGGATATATTAAAAGAATGATATAAAAGAGAGTATAAGCATTGGGAAGAGTAAGAATAATGATTCTAGGAGATAATACTCTATATACTAAATATCCTAGGTTTTAGATTGAGCACCCTGAGGTAATACCTCTTGACCTCTAATATTTAAAGTCATTTGCAGAATATCTAGTTATTACTATGATTAGTAAGATACATAAGGACCTAAAGATAGGAGAGAAGATGGAGAAACCCTTCACTGGTACTATACGGGGAAAGCTGCGAATGTTCACCGAGCAGTGGGAGTGCTAACATTACATATCTATCCCTAAAGCATTTAAAAGATCTATGGCTCCGGTATGTAAATTGACTTCTCTATGTAATGCTGCTACTTACTGTTAGCTCTAGTTTATCGAAAATGAGATAGCCACTAAGTACGACCTTCCTTGAGGTAATGAAGCACAAAAGCCAAAAAAGTTTCTCACAATAGAGAATTATATAACTATATAGATATTTTACTGGACAGGTGACTCCTATAACTATATATATGAGGGAATGAGGATTAATAACACGAACCTCCTTAACGTATAGTCGTTCATATCTGCTAGAAGGCGTGAAGTTATTATAGCTATATATAGGGTAATATTTTCTTTAAGGAAGAGAAATCTATATTAGCTAACTCTATTTTAGGATCTAGAATGGTATATTGCGGAGACCGATGGGGAGCTAGAATTTCATGTTAAATTTACTAGGAACTTTTACAAAGGAAAAGACAAAAACCAGTATATGCCTCAAATAGCTATATTAATATTTGCTTACCATCCGCAGGCCCGAGCATCCATTGCCTGAGAGACTCTGATCGTCTGATGGTTAACCACCACCGCTTTTCGCACAACTAGTATTCCACCTCCTCGGAAATTATATCTCGGCTGGAGCATTCGCCGATTATAAGACCATCGATAAAGTACTTACCGTCAGGCGGCTAGGTAATCGATCATATAGGACCCTTGAATTAGATCGGAATATTGAAATGAAGCCGGTGTTCCCTAAATGGACACCAAGTGGCTTATCCCCTGAGTCTAGATCCCCGTATAGTTGGGGTACTTTAATGTCTGACTGGGGTATCCGGGCAGGCTTCCCTGCTGGCCTTTAACCCCACGATGTACGCTGAGAGATTCTTATTAAAGCTGCCGGTATAATATATACATTCCACTAAGAGACTTCACCTAATAAAATATAGACGAAGGTTATTTATTGGCATAAGTGCTTAAATTCGCCTCCTAAAATAGTATAGGTGTGCTCTAGCATTATTATTTGAGTAACATATCTAGCGTGGATGGTTCAAGCGCCTTTTTAGGAATACAGCCATGAACTGACCTAGCTGAAAGTTTTCGATCTGCAACTGCACGATGGAATCCCTAGCTTTTACAGTCTCTATTAGAAGAATAAAAAAGACTAGTGTGTGAAGATAAAGATTATATCACCCTTAGCTAAAAGATCAGTGTCCTTCACACGTAAATTAGCTCTCTAGACTGCTATAAGGAGGGTGAGGTCACTGATCTTACGTTAAGGGATCTCTAATTAGAGTGTATCTCACTTTATAAAAAGCGTAAGCGAATGCTTATAAATAAGCTGAAAAAGCTATAAACTACCTAGAAGATCTCCTATAGTAATAAGAGTAATTATTTAGAGGAAGATATCTAATAGGAATCTCTAAAACGCATCCACTATATATTTCCACTAGAACGTATTTGACTTGCTGAAGTGATGTATAAGAGGATACAACCTCGGAGCCTTGAGTGGATTAATGCTCTTAAGGATCTCGTCACGCTCTGAAATTCCGATTGTTCTGTTGCTTACCAGCCTGGACTTAGACCGAAAGGGGGCCACTGTCCCTATTGCGAAATAGAAATAAAAAGGTAAGTATTAAGAATAGAAAATAATATAACTTATTATTCTAATTTGGAAATAGTATAGACGCGAAAGAACGCTAGAAGTATATGTTTTCCTGTGTATCTATATATTATAGGCGAGAGAATAAATATTCCTAATTTTGCTTTCATTGTAATAAGTAGATAACTAATAAAACAGATTAGGAGGATCATCTATAAGCTTATTTAGACTTGCCTGATGTTCTGACTTAATGTAACCCCGTTATCTTTCGCTATGCCACAGCTTGCGCTAGCTATTGTCCTATTTATTTAGGCGATATTACTCTTACACCTACTAAACGAATGAAGTAGTTTCTATTAGTAGGCCTATAGGTAAAGCATATTTTAGAGTGCATCCCTATGTATATCTAAAAATTCTAGGGCTAGATACCTTACCTACACCCTATATATTACACCCATAGTTTTAATAACCGGCAAACATTTCTCGATTATTTAGCAGATATTTATAGCGTATAGCTGGAAATTAACAAACTTGATAGCATAAGCACTATAAAGCCAAGAGTGAACCTACCGCTTAAATTCAGATTTTCAAAAAATCCTGACTAGAAGAACGAAGAGCTTAATAATTCATCCCGTCTAACTAAAAAGCGATGTTAATCTTTAGAGTCCTTCCTTGCTTAATGTGCTGCTAATTCTAGCTCTCACTCGCTGAATATTGAGAACTAACTTAGATCGCCCTACCTCTTACCCCTTAGGTAATATAATACTATTAAGTATGATCTTTAATTAGAAGTTATAATATCCTCACCAGAAAATATACGAAAAGATTTAGCGATAAGCTGCTCAGCTATTAATAGAGAGAAATATATTAATCCTAGACTATAGGAAGATATAGACTGTGGAGAAAAGCCAGAAGTTGAACGCTTATAGTATAGGCAATTAGATACTTCCGAAATATATTCACTTAAGAATAATTATCCACCTCTATCGCCCACTGTAGAGCTAGAAAGGGGGTTAGAAATTATATATTAGGCTACCTTGATTGCTACTTCTGATACTACCCCCAGTAGTATGATTGATTTGGAAGCTTTGAATAACGAGGAGAAAAATAGCTACTTCGTCTAACATCTGAAAGAGGCTCTACTTCTGGCCCTGGATCTGGAAAATACTATGCATTCACCTGGCGACTAATATGACCTCGATAACACCTATGGAGTCCAGGAATTAGTTAAAATATACAAAGACCGCAATTGTACCCTATTTCTAGTAAGGTGGGTTAATAGAGGCATAACCTGGGAGCTAGAGGAGAACATTAATGATACACAGCTTATTGATGATATTATGGAGGACTACTAAGGTTTCAAAAATAGAGTTAAAGTGGAGAAGATAAGAGTGAAAAATGGAAAACTGGAGTACTATGTATGGTTTAAGGATTATATTAGTAGTGAAAAGGATTTACGCTAGTGGGTTTCTGAGAATATAGTATATCTAGATAATCGTAAGCGAGGGGTAAGATAAAATCGGAGGAAGAGAAAAAGGATATAGTAGAGAGATATTTAGCTTAAAATTGCTTAGCTATATATTTTCACGTTGTGTATATATAAGATTTTCGTATCTTATAAATACTAGGTAAAAAACTGCCTCTCCTAATGAATAAGATTATAACTAAAGTCTAATACCGTAGTTTAAAATGATTTTATATAAATAGTTATTTTAGGCCTCTGGTACAGTTTGGAGCATAACCAGCTTCCTCTTTTTAAACATATATTAGTTGTAAGTTAGTTCCCTATATAGTATCAATAATCTATAGAATGCACTATATATAAAGTTCATATACTACACGACTTAGAACTCGAGCAGTTCTTTGTTCCCACTTTCTAGACTTAGCCCAGAAATAGACACACCACCTATATCGCAGTGTAATATCGCATCTATTTCACACTTACATCATTTAGAATAGCACTAAGGCTATCACATATTTAATGTAAGACTCTTATAAAGTTCAGCTTTACAGATTATATAATTAAGTTATCAGCCTAGCAACCTGAGGTTAGATATATAAATCAATATATACATATTACGTGCGTTAGTTAGTTTGCTAACTATCTAGAGCTAAGACTAATAATCGTGTATATAGATAATCTACCCCTAGTTTAACTTCCCTGAGGTGAATACACATTTACATTAAGTCAATAGCCTCTATTTCCTTGCCTATAGACATCCAAGTGAAAGCTAAGTTATTCATACTCGTTAGTGTATCAGGATAGTCTTCTCTAAGCTTTATCTTACTTATCTCTATCACCTACACCTCAAGCTTCTCTGCCTCCTCCCACCGGCCTTAATTCCTATATGTTGATGTAAGATTAGCCATACTCCTTAGTATATCGGGATAGTCTTCTCTAAGCTTTATCTTACTTATCTCTATCACCTACACAAAAAGCTTCTCTGCCTCCTCCTACTAGCCTTGATTCCTATATATTAATGCAAGATTAGCCATACTCCTCAGTGTATCGGGATGGTCTTCTCTAAGCTTCATCTTACTTATCTCTATCACCTACACCTCAAGCTTCTCTGCCTCCTCCCACCGGCCTTAATTCCATAATACTAATGCAAGATTAGCCATACTCGTCAGTGTATCGGGATAGTCTTCTCCAAGCTTCGTCTTACGAGTCTCTATCACCTGCACAAAAAGCTTCTCTGCCTCTTCCCACCAGCCTTAATTCCTATATATTGATGTAAGATTAGCTATACTCCTTAGTGTATCGGGATGGTCTTCTCCAAGCTTCGTCTTACTCATCTCCATCACCTACACCTTAAGCTTCTCTACCTCCTCCCACCAGCCTTAAATCCTATATATTGATGCAAGATTGGCTATACTCCTTAGTATATCGGGATAGTCTTCTCCAAGCTTTATCTTACTTATCTCCATCACCTACACCTCGAGCTTCTCTGCCTCCTCCCACCGGCCTTAATTCTATAATGTTAATATAAGATTAGCCATACTCCTTAGTATATTAGGATAGTCTTCTCCAAGCTTCATCTTACTTATCTCCATCACCTACACCTTAAGCTTCTCTACCTCCTCCCACCAGCCTTAATTCCTATATATTAATACAAGATTAGCCATACTCCTCAGTGTATTAAGATGGTCTTCTCTAAGCTTCGTCTTACGAGTCTCCATCACCTGCACCTTAAGCTTCTCTGCCTCCTCCTACCGGCCTTAATTCTATAATGTTAATATAAGATTAGCTATACTCATTAGTGTAGAGGGATAATCCTTACCAAATATCCCTTTTCTTATACATATTCCTTCTAGGTCGAGCGGCTCTGTATCATCCTATAGTCCTTTAAATCTAAGGTATACAGCCATATAATATAGAAGAGATGCCTTTACCTTAGTTTTATCTCTAAAGCTAGAATCATATAATCATAGTACAGCAGTTACATAAGAATAATATATAGCGTAAATTGCTTAAGTCTCATATATACTATAAGGATAAAGATTCAATACTACTATTAATACTTCCTTTATATAATAATTCTATATATCACTACTAGTAAGCTACTTACGCGTTACTAGCTGGATAAGGCGATGAATATTATAGCTTCTATTATTATCTTTAGTCACAAGGGAGAAAGCCTTAAGAACCCCTAATGCTTCCGTGAGCTTAATATTGCTTTTTAGTTCTATATTTTCTTTTTATTCAATATAACACAAAAGAAATTCTACTAGAATATCCTAGCGATTAAGGCAGCTTATAAAGGAGAGGAGTTTACTTGCTAGAATATACTATTGCTTAATCTGCTAGAATGAAAGAATCTACGTTTATACTATAGCCCGGGGACTCTCCGAGTCTCGCCTAATAGTCTCGAACTCCTTACTCAATAGAAGCACCTTATTTTAGTTATTCTCTTTAAGCAGCTTAAGATATTTTGCTACTATTATACAGGTCTCTTAGATAAATGCTGCCGCTTACATAAGGGTGAGTAGCAAATATTCAAGCTTAGATAAGAGAAGAGATATATTATCTTCTAAAATCTCCTTATCCTCTAGGATTATATATAGTAGTGAGTGTGCTTCTTTATTATTTATATTGCCGACCTTAATTAGAAGCTTTCCTTAGGCTAGCCTTAACCCTACCTTCTTATTCCTAGTTATAATAATAACTAATCTATGCCTACACTCCAGAATATAGCGACTAAGACTATAGTCTATACGCTTTTTTTCTATACTTGTTTTTAATAGCCCTTCCTCTAGTTAATATAGGAAGAATAACTCCACATTATTAGCGTTATTAATTACTATTAGCCACTAAGTTTCATTATTTTTCTCTAGCTATTCTTAAATGAGTAATAGTAAATCAGCTTTTAGATTATTATATCTAGGTATATTACATTCTTTCGCAATAGAAGCGTACACTAGATAAAAACGTTCCGCGTTACTAGCATAAACCTAGAATATTACCATATCTAAACGCTGTTTTCGGAGCTAGTAAATATAGGCTAATATAATTTAAGTTTTACTAAAATTACATTAATTAACATTCTAGAAAGACAAAAGAAAATATACCTAATACCACCAAGACCATAGAGTGCTACCCTTATACACAGCTCTACTGATCCTTGAGGCTAACCTAGGCCGAGTTATTGCTTAAGTGTATATAGAATATTAGATCTCCTAATAAAATCAGGATTTTGATTGTATAGGACTAGGACTAGACTTCCTTAGTAAAAGCCAGAAATATATAATATATCTTCTATTACATACATATACTTCTCGCCTGAATACGATCGCGCACTATTAAAGCTCGCTGAGTAAGACCCCTAAGCCTATTATAAACGTTAGTATATTTATAATCTTAAGGCCTAAATTTAACTATATTAGAATGCGTGTGAGCAATCGCGCAGATATACTCTACACCGTTTTCCTAAGGACAGTAATGTGTAGCTGAAGATTTAGTGACTAATACTATAGGCGGCCCTTTTATCTCCTAGCCACTATATTTAGCCTATCCTATTTAGCAACCACTTCTTCTTAGATAGCATATTATATACCTTTTGTGCTGTTAGCGACTTAAGCGTTTCATAGAAACTAAAAACCTCTAAATAATCCTTATCGCCTAATATAGTAGGAAACTCTCTTTATTAAATCGTGAGTATCTGCGAGTTAATATGACCAATAGACTCAACTAAGAACCAGTTTGGCCCATCCCTAACCATTAGGATAAGTAAGCTAATATCTATACTATTATGTGGTACCCCGAAGAAGATAATCCTATAAACAGCCTTAAGAAGGTTTTAATCATCCTCATTCTTTAACTTCAATAAAGCCACTAAAGCCTATAGTAGATGTTATTAGTATATATTAAAGACCTATGCATACAGATTATTTTACCTGCTTCACGATTAGGCCGCCTAGGCTATAGGCGATGAGGATAATAGGTCTTATTAATAGAGTAGCCGCTAGTATATAGAGACTACTATAAAACGTGGTGGCGAGATCCTCTATATTTTATATATTCTCGCTTTCTGTAATACTTAATTTATATCTATAGGTTATAACCTATGCTATAGGCTAACTAGTCTCCTCCCAGGTGATATCATGGGGGAGGGAATTACGCAACTATATATAATCTCCGCCTCTCTCTTTAAACGATCCGAAAGCATGGCCGCTGAGACCTAATAATATAATAACACTGACAGAATTAGTAGGGAGATTTTTAACTTTCTAGCAATTAATCTACTTACTCGATTTTATAGGCATCAGGTGGCGGCATATAGAGCGTAGTAATACTAAGAAAGGCCTTATTAAGTATTAAGTATTAGTCACCGGAGAGTTAGTTATCTGAAGACTTAGGTAATAATATCCGCTCGCTTTAGCGGCTTTCTAAGGAGAGTAGGGGGTTATAGAAGGCCACTATAGCCGTCTAAGAGCGGTTGTAGATATCCCGAGCGTGGGACTTAATAGTCGGGATAGAGCTCTTCCACTCTATAAGGAAGGACCCTAGTTATTCCAGATCCTAGTTAATAGGCATACTAATAACCTAGAATATATCGTAATCTTTCGGTGGGTTTTTACTCACAGGTGTCTCCTTATTCATATGCGCATCCTCTGGTATTAGTTATACGCGACCTTTAAGAACCTAGCGCTATATAAATACTATAAGGATCATAATAGCAGCTAGAAGGCTGATTTAGCTAGGTGAATCCATTATAATAATATTAAGTGTGCTCTAGGCTTATATAAGTAATTAGGGTTTATTTAAAGGTAAATACTAGTATAACGTCCTGCCGCTATTAGATATAGGGAAGTTTAGTAGATATTATACTTATACGTATAGGGTGATTACTATATAGTGATAAGAGTTAATGGAAGTAGATGTAAAATAGTAGGAGAGAGGGGAAGGGGGTAAAGCGACCGGCTGCCTCTTAGATTATGGCTAAAATACCACATCAAACAAGTATGCAAACCATATAAAAAAGGCAATAGCCACCACCCACAGTCTTAAATATAAGCCGCGAAGTAGGGCGAGTGGGATCTATATAGAAGAAATTAAAGTAACTGATTTCTTATATAGTATCTATCCTAGCATTTCATTGTGAAGGATAGTCTTAATAGTAAAGCTTTATTAGGTATTAGGTAGAGACTAGTCCGTGAATCTTAAGGACACTAAGAGGTATATAGACTAACGCCTATTAAAATTCAGTTTATCTATAATCCGTTTTTAGGCCGTAAAGTAAATAATATAATCAGCTAGCCTAGTAAGCTGAGGTCGGATGTACCTTATCACTCACTAAAGGTATTAAAAATTTACGCTAACACTATAGACACGATTGTTCCTACCTTAGTACTTAGTCTACTTTGAGGAACTTATTTACTAGCTATTAATGGATATTCCCTATATTGTAAGATAGTGTGATATATACACTAAGGTACTTTTAGGTACTCCGTCTTTTTAAAATTAAGTATAAAGATAATAGAGCGGAAGCTGGTTATGCTCCACACTATACCTAATCCAACATATACTTAGCTCTGCTCACAAAACACTTATTGCAGTTCTATAGTATATTTACAAAAGCTTAATGTAAGGCCAAAACAACCTAGTAACGCACATGGAATTTAGGGATCATGGCATAGCGTATCAGTTTCGGAGGTCTACTAGCCTTTTCTGGCCATAATCCCATATTACTAAGGAAATGGCTGCCTTTCTGAGCTGCCTAGAGAATGGTGGACGACCTCTAATATCTAAGGAAAATCGGAATTAATGATGTGATACAGCCGCCTGGGGGAGTGTCACGGCTATACTGCAAGGGGCCATTTAGTGACTTCGGACTAGGGGGTAGTGGATTACGACTATTTCTGGCTGTCTATATACCCTTTGGTGCCTACTCAGCTGGAAGGTACTGTTGTAATTGGCTGTAATGATGTTGCTATATATGTAAGATGAACTCATTGTATTTGCTTATCGGTCTATATGTGCCGTCGTAGGATCCCTATCAGCAGCTTAATTGCATGTAATACCCGAGCTGGAACAGACCATTTTTGTTCCCTGCATGAAGGCATTCAGCTAGACGTGTATTGCCTACTTGGGCGCGTTTGGGCAGTGATATAGGCAACTGGCTATTCGCCGCCTTAAATTGAAAGCCCATAGGCGCTAACACCCCCTGGAGCAGCCTGTAGGAGCTAAAATGAAGATCGGGGGAGGCACTAAATAGAACGAGGGCTTAATACTGGCCGTGATATAGATTAGAGGAATCCTTATCGTTATTTGTGATAATTCTCAGGCATGCTCCCGTTCAGCTGTCTTATAGCTGTTTTGGTTATTTCTACTTTGTTTCTTGTAAATTATTGTTTTTAATGCGCTAAGTACAAGCACCTCTAGCTATAGGGCTTGCTAATGTTAAGCATCTACTAAAAACTGTGTATGTAATAGGCTTTGAGAAGAGGGAGTGATATAGTATTCATTAGCTATGTCTACCTTACTGATGGCTTGCGCACTATCTAACGGAAGTACTGCTCTACTTGACCTATTGTTTATTTCTGCCTAGATATACCCCTCCCTTTAGCCTTGAGGTTTTCTCTCTTCCTCGCTGTAAATTCTATCTCTAGCCTAGAAATACCTAATAGATTTTAATCCTTTAGTACCTATTAACTTCATTCTTGCTTAATTCATTTTGCGGGCACTTCTGTCTATCTCGCAAGCGTATAGCTATTAGAGCTCTATAACCACGAGGCCGCTACCCTCTTCTCTCTAACCTACGATGAATAACTATATCCAGGACAGTCCGGCTAAACACTTACGGAAGTCAGAAGCTGCTGTATGTAGAATCGTCTGTCTAGAATGTAAGGCTAAGCTCGATAGTAATTTAGAGGGCTTTAAGGTACACGTCCGCGATAATGCCTCTGAGTATAGTTATCTAACTAGTGATACCGCTATTGCAGATGCTTTTAGATGGATCAGCTTAATATCGTGAGTTAGATACTACCTGCCCCTTTATTTTACTATAAACCCTATATATTACTTTTGCTTTATAAATATTCTTTCCCTGTACTATAATTGGATTTAGATATATCTGCCTCTTCTACTCTATCTATCCTATCTATATATATATAGAGAGAGTAATCTTTCTAGGTTATTAATATGAAAATATATCTAGAACTAAATCTACTGACTAACCCTTAAACGAACTAATAAAGAAGAGACCGTCTGGCCTAGCTATACTTAAGAGTGTTAACTATAGAGATATAAGTATAAGCAACAAACGAAGGAATAGAAAAGTCCGCTCACTGACTTCTTCTGACCACTAATACACATCTCCTGCCGGCCGCCTCTTTAACCTAGAGCAGGATTCTCCAGGCGTAGGTCGATAACTAAAAGGCCTCTTCCACGCTTCCAAAGCTTCGCAGCAGCAGCAGCAGCAGCAGCAACATCAACAGAAGAGGCAGCTGGAGAGCCGCGGCTAATAATAACCACCCCCTGCTATTAAGGCTGACTCTTAAGACAACGGCGCACTAAACCTCATCAGTAGTCCGCACACATCGATCGCCCCCCAACCAGAAACAAAGCCTATTTCTTATGAACAACTGGTGGCCGAAGTGAAGGGGATCTACGCAGGCCTGGTTATGATTGAAACTAAGTGTATCAAGGTTAATAATGCCTAGTCGGCATGCCTAGAGCAAAAGTTATTAAAGGATCAATAGTAAGCCCTCATCGCGCTCCATCGCACGCTCCTCCACGAGCACCACGACTTTTTTCTAGCTAGCTAACATCCTGTAGCTAACGCTGTACTTCGATGCCTTGCATCTAAGTATGCTATGCCTGCACGGATGTGGAGACACAGCATTCACTCATTTCTAGAACTGCTTCATCGCAGACTCCCTGATTCATATGAGTATATGCTCACCTTTATCTATCTGGCATATACCATAATAGCATTACTCTACGAGACTATTCCTAATTTCGAGGATACCTAGGTTGAATGTCTAGGAGATCTTACTAGATACCGTATAGCTATTAAGGATAATGATTTAAAGGATCACGAGACCTAGATAGGAGTCGCTTAATAGTGGTATAGCTTCGCTTCTAAGAAGGCACCAGTAACTGGCCGTCTTTACCACTATCTTGCGATTTTAGCTCAGCTGAATGCTATTTAATAGCTATACTTCTATACTAAGTCTCTCTATGTTATTATTTTATTCCATAGTGCTAGGGAAAGTATAATAACTCTCTTCGATCTAGTTCTTAACGCTAGTTCAGCAGCCTGCCTCCCTGTAATTAATGCTACTATTGTTCGGGTGTATAGTATCTTTTTCTCCAAGAAGAATAAAGAACTCTTAGATCAGTCTATTAATAAATATATCGCGCTCTTAGATCCTTATATTAGTAAAGTGACTAAGAAATTTCTCGAAGTCGGGTAAGTATATTAGAGAATAAACACAGGAGAGCAATCACTGACTTTATACTAGCTATTATACCGGGATTTCCCTATATTATTCCCTCTTGGGCTACGGAGTGGAAATAAATTTTATTATAAGAGAGATCTCGCCACTATCTGAAGAGGGTGATACTATAGGCTCTATTAGTACTAGCAGCGTTACTGGCGCTAACGAGGTTGTCCTTAACGAGATGTTCCCCAAGGTATGCGATTTCGCGATGAAAATCTATAAAATAGTTGCTAAACGTTTTAGAGACCTAAACATACTGCCCTTTATTTATACTTTCCTAGCCTTTATGTGGCATATGAGCAAATTCCCTGCTGCTATAGAGTAACTTGAGCGAGACTTCCTATGGTAACTTACTGTAACGATGCTTAATTATACCTTCTAGTCTTGTGGGTTTGAGGCATGAATGGAGAGTGAGGAGTTTCTAGGTGCTCTTAAGAATGATACCCCTCGTCCTCTACCGGAGGATTTCGCGATAAGGAGCCTGGTCTATACTGAGGACTACCTGCTATCGTAGTGGTTTAAAGATAGTAAGGTAGAGGAAGACGAGAAATAATTCAAGCTAGCTTTAATAGTTAATTAACGAAAAGAGAGACTCCTCTAGCTCGGACGTAGGATTATATCTACTAGAAGGTGGCTAATATAGAATGAACTTTCATGATGATTTAGGGTAGTAGATAAGTGGGCTGATCTAGAGGATGCTGCAATCACTTTCTCGGCGTTTGGCGAACATAATGAATATAGTTAATGGTTTCTCCCTTGTTTAGATTTAATAATTCTTGCCATCTAAATCTATAATGAAATTTCTGTGTCCTTCCTAAGTACATTAGCTATGCCTAGATATATATTGTTTACTAATTTAGATAATTCATAGATGCTAATTCTAGCTAAGATATGCTAATGAATTACTACTAATACCGAACGTTGGCTAGATTATTCTAAAGTACGCATAATATCTACCTCTAGGATATCTTCCTAGTACACTAGACTATAAATATATCGTGAACTCTTTATCTATTATGATTGTTAACTAGAACTAGCTTAGTTTTCTGGAAATCGAGCTCTTACCATATAATTATTAGTGTCTCTTCCTTATCTAGCTAGTTAGGTGCATCGTCTAGCTTGCCCTCGCCGGTCTCGCCGACCACCTGTACATCATCATCGCTAGTAAAGTCTGCAATCTCTGCGGTGGTAGCACGGCTATAGTAGTTAAGTTATCCCTTTCTTCTAGAATAGCTACTTAAGGCAGTCGAAAAGGAAACGTCTTCTCGCTCGCCTTTATATTGATTTATATCACTCTAGTTTGAAATTCACTCGTGTACGTGGGAACTATAGCTCAACTTGATGCAGGTGAGATAGGATCCTTTTAATTAGGGTGTGTGTGTAGGTGGGTGCTTGCTTAACTTAATGTAGACATTATAATAAGTGGAGAGTCGCACTAGGTGATATGGGTACGCGGAATAGGAGCAGGGGTCTGTACATAATAGGATGGACGGTGTGGTGGATGTTGGCTATAATCAGCTGCACGACTATATTGAATCTGCCCGTTATGTAAGCGGGTGATAGGCCGTGCGTTTTACGAATTAGTGGGTAAGTGTGTAATATTCTTAGTATGGGAAGAGGAGAGATCTCCGTAGTAGGGGAGGCGATTGAGGGAGAGATAAGGGTGGGGTCTGCCTTTGTGGGCCGCTAGTGAAGGGTGGATGCTGGTGTTAGTGGGCGTATATCACGGTTACTATCTTGTGTGAAGAGGAAACAAGTCTCTATAAGGTGGTAATACCAGGAGCAGGTCCCCCTGACCTCGGACATATGATGAGGCCGGCCTGCCTTTGATTCTGTGATAGATTAGCGGATTAGTGAATCAGTGGATCCAGACTAGGACCCTAAGCCGTCGTTTTGGCTATTCACGTACCATATGGCATGGTTCTCGCCCGGCCGAATGAGAATATGGGATGCCTGCCTAAAGTGTGGATCGCGTGGGTAGGCCGGGCACTCAGGACATATAATTTAGCATTAATAATTTAGCATAAAGGGCGTCTTGTTATCTCCTAGGCATGTTTATAAGTCTACTTCACTAAGTATTATACGTCGACATACTTTTAAGCTATATCATTTTCACTAACGTAGCCTCTATTTTTACAGTTATAATATCTGCCCTAGACTATCTGGAAGCCGACAGTTTAGATGTTATTATAGGGTAGTTCTTAACATTCTGGGTCATTATCCTGATGTTAGAATGCCTCTCGATTACTATTCTTCTGGCATTTACCTAGGTTTAGTATATAGAGCATCCTAGTGAGCTAATTAGCATAGAACTATATACTAATATAGTATATACTCTTATCTATGCTAATTTGTTCTTTATTGCTTTATGTGAAGTAAGGAATTATTCCTCTCTTATATATGAATGTATCTAATATATCTTAAGCGACTTTACTGGCTGGCCTGTTTCAGCGGTAGGATAGTTAGCAATAACAACCGCACCATACAGTGGTGGGATAGAGTGCCTCACTGGGCTTTGCCCTTCCTTAGTACACTTTGCACTGTTATTCCGATATTCAACCATTAGTCTCCTTTGCTCTCAGGGGGTCTGTGCTTCACCGAACGGGTGATTTTCGCTGTTGAAAGCTTCGTCCTTTCTAACACCCTTCATAAGCCTATTAAGCCGATATCTACCTACGTCTTGTGCGCTATCTCCTTGGTTCTAGCTCTAGTCGGCTTAGCGATAGGATCTAACTATTTGATTGTAAGTATAGCTGTCTTTTTTCCCATTTGCTCGCTAACTCTTGTTGTAAATATAGTTTTAGTTGGGCCGAGCCGTGGTGTTCTATCTCTTACGGCGGGCATTGAGGAAATAGTATGCTCCGATCGAAATCTTCTTTAAGCGTTTGACGACGGTATGTAAGAAGTGGTGTGAACCGATTTTAGTCTTCTTCAGGCCTTTGATAGAGGTATATAAGAAGTGGTATAGATTAGTTTCGGTCTTCTTGAACTCTTTGGCAATAGGCTATCGGAGTTAGAGTATATTCTTAATGTAGGTAGTGTTATCTAGATAGACTAGCCACCTTCTGAGTAGGCTATCTGAGGTAGAGATTATCCCGGAACCTTTTAAAGAACTATATAACGTTTAGTCTATTAGCTAGAAACACTTTCTTAGATAGTTATAAATATAATCGCTACCGCTTTTATTGAAACTAACTCCTTAGTGCTTGTATATTAGTAGTGACTCGCATAGCGCTAACACAACCTAATCATCCTCTATCTTTGTAAGTTTACTAGGACGCCCGGGTCTTAGCATATATTCAACGATCTTGGTTAACTTGAACCACTTCCTTAAGAGATAGGACTAGATCTATAAATAACTACTCTAATACTACTCCTTTTACTTCACTATAATAGTTAGGGCGACTTATACTAAATGGAGAACTAGTGTAAGTCAAAGATATAAATAATTAGAGTTATTCTAAGTAAAAGAAATATATAATATATATAGTTTATAAAGACCAGGCGCTCTAATATATAAAGTTAATAAAATTATAAGTATTAATATAATATACTATATTATATATAGCTATTTTAATCGCAAATAAAAAGCTATAAAGAGGCTAAAATTAATAGCTAAAGCTATAAGAGTTTAGCTTTATTAAGTATAAGCTTAATTAGAGAATATCAAAAAATTCGTTAAAGCATCTTAGGGTCAGAGGGTTAATTATATAACTTATACAGCTAAATAATTAATTTAGATAAGGTAATAATATAGAGTAAATCTAATAACCCTACTATATATTTTCCCTAGTACCCTTATGAGAAGTATAATAAAGAGCTAATTAGTAAGTAGAATTATTATTAGGTCTTACTTTAATAGATATATTAGGAAAGAATTTGAAAGACTGATAGGATACCCCTTATACTTATAATATAATAAAAACATTTCTCGCAAAGGTTATAGCTATTAGAAAGCCCTTAAGGAAAGTATCTTACCATTATACACTAGTAGTTAATAATTTTAATAGAATAATATAAGGATTTATATATCTAAGAGCTCTATAGTAAAGCTTGTAAAGTAAGTGATTTAGCTACTAGAGCAGCCGCCTTTCTCTTCTGATTTAAGCCTGACTGAGAACCTCTAGGTTATTACTAAGTATTAAATAAGAAGAAAATGCCCTAATACTTATAACTTTAAAGAGAATATAGCTAATAAAGTAATATTTATAGAATGCTTAAAGGAAGTATAGTAAAATATCTCTTAGCTATATATCTGGAGGCTGATAGAGTTACTACTAAATAGATTATGTATAGTAATTCGCGCACAGGGGTTATATACTAAATATAATCTACAAGCTTAGAGCTATCCAAAAATATATTTGTTATTAAAATTGGATACTAATTAGGATAAAAACAGGCGTTTGAAATTACAAGGGATAAATAGGTATATAGTGTGGAGGTAGTTAGGGTCGTAAACTTTTGTAAACTTAAATAGGTTACTTTATTAAATACGAAGATTATTTTCTTTCTTAGGCGATAAAGATAGTGGTCTTAGTGGATTAGGGGCCAGGGTTCTAGAGACTAGGCTAGCGACTAGGCTGAACCACTTAGCTCTCCCTAATCGGGTATATATAAAATTAAATAAAAGGACCTTACTCTTACTAATAGTATATATAATAAAGTTCGAAGACCTAGCCCGACAGTTAATTAACTCGTTATTATATATATACTGAGATTTAGTATTTCTCTCTCTTTTTGTGAGGATTACTCAGTAGTTATAATACTTTTCCCTAAATCGGACCAATAAAAAAGAGCTAAAAATAGCTTACTGGTCCCCCCTATCAATAAACTCGAAATCCTCTAGGTCACCCATTCAGTCTTAAGAGGGCTATATTCTAATAATCATACGATATAGCAACTTTGAGCCGGGCACTGACCCTAAATTCACTTTTGAAAGCTCGGAGTCCTGGAATGAACTAACGGCGGGCTATAATCACCCATAGTTATTCCCTTAATAAGGAGTATTTCTAGCAAACGCTCTCGGCCCTGCTTGTATGCCTTTCTTACAGCACTCACCTCAGACTTCTATATACCAGAAGCTAATAAGTATTAAACCAGAACTATGTTCCTCTACTAACACTCAATCTCCTACCGATAACTCAGCTTATTGCCTAACGGCAGGCTGGGATATCCTTAGCCTTTTCCCCTAAGAAGGAGAATCCTTAGTAGATATATCTCGTTCTTCTACTCCTCCCCTTTATTTATAACTATCCCATCAGCATATCCTATGCTATGATTTTGCGTGGCATAAGGCACATAGTGTGGAAGTAGGGTAGGTGGCGACTATACAATCTCTTACTGCTATAGACTGTCTTAACCCTATATACTATAATCATTTAATTATAAGTCCGCTAAAATCGCAGCTTTATAATAGCATAAACGGTCAATAAGAACTATTAGCGGTTAACACGTTAACCGATATACTATCTTTAACTAATCAACCACAAAATCAAAGCATCATCCATCAGCTAGATCTAGATATATTACTAATACGGTCTATTACTTCTGGGCATATAGGATAGAAAAATCTCAGCCACTATCTCTAAGACCGCCTAGACTCCCCGGAAGCGAAAAGGAGAAAGATAGAAGATACCTATTCTATATTAGCTTCTATTGAGAGCCCTATATAGACTATATATCCTCGAAAACCACCTTATAACAGCCAAGAGCAGTAAGATCCACAAACCAATAGTATCAAGGTCTGCTTTAAGTTCCCTAACGGAAGGCTTCCTGAAAGGTGTCCTTACTGCCTAGAAGAGTTTAGTTAGGAATATTTCCGTACACATAAATTTAACTATAAGATCGAATAATAGATTATTTTAAAGAAGGTACTAAGCTAAGCTCTTCCAAACTATATCCTTCTAGATTTATAATATAAGGACAATAAAACAAAATATCCCGTCTGTCCTAAATTATTAAAATATCTATCACGTTATCTATTATGTCATCTTTTAAAGAGTCTAAATAATATTATTTCATTTTTTACCGGAAAGGTAGCTATAGGCCTAGGGAAAACTAGAACTATATAATCTACATCGGATAATCTATATGATGAATTATATTCACCTGTGTGACCTAGATATTGTACGGATGAAGGTTAAACGATAGATAATCTTAATTATAGATCGTAGGAGATAGGCTGTAAGGATCTTAACCTAGGCTCCCTAGAACCACAGTAAGTATGCTCATTATAAGCAATGAGGTGTGGCTATATAAGCGCTTATCACAATAGTTAGTTTAAAAGTAGGCTGCCTCCTTGGGACGCAACTGGCTTGGCTGGGTTAAGCACCAGTTCTGGTTAATAGTATACAACTACACCTAATAGCGATGCAGTGTATACTAAAGGCATTTATATTTCCCTCACCCTTAAACTAACACTAAAGGATGTTAGAGGACATAGTATATACATCTATCTAAGTATCTCTACGAAGGATTACTAGATTATACCTGCAAAATTTGATCTAGAAAAAAAGGTACTTATCCTGCGATATAGTAATATCAAATGGTGGTTATTGCGTCAAGCAACTATCAGACTGCCTCTTGAGTGTGGCTAGTGGTGTCTCCAGGACTGTAAGGGCCTAGATGGAGCTAAACTATGGTTTGCGCGTCCTCTAAAAGGGGAAGAGAAAGCTCGTATAGAAGGACTGAGAAAGATGTTTGAATAGATGTAACGAGTGCAACGGCTCGGCGTGACTAGAGACTAGTTAACGTAGTCGGCTCCCTCTACATGTTATAATATTATATATAGTAGTCTCTTTCAGGTATTCGGAATTTCTCTTATAGCTTCTGCTTACTATCCCAGGTTAGGGAAAAGGAAATATATTCTAGCTTGAGCGAAGATAGATTTAGGCTTTATTTAAAAGTAATTGCCCCTTAATTGTATAATATATATTTCTTTTTTTTCTTTTGCAAATTAGACTATTATAGCACTTTTTCCGATAGTAGTAATATATACTAGTAGCACTTTTAAAGTAGGATAAAGCTGGTGGTAATCGCTACGCCTGGCCTATAGGAAGAAATATTAATAGCTAATAGTCCTTGAGATTGTTTCAGTCGGTGGTAGTACTATTAGGTAAAGCCTTATCAAGGAAATTCATAGTCTTACTATTAATCTAAGCTACTTTTACGTGAAATTTACAGTGTGGAGCATAACCAGCTTCCGCTCTGTTGTCTTTATACTTGATTTTAAAAAGACGGAGTACCTGAAAGTACCTTAGTGTATATATCACACTATCTTACAGTATAGGGAATATCCATTAATAGCCAGCAAATGAGTTCCTCAAAGTAGACTAAGTACTAAGGTAGGAACAATTATATCTATAGTGTTAGCGCAAATTTTCAATACCTTTAGTAAGCGATAAGGTACATCCGACCTCAGCTTACTAGGCTAGCTAATTACATTATTTACTCTACAGCCCAAAAACAGATTATAGATAAACCGAATTTTAATAGGCATCAGTCTATATACCTCTTAGTATCCTTAAGATTCACAGACCAGTCTCTACCTAATACCCAATAAAGCCTTACTATCAAGACCATCCTTCACGATGAAATACCAGGATAGATACTATATAAGAAATCAGTTACTTTAATTTCTTCTATATAGATCTTACTCGCCCTACTTTACAGCTTATATTCAAGACCGCGGGTAGTAGCTATTACCTTTTTTATATAGTTTACATACTTATTTAATATAGTATTTTAGCTATAATCTAAGAGGCAGCCGGTCGCCTTACCCCCTTCCCCTCTCTCCTACTATTTCACATCTACTTCTATTAACTCTCATCACTACATAGTAATCGCCCTATACATATAAGTATAATATCTACTAAACTTCCCTATATCTAATAGCAGTAGGACGTTATACTAGTATTTGCCTTTAAATAAACCCTAGTCACTTATATAAGCCTAGAGCACACTTAACGTTATTATAATAGATTCACCTAGCTAAATTAGCCTTCTAGCTGCCATCGCGATCCTTATAGTATTCATATAGCACTAGGTTCTTGAAGGTCGCGCATAACTGATACTAGAGGACGCATATATAAATAAGGAGACACCTATAAGCAAAAACCCACTAAAAGATTATAATATATTCCAGGTTATTAGTATGCCTATTAACTAGGATCTAGAATAACTAGGGTCCTTCCTCACAGAGTGGAAGAGCTCTATCCTAACTATTAAGTCCCACGCTTAGGATATCTACAACCACTCTTAGACAGCTATAGTAGCCTTCCATAACCCCCTACTCTCCTTAGAAAGCCACCGGAGCAAGCGGATATTATTACCTAAGTCTTCAGATAACTAACTCTCCGGTGACTAATACTTAATACTTAATAAGGCCTTTCTTAGTATTACTACGCTCTATACGCCGCCACCTAATGCCTATAAAATCGAGTAAGTAGATTAGTTACTAGAAAGTTGAAAATCTCCCTGCTAATTCTATTAGTGTTATTACATTATCAGGTCTCAGCAGCTATGCTTTTAGATCGTTTAAAGAGAGAGGCGGAGATTATATATAGTTACGTGATTCCCTCCCCTACGATATCACCTGGGAGGAGACTAGTCAGCCTATAGCGCGGGTTATAACCTATAGATATAAATTAAGTATCGCGGAAAGCGAGAATATATAAAACATAGAGGATCTCGCTACCACATTTCACAGCAGTCTCTATACGCTAGCGGCTGCTCTATTAATAAGACCTATTATCCTTATCGCCCACAGCCTAGGCGGCCTAATTATAAAGCAGGTAAAATAATCCATATATATAGGTCTTTGATATATACTAATAATATCTACTATAGGCTTTAGTGGCCCTATTAAAGTTAAAGAATAAGGACGATTAAAACCTTCTTAAGGCTATTTATAGGATTATCTTCTTTAGGGTACTATACGATAGCATGGATATTAGCTCACTTATCCTAATAGTTGGGGATGGGCTAAACTGGTTCTTAGTTAAGTCTATTAGTTATATTAACTCGCAGATACTTACAATTTAATAAAGAGAGTTTCTTACTACATTAGGCGATAAGGATTATTTAGAGGTTTTTAGTTTCTATAAAACGCTTAAGTCGCTAATAGCACAAAAGGTATATAATATACTATCTAAGAAGAAGTGGTTACTAAATAGGATAGGCTAAATATAGTGGCTAGGAGATAAAAGGGCTGCCTATAGTATTAGTTACTAAATCTTTAGCTATATATTGCTATCCTTAGGAAAACAGTATAAAGCATATCTACGTAATTGCTCACACGTATTCTAATATAGTTAAATTTAGGCCTCGAGATTATAAATATACTAACGTTCGTGATAGGCTTAGGGGTCTTACTCAGCGAGCTTTAATAGTGCGCGATTACATTTAGGCGAGAAGTATATATATATAATAGAAGATATATTATATATTTCTAGCTTTTACTAAGGAAGTTTAGTCCTAGTCCTATATAATTAAAATCCTGATTTTGTTAGGAGATCTAATATTCTACGCACACTTAAGTAATAACTCGGCCTAGGTTAGCCTCAAGGATTAGTAGAGCTACGTATAAGGGTAGCACTCTACGGTCTTAGTGGTATTAGGTATGTTTTCTTTCGTCTTTCTAGAATGTTAACTAATGTAATTTTAGTAAAACTTAAATTATATTAGCCTATATTTACTAGCTCTGAAAATAGCGTCTAGATATAGTAATATTCTGGGTTTATACTAGTAACGTAGAACGTTTTTATCTAGTGTATGCTTCTATTACAAAAGAATGTAATATACCTAGATATAATAATCTAAAAGCTGATTTACTATTACTTATTTAAGAATAGCTGGAGAAAAATAATAAAACTTAGTAGCTAATAGTAATTAATAATGCTAATAATGTGGAGTTATTCTTCCTATATTAACTAGAGGAAGGGCTATTAAAAATAAGTATAGAAAAAAAGCATATAGACTATAGTCTTAGTCGCTATATTCCGGAGTGTAGGCATAGATTAGTTATTATTATAACTAGGAATAAGAAGGTAGGGTTAAGGCTAGCCCGAGGAAAGCTTCTAATTAAGGTCGGTAATATAAATGATAAAGAAGCATACTCACTACTATATATAATCCTAGAGGATAAGGAGATTTTAGAAGATAATATATCTCTTCTCTCATCCAAGCTTAAACATTTACTACTCGCCCTTATATAAGCGGCAGCATTTATCTAAGAGACCTATATAATAGTAGTAAAATATCTTAAGCTACTTAAAGAGAATAACTAAAATAAGGTGCTTCTATTAAGTAAGGAGTTCGAGACTATTAGGCGAGACTCGGAGAGTCCCCGGGCTATAGCACAAATATAGATTCTTTCATTCTAGCAGATTAAGCAATAGCATATTCTAGTAAGCGAACTCCTCTCCTTTATAAGCTACCTCGATCGCTAGGACATTCTAGTAGAATTTCTTTTATATTATATTAAACAAAAAGAAAATATAGAACTAAAAAGTAATATTAAGCTTATAGAAGCATTAGGGGTTCTTAAGGCTTTCTCCCTTATGACTAAAGATAATAACGGAAGCTATAATATTCATCGCCTTATCCAGCTAGTAATGCGTAAGTGGCTTACTAGTAGTGATATATAGAATTATTACACGAAGGAAGTATTAATAGTAGTGTTAAATCTTTATCCTTATAGCACATATAAGACTTAAGTAATTTGCGCTATATATTATTCTTATATAACTACTATACTACGATTATATGATTCTAGCTTTAGAGATAAAACTAAGGTAAAGGTATCTCTTCTATATTATATGGCTGTATACCTTAGATTTAAAGGACTATAGGATAACGTAGAGCCGCTCAACCTAGAAGGAATACGTATAAGAAAAGGGATATTTAGTAAGGATTATCCCTCTACACTGATAAGTATAGCCAATCTTACATCAACATATAGGAATTAAGGCCGGTGGGAAGAGGCAGAGAAGCTCGAGGTGCAGGTAATAGAGATAAGTAAGATGAAGCTTAGAGAAGACTATCCTAATACACTAAGGAGTATGGCTAATCTTGCATTAATATATAGGATTTAAGGCCGGTAGGAGGAGGTAGAGAAGCTTAAGGTGTAGGTGATAGAGATAAGTAAGATGAAGCTTGGAGAAGACTATCCTAATACACTGATAAGTATGAATAACTTGGCTTTCACTTGGATGTCTATAGGCAAGGAAACAGAGGCTATCGACTTAATGTAAATATGTATTCACCTTAGGGAAGTTAAACTAGGGGTAGATTATCTATATACATAATTATTAGTCTTAGCTCTAGATAGTTAGTAAACTAACTAACGCATATAATATATATATATTGATTTATATATCTAACCTTAGGTTGCTAGGCTGACGACTTAATTATATAATCTATAAAGCTAAACTTTATAAGAGTCTTACGTTAAATATATGATAGCCTTAGTGCTATTCTAAATGATGTAAGTGTGAAATAGATGTGATATTACACTGTGATATAGGTGGTGTGTCTATTTCTAGGCTAAGTCCAGAAAGTAGGAATAAAGAACTACTCGAGTTCTAAGTCGCGTAGTATATGAACTTTATATATAGTGCATTCTATGGATTATTGACACTGTGTGGGGAACTAACTTATAACTAATATATGTTTAAAAAGAGGAAGCTGGTTATACTCCAAACTATATCAAGGTTTAAGACAAAATCCTTATGCTACAAGAACATGGAAATTCTTTTCAGCCTATAATAAAGACAAAGAATAACTAAGAGACTATTTAGTATAAGTAGTTAAAAAGGGAAGGTAATAGCTGTGCCTCAGTTATTAGTTTTACTGTGTTTGTACAGGGTCCTTATTAAATATACAAGTGGTCTTAAGTATATTAGTCTATTTCCCGCTCATACTAGTATAACTATGCTTTAGGTGCTACCTAAAGTAATCCGCTCGGAAGAACTTCTTTACCTTATCGCATTCGCTAAATTTATGGTAATCCTGTATATGCCTTAACCGCTCCTCTAAATACCGCTCGGTGGTATACTATATCGGGGACTATTATAGAAATCTTTACTAATTTACGATAAGGGCAAGAAGTCACCAAAAAATGTAATAAGTATGCATCGAGTAGCTGAGTTAGGAAGTTAATGGTAAACTAGGTGATTCTAATGCTCTTAGTTTTAAACGATATCAGAAGCTAGGACTAAATTAAACTTATAAGATAGCTTATTAAGCTAACTATTCAGTTTCGGCCTTAACACGCTAGTATCCATTATAGCGCATACTAATCTTCCTAATATCGAGAAGGTCTTTCTTGACCAGGGTATATCTATGCTTACCATGAACACTTTAGAATCTACTAGGTCGCTCTAGAATTCACGACTTAACTTACTGCGAATCCTTGGACCTAGCCTGTATATCGCCTAAAGGCCTCGAAGATCAACAGGCAACTATTAACTGACTCAGCTTACGATAGCGGAAAAGTCGATCCGCTGCGTATCTCACGTTTGGTGTTTGAGTTGACTTGCTTCATGTGGGTTTCGAAGGTAGTTTGAGGATTATCGTTGAACTTATCGAAATCTTGTTATTATAAGTGATGAAGAATCCGGAGCAGGGTTTCCCGTCCTACTGGTCTTTGCATTATGCCTTAGAGGTTTCTGTAAATTCAATCTCATTATATTCTGTCTCTATCCGAACCTGATGATATATGTAGACGCACATTTCAGACCTTAAATAGGTTAGCAGTCATCCATAGCTACATTATTAGTAATAAGAATTACTAAATAACTAACGCCCTTCCCTCGATCCTTCTAAAGCTAGTAATTAATGGTGTTAGCGAAAATTAGTGGCGGGGCGCTATGGCAAGTTACTATAAGATATAATAGCAATAGGAGTAGTAGAATATAGATAGAGGGAAAGGGTTAGAGCTTAATAGGGGGATAGAGTTAAGTAATTAAACTATGAATACTATTAGCTACTTAAACTACTAAAAGGGGGAGACCCTGGCCGAGTATATTAGGATAGTATTAGTATTACTTCGCAAATAGTTGAGGTACTGGGGGACTCGTAGGGCTGCTCTTGCTACTATACGTGGCCGATAAGGGTGCTCGACTAAGATATTTACCTATTAGCCGCTGTAAGGTTATAGCTTTAAGCTAGGGAGGGGTGGACGTTATATCCTAGAGTGCCTATAGAAGACCCCTAGAAGTACCTCCCTGTCGCTTATCCTATTTCCACTTTTATTTTCAGGTAAGTATAACTTTATTACTTTATTTATATTAATACGGATAATCGTTTGAGTATGGTTCATACATCTTCGCAGGTTGAATAATCACTAGCCTATATTATAATAGATCTATGTATTCTAGTTCTATATGGTAACTATTTTAAGCCTTAACCCTTTAGGCGAAGTCTAGCATCTAATGGGAGCAAGACGATAAAACGTGAGACTATGATCTAGTCGCCCAAAAGAAAAATCTAATATGTGATTAATATCGGCCTACTTAGCTAAGAATCTTGTGGATGTATGTGGCAAACTAGATAAGCAGCTGAACGATCTAGCGAGGAAATACGCTGTAAGTTCAGTATTAGCCTAGAGAGAGTAGATAAGTATTAGTAAGATATACCTTACGGCCATTACTAGCTACTATATAGCCTAAACCAGTAGTATTTCGGATCTTAATACACTTACTAATATTTAATTAAACACACTCAAACTCAACACAATATAATAATATAATAACCTTATCAACCTTTGCTGTAGCAAATTCCAATCTCCTTAGACTATCTAAAATAATATATCGCATTACTATAGGAAACTAGGGAGCATTCCTCTTAAGGCGGACAGCTATAATAACCATAGCTAAAGCTAGCTAAGATGACTATAATGGATGACCATGACGACCGGGACAACTAAGATAGTAAGCTAGTAGAGGATAAGGAATATAATTCCTAAGTGCACCTAGAAACTCCTCACTCTCCATTCGTGCCTTAAACTTACAAGACACGAAAGTAATTCCTAAAACCCTATGATCGCTTTTTACCTGCTTTCCGCACATCATCATTATTATTATTATTTTTCATAATACATCGGTTATATAGGTTGGGCTACTATCTATTATTAATGTATTACCACTTCCTTAAGCGAGCTAGACTGGTATAAAAAATTTCCTACTAAATCAAAAATAGCAAAAATAAATAAGGAGATTAAGTAAGAATGGAGATAGCCCAGGAGTATTGTAATTAAATGTAAAGGGAAAAGAGAAAAGTAATAATTATCTCAAACAATGCTAGTATATAGCTGCTTGGGAGGGCGTGCGTCGGATGCTACCCTCAGCTTTCTTTTCCGTATATTGCCTTAACTACTTAAGCCTCGCTTAACTATTATTACCTCGCGTTCGGTAGAGGTATTTTCTATGTACAGCTATTCAGAGATATCCCTCTTAGGCTAATCACAGCGGCCTATAAAATAGTCATTAATATAATCGAAGCGGATACCCTGAGGATCGCTTATATCGCTAGTAAAGGGGACTATATAGCAGTAGAACCCACACCAGAATGAGGACGCGGAGGGTATATTCTGCCTGTTGTCCTCGAGCTTCGCCTCCTTTGTAGGGGGGCTCATCTTATAATACAAGTCCTCCAGATGCAACTTAAACTGCTTATGGCGGCCGAAGATCTTTCCATAGTTCTTTTTATATACCCACATCTCAAGTAGGGTGTGCTACTGGCCTTCGTGCCTTTTCTAGTTAGTTTTACTACTGAATGTCTTCTCATATAGATAGACTGTGCACCTGTAGGGCTTTTTATGCCGCTTGCTATGTTTTCTATGCTACGTTAGCAATATGCTAATAATGTATACTAATGGAATATACCTTAGTTTGTATAGCCTGATGAATACTTTTCCGTAGATGTTACACTCCACCTTGCCCTTGACACTAGCGGAGGATTAAGAAGCATCTGTTTTGGGGGCTTCTTCCTTTTGACGTAATACCGCCTGCAACATCGTTGCGGGCACTAAAGCAAGGAACTTAAGCTTCTTAGCCCAGGGCAAGCCGTTGAAGTATTCTCTAAACTTGCCCTCATTAATTTTAACTCCCGCCTTCTCATTCTCAGTGATTTCAGCCCCCCCCTTCTCATTCTTAGTGTTATTATCGAGGGCAATAAACTACTCTCCATCCGCGACGCTCTCTGATGAAATAGAATAATGCTGTAAGTTTATATCACTATCACGACCAATCTTATAGACCCTCTTTAAATGCGCACGGAAGTTATTGGTTCTGGGCTATTTCTTCAGAGGGTTCTCCTTCGCATAATCCCCGCAGGTGCAGATATAGGTCTTCCTATTGAGGTTATCGCTGTGGACGGTCCGTTTGTGTCGCGTGAGGTCGGGGTTAGAGGTAAAGCTAACTCGGTTCTTAGCGCAGTCTTCGTAGTTACATTTAAATAGTTTGGATTAATGATTAAGGTGTTTCCTGAACTCTATTAGAATTATGGGCGGATATACATCAGATGAATAGATACGTACTTGAGATCAGATCGGACTGTATTCCCACAACAGTCATAGTTCAACCCATCTAGCGATATGGGTGTGTTAGCAGAGGATTGCGACTTAGGTTATTGGCCAAATGCGTCTGGTTGAGGTGGTATAACCTGGTTATCGCTATGGATGAGGGTGCTATTGATACTCTTTCCATGCCCGGAATTATTAAGAACCTCACTTTGCTTGGTTATCCACTCCGCACTGTCAGCTTCCCTATTGAGGGCCTGTAATTATATGCACTAGTCTTCTGTAGCGACCTTAATTGGTGTTCTGCCTTCCGGGTTCATAAGCTGCAAAAGCCACCAAGCTGCGAGAAGTTCAGCTGTCGTCGGTTCCTAAGGTGCATATACTGTATTATTGCCTGGCCTATCTTTACTATTATCTATGATATTATCCTTATCTTTATCGAAAGTTATATACCTATAAACGGCTAGGCTCATAAGGTTAGAGCCAAGATTAGTAGCATTAGCAATAGGGGAGGAGCGAGGAGTAAGAATGCCCCTAAAAGCATGGTTGCTGTAGCTGTGGATTATTAAATGAAAAGCAGGACTATGCGTAGTAACTTAGGAGGTAGATCCTATTATCGCTAGTCTAAGAGTCATTTTAATGATATCCTTATTTCCATGAAGTGTTAGGAAGCTAGAAATAACGCACAATAAACTAATTCAAGATAGAAGCGGGTTAAGATATTAGTCTTTAGAGGTATAGGTTAAAGTCCTATGGACAAGAAAACTAATTAGGTTTCTAGAGAAGGTGTGATAGCAAAGAGGAGATAGATATAATTTTATACCTAGCTAAACGATTATCGCATCACCCTTATTATGGGGAGGGGCGTGTATTCATTTAGCTTCGGTACTGTACGATACATCGCAAGGGGCTGGCGCCACTAGACTAATATTATGTACATCCCCTACTTAGCGGTAAAGTATAATATACTTATAGGGTGTTTAGTGCACACCTACTAGGGCTAAGCTTCTCAGGGTGGTATTAAACTAATAGTCTGTGCACAGGAGTATATAGGCGTTGTAATGGAACTCTGGCAGTGATATAGACTCTAGAACGGCCGTGGAGGACTATCTACATAGGCATGCATATACCCTGAGGGTGCAGAGTGCTCTCTTATGTCGAGCTATATATGTACTTTTAATGGAGTGAGATATATGAGCGGGCGGAAGGCTTATACCTACCTTATTTCGACCTCCAAGGTGTGATCGCCCGCGTTAGTTACTTGATCTAGGTATTCTAATAAATAGTATACGCTAAACATAGAGCCGTTTAATATATAAAATATCCACGAGATACTCGCCTAAGTACCTTGCAGATGAGTATTCTTATTCCGGCTTTCTCCTATGTACACTGAGGCAATACTAATAGCGTATTTGCAAACAGAAGGGCACCTCGAATTAATTCAGTAGTCTATTAGAGATAAGCCTCGTAACCGCAACGGCATAGCCGCGTCTACTTCTACAAGCCACGGAAGAGATACCTGGCTATTTTAAAGATACACATATGAACTAAGTCGCACCATTGCTATATGGATATACTGCGGTTAGTGGCTATTGCGTGGCTGGGAGGTGGGCAGTAGTAAATTATAGTCATATGTAGATCCATTATAGTTATACATTTAGCAGTGTCCACGTAGCACTAGGGGTGAGGCCCTCTTCCGAAAGCGCTTAATCGTGTATAATCTGGTCTGTAAGCGAGATATCAATAAATTATATTATCTCTCGCCACCTGTAAGTTGAATGGGATTAGGGCAGTACTTAGGTTAATGCTTGCTATAGTATAATTAGCAAAATTTACCAGGGCTTAAACTAGCCTCACTCCCATCGAGTATTATACTGTCTCTTATAGTAGAATACCTTGTATCAGCGTCTTTTGTAGTAGAAATCAAGTATACTATAAGAATCTATCCAAGAATTTAGCGTTGTAATAATAGATTTCTTAGGGCCTGCCTCCCGTAATACCTCTAGCAAATTCTCACCCTACTTCGTCTTCTAGCTTCTATGTTCACCCCTATATTAGGGATCAAGTAAATTTATTAGATGTACCCTAGTTATTATATAAAGACCTACTAGCTGCATGCTTTTCTTAGCTGTAACGAGATAGACGGCACAAATTGCTATAGTGCCAAGAACCTTTGAGGTATAAAATATACTGCTTAATCCTATCTTATGGGATCTAATTTCCTCCACAACTCTTCTAACCTATATTGAATCCTACTGCCTCCTCACTTTCTATCTGATATTATGGAGAAATTGGACGACTCCCGTGCGAGCAGATATGAGCATTATAAGTTATCGCTAAAACTTAAACTTACTCTAGCTAACACACCTATGACTTTATAGCCTAATATTTAGGCACCTATAAGTCTTACGAGAACACACTGCTTATGAAATTTTTTAAGGTCACTAAGGAGAATACTGTAGTTAACGCTATGAAATCTATAGCGTGGATTAGGGTTGGAGTGGTAGTGCTAGGGACACTGTGATTAGCAAATTATCCGCAGAAAGCGGGAACTACCTGGTTGCTGTTAGTAGGGGATGTGAAGCGATGGTTTCAAGTTGCCTTGGTCCAGGCAGCGGTCATTTACGGCCTAATAACGCGAGGCATTCGAGGCCGAACGGTGAATACACTCAGCTCATCAATCCATAGCAGCCCTAAAGAACTTTCTCCCCGCTCGCCTGCTAACTCATCTCCCCTCCCATCAAGCAGCGCTCGTAGCGCTCGTATGTCTGAGTGCTTGTAATCAGCCCTTAACGCAAGCCCCGTCATTGCAAGGCACTTGGAATAATCAAGATCATAGTACAGAATCTACTATTTCTCCAGAGTAATTCTCGCCATCTTGCCTGAACTCGTGGCTGCGATGACAATCATACCCTCCGCTGCTGCAGCTTATAAAATAGCCACAGCAACTCACAAAACCATCCATCCCCAACTCCAGCCGCAATAACCGCTTCTGGCTTCGTATCTAAGATAGTCTCAATCACCAAACTCTATCTTCACCAAACTCTATCTGATCCCCCTTACCGGGACAACTTCAAACCCTGATATACACAGGATTAGCCGATAGTGGTATAGAACCCCTAGATACATTCAACGCTGAATAGCGAACACACCCAACTCATCAATGTAAGGCAGCTCTGAACAGGCTGTCAGAGCGATATTTCAAGAGCATCAAGAGTGCTCATGCCTTCAGAATACCTTCCATCCTGCTTATGGGATTTGCCAAGTTCCTGTCGAATGATTCCCGTATTCAGATCTCCACCCACGACTTCTTAATAATTGTAGGTAGAACGGGAAAACGTTCCCCCATCTGTGGGCTAGGCTGTCTGGCGCGTCCTGTCTCCTATATTACCCCTGAAATGCACTGATACTTTCTTTCTTATTCAAGGAAAGAGGCAAAAAAGCTAACGCCGCAATCACGATCACAGATCCTTAACTGATTTCTTTTCTCATGTCATAGGCTAGCGAACGGTCCTTTCTCTCCAATAGATTTTCTGCTGGCGGCTCTTCGACTACGCCTCGCCTAATTGAATGCCGTCCAAGTCGCCGTAACCACAAGCAGATATTTCTATCCCTTTGAGATGCAAGAGATGGAACTACGCGATGGAGGAGATGGGCCGGAATGCAGCGATTTAGGAAAAGTCGAAATCCCCCGAACAATCGAGCACCGCTCGACGTGCAATCAGTCCGACTTTGACTTCAACGCGGATGAGGTCATACAACGCCTTTTAGTTAAATACAAATCAACCAATTTCAAAGCCCTGCTCGAAGGTTACGAACGAGAGATCAAGAAAAGAACGTATCCCGTGTGCGCGAGAGAAGTGGAATCGGACCTCGTCCAGGCGGCCGTGGTGAGCTTTGGCATGGTTAATGTGCTCGAACTAGCTAACAGATTACTCGGTCTACCCGGCTCATAGGAGTGCGCAGAAGACAGAGCGGTCTACGCGCAATTGTGCCATGATCTGATCACACTAACTCAGCAGGCACAGAAAGCGAGCGGAAGCAGCCTGAAGTATCCGAATCAAACGTTGGACATGATGAAATACTACGCTAAGCTGTGGGCGGAAGTTTGCGAGAAGTCTCAAAAGCTCCCAGTTTCTGAGGGGAGCGAAGCCTTGCTTGCTAAGCTGACAGGTCCCTCGTGGCTATTGTCACAACTCTGGCGCGACATTGAGAATATCAGAAAGGAAAAGACCTTCCTCATTCTGCCTATACGCTTTTTGAGAGTATTCTATGCTGTTTGGAGAGAGCGCGGGGGGTTCGGGGTGATTGTGCGACGGTTGAGAGCGAAACTCAGGGGAGGATTGAAGCAGGGGTAAAAGGTCCGGGTTTTCGCAAGCTATGCCGTTCACCGGATAGATAAAAGGAGCCGTTTTTGGTGGTCTAGGCAGAAACCATACTCGTTTCTCTTCATGCAATTGAGACGCTAACATGTAACTGACGAGTGAACTAAGTAATTATTCGCATTGCCCCTGTTCAATTGAAGCCGGCTGTGGCCTCAAGAGGCGCTGCAACGAGCGTTTCAAACTTCGTGAGAGATCCCTCTCTTCTCAATCCGTTCAATCTCTCGAGACGAGGAGAGTCTTCGTACGATGAATCACAATGCGGGCGATGCAGCTGTCAATTAACGCGATAACTGCTGTGTGCCACATACCCTTGTGTTGTGTGGTTGTGGGTGTTGTGGGTGTTGTGTGTGTACAGCTTCCTCCCTCACCGCTTCATTATCAACTGATTATCCGATGCCATCAAGCTCAGAGCCTCGCTGCGATAAGCCTTCGAGATTTCACGGCATCGCCCTGATTCCTCGGCCTCTCAATGGCAAGGAAGCGGAACACATAGTGCTCGAAGAAATGTGTGGATGGGAATGACCCCGCGGCTCGACGGTTCGTACAAGTCCTTGCCGCACACCTGACACCCGATAATAGGCTATGTTGGTCGGCTATGACATGCCCTTCAAAGGAAAGTATTGTTACAGGAGGTATTCTATTCAAATATGTTTTTTTATAGATATACACGCGACTTCCGTGACTATGACAGTCATGATGATACAAAGCACTCAACTCGGCTTTGCTCTCGCAGAGACTTATTTCAAAGTACAATAACTGCCAACCTCACACTTGCCTTGGTCTGTCCTCGGTCCGTAGTCTCTTTGTTTGGTCCTCATATTAAATCCTCAAACCATTGGTAAGCTAAGCCAGCCTCCACACAGTCGTAGCTATTCCCTAGCATCATCGTACCAACACCATTAAAACTACCCCCGTCTATCATTGCATCTGGGTAGTACAATGCCGGATCAACGAAGCAGGTCGGTGTTGATGCCCGGTAAAGGATATCATCTATGCGGTCTGATGGGCTATTCCACGTCGTTGTGCTGACACCGAGAGGACTATTATGAACTATCATCGTATCGGGCTGCCGATTCACATGATCTAGGGAAGGGTCCACGGGGCTGCCTCGACCCGAGGCCTCGTGAGCGTCGGGAAAATCAATGCTACTACCCTCAGTCTGTTTGGCTTCCTGGTGGGCTATCTGGGTGCCCGAAATATGGCTTCCAGTATCGAATTGGTTTGAGCTTTGTTCTGGTTCAGGGTTTCGGGGAGAATTTGAAGTCCAGTTGATCTTTCCTTTAGCCCGTTCCATAGTCTCTCTTGTTTGAATGTCAAATGTGTAGATCGTTTCTTGAGCCCGGGTCGTAGACTCCATCGTCTGATTGTTAACTGTGTTGATCGTTTCATGAGCCTGGGCTGTAGGCTGACTCGTCTTATTGTTATATGTGTAAATCGTTTCTTGAGCCTGAGTCATAGACTCTGTGGTCTGATTTTTGAATTCATAGACACACTTTTTTCCCATTCGGGTGCAAGCAGGTTTGGTTCCGTTGCACTGGATGCGTTAACAGTTGATAGGCGATACAGAGTGGTAGAATTTACCTTTCGTTTATAACGTCTGCACATCGAGCAGACGCTACTTGGCCGGAATTTGGGGCGAGTTTTGAGGTTGGTTTTCGTATAGGCACAAGTTATTCCCATGTGGATGCATCTTCCGCAAGGTTCGGTTCCGTCGCACTAGATGCGTTAACAGTCGATAGGCGATACAGAGTGGCAGAATTTACCTTTTTTTCTTCAAGTTTGCACATCGAGCAGGTGCGCCAGGATTTGGAGCGAGGTTTGGGGGGCTCATAGACACAATTTTTTCTTAAACGGGCGCATCTTCCACAAGCAGGTTCGTTTCCGTCGCACTAGACGCGTTAACAGTTGAATACGATACAAAGTGGTGGAATTTACCTTTCGTTTATAACGTTTGCACAACGAGCAGGCTCCGGGTCGGTTTCTTTCAGAGGACATTATACAAAAGGTTGTGGGGAAGACGAACAGGGTGATGGAGAAGGAAGGGGGGAAATTGAAGGAGGGAGAAACTAGATTATATATGGGATATTGCTCGCGCGGGCGGCGAGAACAATCCGGTGCGCATGGTTGTATGACCAGGTTCTTCCAGCTGGCTGTCCAGCTGAAATGATATGACAGGGAAGAGAGGATACTGAAGCGACGGCTGTTGGCGCTTGTATTTGCGCTGCAAAGTGGTGTCGTTCCATTGAGGGTGGTGGGCCTGCCTGCTATCTAGTCGCTAAGGACTCAAGTTAGTTCCGTCTGGGGGGAAAGGGGAGATGATCTTAAGGTGAATGCCTGGGTTGTAAGTGGGGCTAGGCGGTACTTAAGTTTCATGATATGAATAGTATGTGCAGAGCAGTAGACCCTTGTTTGCGTGCTATTGTGGCTTCACAGTGTGATGAGGACCTTCGTCACGTGCGGGCTGTTTGTTGATGGAGTGAAGCCTGGCCAGCTGAAAATTTAAATACCTGTCCCCCCCCCGCCCGTTTGTCAAGACCTGTGGAAGGCTGCATCGACATACAGTTCGATTGATGTGAGCATGGCAATGAGCACAGGGGCGGTGGGGCCAGCGATGAACCTAACCGTATCTACGATCGACAAGCCAGCACGTATCCGATATATCCGGCATCGGGCATGTATGAACTGCTATCTGACCCATGTATACTCTTCTCCTCCCAATTTCAATATGAAGAAACCATGCTAACGTAGATGGCTCAAGATTAAATGCGACAAGACAAAGCCTTCATGTCAAAAGTGCCAAAGCAAAGGGAACAAGTGTGGCTATGACTATCCACACATGCCTGCCCACAAGCCTGCTTCGCTGTCAGAAAGAAATGTCATCCAAGGCCCGAAAGACACTAAAGAACACAATGAGTTGTGGAAGAAACATGACATAACAATTTGGAGGCTATTACACGAGGAACAGAAAACGCCCACTGAAGTCGTCAAGATTATGGAAGAGAAGTATAGTTTTCCTCGCTTACCGTAATGTACCATTCTCATAATGCCATGTATCTAGCCTAACCTGGCTTTTAGTGTTCGCGTTTGGAGGCACATAATAAGTGTTCTCCGCATAATTGGATTGTTTCCGGAGAACTGCAAGATTTGCGCAAAAGCTGGACTCTGTTACAGTCTCTCGGATGCCGGAACAGAGCTTCCACCGGGGCGTGAATTGTGGGAACGCTTTTGGATTGCACATGAGAGATTCCTTGTGCATTTACATTTGGTGGAAGAATTCCCTTTCCCCCAAATACGGCAGATAATGGCAAGCTTGGGGCATAAGGATCTTAGGTATGTTACTATTCGCAGCGCAGCACCTTTGTTTGGTTTAACTAGTGTCTAGCGAAAATTCCTACTCGGCACGACTGAGAATATTCGAATCAGAAAGACAGAAGGATGTTGTTCAGGCGTTTCAGCCTTTATCGGAAGACACCAGTGGCTCCATCTCCTGCGAGGCAGGGTCAGCACCTACATCTCGAGCCCACGGTAAAGGGACGCCAGGGTCTGAAGTTCAGACTATGCTGCCCACCTCTGAAACTCAAGATGTAGCGGGTGCCGGTATGTATGCAATCTCAAATCCCGTGCAAACACCTCTGACACTTACTAGACCGGGACATGGCGTTCCCTCCATCGAGTGATGGCACGCCACTCGACAAATCGCTGCGGGACGACCTTTGTATCGCTCAGGGCAGTGGCGGCTATGATATTCAACGAAAGCAACATCAGGTGTCTCCTGATGCCGTATCCCATGTTCCGGGCTTGTATGACGAGCCCCAGGGTTATGTTGATCTAAGGCCAATTGAGGGGCATAGTACAATCCTATCCAACTTTGGGTGGGCTATTGACTTATGTTACGGATGTTTTCAATTCTACAGCACTTTTGGTCCACAACAGTTGGCCCCCGTCTCACCTAACGTTGGGTGGGAGACTGTTGACTCCGGATGTTCCCAATTCCACGGCCCTTTTGGCACGCAACAGTTGGCTCCTGTCTACGTTAGGTGTTGCAGATGTTACCGAATTTTCGATGGCCCTTTCAAGTATATGCTGGTCACCTAGGGTGTGCAATAGTCTATGCCTGCGCCCGGACCGAACGGGGTTGCTGGCTTAGTTGTGCAGCTGTGGAATTATTGATTGTCCCTCCGCATATGTACATAGGCTGGCTCTTTGTGACTTGAACAATGATCTGCCGTGGAGGGATATGGTTTCAAGCGTCTCCTGTACGCCTCTTCCTTGATTGTCTCGAACGAGTTACATAGCAGAGTATTCTCGGTGATTTTAATAGCTCTAGGGTAATACTTTCTTCTTAATGGTTTCCGGTAGATACACGACAGTCGAGACTCGCAAGGTCTAGTATTTCCTGTTCACTGGCTTTGGTCAGTCAGTGTCAAGTTGTAGCGTTGCTCATTGCATTGTATTTGATGCCCACTCACCCATTATCGGACGCCATTGTCCAATCTCTGAGCCCGCGGCGGCGTGGTAAGGTGACCCGCCTGAGCGGGAAGATCAACGGGACGTGAGGAGTAAAATGAAGGGAGTGTTCGAGAATGGGACGCTCTAGTAGGCCTACAGTAAGGACACGTCGAGATAGGTCGATCAGGGATCGCTGCGGCCCTGACTATGTGTGTAACCCGTCTTTTATCGCGACGAGCGATTGCTGCAGACCCGACCTGCCTGTCTTCCGTCGAGACGATCGCTACGGCCCTGACCTAGCTTATCCTCATCGAGAAGAGTGATCGCTATGAGTCTGACCTAGCTGTCCCTCGTCGAGACGAATGATCGTTGTGGCCCTGCTCGACTTGTCTTCTGTCACGACGAGTGATTGCTGTCGACGGGATCCAGTTGTCCGAGGAATAGCCGTAGCCCATAGACCTGACCAATAAGAAGCTAGAAGCTAGATTCTGAGCAGTTAAAATCTTCATTTTAGCTAATGATACTTTCCAAGAAGGCATGATGGTCCCATGCTGGGTGAGCTTAGTACTTCAGCTCGGCTCGCGACACTCAATCGCCTCAGCCAATAACGTCAAATGGCGAAGCATGGGGCTCGGCCCCTGTTTAGTCCCGGCTGTGGTGTAGGGGTGTCCCTGTTTTACCCACTTCTGTTATTGCTGAGTGGAACCATGCACATCCTCAGATCGGGAAATCAGTGGGTACTTCAATGATAACACAGGCGCACGCCATTCGAGCAACCTTTGGGCTGGCTGTGTGGCCCGTAGTCTTCTGGCTCCAATGCGCCAACGGCGAGTACCACCTAGGTACCTTAAGTAGTGACCTTAATAACTTTTGCTGTAGCAAATTCCAAACTCCCAAGGCTATCTAAATTGATGCATTATATCATTGTAGGAACCTAGGGAGCATTCCCTCGAGGCAGGTGGCTATAACAACGACCGCCAAAGGCAGCCGAGACGACCATGATACACGACCACGACAAACGACCATGACAACCAAGACGACCAAGACAGCAAGACGACGGGGCCTACACTATTGCAGATGATTACGACGACAAACGACGGACGACCGAGGACTACGCCAAAGCGGGCTGGTCAGCATCGATAGAGCAAACAATATCAGTTCGCTACCAACCCAGGAACCATCGAAGAATTCCACTCGTCGAACATACAATTACGAAGCTCTATCTGAACCTTCCTCATAGAGGCAATTTAAATCTGATATGTATACAGGAGTGGCCGATAGTGGTAACTGGCAACGCGCTTTTTGCTATATAAAACGACTGTGCCTCCGCATCCTAATCCTCACCCAGGTGATCACCCAATCGCTTGGATTTAGGACCAATGCTGATGATATGGAGCCAAATTTTAGGTGAAGCACAGATCTCTCCGACGAACATAATCATCAGCACTTGTTTCCCACCGGATGAAAAGCGGAGATGCCTAAACTGTCTCACGAGCCCTTGTTGCTGGCTTTGGCCGTTTCAAAGGTGGCCCTTTCCCAGGCTAGGATCATGCCGGTTCCGGTTTGGGAGGTCAATCTCGTCTTGCCGGGGGGTACGGGTTCTATGATATTTTACATAAGATGCAATTTAGCTCGCTCCATTTCTCATCCAAGACAGCAGAGGCTTGTCTAGATGTAACACACCCCGCCTGGTTTAGCGACTGAACCAGGACTAGTACGAATTTTCAACTCATGGCTGCATAATTATAACTATTATCTAATGTAAAAGCACTAATTATGCAGGCTCCTGCCCATTTATTAAGGATAGTTTGTCCCCGATTAGATTAAATATTGCTTTAGCCCTCAACCTCCTTCTTTCTTCTATGTAAATCCACCATAACAGCCTATATTCGTTTTGTGTTATTTTTTCTTCATCATCCCCACAATGACGCCATCAATCACCACGATGCCTATCGAAATCTTGAGCCAAATTTGCTTAATGCTGGACGGACCAGGTCTGAAAAGTTTTCGGTTAACTATGAAATTCCTTGGGGAGGTGGGTTACGGATACATTTTCCGAAGAGTTCATGCCCCCCTTGAACGAGAGCACCACAAACTCATGGATATGCTCTCACCCAAATCCCTTGAGCACACAGTTGAATCTATCATCTTTTCAAAAAAACAGAACCAGGACGAAAGCCGGCCCACCTACGACCGACAAAGTCTAGATGCAACCTCCGAAACGAAGCAAATGGGCCTTCAAAGATTGATCAATGGCCTCGGAAATCTGAAAGAAGTCACCTTTCTATATGGGAAGCCTATTTTAGAGCCCACCAAACTGTCACTGGGATGCAGAGATCCAGAGCGAATCGAACTGGCATCCACAGAGGGGGATGGCGGCTTGCACTCGTCACGCGTGGATGCCCCGAGGCTGTATGAAGATCTGGAGGGCTGGGTAGTGAGTTCCCTCCGCCCTGAAAGATATTATGGCCACGAGGAATTCATGCTTGTTCACAACGCCCTCGCCACATCAAAAGCAAAAATTCAGCTCCTCAGTATCAAAAATCTAGGGTTCTCCTTCTTTAATCCTTCCATCAGTTTTGAATACTGCAGCCTGTTGACACGTCTTGAGCTTTCTCTCGTGGATGACAATAATAACAACTCATTACTTCAGGAGGGCTTAAAGCCGATTCTACAGACACTTGAAAAACTTCTTTACCTTCGAATTTCTCTGACCACAGAGGGGGGTATACCCTTTGATTCAGTGTTAGAGAGTTCTTTTATGTGGCCTCATCTCAAGGCATTATGTCTTGGAGGATTTCGTTCAGGAGAAGAGGACTTAAAAACAATGATGAAAGGCAAGATCATGTCTGAAGTCGAAGCTCTCTGCCTTAGCCATATTGATCTCACCCCGAGTTGGGAAGAGGTAATGGCAGTAACGGGTCGGGAGACCGCCCTTGATCTCATCAAAAAAAAAACCACTACATATCATTTACATAATCTGCCAGACGTTTCGGGAGAGCTGTCCGAAGGCGATTGTCCATTTTGCGTCAGGTGGATTGAGACCTAATGAGTGGGAGTGAATACATAGCATTTGTAATTACATTTGACCTAGTCATAGGATGATTCTGAATCAGGCAGGGGCGGATGGCGGCCATGAGAATAACGCAGAAGAGGATAACATCTCGTACAAGCGCAGCGTCAAGGATCACCGTGATCAATACCAATATTTTCTTCATCCTATTCCAGGCGCATTATTCATCTAGCTCCTATTGGCTCGCGAGGCAAGCATAATCGAGAGTCTGCCGCACCACACGGAGGACTACGCCAAAGCGGGCCGTCAGCATTGAGAAATATCGCTGCTAAGCCAAGTACCATCAAAGAACCCCTCTCGTCGAACATACAATCACCAAACTCTATCTGAACCCTCCTCATCAAAGCAACTTCAAGCCCTGATATGTATACAGGAGTGGCCGACAGCAGTATAGAAACCCTAGATGCATTCGAGGCTGAATGGCGAATACACCCAGCTCATCAATCTGCAGCAGCTCTGAAGAACAAGCTGCCGAAGCGACATAACTAAAGCATTTGGACTTATACTTTGCTGGTCCCTTTCGCCCTGCTTGCCTGTCCCCTCGTCTCCGCTCCCATCAAGCAGTGCTCGTATGTCTGAGTGATTATAATCAGCCCATAGCGCAAGCCTTGTTAGTGCAAGGCACTTAGAATAATCAAGATCATAGCACGGAATCTGCCATTTCTCCAGAGTTGTTCTCGCCATCCTGCCTGATCTCGCGGCTGCGATGACAATCATGCCCTCCGCTGCTGCAGCTTGTAAAATAGCCATGGCATCTTCGGAAAACCATCCATCCCCAACTCCAGCAGCAACAACCGCTTCTGGCTTCGTATCCAAGACAGCCTCAAGCGCCTGTGTGTCTATGCCCTGATAGCCCATCACGAGAACTGCCCGCTGGGTTGAGTTCACCACCTTATCCAGGGGGATACTGTGTGCGCCTGAGACAGAAGGTGCGTAGTGAAAGCTTACCCTCCCATCCAAGACGCTGCCATACTCTGGACCGCCGAGCCCGCCGATTCTTCCTGCATCATATTTGATAGCATGCTCGGCGAGAAAAATGAGTCTATTCATCAGAATCATCACGCCTCTATTCTTTGCACCGCCATTGGCAAGCACAGCTAGCGCATCATCGAGATTCTCTGGGCCATCGCTGCATTCTGCTAAACTTGGGTTCGATGCGCCAGTGAATACAATAGGAATATCTTTCATATGAAGTCCTATGAGCCACTGGATGATTGAAGCCGTGTCTACCATGGTGTCTGTGCCGTGTGTTACTAGAATGCCATCTGCTCCATTCGTAATGCAACGAAGGACGATCTTGGCCAAGGTAATTGTATGGTGCATCTTGATCTCGTGGCTTCCGATATTCCAGGGCTGATAAACCAAGATGTTGTAGTCCGTGATACTAGCCCACTGATCGAAGAGTGTCTTGCCGTAGGCAGGGCCATTCTCATAATAAAATTTCTCTTTCGGACTTTCTGCCCCTGCTTGAATCGTCCCACCAGTCGCGATCACACAGAAGGTCGGGAGGTCGTGTTGATACCTCTTCGAGACCAGCTCAAACTCGGCGCCGCAAGGCTTTCTGCATGATGCTAGTACAAGTAGATAGAGGGAAACTATGAGTTCTAATGGAGGATGTTAGTGGTATCCAGTGCTGAGGGGAGACATAGCTCTCACGTCGTTGGACTGATCGCATTTTGTAATAATGGCCACGAGGATGACTATTGCAGTGTTGAAGTGATACACAACATTTTTGACAGAAGCATGTAACAGAAATCTCAAATCGTGCAGGATTATGGACTGATCTCGCCGTAGCAAGTGTGATAAGAAACCCCGACGCATAACAATGTGGTGTGTGTGTGCATCTCATGTCGTAGCGCTAACCCTCCAAGTGCAGCATCAGGGGGACGCGATCTGACCATACTTGTCGTGTTAGCGTAAGAGGTGGGCGCTGCTACGTACCTAGTTCATGATCAGCCCCAGGTGATTCCGGAAGCCAGTTGACGACACGGTCTCCTATTGGCTCGTGAGACGAGCATAATCAAGAGTCTGCCGCACCGCACGGGGCAGCAAATATGCAGGGCCTGATCCATGCTAGCTATGCACATGTCAAGCGTTGGAGTCAGGTGGATACAAGGCTAGTCGATGTAAGTAAATAACCATGGAGTTATCCCAGCGTCCTGGCCTTGTTGCGATTCATTCAACTTGTCTCCTTCACCTATGTCTATGTTACGTGAGATACCCAAGAGAAGGGTTCCTTAAGCCTACACATCGGCAACAGCAGTTCCAGACGCTATACCCAGCGCCTCAACACAATGACGACCACCCACGTCTCTCTCGGCCCAGAAAGGTCGCCCTGCCACCGCAGTTCATTCATTCGTTCCTGGCGCGAAGCGGTACGACACAGTCCGGATGACTTTGAATCCCCGATGCGAAAGCGTGCCAAGCATGAACACGTCCAAGAAAAGTCTGCACCACCCGAAGAGTCCAAGCACAGATCTTCAGACACGATCCTCAAAGATGGGACCAGACTCACTGATCATGCTGGTGGCAGCATTGTGTATTCAAATCCCTTCAAGTCAACACCACCAACCAGCACGAGCAGGGCCACTTCCCAGAGCCTGGCAAACCAAGACTCAGAATTTATGGATGACATGAGCAACACTACCTTCCAAGACACAGCAAGTCGAGACTCAGGAACAGAAGAGGACGAATATAGTGACACCAATGTAACATTTCCAGACAGCATGAGCAGCGCTACACCCCTAGACGAAGCTGAGGCCGGAGGAGCTGCTGAGGGTTTGCCGGCAACAGGCACCAACGATGACCCTGAAATTCGTGACGGCGACTCAGCATTGGGCGACGACAAGGAGAGCACTATATCCTGGGACTCAGAAGAAGCAGAAAGACTTCTCCGCGAAAACAAGCCGCTCTTCGATCAAGGAGAACTGGATTTTGCCCACCATGTCTGTCAGATGGTGGGCAAGAGTTTATGTCCAATTGAGGTACCAGGCGATATTAAGATCCTAGATGTTGGGTCTGGAAATGGGACTTGGGCGATCGAAACGGGTGCTAAATACACAGCTGCAACCATTCAGACGATGTACATCAACGAGGAACATATCCCACGATTGCGCCCTCCAAACGTCGAATTCCTCTTCGCCGATTTGTTTTCTACTTGGCCTGAAAACGAGTACGGCTTTATCCATATTCAAGATATGGCTGCACAAGTCAAAGACTGGACGGAGCTCGGTAAACGGTGTTACGAGCTCCTTAAACCTGGGGGATCTGTTGAAATTATAACATTTGGGCCAACTCTCTATTATCATGGAGTGAGGCTCACGTTCGCCGAAGGTCTTGTACCAGAGATTCCAGAAAATTTCAGTGCCAAACATGGTATTACAACAGAAGAAATCATGAACGTCCTCTCTGCAGCCCGCATCACAGACACTTTCGCTCAGGGATACCGTGATATTGGGTGGCTCTTAGATCCCGAGGATGAGATTCTACGCGATGCTGGATTTGCCGATGTCACGACAACCCGTTACCGTGTACCTCTAAACACCAATTCCCACGCTTTTAAGGAAGAGTTTTTCAGCAAGGAATATTACAGGAGACTCAGAGTCTTACAGACTAGGCTGGGGTTGGAATATCGATCTGAGATAACAGTAGCGATTGCGAAGCTAAGCATGATGAAGGGCGTTGAGTTGGAAGTAAGTGTTATTTATGGCATGAAGAGTGACAGGAGCAATAGTTCCGCAAGTTCTTAGGGTGTACAGATATTCTTTGTATATAAGAGGCCAGAGTTTTGATAAATAATCCTTCAAGTTTTTCTATCGTATCTATTGTTGGAGCGTGTGGTGTTATTCGCCCATAGCATTAACATATCTGTCGCTGTCTCGATGTACATAGTAAGCATGTGACTTGGAGTTTATGCAGCCACGCAGCTTGTCATCTTGAACCCTGGTCACGGAAATCTTGACATTGGTGCACCAGGAGGACACTAAAGTAATGTCAATGGCCACCAGCCCGAATAGCAAGCAGGAAAAGAGGTAGGTGTGCTCTCAGAATACGCTGGCAATTGCGAAACCTTCACGGTCATAATGCATTGCAATATCAGACACTACCTGCATCTAATTCCATGACCCGTGCCACCAAACAAGGGGATGCACCAACGACCTGCCACGATCAGCTACCTAGTAATGGGTACATGATTTATGGGACGGTACCAGCCCACACCTCATCACATTCCACACAACTCTAGAGACAGGATCCGATTGGCTTACTGAGCTGCACGGGCCCCCCTTCCGGCGCATCTTCGTTAAGAGCATGCAGCACACATTGCACATGCACTCAAAGATTGACGCCCGCTGGCTCAACGACTTCAAATGGGAAGTACTCCTGGTCATATTTGCGGCGAAGTCCGCTTTTGTCTACTATAAGGCAGTGCGTTCCTATCCTATGATAGTCGCATTGCTACCAGTGTTATGCTGGCTCAATGAGTGAGATGTATTCAGACGGTGCCAAACCTTGTCTGTTTGATGCATCAGACCGGAGGCACATCGACTCAGCTTCCCGGTTGGGTGAGACCCAGGCTAGACCAAATCACTTGCGACGCCCGTATCCTCTAACTTGCATAAGTAGCCCCTGCCTAGTGAAAGCGGGGTGGATGCGTTGTGTACCTGACACTTGGTTCCTAAATAGAGTAGGAAACACGACGTAAATCAGGGTTACGTACCTCTGGCATACCAACACGCTCAGGTACATGTATTGTGGGGAATCCCAACACCACCGGCTTAGATTCACACCTCACCAGGGTGATTGTTCACTGATGGGGCTGGGATTGGCTTGGCGCGAAATCCGACAGTCCACCCTTCTTCTCATTAAAGGCTGTTCAGATGCTTGAGGGCCATTGAACGAGCCAACACGAGCACTGATCAGCTAACGCATATGGGACGGCTCAGCCGGCCAATACTCCACCGAGCCATCCATTAGCCCTTGCAGGTACGTTCCACCCTGACATCAACTCCGCCGCCAAAGGGCCCAGACAGGCCGTTCCAGGTTCAACCAGCTCTATTACGCCAGCACCACGTGAGTCACCATATATAACATTGCTTTTTCATCCTGACTGGCACTAATGCGCTTTTGCACCCTTCTCGGTTGTGATAACGCCATCTGGACATGGACAGGCCGTCCCGTTCATGATGTCGCTCTACATATGCTGGTTCTTAGTGTTGTTGTCGCGTTCATGGTATGTAAGACATTCTGGTTACAAGATGAAAGCCACACAGAGCTTTCAGGTTATGCAATCTACCCAGAAGCACCAGACTCATACCGCCAACTCTTCAAGTGCACCAGCAAACATTAGCCCTAAGTCCCAAGGTGACCATATTGATGAGAGCGCAATTAATGATGACCGACTGGGCGACCGATGACGACAGTGGCAAGTCCAGCGTTGGCGAAGTATTTCCGGCGTGTTGACTCCAAGGTCAACCTTATCTCGAGGTGATACCTCATCACCCCAATGCCACAGACTGAGGGCCGTGCAAGTCTGCATGTCAGCGTCCTCATTTTTCTAACCCATTGCATCTTCAATCCAGTAACACTCTGGCGTCCCTTTATAGTGGCAGTAATGAACGGGCATCTTCTAATTCCTCTAGTTGATCACAGCCCGAGATGACGATTAGGGGGATGAGCGGGTGCTTGCCCCTGGGCCGAGTCATCTAGTAGCTACAGGCTACCCTGGTAGGCGGTCGCCTGGAAGAGCTAGGGTCGCCTATATACTCGTTGTGGCACGATCCTCGGGCTGCATCCCAGGCCAGGGAGGAAACAACACAGGGGTCAACATTCATTCGGGGACCACATCGACCAGCAAGTTTCACTCCAGGTAGTGTCATAGGTACTTATATCACTCCTGGTCCTACATCTCCTTCTCTGTCACACATTTCTAACCGGTCTACTGTTTTTTTGAAAATGTGCAATTATATCTATGTATGCTCTGTTTTTTCTTATCACTATGCGGACATAGGCTGACAAGCATCGCAGAAGGAGCTGAGCTGCCAGCATCACTACCATCTAGTCGAATCGTGGTGCCCGAAGTATATTGAAACCCAATTACGATGTCCGCCAAAAATTGTGAGCAAACAGTACTGGTATGTTTAGACTTTCAGCCTATTGAATTATCTATCTTTAACAGAATCTAATGCTTATCTAGGGGAGATGATATATGTGGTGAGTTTCCCAGGTATAGCTATTATTGGCCGGTAGTTCTGATGCTATTTAGCTGCGTGCCGAGAGAGACAGCAACCAAGTCAGCATCCCTGGGCGAAGATGATCAAAAGATCTGCTACTACATCCAAGTAAAACACCTACTACACCTAATGTTCCTTCTTTTTCGCGGAATCCAAATCGTATCAACTCTTAGACGTGCAGTATCTTCTTCTTTAGCATCTCTTTTCAATCGGGAACTCTGTCTATCTTTATTACCCTTGCTTATCGTTTTCTGTTTCACAAACCTATAATGCAATCATTTGGAAGGCCTCGTAGGAACAGCTCTCGTTGATTCAAAAGAGTGCATAGCTATCTGTTAGACCTTCGGAATAAACAGGCTGGATCAGAGGATCAAGCTACCAGGACACTACTAGAGGAGCAACCATAGCTTGGCCTCGTCTCGGCGCTGGCCTTGTATAATTACCCAATGCTCACAACGCTCAGCGGATCCGCTTTCCCTCCTCTCGCTTGGTTAGACATTTGTGGCTACAGTGGAAAGATCTAACTGAATTGCTCTGCTTTAATGGAAAGACCTTCAAACATAACATATAATGTTAATTTTTCTCACCAATAACCCGGTAGAAGGCACAATAACCCAATCTGCACTCTGCAGCATCTCGATGTCGTTTTCATCCAATCTCCCTAAGAACCATTCGATTTGGCCCCAAGCGTAAATCCAATCCAACATAAGGTCTCCGTAAGTACGGCATGCTTCATTCAGTCTTGAGGTGGCTTCCTTAACTGTATCTGATAGATCGCATTCGATACAGTATCCTTCAGGCATTATGCATTCGATAAATCCAACTGTAAACACCGGCGAACAGTAGTAAAGGGAGCGCTGGCACCCCCGACGAATCGCCACATATGCAGTTTTGGCCGAACACTCGATGCAGACGCTATTGCACATCACGGCTATACACATTATAAAGCGCTTAAAGATAAGTTAGCAGCTACTACTCTGCGAAGAGATACAGTGAATACGTACGGGAATTCATGCAAGATTCATGGTCGGCCAGCTATTTAAATCCAGCTTTATCCAGCAAGAGTCGGCTTTATAGACCATCCTATCTATGGGGGCTGCAAAAATCCCTTTCCTAGTGTGAGCTATTTGATCCGTTTATGCGTGCGACTTGTCATATGAGCTGAAATGTAGCAAGACTCGATGATACCAGAATAAAACGTCATCTTCGCTATCTTTTCTTCCAGCTATACTCTAAGTTGTCAGCATAGACTACCAAGGCGGAATTAGACGATATCTATCTGTTTCGCTAATTTTGCAAAGCGATTTATGTATATTCATTCTGCGTCTGCTGCCATGGCTACTTGTAATCCCAAACCTGGTCATGGAAATGCTGACAGCTGTGCAATTATAGCACTGGGGTGACTGAAGAATCATTTCATCGCCAGTGGCCCAAATGAGAAGCCGGAAAAGAGACGAATGCTCCCTCGTATACTTCGGTGATTGCAAACCAACCAAGATCATCATTAATGGAAATACTAGACACCATCTGAACCCGACGAGAGGGCCTGTGCCATGAAAACAAGGGGCACCAACGGTGTAACGATCAGCTACACAGGTGGTGGGGTAGAGTGATACTAAACGTACACCTTGCCTTATTCCAGCGTAGGCGGCATGGAAAGAGACATCCGATTGGCTAAAAAAGCCGCGTTTGGCCGCTGAGTGCCCTCAACTTCGATGTTAGACCGGACCAAGATCAGGTCAACCGGTCGCGACAATCGTATCATGATCTAACCTTGCATAAATTGCCTTTAACTATGAAAGAAGGGATAGATGCGCCATATACCAGAAAGAGTACCATACAGGAATTCAGGGAGGTGTACTCCAGCATGCCGCAACAGTACATGCATGTATTGTGGGGAATCCTGGCACCACTAGCTTGGATTCACACCACCATCCTTATACCCCTGATAGGGAAGGTGACCAAGCGCGTAACCCGCTCCATCCATACTTACTCTTCCCCCATCAAAGGCTATTTAGATGCTCGGAGGATGGACAAATGAGCGAACATGAGCACGTGTCAGCTAATGCATAGGGGCCAGCTCAGCTAAGACTCCAACGATGCTAGTTCTGAGCCCTTGCATATTCTGTTCCACCTCGATATCATCTCCGCCGCGGAAGGGGCCGGATACACCATTTGACCATCCTCGTATGCGATGAGAGCTACGCTCCGTCCACCAGCTTCACCACCTGAGCCACAAAAGGTCGACACTGCTTTCCATCCTGTGTGGCACTAATGCGCCCTTGCCATCCTCATGACTGGTGCACCATTGGGGTCAGGGACAGGCCGTCGGTATTGGTGCGGGATCATGATCTAACCTGCATACACTTTGCTTTTGATGTCGTTGTCGCATCCAGCTGATGCCCACATGTGAGACATTCTTGGTACTAGTTTTATCCGACCCTCTATGATTTACCCCGTATACGCCATGACCTTGTATATAGTATATTGGATCGCCAACTTGAGCATCATCCCACTAAGGATATGATTAAAACCACTATCCAATTTATTCTATAACCTTCTTAAGTTTATAAATGGTCAAAGCAGTATAAGATGGGGACATCAGCCGAGACTCAACATCAAACCCGCAAGCCAAAGGCGCAACCCGACAAGGACCTTGGCTCCTCCAAAGGCCAGGCCAAAAATTATCCCAACTCTCAAGCTGGGACTTCCAACTCCATGGCCGTGCCCATTGACATTGGTGGTGCAGCGACCCAGAGCTCTCAGCGTCGCAAACCGCTCGGCGCACCATACCCCTCCAACCAACAAAGCCAAAGTCCAGTGGCATGCAAGCCTAGTACCGCCGGTAGTCTCAAGGGCGTTCCTTTACCACGAACCCCCAACAGGTCGACCACCCGGAAGAAGCAAGCTTCCTTCAGCAACCATATCATCATACACAATGTTAATCCTGATAATGCTATTGACTCCGACTCTAAGGGTGACTATATTGATGAGAGCGCAATTGACGATGAGGATGACTCCTCTGACTGGGAGGACTCGATTGAGGACAGTGGCAAGTCTAACGTTGACGACAAGTACTTCCAGCGTGTTGACTCAAAGGTCAACCTCACCTCCAGGAAATCCCTCATCACCCTGATGCTCACACAGACTGAAGACCGTACAAAGGGCCTCAGCAACCATGCTTCCCAGTCAACATCCGCTATCCCCCAATCGCGCAATCGCAATGGGCCTTCCTCTGCTGCCTCTCCCAACGACTCTGACGATGCTCCCCTCATGATGAAGGATAACAGCCAGAGTCCCAAAAAGCCTACCCCGGAGATTCCCGAATCAAGCGCACAGCCCATCCCCATCCCCACCGCCGCTCGCGGCAATGGTCAAGGCGCTCTCTCACCTCGAACAACTCGTCGCAATATGCTTGGTACAGAGTTGACCGAGTCCCTCCGCCGCCACCTCCTGTGGGAGCGATCTCAGAAGTCTTCCACTGCTAATGCAGTTCTCAAGAGACGTCATACCTCACACGATGTGGCCAACCTGAACCAATTCTCTGAGAAGTCTTGTAAGAAGAAGACTGAAGATGTCAATGCCAGCAGCTGGAACCAGTACTTTGTCATCCAAGAAATCTTCGATGGATACCACTCTAAGGGCTGGTAGACTTAGGTGTGTTCCCTTTGACAAATTTGTTCTGATTGATGATTATGAGTTGAATGCAATATAATATAGTTGCTCTCGCAGCGAAAAGAAGAAAAAATATAGCGTATATCAATCAAATTGAATATCATTCCGGTGGCTGTTGGAAGAATATTAATCCACATAACTTGTGGCTGAGCTGGAAGTCAAGCCACCTCACGTGACCGTCGCCTACGAAATACAGAATAGCTAAAAAAAATCTAAACATATTTACAAAATAGTGAGGTGATGCGCGGAGTGAAACTCGGTAGAACGCTTCTGATTAAAGCTATTATAATACAAGGCAATGCCTACACTACCTTCTTCCAGATTTACAATACATTTGTAGTATTTACTTGAGGGGCAGAGAAGACTCTTCCATGTGTTATCCGGTTCTGTAGGGTAAACGGCCTAAGCTACTTGCCTATGACTAGAGTTGACCCACTAAGAAGGAACAGTGGTGTGATGATCTTGGCTAGCGGAACAATATTATTACATTCTGGATGACCACTTGCCTTCGCATAGTCAGAGATCCCCGCTTGTAAAATTTGGCCACATCACTGCCAAAGCAAAATGATCTTGACACCCGACGGTCCAGAGATTGCCCAACGACCTCATATGCCATTGTTTGGCACATGGTTTGGGGCCTTGACTCACCTGCTGAGTGAAACGTCGCAGTATAACTATTTGAGGGCCTTAGCATTGGTATCAAAATAAGCCATAGCCTGGCGGAATAATAATGATGCTTTTCCGAGGATTTCCCCAAAATCCAGTTTCGGGCAGATTTTTGAGGTATTAGTAATCCCGAAAAAGTTCTCGGCCCAAATTTCAATCAGCTGAGTTGTAACGACACGTGGACTAAAATTAATCCACTCCGCACCATGCTCGGACGCAGGAGTGCCTGAAGATTTCTCGCTCGACGCTCTTAATACCCGACACAGTCAATATTCAACATCACTACAAATGCATAAATTCTGGCCCGCGGTTGAGTCCAAGACTCTGTTCCATCAAACCCGAAGAAGAGCTATCAGAAAATTACACTGAGTGGGATATTCTTCCGCCTCATATCATTATGGCTAAGCCTGTGCGACTTGGCCTTGAAGCACACTCTACGAACGGACACTAACATATTTATAGAAAGATGAAGATTACGAATACCACCAGAGAACACCTTTCGACCCGAAAGAGAACGAGATTGGAACAATATGGTGGCGTGGGAGCACTGGGCCTGGTCATATTGTTGTTAATGGAAAGTCACTATCGAGCGACTTTACCTCAGATGGGTCCCAAAAGTTGGGAAAAAACGACAAGGTTTTGGTCTTCGAGATGAAGGTAGCTATGTCCTACGAGCCTGAGGGAACATAGAATCCGAGACAGATTGCGCGCCGTTCTTCCACGAGGTATGAATCACTAGCTGACGCGTGATTTTCCATCCGACAATACTCCCCCAAGGTTGCGCTTTAAACACATCTGCCTCCTGCAATAAGTTGTCGTTCTCACGCCGCGATTCCCAGTCGATTACAAATTCAATACCGCTGGTCTTCCAATGTGCTGCCACAAGACAAGAACTACTGCGACTGTTTGCAGCCCATTCCGGCTGTTGTTGGACTCTCGAAACGACAGCGTCGGCAAACCAGTCACTCAGAGTGTCAGCTTGAGCATTCTGGGAGGCCCAAAAGACCGGCCGCAGGGTAATATCTAGTAAATATCAGTGTTCTGAAATGAATTGATTTTTATGCAACCTTCTGACCTCCAATGTGTTGATCTGCTGTAGAGACCTGCTTCATAAAGCTCTCGAACTCTTGGTTGCCCTTTAGTTCATTTGATTGAAGATATTGCAGAGCCATCTGAATGTCTTGAGGCCAAGGCGCAACGGGGTGACACATGCGGTTAATGTATTGCAAGAAATAATCAAAAACCTTGGAATCCATGTCATCGCTCCACACCGTGTATGGGAATGTAATTGCCCATGAGATGATCTCATTTGGCCTCCTCCTTCGTATTCTGTGACACTTCTCCCTGGTGCTCGCTTTTCGTTCAGCAATCCTTTTGGTATCTAGCTCTGTATCTTGTGGCCCGTGGAATATCGTGACTAAGTTTCTCCGAAAGGTTGGTGGTTTTTTAAGCTTTTTGTTAGCTAGCAAATATTGCCAATTGTTTTCACCGTTGGTCTTGATATCGCGGAATTTTTTGAACTTTTTCCCATCCGTATAGGGGAGTTCTGGGGGGAATATGGCGGGTGGTATAGCCGAAGAAATTTTGGTACTAATTGTTTCTGCGACAGCCCTGAATCTGTCGGCAATTTGGCCCAATGCCGTATACTCTTCCAGTGAAAACTGGGTGTCCTGTAATAATTGGCATAGCTGTGTGTCTGGAATTAGCTGACTGAGCTGATCTATGACACTGGAGCCAGTAGGCGGAGGTAGGTTGGCTGATGACGACATGCTGGTTGAAAAGATTAGAACCAGAGCTTGGAAAAAAACCAAGGGTTGGAAAAAACCAAAGGGTGGAAAAAAACCAAAGGTCGGAAAAAACCAAAGACTGGAAAAAACCAAAGACTGGAAAAAACCAAGGGTTGGACAAGGGTTGGAAAAAACCAAAGGTTGGGAAAAGACCAAGGGTGGAAAAAAACCAAAGGTCGGAAAAAACCAAAAGTCGGAAAAAGCTATAGTTGGGAAAAAACCAAAGGGTGGAAAAAACCAAAGGTTGGGAAAAGACCAAGGGTGGAAAAAAACCAAAGGTCGGAAAAAACCAAAAGTCGGAAAAAGCTATAGTTGGGAAAAAACCAAAGTCTGGAAAAAACCAAAGACTGGAAAAAACCAAGGGTTGGACAAGGGTTGGAAAAAACCAAAGGTTGGGAAAAACCAAAGGCTAGAAAAAATCAAGGGTCGGGAAAAACCAAGGGTCGGGAAAAACCAAAAGTCGGGAAAAACCAAAAGTCGGGAAAAACCAAAAGTCGGAAAATAACAGCACCCCGTAGGGAGACGCTTAGTCAGGGACAGGCTTAGTCAAGGAAGGGATCAAGCTACGGAAGAGGCTGTATCTACGATAAACAGGTCATTAATTCGCCCTGGTGCATGGTACCAATTGAATTTGTATTGCTAGTCACCTCAAGCACAAGAAACTCCTCAATATACAGATTGGCCTTCTGTAGTTAGCTATATTGCCCATATTCCGTAAATATTGGGATTATCCCAGCTCGTGCATGCCGTAGTGGATGTGACGATGGTGAGTCGGTCTGAAGGGACAATATAACGGCATTGGGCATTAGACTAATGGAAAAACCACTAAGTATCAGCCGCATGATCCATCGATGAAGGATGTGTGTGTCATGGCCGACAAGTAGATCTCTGGACAACGAATGCCTCTATCCCGTACCGTACGGTGAGGCGAAGGAGCAAACGGGCTGTTGACGAGCTGTCCTTGGCCGTGGCTGCACAAGGCCATAACCAGATTGTCTTCTTCAAGAGAAGAAAGCTCTATTCCTATCTGAATGACATTACTGCGATGAATGGATATATCTGGGACGATCGCATCTGGTTGGCTGTCTCATCTGGAACCATTGTTGATGTGTGACCAGGAGGCCTGGCATACGTCTGTAGAATACAAGTCATATTCCTTCTAGAACTTAACTCTCCTGCATAATATGCCGGTACGTTGGTCTGGAAGACGTGGTGGGCTTCTGATTGTTGGCTGCATGACCGATCACGTACATGATGGTGTGTGCTAGGGACGACAAGCCCCAGCACTCGCTGAGCCAACAAATGGCTGGATCCATAAGGTGAGGCGAACGGGTCTGTAGTTTCTGCGGCCGACCCATCGACCTTGACCGCTGCATACGGTCACAATCGGATGGGTTGAATCCAAGAAGAGGTTGGACAACACAAGTTCCGTTCTTCGGCTGCATGTTTGAAGTTGCGACGAGTGGACTAGTGATCTAGGATGATTGCTCGACTGATCCCTGCGGTTGGCTGTGTAGTATATCATCTGCAACCATTGTCAATATGGCCAACAAGCGGCCTAGTTTCCGTATAGCTGCAGGAGACAACGTATGGGGGATAGCATCCTCCCGGAGGGTGAGGCTGGGTTGAACGATGGGTGGACCGTAGATATACCTCGTTTTAGTATTATAATTGAGGGCATCAGGCTCGTTGTTCGCTTGAGAAGACCATCTTTGCCACTAGTATCCAGTCTCATCAGCAATGCCATCTAACGAAGAGAGCAACAGCCAGCCAAGTGGCACTGGCCAAAGCAGTTCATCAGTTGAAAAACCAGCTTCCGCCGTCCCGACTGGAACTACTACAGAGTGTAGGTTGTTTGCTCTGATACTGTGGCGAGTATGCTAACAGTTGATAGATTCCTTCACGAATCTCCCTGGTCAGGCAGAAGTAACCTTTAAACCAAAAAAATGACAGAAAGCCGACAAGACGTTTGGTGCGGTTGTTGTGTTTTGGGGAAGGAGGAGCAATTAGGAGGAGCAATTGCCGAGAATATATGTTTGAATTCATACTGTACAGACAGCTATTGTAACTACCTGATAGATCGTTAAGTTTCACCTTAATCAGGTAGAGAACAGGCAATAAATTTTGCACCAGGTGCTTCAAAGGCAAAGGCTCTTCGAAGTATTATCGCATACTTATGTGACCATTGGAACTCGGTCGTTGTTTCCAAGTGTTTGATGCATACACTTGATTCCTTTCCGTCCGTCCGGACCAAAATTTGCAACCACTCTGGAGGATTCGACAGCGTACCGCATTCAACCTGGACCGATACCAATATCCCGCGGGTTGCTTCTTGGCTTAGAAAAGCCCCCTTTTGCTTCTGGGGTCAGCAGAGCTAAGAAAAGAAGTAAATGAAATCACAGAACTTACAAAAAAGTCGACCACTTTGTCCGTACAGTCCCTGTGCCGCTGGGAGATTTCAAATACCAGCATAGTAATTTGTCCATCTTCTATATGATGTTGTGTTCGTTGATTGTCTCCAATTTCTTTGGCCATCTCAAATGTTTCAACTTCTAAGAGGCATAAACGGTGATAGATGTCGGATTTTGGATTGGCACTTGCAAACACTTCGTGTAAATGGATATATCTTCCCCATTCCAGGTCATCAGCACCGGTTTCACCTTCATCTGTACCATCAAGGCCATCTTCCACGGCGGAATCATTGGATTCGAGGGAACCTGTATAGTTCAGGACATTTTCCAGGTCGGCGTGGGTAGCTTCGGCGCAACTCGGCGCTGATATACGCTCAGCGAGAATGTCTGCGCTTTCTTCAACATCGACCGTATTTTCTGCGGCGGCTATCTGAAGGAGATTCTCTGTACCATCCACAAGTGGATGGGTGGTAGTGGTACCTGGGTTGGGTATGTTGATCACCGTGGTGCCTTCGGTCGGAGCGGCTTCTGGGGTGGATGAGATATTGCGTGACGCTAGAAAGTTTGCATAGTACACATCGCCAATCGATGTTCTTCCGTCGTTGACTGCGAAGAAATGAGCAAATACGTCGAGGTTCAAAGGTAGATCCGATGGTCGATGGGTCAGGTCGGAGATCGCTCCAGCAATTGCGAAGCTAGACTTTTCCAGCTGGGTTCGGGTGATATTCGCTACCTATTGTTATTATCAAGCTATTGACTGACTGATTGATACATACCGTGATATAACCCATCGAGATTGAACGAATTGTTGGTCTGGCATTCATCCCACCATTGCGCGAATTTATTCACCCATAGTGTATATACTCTGGGATTGGGACGCTTAGAGCCGATATTCCTGCAGAACTCATCCAGTAATTCATCGCGCTGTTTGGGAAACAGAAGAGTAAGTCTGAGAATGACGATACGAAGAAAGTTCCTATCCTCGACGCAGAATCGTTCGCATGGATCGCCGAGCCTCCATGTGAGGAGTTTTGTTGTAAGTACGGGACCAGTTTCCCATGTGTGTCGTGTGGCTTCATGAAATCTAACTCGGCTTGGGCGACTAGGTTGTGGCCTTGCAATTCGGAACGTAGTTGTCTTTCGTTTTCGGCCTCCCATTGCAATAATTCGCTGATTGAAATCAAAGTGCAGGAGAAAAGGGGATTAGAAGCGGGGTTTAAAAGATTACCTCTTCTGGATGTTTGTTAGCGTCCCTGCTCTGATTCACAGCCTGCATCAAGTGACATCTGTTTTAATCACACCCCTTGAGATCGAAATACCCACCCAGGTTTATGCATGGTACCCATGCCTGCCTACATCACACCTGCAAGGGCGCATTTAGCATACGAGCAGGGATTTTGACAACCACAGCTCACGCCGCAACTCACCCTGGGTACAAGCATGAGCTCGTGGCCTGGTGTGCACGCTCAGGCTGTTGTTACTTAGTATTTCACATGCCAGTAGTCGCTAGCTAGACATACTCTTTGCTTCCCCTTCAGCGAAGTAGCCGAAGTAATATGGAGGCTGCCCCCGATGGTTATATGCATCGAACGCAAATATCCTGCGATAACGCCATTGTACTCAATACTTATAATTTGTACTCCACCTTGTTTCTTGCGGCCTCAGGGGAGGACATAAGAATATGCGCTAAATGCTTGGCGATCTTGCAGGATCCCAAGGCTGTTCAGTACACCCCCCTTCACAACGATCTTGCAAGCTTGCATGTACTGCCGCCGGGGCTGCACACCACCGGGTTTCTGGGATCCACCAGCCCTAACAACATCCTCCTGAAATCAGGTCCCGCTACTGGGGTGATCCCGACGCAGAACTCGCTCAGGCCGTCGCTCTAGCAGAGTCCTTCTGGAGCATAGCAAGTATCCGATCAAGCTGCTCTCGATTGCAACACAAAATATGAAAGGGGCCTGTATGCACTGGAAGGTATGGTTATGGATGCTCTTTGCTTTTTCGCCTTTTAGCTATAAGGAGCTCCCCACGGGCCATTTTTATTTGATCTGGTAACCTACCTATACTGCATTATGGACGACCCAAAGTTTGTAGCCATTGTCGTTACTCTATCTGCGTTTGCAGTGCTTTGTGTCCTCTTCATTTCTTATCGTTGCCTTGGGCTCAGCCGGCCCAACCAGCCAGTGAGTCATGTTGAAAGTGGTTCTCAGTGGTCTCTTGGCCCGGGGGGGTCCTCGCGGGATGATGTGCCCTTGCAATGCAACGCTGGCACTCCTATAGGCAGCTTGTCTCAAAATGAAGACAGAGACCTGCCACAACCGGCTCCCTTACAACTCTTTCGTGTGTTGATTGTTGCTCCTCCATCGGATGTCGAGTGAGAATATTCTTAAGAATCTGTTTTACTCTATGCACTATAGCTAACTAATTACAGGACGAAGGGCAAATACGTTTGTACCCTTCAACCTATATCCCAGGGCTACAGTGCAACGTTTCGCTGGCAAAGCGTTCATGGTCAGGAATATAGAGGAGAAAAGTATCATATCATTTATTTACTTTATAATTCGAGCACAAATGAAGATAAGGAGGAGGTGAAATCATACTTAGTCAAAGGCGGATGTATATATCGCAAAGGGAGGGAGGGCTGTTGGGAACACAATGACTTCTGTCGCCCTTGGGTGGAGATAGAATCGGTGTCGCAGTCACGGTCGTGGTGGGAATTGGCCATGTCGGTGGTCAAGTCAATATTCGTGTAACTAGGTTTTATTTGCATGGAGGCTGAATATCAAGAGTCAATTAAGAAGACAAAATCAATTGAAACAACATAATTCCCACTAGTCCCTCACTCTTTTTGTATCGCGTCCGCGGTGTACCAGCGAGGGATCCTTTCTTTTATTCTTGCCATCAGCGTTCCCCACGGCTTCCGTCTCGCCATCGACATCAGAATCGACATCGCTCCCAGCGTCGGCATCCTCCTGGCCATCTTCAGCTGCTTCATCGCCATCAGCATCAGTATCACTCTCGTCATCATTCTCGTCATCATTCTCGTCACCATCTCCTTGGGAATCAGAATCAGCATTGACGCCGTTTTCAGCACCCACGCCACTAGTAGAATCAGCATCAGAACCGGGATGGCTCCCCGTAACTTCAGTGACTTCCTTCTGGCCATCAGAATCAGCACCGGCATCGTTGTTGCCATCAACTGCTTCAGCCCCGCTATCGGCATGACCACAAGCGAAGTCTAATTCGCCATCGGCATCGCTCTCAGAGTCGCCGTCCTTGCCATCGCCTGCCCCATGCTCTTCCTCTTCAAACTCACTATCACTCTTTCCATCTAGGCGAGCTAGTGTTAATTTTTTCAGTCTCTCGAGATCGGGCTGTGTGACCTGAGCTTTTCGTTGAATGACCAGGCTCTTGGCCAGATTTTCTATAGAGGCGGCTATCGCCATTTCTCCAGGCTCACCAACCTTGATAGTAACTGTGATCGGGGTTTCTTGTGGTAACTCTGAGAGACCTTCCACCCAGAACGACCCAAGAGCTTTATTGTACTGAAAGTTTGGGAATTTCCCTTCGAACAGGCTGAAACAAACCTTCTCCTGATCGGTCTTGTACAATATACAGCTGGTTTCATATGGGAGTGGAGTATTCCGACGAACCAGTACTAACGTCCCGTTCCCGCGCTTTTTTGAGATAAGCAAGCGAATGTCTTGAGGTTGGACATTTCTGACTGTGCATAGATTTGATGCAGCTAGGCTTGCACCTAGTGCAACAGCTTCACCTGCCGCGTCTGCCTTGATACACTTTGCCAAGGGAAACGTCGCCTGACAAAGCTTGTTTAAGCCGATCGTGGGGATTGAGCCGCCGACACAAAGTATTTGTTCTGCTTTTTCAGCATTTTTCCACTCCTTATGGAGCTCAAGCATGACCTTGCGGACCTTTTCAAGGGGGGGACGGAATATGTGTTGGGCATCATCGCGTGTAATTGTCTGTTGTGTGCCGTTAAACGAGATAGTGGTCGTCCTAGCGTCCGATAAGTCCATCTTGCGGTGTCGACACTCGTTCATGAGTCTTCTCATATTGTCTGGAGTAAGGCCTTTCCGAGTTTTGCCTGACATTTTTAGGGTGTAATTCACCAGCTCATTGTCAAAGTGAGCCCCCCCGAGGCGAGTGTTGCCAACTGTTGCGAGCATACAATGAACACCCTTTTCAGTCTGCACTATACTGATGTCGGTGGTTCCGCCGCCAATATCCAGGATAATACATTCTTTCTTCTCCTGTATTTGCTTTATAAGACTGATATAGGAAAGGATAGGTTCTTGAATGATGTGGATAGTCTTTTTGTCGAAACCAGCAATTATCGCCGCGGACCTAGTGAGATCACACTGCCCCCAATTGAAATAGGACGGGACGGCTACTACCACCCGATCGATTGTATCTGCCCTGCGATTGACAGCTTGAAAAATCTTGCCCATAATAAAGGCAATAACCTCTAGGGGAGAGACATTCCGACCAAAGACTTTATATTGGGGGCCGTAGTCAGTATGGACCAAGTGAGGAATCACAGATGCGTCAGCCTCAAGTTTGCCATCGTTTTTGTCGCGTCCGATGACAAGTTTTGGTAACGAAAGCACACACTGGTCGCCGTCTTCAGACTCATCTGGAGATGCTAAGCTCCACGTGCCGTTCTTTGTTATTCTGACCATAGAGGGGAATGTCCTCTTCTGGTGAATTAGGACACACTCTTGATCGACAAAGACACAACTGTGTGTGGTGCCGGCATCTATGCCAACATATACCATGGTTGGAAGAATGATAAAATTCGTTACTTGGAGAGAATTTGAACAGCAAGGTTCAGTTCAGAGAGTTGCGAAGAGAGCGGATTATTTAGGTCAGGACTCAGCTACTCTTGAGTAGGCGGTAGGGGTGGGTCAAGCGCCCTCTCCAGAGGGTGGGTAGGGTCTTACTCCCACCCCTCCCATCTACTTATCCTCCCTCTCCCCTGTGCTTTCTTTTTTCTCTGCACTCCCCCATCCACTAACTCTCTCCCATCCACTCTCTCCCGTCTCTCCCCTCCACTCTCTCCCATCCACTCTCTCCCGTCTCTCCCCTCTGTTCTCTCCCCTTTACCCCCTCCCCTCTGTTCTCTCCCCTCTTCCCCATCCATTCTCTCCCCTCTCCTCTCTCTTATCTACTCTCCCCCCTTCCTGCTACTCCCCCAATGGCTCACCTCAACATAGATGAGAGACCAAACCTCAACATATATGAGGTCTGGTTCCTCAATGCCGAAGGTCGCCCAAACTGCCCAAATCATGAACGAATTGAAGATTTAAATGAAAATCTAATGAGTCATTACAAGCACCTTCAAGCAAGCAAAAACGACAGAATAGACATAAATAAAGTATTTGTCTATATAACAACTAGCGGCGCCATTATTTCTGACAGGCTACGGGAGATGCTTGACCATGGCGATCCCAACCAGAGCACTCAATGTTGTAGGCCGAATAATGAGGGAAGACACTACTGGCGCATGGGAGATAACGATGTACAGGTTTGGATTAAGAATAAAAATTTGCCGCCGAATGTCCTCAAGTATTTGAAGAGACTACAGGACTGTGGTCCTTGGGACCGGGTTCGCCAGGAATTAGAGATAGCCTCAGTCGAGAGGAGGAACGAAGGTGGGAGGGGCGCGTGCAAAAACAAAATGATAGTACCCAAGGATTGCGAGGCAGCCTTGGGAAAGTTGGTATGTCTGCTGTCTGCTAAAAATGATCTCTGACTTATTCGACAAAACAGGGAGCTGCGAATTCAGTGGACAGAGACAACAGATCCGATACATCCACTCCAGAAAGCCTGCTATCCGCCCCCCAAGCAAACCCATCATCATCGGATAGTACGATTCCCACCGACGATAATGGACGTCATCGGAAGCGTCAGCGAACTATTGCTGAACCGATAGAGATTCAATCTGGGGACGCGTTCGATCGTCAGCTTATCGCGCTCAACAACTCGCCCATTATCTCCGCGGCCGACTCTGAGTCATGCTCTGAGCGCACACGATCATTATTCGCTATAACGAAAATCGATATTGAAAGCCTTAGGGGTATGGCAATGCTGTCCAGCACTGTCATATTTGCTCTGCTTCGATTTGTCGAGGAGATTGTGGGATCAGAGAAGGCAAAGGTCATTGAACCTCTTCATATCTCAAATAGCCACACTGATATTCACCCAAACGCTATTATCCTTATCCCTTACTTAATGGAAGATAGCCACTGGGTAATTGGAATTATTCGAGAGGATCGAAGTCGTGTAGACGTCTTTGATTCACGCCCCAGTACCAATAATGACAAGGCAGCACGCCAAAAAATAATGGAATTCTATACTAGAAGCATTGGTACCGAGTCCACGCCAGCTTTCAATCACTCATCACCGCTGAGGCAGAGCGAGGAAAACAAGGTCGATAGCGGCGTATATGTTATAATAGCCGGCATGTGCCAAATGATTGGAGAGTCGATCCCTACCTGGGTGGATGTTCCGGGCTGTCGCCGGTTTCTTCTGTCATTGCTTTATCAAGACAGCTGCAATGATGGATGGGAAGATGAAGAGGCACTGGAGTCTTTACAAGACCTGTGTAAGATTGGACGGCCTGATCATAATGGACCACATCTCCAGCTGCTACTGAAATACACACGAAAAAGCCTAGAGAGCAAGGTTGGGCGTATGGAAAAGAATGACTGCTCTCCCTTTGCAGAATATGGCTTGATTCTAGTCGAAAAGATGAAGGCTTCTCTTTCAGCATTAGAAGTACATAGTACAGACGTTGAACTACGGTTACAGGAGGCGGAAAAGGGTTTGAAAAAGGAAATGCGATATTTGGAGCTACAGAAGGAAGTTAAGCGGTTGTTGAAAGCGATAGAGGCCTTGGAAACTTAGTGGGCCGAGGGAATTATTCATTTGTGTATTCACTGGGAATGTAATTCATAATCTTATTGTGTAATACCCTGTTGTGAGACACGCACTTCTCCTTATGACTTGCAATCGACCTTGGTGGGTATGGGTGGACAATATCACAATCAGGAACTGATCTTGACGGCTTGAGAGCTAAAATGAGAACCTTCGTTGTTGGAGAAATTGGAGGTTCCTTCAGCTTCTTATCAGCCTTGAGGATAGCCTAGTCTGCAAGATCCAATCTTGTTGGTGGTAAGTCGTTTGAGCTCTATTTAACACCACTTCCTAAGGGACAACAACAATTGGAAAGATCTTGGGGATTTAGGTCTATATCCCTTCCCCGGACGAGAATGCTTTCACGCTGAGCCTAATAACCAGGATGTAATGAACGATATCCTCCACGACTTTGATAAGACAAAAGCTCGTTTTTACTATAACGACGGGCAGCTGCAAATGGAGGCTGATATCGCACAGGTTGCTGGTCAGCTCTATAATCCAAATCCGAGAGCAGTCGTATAGGTACCCAGATTACACAGAGGATACAAGGTGGTAAAGGGTACACGGTTCGATGATTATAAGACGTTGTGTGATTTGACTACTACTATGAATATCACCCCTAAATATTCTTTCTTCGATCTTCATATCGGTAGGTATAAGCTTAATAGAGTGAATGCCTGCGGCATTGCTGACCTGGTCTTCAGATCGAGGATATCATGTGATTACACCATTAAGAAAACAATTTGTCAAAATCTGGGCATGTTACCCTTTGACGGATAAAAATTAGGAGTTGTGGAAGAAGCATCATGATTCGCCAACTGCTTTCGTCGATCTATAAGGCCAGCTTGAACATGGAAAATTTACCCTGCAAACGGCGCCAGAAGCAATATACATGCCATCTGCATGCCTGCATGCAACTCTTACCCTCAAAGGTGGTATGGCCACCGGAATAAACTTTTCGACTATGAAATCGATGGATACAGCATGGAAACTGCTTGAATTGGAGCACCAACCATTGACCAGGGCTGAACCGCAGGATCTTCAACCTCTAGCTGATGCCATCCTTGTAGTTCTGGAGTCGGGATTAGTAGATCACGAAGAAGCTTTGAAACATCTTTGTCGATTATTACCTTTGCTAAAGGGGACTCAACTCAACAGCTTTAAAGAGAAATTCGAAAAAAACTCAAAGTGTAGGTCCTGCGGGAAGTTATGGAAGCACCATCGGCCGGGCTCAAGACAACTATAATATATTTGGCCTCTCGTTGATTGAAGCTATGAGGATCTAGGAGCTAACAAAGAACTAAACGGCGAAAGTTCCAGGGCTAGATATTTATGCTTCTTCCTACGATAATACTAGCTATTTTCTATCCTTTAGGGTATTATCATTCAATGAAATCTAGTACTTATCCTTTAAGCTCTTCATGATAAGCACTCCGTGATCCTATTGGTGTAACAGCTGTGAGTCTATTATCAGAAAACTAGCCGCTCATCAGATCCAGAGATTAATGTCCCCAAGAATGGTGGAATTCAGCTCCTAAGCTGTGCTGAGGAACATATGTATTCTTTGGTTCACTAACACAATACGCGGCTACCTAGGAACTCGATGATGACCACCTCTATCAAAAATCTGGCCCACGATCTGGTTATTCACCGACAAGAGCAGGTCATACAACTTGATCTCAAGCGGTTAAAAAGATTAATACTAGCTCGCCCAGACGGTAAGAGTGATAACGAGTCTGAAGGGGAAGAGCATGGGGTAGGTGATGGCAAGGGCGGTGATTCTGAGAGCGATGCTGGTGGCGAATTTGACTTGGATAAGTCAGGAGTAGGCTGATAATAGCGGGAATGAAGTATCTGGGAACGACGACGAAGCTGATTCTGGTGCCGATGGCGGAGAAGCAGCCGACCATAGAAGCCGACGCTGACAAAGCTACTTAGGATGCCAATCCATACAGACAGACGAACTGTTGAATTATTTTCACTCAATCGGTTTTATGTTCTAAATTGACTCTTTCAGCCTCCATGCAAATAATTTCAATTTATACATCTATAATGATAATGGCTTGACCTTAGTCTCTCCTCGGGATACAGAGGCTGGCTAAATAGGCCCTTCGCATTTTTCAATCGTCACTGTATGCACGCACATGGCGTTGTGTTTGAGACACTGTCCCTTTTCTTCTTGGAATATACACCCAACTTTGGCCAAGAGCTTCATCGCCTTTTCTCTGTCTCTCTCAGTTGTTTCCATCTCATAGAAGAGAACAATATCATATAATCCTTTGATAGTAGTGGCCATTTCTTCTGCAAAATGTGAGTTGGGGCACGCGGAATCTAATAGTGTTCAACAATTAAGACTCACCCTTCCCTGACAACGCGTCCAGGAGCAAAAACCAAAACATTTACCTTATTCCGAGCCTGTTGCAAATTGTGCAACTTTTCCAGTTCCTTCTGACGCAACTGTTCGATGGCAGCATTAGGGTTGCATTGTAATAGCACATCACCCTGCGAGCAATCCCCTAGGTTAAGAGGGCACTGAGAAGCCTGTGAAAGGATGCTAGCCCCTCCACTTTCGACATAGCTCACTAGCTTGTTGGGCTGCCTAGACCTAAGACAATACCAAGAAATGAGGATGGAAAAAAGCAGTATATATGCAGATGCAATAAGGGCAAGGACTGTAATCAAAACGTCGGACATGATGTAGTATAGGTAGAAAACGTCGGACATGATGTAGTATAGGTAGGTTATAGGAAGAGATTGAAATGGCCCATAGGGAGCTCTTATAGCTAGATGGCGAAAAAGCAACGAGTATCTATAACCATACCTTCTAATGCATACAGACTCCTTTCATATTTTATATTACAATGGAGAGCAGCTTCGTCGGATACTTACTATGCTCTAGAGCGACGGCCTGAACGAATTGTGTGCCGAGATCACGCCAGTAGCGGGACCTGATTTCAGGAGGATGTTAAGGCTGGTGGAACCCAACTGCTAACTTATTGTGGTTGTTCGAATTCGAACAACCACCTACCCCCGTATTATGTTTTTCGCACTTTCATCGACCATTGCGTCATGGCGTTCACACGCGGCTGTCCAGATCTTTGGGTTATACTGGCTCGTCCCAATAACGAACAATTTCACGGAAGAGGAAGTATCATTCGTCAGCACTCAAAGGCTACTTCCGAGCCTTCTAGGTGCCCCCTAAGCCCCCTACTGCTCAGACTTCATTCTAATAATAACACCAAGTCGAGCCTTTCAAGAAACGGTCTGCTTGCTAGATCGGGCCCTCCGCTGCAGATCGAGATTCTGGAGGGCACCGGACTAGTCGCTCTAGCTGACCAGCACTATGCAATATTCACAGAATAAGTATAGGTCGAGTCCACAGCCTACAATGCCCCTTGCCTGGTCTAGGCCGACGTCGCATGTGAGCTCTCAACACAAGATCCCGAGCAAGGCAGGACAATGCGTAAGCACTATGGCGGAACTCTAGTAGTGACATAGTCGTTAGAGCAGGGTTCATATCGGAGGGGTGTGTGTGTAAGGGGGCAGGTACTAAGATGTGTGGTTACGTACAGGCCACCCTTACCTAAGACATCAGCCACGTCCCACTATTTTATTATATCTTAGGGGTGGCAGCTTCTAGCTGAACGTCATAGCGTAAATGTGTACAGAGAAGAGCTGGAGAAGAGAACTAATAAGTATTTATCTTCCCTCACAGCAGTCTCATATAACTACTTCCAAAGATAAGATACTGCATCCAGGAAATGACTCAGTCAATCCACCACCAGTCGTGCTTAACCGCCAAAAATCAAGACCACGGCAGTGCTATGGTGCCCTCCCAAGGCCCCCCCTATCTTATCAGTACAATCAACGACATTGGTGCGAGTGTCAACAGGACAATATCTGCTACTGCCCCTGGCTCCCCCTTCAGCGGCCAGGAGCTGGGGCAGTCTCGTCCTGCAAGGTACACCTTGCCCACAGCCAACCCCCGAGAAAACAAGATACAACAGAGGTACTGATTAGTAACCAGGATGCCTGCGCCATCTTGCTTTAGTAGCAGCCAGCACTCTACCACAATGGCAACTATACCTCCGTTTACCCATGATGATATAATGTTACCCCCAAGTGATTCTATAATTCTAGAACTACTCGGTAATTCTCCGAACCCTTCTACCCAGCTCACTCAATACCTTCATTACTCCACCCTCTGTGATACAAAGTTTGCTTATCCTATGGCTACAGGTTTTCAAGTATCCCACGATGCTACTATTATGGAGAGTCGTGAGCTTCAAGAAGTTCAGCAGATAAAAAATAGCTTGCCCGCCGATATAGGTATCCAGGTGCCTCAGCAGGATCCCCTCGTCGCCCAGGTACAACCTGTCACTGCCAACTCGCCATCTCATCTTAACTCCTCGGGCTCTAGCATCAACTCCCATAGCAGAACTCCTTCAGAAATAGCACGACCCATGGGAATGGCAGCTGAGGGTGGGACCTACACCTGTACCTACCACGGGTGCACTCTTCGCTTTAAGACGCCAGCTCTTCTCCAGAAGCACAAGAGGGAGGGCCACCGCCAAAGCCACGGCCTCACAGTACCTCGACCTCACGAGGGTATGACATCCAGCCTGCTCAACAGCCAAGCTGGACCCCATCGCTGCGGTCGCATCAACCCTAGCACAGGCAAGCATTGCAACACGATCTTCTCGCGGCCATATGATCTCACCCGACACGAAGATACGATCCACAACACCCGCAAGCAGAAGGTACGATGCGAAGTCTGCACTGAGGAGAAAACATTCAGCCGCGCCGACGCATTGATAAGACACTATCGTGTCTGCCACCCTGATATAAAACCCCCCCACAAGCGCCAAAGACTTGACAAAAAATGAAGAAAAATGGGTTATCATTTGGAAGAAAGGGATAAATTAAGGAACTCGATATATATGTACTTAAGTCGATATAAAAATCAAGTAGATCGTTTAATATCCGATCCAGGATATTGCTATAGAGCAATCTAGCCTCACCCCGTAATACCTCCGCTATCTGCTCCGGCGTACTGGAACACTGTTTAAGCTGCCAGAGTTCCTTTGATACCAAAGAATGTCCGCATTCATTTCAATAATCCTGAGAGATGCTTTTCCAAAGCCCAAAGCCGGTAACAAGATATGTGTTCTTGGAAGCCTTATCCTTGATCAAGAGTGGGAGGTTAGTGAAGATTCGAAATATCTCTGCCAACTGTTGACTGCTTTGAAGGGGAAACACAGATCCAGCAATCTAGAGGGATTTTTTGCAAAGATGCAACGTGTGGTAGTTGTAAAAAGCTTTGGAAGAACCACTAGTCAGCATAGAGATAATTATTGTCTTGACACATGTTATTATTCTTTTTGTGCTTCTTTATATATAGTTAGATTTATAAAGTATAGTATTAGTTGGAACTAGAGATTCTTACAATGCCCCCAACTAGCCACCAAAGTATATACTTGTACTATAAATGTTATTAAAGAAGAGTAGAAACAGTTGGTTCATCAAAAAGAAGTATTTCGAAATTACGTATTAGAGTCATCGCTAACTTCAATCGTAGCTGCTATCCTTTAGATAGCGCTTTCCCACGCTCGCCAACTTCAGTGTCAAGCCCTTTGTTGAAGCCTTGAATATCATCCCAAATAGAGGCATTCTTGCAAGCCTTCATTGGATTTTCATCCTAACACACGCTCATGACTTCTCTCGAGAGAGCATATTAGAGCTACGACAAGCGATAGGTGTGAAGTTGACCAGTCTATCTGCCGTCAAGACTATTGATCGCTACGTTACTGACCTGGCTGTCTCTCGTCAAGACAAGCAATTGATGTGTAACTGACCTATGCGTCTGCTGTCAAGTACGTGGCTGACCAACCCGTCTGCTGCTATGACAAGCAATAGCTGCGAAGCTGGCCAGTCTGTCTCCCGTCAAGACAAGCAATTGTTTCCGTTGCGACGAGCGATTGCTGCGGCCACGACTGACCTGTCTCAACGAGTAATTGCTGTAGGCCTGATGTGTAGAGCCGTGGTCAGGAGGCTAGTCTGACCAATTAGAGCTCGAGGCTGCTCCTAGTGAAAAAGATGGCCGGACAAGCTTCTGAAGTCCTGCGCCAAAGAAAAAAAAATGAACTCTAAAATAAAGCCTCTGCTGGAGCAAGTATACGCTTCTAGTCGCCTGCTAAAAGTATATATGATCCAACGTGGGCTACCAGCGAATCTAGTGAAGAGGGTAGAAGATTTGCAGAGTTTGACCTTATTTATATACAAACTCTGTGTGCACTCATGGACCGAAAACTTTTTCAGGAGAGATTGAAACTAGTTGTATGTCTTTTATGATTTAGGAGAGTTATAGCTAGTAGGCTGAGGGAGATCTTAATAGGCAGGCGGGAGGAGGGTAGAACAAGAGCTGTACTAAATAGAGAATTTCGAGTTTGTTTTCTCTGTAAAGATGGTCTACAATCTGCCCTCTCCTACAGGAAGAAATAAACTATCTATACCCTGAAACGCCACTGAGTTATCAATTATCATTATCACCTTCATATCATTAACTATTCCTACTACTGCCTACTTCCCTAGTATTACTCCGAAAATCAATATCATCCCATACCTTTACTAATAAATCACCTAGAATGAACCTATAGAAAGCATTTAAAATCTGTACATTAGATAAATCAAGCTGGGTAGTATCACCTAGGTAATCCTCGGCTAACTTCAGACCCTGAGTCGCCCAGTAGTCTCGCATCATCACCACAGCCACGTCCACGCCAGTATGGAGATATGGTGACTCTGGTAGTGGAATTCCGGGGAATACAGTATTCCAGACGCGCATCCAACGTATTGCCTCGCCTAGGTGTACCTGATCCCGCTTGCGTAGTTTGTATCGTTGCTGTTCGTTAACTCCATCCACCTTGCCCGAGTTTTGGATCGAACATATTCTAGCCCGTACGTGCTGGTCGCGTACCCACGGGCTATCAAATTCCTGGCGGCATATAGGGCAGTACGGCGGCTCCTTATGGTAGTGGATTAAGTGCCCGATAACATCCTCTATTGACTGAAGAGAGTGGCCAAGAAGGCAAGACTTATACTTCTCGGGCTTAGTGATATAATAAGGGCATGCGAGGTGGTAGAACCCATCGAATCGGCGAGCAATAAGACTGCCATCAGCACCCTCTTCACATTTGACAAAGGCAAACTTGTCATCAATAGTCCTATATCGCTTCTTGGGAGGGAGCCTGTCCTGATGCGGTGTGGTGTATATCGCCGACCTGATCCATGATTTGCCCTCACCGTACACGAAGTCGACTAAATTCGAACGAATAGCTAGTAGCGGATGGCTCGGGTTGAGATCTACGACCTCGTCTTCGTACTTATCATAGTCGTCGTACTCTGACTCACTGCTGGAACCAGAGTCACTGTTGCTCTCAGAGTCCGAATGTGACCTCCTATAGCTTCTTAAAGACGGCCCGTCCAGCTCTTGGCGGCTGCCTGGTGATGACATTGGGCGACCTGACCGACCCCTTTTGACCCCTGGGCTTGGCTGTTCATTGCCTGGAGCATCACCCCCTATGCCGTTGCTCTCTTGCAAGCCGTCGCTTTGTTGTCTTCCGTCGTTACTTTGTTTGCTTTCGGTGTCGTCACTCTGTCCGCCTTCGCAGGGCCTCTTTTGGTTTATGCGAAGGTGTTCCGTGTCGCTCGTACTCTCTATGGCACCGCTTTCACGTATGTTGTCGCCTTCCGGTTGGTATGAAGACATGATTTTTTTCGATTGAGGCTCCGAAATAGGCTTAGATTCTGCACGCTTGCTTGGGTTTAGCCTTGTTATCTGGCCTAGTATGCTGTTGGACGTGGAAGGTGTGTACAATTCTCGAATTTGTTATGCTGCTCAGCGGGAACGAAGAGACTATAAATATTTCAAGAACACTGCACATTATTTCAGTTAGTAATAGAAACTAGGCAGCATATCCACTCAAGATGCCCTGCAAAACGCCTTGCCAGACCTACAGATTCCCGAGATCGTCTAGGCTGCCTTCGGCATCAGCAGGGGCTTATGTTGGGACCGGCGAATTCGGCCGTTGGAAGGGGAACTCTCTTAGAGTATTCGCAAGCCTAAAAATAGCTTATGACCATGGCAGTAGCAAGTATACAGCTGTATTGGTTGTTTAGCGAACCTGACGAATACTTAACAGTACTTCAACAGAGACTTACCATACTTTAGTAGTAAGTGCTACTGCTACCACCTGTTGCGTTAGATTTGGGCGTCTCCTGGTGGTAAGTTGTGAGGGACATACACTGGGGAACCTCTTATCAGCTGTGAGTTAGCGTTGTCTTGGGATGTTGGCGGCCGCTGGCCTAGCCCAAACAAGGATCTAGGCAACATGGATGAAGTCAGAGGAACTTATAGAGGAGATGCACCTGCTTGGGTCGTGGGTACGATAATACATAGCCGAGAACTTAGGGCAGGGTCAGATTGTCTTCTCCTCCAGCAACCAATTAGGCTCTAGAGAGTAGGGACCTAGCTTAGATCAGCTACTAATTGGTCTACTTGCGCCAGCTTGCAGAGGTATACCTACATGGAGGCGTAGGGCCAGGGTATACCATGACCCTCACCCCCTCGCATGCCACGGTACATTCCTGCTCCCAACTGTATGGGTAGTGGGTACGCTGCGTGGAGGGCAGAAGGCACCTAGTAAGGGGTTTCAGCTACCTACACTAGCTGCCAGATATAGCTGACTAACAGCTAGATCCCTGGGTATTTGCACAGGGATTCTATGTCCATTGAAACCGCGCAAAGAGCGCTGCTGGACCCAAAAAGGTCGGTGCCCCCCCTCCGTTATTCAGAGGCGGATGCTGCAAGAATTCTTCACTGATGTTCCCTAGTGTCCTCGCTCACCTTCAAACGAGCTGCGAGAATACACATCTAACTCACTGAAGCCGAGCTCAGCAAGCTTCAAGTCTCACCGAAGCCGCCCCGGGAAGCCGCAATGGAATGCCCCAGACAAACTTCCGACACCTATCTCAAAATCACCATAAAACTCGAGCCATTCCCTCCCGGCCTAGAGGATGTTCACTCCATCCCTCCTGTGGCACATTCATCCGAGATACACGAGGATACCGATTGTGCGGCTGGTATAGAAGCTTCCCACAAAGAAGTGCTTTTAGAGGGTATCCGAAATTTTGTTCATTCTGTTGGGCCCCTCTCCATCTTTCGCCCCTTTCATAGCACTAACACAGGACCACAGAATACAGTCGTTCGATATCTCATTTTCCTCAAACGTGACCCGGTATCAGAAGGCCAGCTGTGGCTCAAGGCTGAACAGTCAGAACATGACTTCTCGAGGTCACAAGATAGCCTTAATTCCTCCTGCTTTCCATTTATAGTTGATCCTGCAGGTTCCAACTTAGACCACCTGCCCTCTTATATATTTTATAAGGCTTCGGTATTATGAAATCTTCCTAGGTATTTTTAAGGAATAAGCTAATATTAAATTTAGAGTCAAGATGATAAAATCAAAGCTACTCTTAAACGAATAGCATTTCTACAGGACGAATGGAACCAGCAGGAGCATGTACCCCCGGAGAAGTTATGGTCACATGAATTACTTCGGATATGCAACATGCATATTGCTTTACTAAAACAGCTTCACGACTTCCTTATACTAACTCTCTATTCTGCTTCGAATGAGCACCTGGAAAAAAGGAAAAAATATATCACGATCACTAGGATATTGGTTCTAAACTTTATCGGGCGTCTTCTTGACGAAAAAATACGCATTCCCCGGCATTTATTGGACCGTGAGATTGGTTTAGTGGTCAGCCTGGCTATACAGACACCCGCCTCACCAGACGAAGGTTGGCTCGGGCTACTTAAGGAGATCCTGGAGAAGTTTTGAGCCTCTGTTGTCTCAAGTAGTGTAGAACAGTCGTACCCCAGCAACAAATAGACGGTAGCTTTGTGGCAAATAATAAATTTAGCCTCGCGGCGGTCTGTGCCAAAAAGCGAGCTCGGTTCGCAGCTGAAAACAGCCCGAGATTGGTCTCGGCGTATTTGGGCAGAGGCTCTAGCTGCTAGAGCGCTAGTTATGGAGAATACCTGACGCGAGGTGTGCCCATGCCTTACAGCCCATTTGGTACATTCCGTCGTAGGTGCGCTGGTGGGTCAAGGTACGTGGGTATCTACCTTAGGTACCACCTTTTCAACCAGGTAGCGCAGCCAATTTCGGCTGAAAAAGCTTGTCGGGCCGCGGACATCACTCTTGCTGGAGCGTGCACCAATGTGGCAAAGCGCGCTTTCGGTACCCGAGACGCGCGTGGAGCTTAGTCAGTGGCTACCCGAGGTTCATCCGAAGCCTCCATAGCTCACATGCGACTTGCTGGCAATTTTGATTTTTTGTACGCTGATCTGCCATCCACGCTCGGCCTACTATGAACTAGGCCGGGGTTAATTGAGAGACAAATCATTCTCTTATTATCTCCAGATATTTCTAGTCACCTTCGTATGACGTTTCTCAATGGTTCCTGATTTTAGGCACTAATGAACCACAAAGCGATAACTTATTTCTACGGTCTCCCATGAGATTCCATGAATATCACGTGACAATTGTCTTTTTCTCTCTAGCAATATATCTACAGGATGGAAATATCTATCTATGAAGCTATTCACGCTTTGAAAATTAGTATACCTCTACAATAGAAAAAGAAATAGCCAATTAATAGTGTAATTGTATGTATTCGCGTGTCATTGGCTAGACCGGACCTCTTTTGGAAAAAAACCTAGCGCTGTCTTTATTGCCTTACAAATTAGGTAACAAACTGGACTTAGCCTTTCTGCCTAAGGCAGCTAGAATCTCGATCATTTCACTATTTTCCCTCCAACACAATCTCTCATCCGCTTACGCACACAACTTACCCAGCTTGCCGACGCGTGATAATTGCAGCAAATAGCTAAGCACCTATATCCCTCACGGGTTAATCGATTGTATATCCTCCCGAGAAACGAATTCGGTATCCACAACCAGTCTCGTCGCGCTATGGCGAAAGTTGAAGAATCTACGATCCAAATCCCGAAATATATACACGACAACGAATTTATCGGCGCAGGTCTTTCTGCTTGGGTGCATCGTCTTGATGCTGTTGTGAAGTCTTTCCCTTCCAACCTAGCGAATGAGAAAGATAAAGAGATTGCAGTATATAGGCGACTTGGGCAGGGAGGGAGCTGGTACAGTGGAATTCTACGATTTTATGGTATTTTGGATGACACAAGTATTGTTCTCCAACATGCGCCTTATGGCTCCATTAGGAACTACTTTCGCCAATGTCATTCCCAACCAGTACCTCTTTCGACAAAACTTCGCTGGGCGGAGCAAGCAGTCGGCGCGGTCGCGTTCCTGCATTCCAAGAACATCTTTCATTGCGACCTCTCTTGCAACAACATCTTCCTCGACAAGGACATGAATGCCGTTATCGGCGATTTTGCCGGATCATCAGTCGACGGGGGGGAGTTCTTTTCGTGGTATGAGACAAGCCACAGCCCCCCGGATATCTATTCACCCTCAACAAAGACAGAGATCTTCGCTCTCGGCTCTGTTCTATACGAAATTATGACCCAAGAGAAGCCCTTTCAAGGCTTAGACGAACACTTGATTGAGGATGCTCTCAGGCGCCGTCAGTTTCCTAGCCTGGATTTACTCCCTATGCTTAAAATTCCTATCACGAAGTGCTGGAACCAGCAATATGAAACAATCAATGAGCTACTACAGGATATAAAAAATGAAGGTAAGGATTTATGTTCCAATACTGGCTACCAACTAATTTTGACTGACCAGTACCACCGATTGCCGCATTCCATGAGAGTGGTGATTGGCACGCTCCTCGCCTATTCCTTCTTGGCTTTACAGCTCTCCTTCCGCTGGTATGGCTGATGAGGCCTGGTAAATTACTGACAAAGTGTTAGGTGTGTTCCGAATCGCAAGTTACTAGACACACCTTTGGGAGAGGAGGTGGACATAATGGACAAGGACCAGGGCGTCTCGTCGAGCCCAATTTAATCTCATTGCCGGTTGCGTCTGTCTGCGGTTTTGCATCCATGCAGTAGTGACCTTGTAGACTATACTTATCACATACTTGGTAGGTCCGATTCGGGTACTTGTGCTTAGGAGCAGCTCGACATTGCACCTTGATAAACGTTTGCTCAATATACGTGCACATGCTGGATATCAAATGTTTTTGGCGCCTGTCCAGTCAACTGATGGACTAAGCAGCGTGGGAGGAGGAATGTGCTTCCATTTGTAGACTTTGGAGCCGTAAATAACGGGCAGGGAATAAAGGAAGGCGGAATGTGATGTGTTGTCATGCATTAGCGCAGTTGGATACTGCAGGCCTTCGACCAACGGCTATCACAACATGAACCCACCAGACCCCTTCCCCCACTACACTGTGACCTCCCAGTCAGTAGACCGCGCAGCCTACATCTTCCGCATGGCGCGATAAGAATCTAGAAATATGTCAAGAGAACAGTTTTTGGCCCCTGGCCAATGGTCCTCTAACCCTACCTGTACTCCAATTAAAGTTTTAATAATTGCACCTGTTGACTGAAGCGCACACCAATTTGGCAAAGCGCGTGGAGCTTAGTCAGTGGCCGAGGTTCACCCGAAGCCTCCATGGCGCAGCACCTTCTCGCAGCACCGGAAAATGGATGAAAGAGGAGCTCTGGGTTCAAAGAAAAATTGACCTAGAGCTTTGAAATAACCGTATGTATATGTATCTAGCCGGGGGGAAGAAGGGGAATTTTCCGTATAAAAATTGCAGAAGCAAGGTAGTTTTTAATGAATCTTTTGTCTCCACTTCTTATCTATGGTCTGTGATTGATAAAACTCATCTCAATGTGGCAATCGCAACCGGCCACAAGTCCAGGCATCAACGTACAGCTATGTCGGAATGGATATCTCCAGAAGCCTGCCCCCTGGGTTTAATTGAGTTGTAATACACAATCCTATGCGTAGTAGGACGGTCCCAAAATTTCCTGCATATTAGACACGAGCCGCTCAGGTAGATTCTGTGCTGAAATTAGCCATCCAAGTCTGAAAAATGGAATTCTTGACTCACCATTGGCCATCCTGCCCCTTTGATCTCTTTGAAGCTGTGTACAGCACCATTGGCTCTCTCTGCCACCAAACCCATGTCAATTCCAGCCTCATGGGCGAGCCTGTCCATCGCCTTTGCCATCCAATCTGGAGATTTTGTAATGAATGAATGCGCCAAGACCACGGCGCTCAGCCTCCGGACTGCAACCATACGATCATCAGACTTAGTTGAGGCCTGTAGAACTTGGATGGAATTTTCCACAATCCCTTCGATGACAGAATTGGTCACTTCCGGACAACTGCGAAAGAGGAGACGCTTCAGGGTTTCTTCTGCTTTCATCTGTATCTCTGGATCTGGATCTTGAATCTTATCGCTCACCGCCTTGAGAGCTCTTTGCTGTTCGCACGGAGTGCTGGTGTATAGCCGATGCAGATACAACTCATAAATCATGTTGATAGCCACAGCGCGGTGAACCACTCGCTTCGATTGGGTTTTTCCCACAACGATTTCCCAGAAGGCGGTGGGCTCGTTGTCGCGGAATGGAAGATGGCACAGCTTCAGCAGCACCGCAGTTGCGGGCTTCTCTAACTTCATTTCTTCAGGGAGCTGTGCATCTAACAAAAGAAACATTTCATCAAGAATTGGGTGAAGTAATTGTTTGTGAACAAGAACACCTGACGCGTTGCTACAGAGTAAGCCGTCCACAAATGCCAGTACCATTTTTGCCGCGCGGTGGAATTCGGGGTGCGGGAAAGGCTCCTTTTTTCGCAGCGTAGAGATTTTCTCGAGTACCGTATTTACTGTGTCCTGAATGCCAAGGCCAAGTTTATACGGACGGATGCCTAATGATGACTCGTTTTTGTTTGCGGCAATGAAGTCCTGGACACTGGGGCACGAATCGTAGAATGTCGAGGTGTAGACGCATGCCAATGTTGTGCCCAAGGCTGCAGAGACTTCGCTGTTTAAAATATCATCTTCCACTTGGAGAAGCATGGGAACAATATTTTTTTTGTGAAACAACCGCCATCCCTGATTAACAAGCAAGACCTGAAGTGTGTCGAGCTTTGCAAGCTGTGTTGGGACTGAGTCTGAGGCATCCAACCGAAGGGAATGAGTATAGCGCACTAGCCCTGGATATCGCCGCGGGTCGCGGTTCTTCGTAAGCAGGTGTAGAAAGATGACCCACGTGCGATTGGCGAGTGGCATATGGTGCTTGAGGATGTCGATTAGTAGAGGCTCCACCTTCTCTAAGACACGACTGCGGAAGGCGCGGGATCTGGGAGACCACATTAAACCCAGGAGAAGGGTCGCAGCCGCTATATGATGGCCCAATTTTGTGTGATCTTCCAGAGCTACTTTGACCAGATCTTCCACATCCTCTAGCTTTGCGGGTGTCGCCCCAAATTCCATTAGCTGGAAGGCATCACTCAAGAGTTCGAAGTCAGAGTTCCAGATCTTGGACAATGCGGCATTTCTTCCTCCTTTAGAGGACTCTTCTTCCAGCTTCATGGAGGATAGGAACTTTTCGAACCACTTTTTATCAAAAGGAGATCCAATGCGCCCGGCCAATCGCGATATTTGGGGATCATCAGATGGCGGTTTCATATCTCTACGGCACGCGTGGAACTGGGCCGGCCACACTAGCGACCCAAGGGAGGCAGGATCCACGAGGATGTCCTCACCATCTTCTTCGCCATCGCTAGATATTTCAAAGTTGGCGAGGTATCGTTTTCCGTAGTTCTTATCACGCTGAGGAACGACTAGGACCTGCTCATCCCCCCCCGCCCCCTGCGTGCGGATGTAGCGCTCAAGGTTTTTATTAAAGCGTATAGATGATAGAAAATCACGGATAGTATCGCGGAGTAGCTTCACGCACTGGTCGCGAAGCTCCCCGTCCGCCGTCAAAGCATTTTCTGCGAGAAATGCGATGTACTTGTCCGGAGGCGGATCGAAGCCTGGGCGGATTAGAACGCGGACGGATAGGGTGCAGAGACGTGGCTCCATCTCCCCTGCCAGTATCTCGGTTCCCAGCTTCTCCCGCCGTTGTCGCGCCTTGTCCCTACAATCATTCTGGGAAATACGCCCTACTTGGGCTAGGTTGGAATGCTGCCCTGGCCGGATAGCTTCCGCGACACTGTCCTCGGGGAAGACCGTCTGTCCTCGGTGTTCAAGGATCGCCATTTCCTTTATTCCCTTCCTTGCAAGATCAGAAACGGCCGGCTCATTCATTCTGGCCGCTGTTGTTAGTATTTCGAGCATATCAGGAATTAGAAAGGGACAATGTCGCGACCATTGCCCATGCACAAGCGTATCCAGCGCGCTCTCGATGGCTCTGAAGTCTTCGGCGGCGATGAGAAGACGAATTTTAGCTAGTAGCTGCGGTAGAAAGAACTCAGCGGAGTGTGCCAGCCTCTCTACTGATTGAAAAAGAAGAGTTCGCGCCACCTTGTGGATAGCCTCGAATGGGGAACTACAGCCCTCAACTAGGTCCTGAAGGATCCGCCTATCGAGATCTCCCATGTATCGGAACCCAGTTCCGAATTGCTGTAGCTGTTCATGGTAGCGTTTCATGAGCATCAGGCGGAGAGTCGGAGGATGCAATGGCACTGAGCCATCGGTTGTCAAGTGCCTCGCCCAGCGTTCATAGTCTTGGCGGGATCGTTCTTGGTTCTGGTGTATATCACATTGACCAACATCGTTAATAAAAGTTGCGTAGAGCTTATAAACCTCGTAGAGGCAGCCACTGTACTCTCCTTGGCAGGAAAGAATGAATTCATGGATCGCGCAGGCGAGCAAACCGATATCCTTGCGCCGTTTGTGAATCTCCTGATAGAGTGTGTGTTGAGGTGCTAGCACGCGGTGAAAATCCTGGACATGTGTGAGGACCCACGCAGCCACGTCTTCTTCGTCGAAAGTGCTATCACAAGGAGGTTTTTTTTCACCATTACAAATAGCGAAGCTGTGCTGTGGGTCGAACAGAGTCGCCACGCCGCGAACCAGGTCGTTCATATATTCCACAGCCCCAGTGAGATGACGGAGCCAAATCGCACCCTTATTGGCCCCACTCAAAGAATCATGACGCTCCATGAGGTCACGTATTGTTTGTTCCAGCGACATAGTTCTCGACTCAAACACCTCCCATGCCGCCTGAATCTCTCTATCATTGGGTATGTGCCAGGAATTGTCCCTCATCGCCGCTTGATCCGCACCAGGAACCGCGCACGTGGTCGGATAAGTCGACGTCAAACCGGTTAGCATAGAGTAGCAAATCCTCGCGGCGAGCTTATACGCCCGTGATTCAAATGTCTTCTCTGCAAACTGGGCCAGTTCAAGTACTTCATCTTTGCGGTCAAGCAGATCTGACCCGGACGAGGACCCGCCATACAAGAGGCATTGGCTGAGGGCCTCGACATACCAGCCGAGGTCGTACTCTACAGACATCAGATCTTGATTCTGAGTGCTCGACTGGTATCTATCAATACTTTTACGGATCCGTTCTATGGCCATCGGTACAAATATCCGCAGACCACGTTTCGGATCTGCTTGCACGGCAGACCTGACAAGAGACCCCATCAAGTGCTTTGCGCTGGGAATGGGATCCGATGACAAGCGCTCGCTGAGAGAAACCATGACTTTTTGCAGCATTTCGGGCCCTATCGACAGCAAACATGCGTGTGCTGTGTCGAGGACATCAGTCTCGGTCTCGCTTCGTCCGGTGGCGCGGCCGGTATCGAAACCGGAGTAGGTATTAGACGCAAACTGAAAGAAAGATTTCAAAATCTGCAACGGGAAGTCTTCAATAGCACTGAATGCAGATTGAAGCAGTTTGAGCTCTCTTTTGTCGGAGAGTTGTTTCAAGTAGTCCACGGGGACAGAACTTGCGTTTCTCAGGTGCGCGACTTCACCTTCTATCCAGGTTTTGGCTGCTGTAGGCCCCTCAGATTTGCCCGGCTCAGCAAGTGGTAGATTGTAGTATTGAGCCGTGCATATGGCAAGCCGAATGAACTGGCAGCTAGCTGTTGTCAGTTCTGGGTGGTTCGCACTGATGCTAGATAAGGCGAGATTCATCAGATGCGGCAGATAGCATCGCAGCCCCTTTTCTCGCGCGATGATGCTACAGACCCTCACCAAGAGCCGCATACTCAAAGTTACCGAGTCGCCATCAACCTGGCTGCCGTAGGAATTGTAGAAGAGTTTAAGGATATCGGGGACTACGAGAGTTGGCTCGAGATGGGCGAGTTCTCCGCAACTGTCTTGACTGGGCATGCGAATATACTTGTTCGAGGAAAGACTGCCTGAAAGAACTGTGCTTCTTAGCAATTGGACAAATTCTTGTCTTAGCTTGTCGTTAATTCGTCGTTCTTGTGGTGTGGCCAACTCTCCGCGTTGCTCCATGTTATATCTCCAACAGAAACTATGGATCAGGTAATAAAGGAGTACCGCGACAAAGCTCAACTCGTCTTTCTTAGTGAAGTTGGGATGGTACATTCCGCCAAAGGATGCGATGAACGTTTTGAGGCTTGACAGCATGGAGCTCTCCTGCTCCAAGCATAAAGGTGAGAGCGAAAAAGCGATCCACCTGGCAGCCCTGGAAGCCACCCTGGATCGGTCTTCCGGAGATAGAGAAGTCTTAAAGATTGAGCCGACATCGATCCGCGTCAATTTGGATATAGCGGCGAATATCTCGCGGGACTGTATCTCATCGAAAATGCCATAGGCTCCAAACGAGACATGCTTGCTCACTAAGTGGCTTTCGGCGAGTTTCGAAAAAAGGTTCAAAAGTGATGCAGTGGCAGCTTCTGATTGGTCAAGCCTCTTAAAAAGATTGAAGAATGTCGGCATGTAGTCTGAGCGCGATTCAGGTCCAGGCTCCGTCGGCCATATCAGTGAGATTGCCTTCACAGCCCCAGCTGCAGCCTCTGGATCACTAGTACCGAAGTACGGCAGAACGTCCTCAAGTACGGACAATCTGACCCCTGGGTCGAAGTAAGCTTGTGCTTCTTCAGCAAGATTATCATACACAATAGCATTATCAATCATATGCTCGGAGTGGAGATGTGCGTGCTGTGATCTTTCGAACAGCGGCCTGCAGTTCAATGTGAGGTCTCTGTCTTGATGTAGACAGCGAAAACCCTCCATATTGCTAGTACAACAGAGCGACCAGGTTAGAAGTGTTGAAAGGGAATGAGGAGCCCTGGAACTTACCGAAGGAGGCGAGGCACCATATTAGAAAACTCCTTCGCCGGTCTAGCCTCCATGCCTGGCGCCAAGGCTAGATGGTAGTATATCCTGGCTAGCTCTGCACGCACTCTGATAGGCACATCATGTTCTAGAGCGATCCATGTTGAAAGAACGTTGGAACACTTTATTGTAGCTTCATAATCCTGTCCTGTGATAGACAAGTAGAGGCGTTCCAACACTTTCTCGAGCGCAGCTTGTCGATTAGATTGGCCATCGGTAACATAGGGTAGATTTTTGATAAAATCGTACGTTGGGGATATAATGCGATCAGGCTCGCTGGCCAGAAGTTGCTGGATATTACTAGACATTGTGTTAGCTAGTTAGCACTTCCACTTCGCTAAGGAGGATAAGAGGAGAGATGCAGGACAGCAGCCTAGCTAAGAGGACAGTTTATATTACTGTTACAGAGCGAGCAGGGCACTAATAGTAACAACTTGGATCCTTGATACAGTTTGGAGCATAACTAGCTTCCTCTTTTTAAACACATGTTGATTGTAAACTAGTTCCCCACACAGTGTTAAAATCTTACAAAATGCACTATATACAAAATCCACATGCTTCGCGACTTGGAACTCAACCAGTTCTTTGTTCCCAATTTCTGGAATTAGGCACACCACCCCTTTCGTAGTCCAGTCCAGGCACCGATCGCAATGTCGCAGCCACTTTTCACTTCACATCATCATTTGGAATGGCACCAAGGTTATCCCACGTTCAACGTAAGGCACTTCATGACATCATTATACAGTTTGGAGCATAACCAGCTTCCGCTCTATTGTCTTTGTGTTTATTTTTTGAGAAGAAGGAGTACATAAAAATACCTTAATATACATGCTCCACTACTTTACAGTAGGGGCAATATCCATTAATAGCCAGCAAGGAAGTAACCCCAAGTAGACTAAGTACTGAGGTGAGAACAATTGTGCCTACAGTGTTAGCGCGAAATTTCGATGCCTTTGGCGAGCGATTAGGTACATTCGACCTCAGGTTGCCAGGCTAATTTCATCATCTGCTCAGCGACCAAAAACGGATTATAGATAACCCGAACTTGGACAGGGCGTCAGTCTATGTACCTCTTAGTCATCCATAGGGTTCGCGAACCAGTCTCTACCTAATACCCGATTAAGCCTCGCTATTAAGACCATCCGTTATAATGAAATGCCAGGACAGATGCCATACAAGAAAACAGCATTAGTTGCTTTGATTTCTTCTATATAGATCTCACTCGCCCTACTTCGCGGCTTAGATTCAAAATCGCGGGCGGTGGCTATTATCTTTTTTGCATGGTTTACATGCTTGTTTCACCTGGTATTTTAGCCGCAATCCAAGAGGCAGCCGGTTGCCTTATCCCCTCTTCCCCTCTCTACTGCCATTCCACCTCTGCTTCCATCAACCCTCATCACTAAACAGTATTCGCTCTATACACACAAGTACAATATCTGCCAACCTTTCTCCATTTTCAACAGCGGCAAGGCGTTATTACACTAGCATCTGCCTCTAAACGAACTCCAGTCACTCGTGTGGGCCTAGAACGCGTGCCTAACGCCATTATAGTGATGGATCCACCTGGTCAAATTAGCCTTCTGGCTACTATCGCGATCTTCACAGTATTGATATAGTGCTGGCTTCGTGGAGGACACGCACGATTGATACCAGAGGACGCGCATGTGAACAAACAGGCACCCGTGAGCAAGGGGACACTGAAAGATTTTAATATAGTCCGGGTTATTAGCGTGCCCGTTGACTGGGATCTAAAACAACTGCGGTCCTTCCTAGTAGATTAGACTAGCTCTATCCCGATTATCAAGTCTCTCGCCTAAGAAATCGACAACCGCTCCTAGACGGCTATAGTGATCGTCCAGGACCTCCTGCTCTCCCCGGAGAGTTACCAGAGCAAGCGCATATTATTACCCAAGCCTATAGATAACCAACTCACCGGCGACCAATACTTAATACTTAACAAGGCCTTTCTTGGTATTACCACACTCTATACACTACCACCTAATGCCCACAAGATCGAGTGAGTAGACTAGTCACCAGAAAATCGAAAGTTTCCCTACTAATTCTATTAGTGTTATTACATTATTAGGTCTTAGCGGCCATGCTTTCAGATCATTTAAAGAGAGAGGCGGGAATTATATATAGTTACGCGATTCTCTCCCCCATGATATCACCTGTGAGGAGACTAGCCAGCCTATAGCGCGGGTCATGATCTATAGATATAAATCAGGTGTCGCGGAGAGCGAGAACATACAAAACATAGAGGATCTCGCCACCACATTTCACAGCAGTCTCTATATACTAGCAACTACTCTATTAATAAGACCTATCATCCTTATCGCCTATAGCCTAGGCGGCCTAATCGTAAAGTAGGTAAAATAAACCGCATACGTAGGTCCTCTATATATACTAACGACATATACTATAGGCCTTAGTAGCCCTATTGAAATCAAAGAATAAGGGCGATCAAAACCTTATTAAGGCTATTTATAGGATTATCTTCTTCAGGGTCCCACACAATAGTATAGACATCAGCTCACTCATTCTAATGGTTAGGGATAGGCTAAATAGGTTCCTGGTTAAGTCTTTAAGTTATATTAACTCTCAGATACTTATAATTCAATAAAGAGAGTTCCCTACTACACTAAGTAATCAGGATTATTTAGAGGTTTTTAGTTTCTATAAGACGCTTAAGTCGCTAATAGCACAAAAGGTATATAATATACTATCTAAGAAGAAGCGGTTACTAACTAGGATAGGCAAAAAATAGTCGCTAGGAGATAAAAGGGCCGTCTATATTATTAGTTACTAAATCTTCAGCTACATATTGCCATCCTTAGGAAAACGGTGTAGAGTATATTAGTGCAATCGCTCACACACATTCTAACTTAGTTAAATTTAGCCCTTGAGATCACGAATATACTAACGTTTATGAGAGGCTTAGGGGTCTTTCTCAACAAGCTTTAATAGTACGCAATTACATTTAAGCGAGAAGTATATATATATAATATAAGATATAATTATAGCTTTTGCTAAGAAAGTTTAGTCTTAGTCCCATATAATTAAAACCCTGATTTTATTAGGAGATCTAGTATCCTGCAGATACTTAAGTATTAACTTGGCTTAGGTCAGCCGCGAGGATCGGTGGAACCGCGTACAAGGGTAGCACTCTATAGTCTTAGTAGTATTAGGTAAGTTTTCTTTTGTCTTTCCAGTATGCTAACTAATATAATAGTAGTAAAACTCAGATTGCATTAGCCTATATTTACTAGCTCTGAAAATAACGTTAAGATATAGCAATATTTTAGGTTTATACTAGTAACGCGGAACGTTTTCATTAGGTATATGCTTCTATCACGAAAGAATGCGATATACCTAGACATAATGATCCAAAAGCCGATTTACTATCACTCGTTTAAGTATAGCTAGAGAAGAAATACAAAACTCAGTAGCTAATAGTAATCGATAATATAGATAATATAGAGTTATTCTTCTAGGATCAACTAGAGGAAGGATCATTAAAAACAAACACAGCAGAAACGCAGACAGATTATAGTCTTTCTCACTATATCCCAGAGTACTAGCACAGATCAGTTATCATTATAACTAGGAATAAGAAGACGGGGTCATAGCTAGCCTAGGGAAAGCTTCTAATTAAGGTCGGCAATATAAACGATAATAAAGCATATTCACTACTACATACAATCCTAGAGGACGAGGAGATTTCAGTAAATAAAACATCTCTTCTCTTATTAAGGCTTAAACATTTACCGCTCACTCTTATATAGGCGGCAGCATTCATCTAAGAGAATAAAATCCCTCTAAGTAAATATATCTAGCTCTTAGACGAGAGCGACTTAGCTTTTATTAGCTAACTAAGCGAACTATTTAAAACAGTCGGAAGAGATTCAGGGACACCACATATAGTCATAGCAATATAGATCATATCGTTTAGTTAGATCCAACAAAGAAATCCGTTTAAGAGTGATATTCTTTCTTTTATAAGCTTCTTTTATTAGCAAGCGATTCCAAGGGAATTTATCGAGGACTACTGCAGCCGCAGGTAGCTCAAGGATGGAGATCCTATTAAATCAGCAGCACTTATAAAGGCACTTAGCACTCTAAAGGCTTTTTCCTTCATCTTAGAGGATAAAGGTTAGAATATCAATATATATCGCTTAGTACAACTAGTAATACGAAAGTAGCTTAATATTAAAAGGAAGAATTTCGCTTAATTAGCTCTAAGAATAATATCAGATGCTTACCTATACAGCCAATTTAAGACGCGCGATAAATGCTTAAGATTGCTACCTCACATATATACCATGCTAAAACATAATGCGGAAAGTAAGAAGGGTGGAAAGATCGCAAGGGCTAAACTATTACATTATATAGGAGGGTATTTTATATATCAAGGGCAATAGGATATAGTAGAGCCGCATCAAATTAAGGCTACCAAGATATTTAAGGAAGAAGAAGGTGAAGGGCATACTAGTATAGGGAATCTTACAATAATCTATCAGAAATAAGGCCAGTAGGAGGAGGCAGAGAAGCTTAAGGCGCAGGTATTAGAGATACTTCAGATGAAGCTTAAAGCAGACCATCCCGATATACTAACGAGTATAGCCAATCTTACATCAATATATTAGAATCAAGGCCAGTGGGAGGAGGCAGAGAAGCTTAAGGTGCAGGTGGTGGAGACTCATAAGATAAAGCTTGGAGCAGACCATCCCTCTACACTAACGAGTATAGCCAATCTTACATCAACATATACATATCAAGGCCGTTAGGACGAGGCAGAGAAGCTTAAGATGCAGGTGGTGGAGACTCTTCAGATAAAGCTTAGAGTAGACTATCCCTCTACACTAACGAGTATAGCCAATCTTACATCAACATATAGGAATCAAGGCCGGTGGGAGGAGGCAGAGAAGCTTTAGGTATAAGTAATAGAGATACTTTAGATAAAGCTTAAAGTAAACTATCCCTCTACACTAATAAGTATAGGCAATCTTATATCAACATATTGGAATTAAGGCTAGTAGGAGGAGGCAGAGAAGCTTCAGGTGCAGGTGATAGAGACTTATAAGATAAAGAGTAGAGCAGACCATCCTAATACACTAATAAGCATAAATAACTTAGCTTATACATAGAACTCTATAGATAAGAAAACTAAAGCTATAGACTTAATGCAAACGTGCATTCGCCTCAGAGAGACTAAACTAGGAGTAGATCACCTAAGTACACGATCATCAGTTTTAGTTCTAGATAGTTGGCAAAAGTGAATATTATACACGAGGCGTATTAATTTTAGCTTAGCAGTTATTAACATCTACTCTAAGATGCATTCATCTCAGTGTAACACTATAACTATATAGCCTAAAATATACAGCTCTTAACTAAATAACACAGTCTAAACTAAACCTTAGGTAACCTTAGCTGTAGTTCTAGACTAGGCTGTAATACATATAGTAGGTGCCCATGTTTAGGCCAAGTCCAAGAAATGGAACAAAGACCTACTTTGGCTATAAGTCTCTTTTGATCTAGATTTTATATAAAGTGCATTTCGTGGAAAATAGCACTATGTGGAGTATTAGTTAACATTCAGATTATGTTCAAAAAGAGGAAGCTGGTTATGCTCCAAACTGTATCGTCTTACCATTATTATCCGCTGCATGAGGCCAGTGAGGCTAGAGGATGTACCAACGCCCCATGGCCCCACTTGTTCCATGTCAGGTTATCAGGAACTAAGGTCGATGAGCAGTTTTGTGATTTAACCACATACCCCCCCTACATGAGTACTTCCTCATGATTCGCCGGGAGATCATGTATTTGTGGGCGGAGGGCGTGTTTGGGGCTCTGTAAGGTGTATCCTCATTGATCAAATTCCGTCCTTGTAATGCACCCAAGAGGGAAAGCTTGCCATAGGGAGACTTTGTGGCGATTTCTTTCCTCTTATGATGTAGCGCATTCGAAATGGCGACCTACTCGAACCCGCACCATTGTCTTGGATGCATATGCTCCATGGGTGCAGCGGGAACCCGCTACCAATCAATTTGGCAGGGTGTTATGGGATACTCCCGTGAATTGATTCCGAGCCGAGTCTTTCACGCCCTGATTGCCCATTGCTGCCGGTTTGAGCTCAACAGGAGGTATACAACATACACCGTGAGAGTCTCAAGGAGTCACTGGCCAACGATTTAGTGGGTGATGTGATTAAAGGCCTGGTAGGCGGCTAGTTTCGTCACGTGCTATGATGAGCTGAAAGTTCGCATGCTACTTGCAGCTGATACACGGTATGCTTGGCCCCTGAGTGGTTAAACACTCCCAGTGCGTGCCCATGTACCATGCCTGTTAGCTCAATTGACTAACATGAGAGAGGTGTCATCCTCTGCTGAGGGCCTAAAAGAAGAGCTGCCTGCTGTTGGTGTGTTATGTTTGTTTAAAGCAAGAGAGGGATGGACTGTGCTCTTATACAGATGTCTGTATAATATCTTTTCGTTTTGTTGCATTATCAAACTCGCTGGATCTACACTGTTTTCACTATAGTCTTTAATCTCAGTAAAGGAACTGGGAGGGGGGGTTGGGCCCCTACTATAATACAAATACGAGCATGCATGTTCCATTCGGAAACTAGAGCGAGGTGCTTGGGTACCCACTATAGTAAGAGGCCTCGGCGCCTCTAGCTGGAAATTACTGATAGTGACTTCAAGAACAAAGTACCTACGTGGTCGTTGCATTCATCGACTATCATTCCGAGCCCCTGTAAGATACTCAGCTAGCACCCCTGTCTTGTAGCAGGGGCAAGGCTTAGGTACATGGTACACACTTGTAAGGCTTGATAATCGTGTCATCTGCGGACTCTGCAGGGGTAGGCCTCGTCCACCTCTCGATGTACCTTAGATAACACCAACAAGAGCGCAAGGCGGGGCAAGGGGGGTGTCAACGCACAGTACAGAAGCTCTTGCCTGGGGCTGGATATTGAGCTCCCTGCCCAAATGTCTCACGCATCCAGGGTTTAATGAAAACAGGCGGATTTTAACATTCGTGGACTAAATAGACTAAAGGCTCGGCTGCCCTATTTCTGTCAATGGGCTATCACTCTTCATCTAGGCGGCGAGGCGGTTGTGGCCATAATATGAATGATTGCGAGGATTGTTACAAACACCAGCCGTCTGGGCCTGTCCCTTCAGTTTATCCCCCTCCCTACCCTAAAGAGGAAGCAAAGGGAAGGCCTGAAAAGGAACCAGATAGGAAGCCTGAAAAGTTGCCAGAGGGGAAGTGATGAATTACGCCTTTTACCGTACAGCTATATTTAACAATGCTCACGGCTATCGACCGGCAATTCTATCTTACTATATCCCCTATGTGTACCTAGCTGCAATTTAAAACTTCCGTTGATCCTGACACATTCTGCTCAACGATTTGATCTCATTAGGCTGCCTCCGTTCTAAACGTACATGAGCCTTAATTTTACGAACCACTCTGCCTGAGAGAAGAGAAAATTACCTTTTGATTATTTTGGAAGATGTGATTGCTTTACGTACTGCAACCTCGAAAGAATGCTATGAGCGACGAGGTGGTAAATGCTCTAGACTATGATACATGCTTCTATGTGATTTTCCAACTCGTTGATATCGTTTATGGACCTAAGAGATGCCTGGGGAGAGCAATGCTGTCGGGGTTAGGTAGAGGCGATAGCCCAAGAGTGCTAATGGTACCACGGGGACTTGCTATGTGTAGTAGCACCTAAAATCCTCTATTGGTGGAGGCGTATATCTAAACATTGACCTGTTGGTCATGCTTCTCCTTATGTCTAACACCCCTTGGGAATTACCCGGGCTATTCTTAGACCTAGGATACGGGCGGTTGTAGCCTATATGAAGGGAAAAGAACGCTAATACGGCAAAATAAAATTCGCTTATGCAATATGCTTAGCTCCTAACTACGCTTGTGTGACTGTGTTTGTGTTGACCGCGGTTGCCTTGCGTCCTTACTGCCTGTGTTTGCTTAGTTCGCTAAGGCTGAGGGAGGCGCTTCTGTATATCTTTATCCCTTGGTGATGCTCCCGGAATCCTTTATGTCTGTCCTGTATCTCTTGTACACACTCTACTTCCGCCTTTATCGATAATAGCCAGCACTCGAGATCCCTCCGGTAGAGCAGTTCCTCCCACCGCTGCCGCTCTCTCACACAGCCTGCTCAAAATCGCCCACTATGGCTAGAAAGAAGATCCGTTGTAACGCCACCGAGTGCCGTGAACGAGCCTAGCTCATTGTTGGCGACTGCAGCTTCTGCCAGGGCCACTTCTGCAGCAAGCACCGTCTGATGGAGGATCATAAGTGCAGTAGTCTCGAAGAAGCAAGTTCCACCACCGCCACTTCCTGAGCCTAAACAGCTGTTCTAACGCAGCTGTTTCTGCCAGTATAAAACGCAATCCTACGCCCGCAACGCTGCCCAGCTCGAATCCGAGCGCACTCACCCCATTCGAGGCATATAGTATTGTGTCCCCCCTGAGAGAGGTCACTGGCCGAGTGTGTCTCTAAACCCGGCCCTTGGATACTGGCGGGCTAGCTGCGTTCGGCAAGGTAGTTCTATTACCTGAAGGGCCCTGCGACCGTCCCTAGAGGACCAACTCCTCCGCCCTCCTTACCGACTATAACGCTAACTGTTTCTGCTTTATTTTGAATATAGTGAGTGTGATTTGTAATTAGATTAGCAAAGGGAAAGGTTCTATTATAGGGAACTACTACCTCTATACCTATTCTTTTATAAATAGGGAGAAGGGGGGGTATGCGCTATTATATATGAAAAAACAGGCTGTAATTGTACTTTGCTATAATCCTAACTGTGCGAGGCGTCCACGTGATGGAGATTCTTTGAAGGGATAGCGTTATGATAACGGATTATCGTTTTTAATTTTATTATGATTTTTTCGACTAAACCGATTATATTATTACTTTTTATACTCCGTAACTATTCTCCTAGACTTGATTTTAGTATATCGTAGACTATAGAGTTCTAATATATTAATTACTTTATTAAAGCTTTTATTATAGGCTGGCTGATGAAGAATCGTAATGGTTGGGTAACTTACTAAGTAGCGTAATTAGGTTGTCTTGGTGCTGTATGAGTTACTAGTAATATAAAGATACTGAGGAGCTAGTTTTAATAAAGACAGTAGTGATTATACTAAATCTATATACTAGATTGCTTATATCTTATCCTGCTATACTTGATAGCAAGCATTATATATACTCACCATTAAATGTTTAAGAGTTCGCTTAATTAAAATCCTTATCTATCCTATAGGAGTATAATTAGTAATTCTACCAGCTTTCTTTACCTACTTATTCTACTCTTCCTTTAATTATACTATTCCTCTGATTGTACTACTCTGTTGGAGACAAGCGGGCGGTAGGAAGGTATTGTCAACTACCGAGATAATCCACGAGCGTTGAAGCCCGCAGCCCAGCCTGTTCGAACGCATATAGAATTTGCTGGTAACTGACATCAGGAATTCCGTGGAAGCCGGCCCGGCTTCGAAGACAAAAGTAAGGTTCAATCACACGATAGCTGCGGCTACGATGCAACAGACCTAGAAGGATCAGTTTCACCGAGAGGGGCCAATTAGCTAGGTTAGAAGGTTACAACCTAACCGGACCCGATTGTCAGGGCCCTGCCTATCGGCTCGAGTGACCCCAGCCGGTAGGATTGATCGTGAACCTACTGACCTGATGACCAACCTAATACCGAGAGATCGGCATGGGCCCGATGCCTCGAAGAGTGTTCTGATCGTAATTAACGCAAGGCTTAAAGGAAGAGGATAGTCTCGGTCATCCAGATATGAATATCCCTAGCAATTACTAGCCAGAGGGATATCGTAAGGACCTTATGAGCCCGGGACCGGGCTGCTCGTATAAGAATACGATCGAGGGATGCTCAGGGATGTAAGAGGCTGCGGATCCTCTCTTTAATTACTAGTTAGAAGCAATAGTCTCAATTTATCCCTTTTACCTATTAATCCGGAAGCTGTTAGGTGGCGGCACGACCATACTCCTTAATTGCACTACTCCTTCAACTATACTCTACTCCTCAATTACTACTACTCCTCAACTACGCACTACTCCTCAATTACGCACTACTCCTCAATTAGTACTACTCCTTAATTGTGCTACTCCTCAATTGCGTACTACTCCTCAATTAGTACTACTCCTCAATTGCGCACTACTCCTTAATTGCGCTACTCCTCAATTGCGCTACTTCTCAATTGCGCTACTTCTCAATTGCGCACTACTCCTTAATTAGTACTACTCCTCAATTGCGCTACTCCTCAATTGCGCTACTCCTCAATTGCGCTACTCCTCAATTGCGCTACTCCTCAATTGCGCTACTCCTCAATTGCGCTACTCCTCAATTGCGCTACTCCTCAATTGTGCAACTAGGCAAGGCCTAGTGGGCAGTCTGGAAACACAAATACAGCGAGACTGGGGTCAGGCGCTGACTCTGCACCTGAGTATACCGCACCTTTAATTATGGAAAGCTAAGTTGAGGGGTTAATTAGCGCCAGTCCTTCATTACTGAAAGGTTCTAAAAGGAGACAGTAGGTCTGATGTATATACGACTGAGCTTGATTTGGGTGAATAATGATATGGACCTTGTGGTGGTTTGGGTCGTTGATAGGACCAGCTGTTGCTTGCCTCTAAATCTAAATTCCTGAATATTCTGCTGTGTAGTGTTTGCGTATCGGTACTTATCTTTCTCTTTTGATATTTCCGGTAATAAATTAATAATATATTAAGAGAAGAGAGATAGAACAGTTCAGCAGCTTAGAGTGTCCAATTCAGGGGAAAGAGGGGAAAGATATATATAAGTAATGTAGTTGGAATTAAGAGCTGGCTGGGAAAGTCAATATAGGCAGATTTATATATTAGAAGAAATAGCAATAACAATTCTTTAATACCTTGGGATCTAACCAGTAGCTAATACTGTCGCATGCCCTTCCCTTCCTCTTAGCGAGATAGACCAGCTAAGGTAGAGGGGGTCGGAATGGAGCTTTGCATTAGCCCATATAGCTAGGTAGATATAGCCTTGGCTGGGGCAACTGGGGGTTGAGAAGGGGGCGGGCTGAGATACGGATATATATTATATCCTATCTAGATCTAGCTTACTATAAACAAGGCAGGGTGGAGCATTATCCTCTCATCATAGTATCTACCTGGCCTTTCTTATTAGTACTGACAGTTCTGGGCGCCCTATTTTTAGCCTAGCTGTTCAATTCTTACAAGGTTACTGGGGGCTCGTCTTGTTAAGCCTGATCTCTGAGTATTTAAAGAGCACTCCCCTTCCCCATCTTGATTCTTTCCTTTACTCTTCACTACACCAGCCCACTACAGCTATCTTGCCTCTATCCAGCAGAAACACTAAGAGCTAGAATACAAACAACAATGAGCTTTTCAAAGATTCCCAAACCTCAGCTACCAGCACCCGGGACTCCAGGTGCGAAATATAACACCACTCCAGACCCAGACTGGAGTGGTCGTGATATCAACAAGCCCTGTCCCCCCCCGGGGCCTATCCAGCCAACTGAATCTCATGGCCCAATGGCTCCCTTATCACACCAGACTCTCGGTGCGGAGCATAACACCGCTCTCAATGATAGTGGTCGTGACGCTACTCTGCATAAGAGCAATCGTTCTGTTTATAAGCATTATGCTCGACTGACCGAATATCATGAATCAAATGTCCCACCGACGACTCGATCCCTGAAGATGGATTGTAACCCCGTTGCTCTGAATGAGAGTGGTCGTGATATTCGTAAGCGCCACCCTCTACCGAGTTCACCTATATGCCGGGGTCTTGATGCGAAACACTATATCGCTCCAGAGAGCCATTACGATACCACCTTGGGAGAGAGTGGTCGTAATACCTATCCGAGTGATAGCGATGATCCTACTGTGTTGAATGATGACAGGCAGGATGAGTACAACGCTCGGGACAGCGATGAAGATTACTTTTCGGCTGAGAACGATACTATTCCGAATAACAGTATTCGCAATACTACACAAGCCAGAGGCAATCATCATCTTGATACCCCCCCCAGCTCTCTAGCTATATCAAACAGCCTAAATAGTTCTATCATGCACCAGACTTGCAGCCAGACTCGCAATACAATATCTCGCCCTACTCCGAATAGGGGTACCAGTTACATTTACCCCCCTGACTCTGCCTTTCCTATTCATTCTCAGAGCCTAAAAGTTAGTAGCTTCTAATTATATATATTTTATATATACTACTTTACAGTTACTGATCACTATAATAGGAGCTATTAAATATACCTAGCAAACAGCCAACCCTTGGTAATTCTGGAACTCTTAGAATTCAATCAGATAGCCTAAGCCCAGGTCTAAGTTCATCAACGACAGAGAAAAGGCGTCTGACACAACAGAATGAGATGAATCCTCAGGTTCAGAAGAGAATTAAGTCCTCTTAAGATCAAACTTATACGAAACAGGGCTCTGAATATGCCCCTCTTGATAATGAGCTCTAGGAGGTAGATAACTTTAACATCTGGTACCCCGATAGACTCTCACAGGGCTCCTCTATTTCTGAAGAGGAGCTCGATATTAAGGTTTTCTGGAAGGCAACCCGTATCACATATAATGATCTATCTTCTGGTCTAAGGAAGTTAATCTATGATGCTTACGCGCTTAATGGTAAGAAAAGATTACAGGCCTTCAAAAGGCTTATATCTGATATTAAGATATAGTTTGGAGCTAAGTATTAAGGATAGTAATTTGAATGCAAATTCTTTCCGCCTCGTAAGGGCGCTAAGAGAATAAGGGTGACCCCTTTTCAGGCCTATTGGATATCGACCAAAGTACAGTTCCAAGATCTATCTTCTATCTTATAGGAAAAGGTATTGGATAATGCTAGGAGAAATAAGGGGGTTATTATCCTCTAAGATAAGCGTATATAGCTCTAGTATATTTCATCTTACATTAAGTTTAATATTTTATTCTTATAGGCGCTATTCTCAAATACATACAATAACTTCCATCAAGCCTAAGATTGAAGGGAAATACACTAATAGTCAAGTTTTACTCATGCTTCTAAGACGAGCGCTGAGACAGCCGTTGCGGAAACCGATGCTCCTTCTACCAACAGCATACAAGCGGCAGCGGAAGACACATCTGATATCTCACGCGATACTCCTAGAAGTACGGACGGTATTGAGAACAGCCAGGCGATAGAATATAATACTATCCTGATAAGCGCGTTCGAAAATGTATAAGAAACAGCTGATATGAATAATAGGGTAATAGAATTTAACACTATCTCGATAACTATAACTAATAACATACAGCGAATTAGAAATATATCTGATACTTCTCTCTCGAGAATAGATGGTTTTAAGAACGAGCAGGCGATAGGATATATCGACACCTTGACGACCGCGACCAATAACACGCAGCTGATGGGAAATATATCTAATGCTTCTCTTGATACTCCTATAGAGGATACTCAGACCGCACAGACTCCGAAAAATATTACACGCGAGCGTGGCTCTATATCATCAGTCTCTGCTACGTATACGGTGGAAAGCACGCAGCCTCCCACTACTCCGTAGGATGGGGATGCGGAGGTCGCGGCCAGTGATACGCAGGAAATTAAAGTCTGTAGAATAGTGTTCCCACTGCTCCTGAGAATATGGACGAGGATGTGGAGACCACGCAGGCAATGAGTGTCGAGGCCGTTGAGACGTAAGCTTCCACGGCCACGGGTTCTACGCCAAGGGCTGATATCTTCATACTTGGGCCTGAAGATGTAGGTGCCAAATACGTACCTAAAATTGCCGAGCTTGTAGAAAACCAAGATCAGTTTTCTTAGGCACTCGATTGCAACTCGATACAGCTCCACTAATAAGGCGGATCTCAAAGCAGTCCTCCGCACCTCTGGGTCTAATCTTGGCCATACGGTCAATCGTTATAAGCCTATTGATGGGGAGAGTGGTTGTTCAACGCTGGATATCTCAACAAACCACAATGTAATGACCGCGGACTGCTCGCTACGTAACTCACCATAGGTGGCTCGCGCTCATATTTCTCACTCATAGTCTGCAGAGACGCTATCCACAGGTCCCATCCTTGATCGCCCTATAGCCTCACTTAAAGATCCTCCCATCGCCTATTTTTGTTCCCTCAGAACTCATAAGTAAGCGAGGCGTCATCCTGCTCCACCCGGGCCTCTTACTCCTATATATTTAAGCCACTCCCACCCTCTAAGCCTGGGTAGCTCCAATTCACCGGTGTACCTTCTTTCTTTCTTTTCTTCTCTCTTCATTCCTTTGCGACCTGTCTATCTACCTGATATTCATGCCAGCCATGACCGGCCCAAGCCTACATCCGCCGATGCCGTACGCACAAGATAGACCACCTGAAAACCCCAGGAAGCGGTCAAGAGATGATAATGGCGAAGATGACGGGGGAGCTAAAGGTATAGGAGGGGATACCGTCGATGGGGACCTTGAGGGAATCAATTACTACTCAAGGAAGGAACTCCCTAGACCCCGAAGACATCTCCGACCAGTGCTGTATGTGTTATTCCATCGATGGCTTATTGCTAACTGATGGACTAAAATTGGAAAAACTGATAGTGTATGGTGCTCGTAGGGAGACTGAATTTAGGAACCTACTCCCTAGATTAGCCTGTGAATCGGACTATATGATAGTAAGCAACACACTTAAAGAAAACATAGTATTCCATGCATTCATCCGACTTTGCGACTAGGGGGTCTTTAGGATAAAACTAGAAGATGATGATGTAAATATAGCTATATAACGCGATGACTTAGTGGTGGATAAGGTTCGCGCTGTGAAGAGGTATATCCTCAGAAAGTATAATGAATAAGGTGTGTAGTAATGCACATTTATTGCTCTCTTCTGCGAATATATATCTATTTTCAACTTCCCCCATAACGAGGCATGCGAGAAGACGTTCCCTTTTCAACTAACTTGGATAATTATAGATGGAAGATATAACTTGACCACCGCGCCCGCTGCTGCCGCCCCAGAGATTGCGGATTTAACAGGCGACGATGATGTATAGGCGGTCGAGGCTAAGCCAGATAAGAATGAGGCACCAAAGATCATATAGTAAGGCCTCTAACTTCCGAAAGCCAGCATAGCCCCGATCTACAACCGCCAGAGAAAAGGCTAAGGAGATTATTATAGTGTGGTGTGTTAGGAAGATATCCTAGAGCTAAATATTATGCGATGTAGGATAGACGAGGAAAACGAGAAGAACGGTACGAGAGATTCTAATACCGCCAAACATGTAGTATGCCACTCGTGCTTTGTGGAAATAGCTTAGAACGATATAGTATTACTAGTAAAACGCGTTAGGTGCCTGGGCGAGGGGTGTCCTACCTTGTTCTTGTCTGAGTAGTTTCGCTTTCTCGTTGATCCTGCTACTAAATTCTACGACTTCGATATATTCGCAAGCCTGTTGAGGAAGGAGCAGGTGGACGACATCCTAGGGGTAATTCCGTATAATGAGGCCTGTCCCTTCTGCTACTATATTGAAAACTTCGAGGGTCTTCCGAAGTAGTGGCATCCGCTCTTTCAGTGTAAGAGCAACGATTGCGGTAAGCTCAGCTGTAGGTTGTGCCAAAGCCGGGCCTATAATGGTAAGACTTGCCAAGAGGCTAAGATGCTAGAGCTAGATGAAAATGTGGAAGAACAGACGCGACAAGTGAAGCGAATGCTGGATGAGGCAATATCGGAAGGCCGGTTGCGTAAATATAAGTGAGTAGGCAATATAAAGGCTATAAGCACTTAACGGGAAAGCTGACGGGTTCCTACGTTTCTAGCCACTGTAAAGCCAGAATCGACCTTGAGGCCGGCTGTAATAAGATCCGATGTAGGTGTAGCCACTATTAATGGTATGTATCACCCTGGCTGCGTTACACTCTGCTAACTTGCCTAATGTAGATCTCTTTTATTGATGAACGGTTTACCTAGTTACTACTGCGGGGAATCGCTCATTGTGAATGCTGTTGAGGACGATATCCGGGCGGCATAAAACGCGAAGGAGAAGGTAGAAGGCACGCTTAAGCAGTTACTCGCTGAACCCGAAGGGGGAGGCGCCGTTGCGGCCCAGCTGGAACAGCAACTAATAGAGCTGGAGGCCACCCATGTAGGGAAGGTCTAGGCGGCAGACGACAAGGCCTATAAACACTTCGATCGCAGCGCTACCACGATCTATAAGAAAAAAAAATGCCCTCTATTTTCCAACGTCAACCAACTGCACTGTATGAACTAATTTCAGTGCACTAAGATGACGGAAAGCAGGATCCGGGAAAACTGCCCCGGCTACAATGAGGATGTCTTGAACAGCCTCGTGGAGAAGTAACTCGAAGAGCAAAATAAGCGCTAGGTCAAGCTGATTAGTGATGCCAATTTAGACCTAGCAACTAACCCTTTTCCTGGAAACATAAAGAGGGCGCGTCCGATAGCCCACCAGCGGCACTAGCGTTAGCACCTCCACCACCCACTATGCTAGCATAAGCGATGCTTGGAAACGTAAATAATTATATAAGCGACTAGCATCGGCGTCCACAGTAGATGTTATATATCTGACTCTTAATTACGGGTAAGTTAGTTGCCAATCCCCCTTATTGCATCTACTTAACATGTTGGCTGTGAAGGGACACCCTCTTACGATGTAAAGAAGAAACGAGAAAGAAAAGGAATATTATAGCCTATTTGAAGATACATAATATTAGTTTATATAAATCCTTCACTCCTCAATAGTAGTTAGATGTGATTAGTCGCTGTAATCATTGATCACTTAAGGTGTCTGGCCAGAGCCGCGGATAGGACTTATCCCCTCCTAATACTGCTCCTTAGGGACTTACGCCTGGAGGCTGTTAATATGATATTGCGGACCCTCTATTTGGGACTGTAGATCTTTATTTGTCTGCAAGAGTTACTTATTCTATGAGAATTTATTATCTGTAAGTGCCTTCTATTGTAAAAACCCGGATATATTAATGCTGTAGAAACGATAGATAAATAGTCATTGTGTTACTATAGTACTCAGTCATTTTTATAATCCTAGTAATATAATGCACGAAGACTAAGCTTCTTAATTATGTATTATTATGAGTAGGAATTATATGTGAGCGTATTATAGGTTAAAAGTGGCTGCGACTGGGACATTAGTTTACTTATATTAACTTTAGGTCTAAATTATCCATCATGTGTAACGAATGATTATAATGGTTGAGCGGCTTAGACTGGATCAGGGTCTAGGGTAAGTGAGGGATATATAGTAGTCGTCCTGGGTAGGACGATCAAGTTATCTTATTTTAGTGTGAGTTATAGCTAGCGAGTACCGAGGAGCTAGCTCTTATGAAGCAGCAGTAATGTTACTAATAAGTATCTAAGAGAGAGTGTAGGCTATGGAAATGAATGTCAACCTGGCACCTAAAGTTTTAACTGCTTCTAGTGAATTCCAGGAGGCAGATGCGACGGTAGATCCAGTATGCTCGGATTAAGATTACTACGCTTAGAGGCAAACCGCTTAAAGGTACCTACAACAGCTATTCATCGCACAGAAAGGTATAGCACAGGGACTGAGGTGACTACCGTGCATTACGCTAGGGCTGCCTAGTAAGTTAGGGGGGGACCGACCCCCTGATAACCGACCCCCAGTCGACCCCCGGTTGAATCTTAAAAAGACTATTAGCCTATTTACAGTATTTATATATATATCTTAACTCTTGCATAAATAGTTATGAACTGAGGGTTTAAACTAGCTGCAATTTATAATTCCTACCCGGAGTCCACTGGGGGTCGGGGATCAGGGGGTCGGGGATCAGGGGGTCGGTCTCCTCCCCCTAAGTTAGATGTACGTACGTATCTAGAGAGTGTGTATCCCGGCGAAGTCCTACTCGCTATATCTACCCCTTCTCCTTTCACCTACATAGGCGTCTCTTACTAGATAGTATAAATGCGCAAAGGCCTTCACCTCCATAAAAATATATTATTTTACTCACCCTATTGTGTAGCTGTACTAATATAAGGGTCTAAAAGTGTAAGGTAATCTTTGGAGGCTTAGTAAAAGAGGTCCTTAGCTTTCTTGGAGAATAGAATGCGATGGACATAAATAAATATAGTATTAATCTAAGAAAGGCAGCACTTATAAGGGCATTGGTAAAATAGAGTCTAGATGTTCTTCCTAGTTTCTATGAACGGTAAAGTAATACGGAGAGATTTCGCATAAAGATATAGCTTCTGAATAGCATCGCCGTGAGCCAAGATTGCAAGGTGATAGTAAAGGTGACCAGCTGATAGTGATTTTTCAGAAGCAAGGCTATACTACTATCGAGAAACCCCTATCTATATATTACCATCATCTGAATTCTCGTTAATAAATAGACTATATCTGGAAACATCTAAGTTAAATATCCTTAAGAATAGGAATAGACTTATAGAGTAGTTCTAGTAAGGTATATGCTTAATGGATAAAGGTAAGTATGTGCTCATGAGAACTAGGCTGCCTGGTATGAAGTATTTCTAAGAAGGAGTAGATTCTATGCTTCCATAAACGTCCAGCTATAAGATATTTAGCTAGGAGGCGTCGAACTGTGGGAGGGTTACCTGCTGTTAGGCTAATAATAGTAGTATTAGTACAATAGGTAATATACTATCATGTGAGCGCGGTATAGGGAGTATGGTTGCTATGAATGGGCGGGTAGACTTACCTCCTCTTTTTCTCTCGGCAGTTTTGAGCCTATATCCCAGATAGCTGTTAAGTATATTCTGACTTTGGTCTAGCTAATAAGTATAATAGTCCACCTGGCGCTGAGATTTAAGAACACTGTATAGCGTGTATAGTCTGAATTCAAGTGGAAAGGATAGATTTATATAGTATTAAAGAGAGCTAGATGTTAAGAAAAGAAAGTAGTAGTGTACTTCTAGAGAAAAGAGTACTTGATGACTAAGTGCACAGAGGCTATTTGTTTTACTTATAAACTGCTATAACTACATAGGATCACGCTTGCGGGACTATCTATTACTCGCCTACGTTTAAATGAATTATAGTG